>JAWIIS010000021.1:9583314-10814814 GCA_033682625.1 Helicoverpa zea x Helicoverpa armigera
AAGCGCAATTACAAGCAGTTTATGGGTGACAGTGCAGAACCGGCCTTGCGCTAACTAACCTGCTTCCTATGCCACTCAGATACAAACCCACCCTTCTACTCTTCCTCGCCGCTCTAGTTTTTTGACCTAAAATTGTCAGCAATTTACTGATAAACTACATTAATACATTTAAGGTTTCATTTCCACCGTATCGCGGGATTTATTTAGTTTCGATCTACAGGGAAACAAGTTACTGATAGACTTATAGAATGTCGATTAAGTCGTGTTCCAAAACATGTTGGCGCTCGTCGACTTTCAACACGAGATCAACAATAGAATCAGAAGTCGGTCAGCATTACGCGGCAGTTATTAATAAGGGTATTATTGAAACATTGATCAGGTGGCGGACGAGGAGTGCCCCTTGGTGCTGACACACTGACTCGCTTTCGCCCCGAGTGCCTGCGCCTGCGCCGAGCGAGATGCATGCCGTATCTATGCTCGCGTAAATTACACACGCATATTACTATTGTGAATTTGATTTAATTAATGATAACCACCTCATGATATGGCCATCATTATATCATAGGTTAAAAAGTAGTTTAATGTTCCCTTATCCTTAATTTTAAATTGCCCTCGAACATGTATTCATTTTCCTGGTAGTCCAATATTCCGCAAATTTTTAAATTTTAATGCAACTGTTATCTTATGATGTCTGTCAGATAAATACTTAAAATTTTGTATGATATTGCCATTAAAATTAACGCCTCTCCTTATAGAAAGTTAAGGTACGACTAAAATTGAATGAAAACTTTTTAAGTGCAAACGTGCAAATTGTTTTAATATTTATGTTTATAAGTGCATTCCGCGTCGGAGCATCTCATTTCGTTTATATTTTTTGAGATTTAAGTCGTCTTGACGGAAATTAAAACTGGACATGCTCATTAACGCTTTCACTCCGATGTTTCCGTTACATTCGGACATTATCTCTTTAACGTGAATCCTATATGAAAGTGAAAGTATCTGATAAATAAATATGAAATACATAATTAAATTGTAACATCACATCATTTCCCCGGTCGACAATTTCTAATGTGAAAATAAAATGACGTGACGAATTAATTATCACATTAAGTATAAGTAGATAGTTTAAGTTATGGAAGTTACGCAACGTGACGAGAGTTGCACGAAATAGCTATTTTTAGCTCACGTCAAAGAAAGCTCCATTCATTCACGCGGACAACACATAAAGAGTTTCCATTTAGTGACTCTTAATGTGGTAAATGTTATGAAATGCTACAGAATCATTAAGAACACGTAACTGTGTAAAAGTAAAAAAGGTTTGAAAGATGTTGAAAATCAATTTGATTTTTTCAGTGTTTTTGTGAAATTGGTTTCTAGTTTAAATAAGTAAGACAAGCAATATCAAAACAGTAATCTGCGAACATTTAGGCTCTACCGACTAATGGCTATATTTGCGACACATGTTTCACAATCCCGCACTCAACAATCCCAGGAGATGGCAGGCACCGTGACGCAAACCACTCACTTACAAAATCTTGATGCATTCAAACAATGGAATGGGAAGTCCTACTGTGTGTGGACGAATTTCGCAATGCCCTGAACAACACATTACAACTGCAGTAATAACCGTGAACACTCATAGTCGCATCCGTTTATCTAGAGATAAGCAATGCGCCATTTCAGACTTAATGACTACAGACGAACATATCCAAGTAGCAAAATTTTGTTTTACAAAAGTCATTAAAGCAAAAAAAAAATGTTTTGTGAAGACCATGTGTGAGACAGCATTTGGGCGCAAATTGTAAGGTGTAAAGCTTTGTATATTTACCATATAAAAATCGAATTCCCCTTAAACTCGCCATATAAAGGCATATTATATGGCTGATTCACTATATAAAGAAGCAACACATTTGCTTTTATGCAACAAATTGCTCCTATAACCGCTAACAAAATTCGACTGTAAGGGCAATTGCTCTTATTGCAGCAAACTCATTACTAATAATAGTAGTTCGTCTACAGATAAGCGCCTGCCGCTTCAGACTTAATGACTACATACGAAGCAACTATAAAGACAGCATAGATAACGTTAACTATTGTAACGTCGAAAAGAAATCTAGAGAACGAAAGCATTAACATGTATCATATAGTCATATCCGTGTGACCGTGTCTAATGTAACCGACATTAAAATGTTTTCCTTCTGATGCTATCTTTCTCATACAACTAGTTCCTTCTGCATTTTGTGGTCTAATTCATGTTTCCCTTTACACCTAAACTGAAATAGCATCGTTTATCATTTTTTAAATGGGTTCAAACAATGCATTTCTAATTAGTCCTTAAATAAGTTTTTTAAGCTTAGGGAATATCGTGGGACAAAAACTTCGACCGGAACAGGAAGAAGTCGTTTCCATACTTTAAAGGTTTCCATTAAGCAACTACGCCTGTAACCGGCCATAAAGACGTGCCTCGTGTAAATTGCATTTAGGTGAGGTACTCATTAAATTCCACATCGCAATTAACGTCCAATAGAGACATACAGTTGTTGGTTAACTTAGATATTAGTATAAACGTAAATGAGGAACCCCTGCCGGCATGAGAAGTATAAAATGCGAGCTCTGTGACGCGTGGCCTACTTTCCACCGCCGGCTTCACCACATGTCGCGCCACCACCTAGCTCTTACTACCACGAAAATAAAGACTAAATTGCCGTGTACAAATATCAGTTTAAAAAAACACCAGCTGCGTACAGAAAAATCGTTGAACACAAAACATGCAAATTGAGTATGTTCAAATATTCGCGATATGCGAAGAGATAATTTCGTCGAGTACAAGTGAAAGTGAAAATTATGCAACTTTCTACTACTGAATGTTGTTAGAGATAAGAAAAAATACGCATTATTTGGTTAGTGTAGGCCCGCGGTTACGGCGTAGCAGCGAGCGTTACGGCGTAGCAAGCGCGTGCGCTCACAAAAGCTCTATAATCCTTGCAGGAAAAACTGCTGAATTGTTTCAGTTATTTGATTAAATCAATAACATTTTTATTTAATTTAAATTATATTACGTAAATATTAAATTAATATTATTAATTTTCTTGTTATAAAAATTATGAGAAAGAAGATCGAATGCATTTGAATCTATGATGATGAAAACTCTTGTTTATATTATTACAGCAGATTTTACTGTCGTACAATTGTATCGTATAAGTTCTGATAGAGATCATCACGTATCTTTCAGAAACCAAAAATATATCCGTTGAATCACTAAATTAAAAAATCCAGAATGGGGATCCACACGACTGTAAAAATTTGAATAATATACGTTACTGCAATATATCACTTGCTCACAATTTCCAAACACAAAATAATCCTTTCCCGCAACAAACACGTATCCTGTACCTTTTCAGGTGAGCGCAAAAAGTAGATCGGGATAGAAGAAACAGTTTCAGGATAACACAGGCAGCTACCGATCACTGTTCCAGAGTTCACAATCACTGTCACAGTCTGTTCACTTTCGTTCGCGACGCGATGTGCGCGCGCGCGTGCTAAGGCTCGCACTGGTCGCGGCGCCGGTACAACCGCCCCTTTTATACGCGAGAAAGTTCCGCGCCTGCGCAGAACGACCTATCCCGGAGCTGACGTCTGTTCGAATTTTGAAATCCTTTGATGACGCCATTGATGTCATTGTTGGGGCTGCTGATGCCTTAATGGCTTATGACTGTGTTGATGTTACGAAATGGTTCCTTTCTTGTTGGGGTCTGTTGGCGGTGTTGGCAGTTTGTTTATTTTTGAGTCAGCTGTTTGGTATTTGGATGTTGGTTTGTCAATTTTAATATCAATACCCGGAGTTTCGTACTAGTTCGTATTTTTAGAACACCTTCTTTTCTAAATAATAGAATTAATTTCTAAAAATAAAAATCCCAGAATCACTTATGACATTGCGTAAAGCGCTTTGAAATTACATCTCAGTGGAAAGATCAACTAACGTAATTTTCATTGAGTGCTCGCTCTGTAATCACAGCTCAGCGAGACATCACTCCGTCGAGAAATTAAATTAAATCTTTCACTGATACAGTGATATATTGCTCATGAAACATTAATAGAACTTTCAAAGATATTATGATTTTATAACTAAGAGTTTAGAAATATAGTTAAGATTGGTCTACAACGCTTAGAACAGAAGTAATCAGCTTTTATATTTTATTTCCTGAAAAGATATTTTTGACTATTCACAAAATTGTGGACTAATTCTACTCAATATTTACATTTTGTGTTCAGTTTCGGAGGATTATACAATGTCAATGTCAGAGGTTAAAACCGCAACTCAACTCGTAACAGCCACTGTAGCTAACTGCGCTGTGAAATTGCTTCGACAGTGAACAGTTCAATCAAATTAGTTTACAAACTTATTAATAGCAATATAAGGTTTACTCTTATTTGTCTTATTAATTAAAATAAGGTTTTTTTTATTTGCGTAAAACATAATTGTTATTTTAAAATGAACTATGTACATCTAAATTGACATAAAAAATAACTTAAAATACAATACTAGGTTAAGTGTTACTGAAGAAATTGAGATGAAAAAATGCGGCGATAAGCTGTAATCCGGATTCACGTTCAGTAGAATGCAAATAGAAGTGCGTATGTCAGTGAAACCTCACAAAACCCTCTAGTTGATAGCATAAAACTGTGTGTAGCTGTGCAGCTCATTGTAAGAACGGCAGCACATCTGAATACCATGCGAAAACCGCAGCTTCTTCCCGCTGACAGATCGAACCTAGTAGCCGAACCCGTGCGGTTTAGCAGTAGCAATCTAGACTTCCCAACATGAAAACGCAAAAACTATATAACTAAACGACGAAAGCCAATGAAAATATATTCTGAAATAAATAAATATTAATTTAGAGCCCGACAGAAAGCGGATAACTGAAAATAAATTGGAAACGAAAACGTCGAACAAAAGAGTTCAACGCAATACGATCTGACTTTAGACACCAATTTATTTTAGTTTCAACGTGAAGTTGATTATAATTATTACGATCAACATTTTGCATTGTTTGCGTATATTAAATTCGACATTAATAATATTATCTATTTACTTTTTATAAAGTTAAAAAATTTTGTAGTTCTTAAAGGACTATAAATACTGAATAAAATATTTTGTTTAATAATAATCAGATTATATTATGTTTTATGCCAGCAACATATTGTAACTTTATTGAGCAACCAATTAAAAATAATTAAGAAACTTTCCGCAATTTACCTACTTCCTATTTACCTACCTACGTAATATCTCATAACAACATTTTTTGTGGAAATTACACGCATTATTGCAACAACGACGTCTTTTATGTAATTTTCATTTCATTCGATTCTTCTCTTTTATTTAATTTAATTCAAATGAAAATTTGGTTTTAAATATATTTCATGTATGTGTGCTAGTAATGGTGATTTTATCATGCATTTGTTACTTTTAAAGCGACTCGTTGGATCGTCTAATATTATTCTGCCTGGACTGCAAGAATAATTTTCTTGTAATCTTGGCTGGCTGGCAGAGAAAATCAATCAATAGTAAAAAACGATCGATTATCGCAATTATTATTATTGATTGATTAGCGATTAAATGTTTATATTGTCGGTATCTTTAGAGCGTATGACTACAAGCAATGCCCATTCAGAGTCAACCGTCATAATTTAAGCACGCTCTCTCACCGCGGCGGCTGCGCCCGCGCCACTCCACACAAATATGAAATTTACGGAAAGAGTGAAATCGAATAAATTGCCCATTGTCTTAGTATGGTGCACGAATTCGGCTCGTATTACTTTCTGTTTTCATCTCGACATGTGCGCCGCAGGTGAATGATCTCGGCTAATTGTTAGCTCCCGCCCTGCCATTACCGCGGTGACTGGCTTATTACACGTATTTGCTATTCCACTCTTAGCCACGTGATAATTGTTTTTTTCTTCTTCGCTAATTAGAAAGATTTAATGGATACGTAACCAGCATAACAATGATTGGAAATTCTCTTAACTTATACAATTGATGAGCGAAGAAAGTTGCGGATTTGAAACTCTGTTAACTGCATAAGTGTCATCTTGCGCGCTCATTGTAGTATTTATAAAAGATTGACGTTAAATGTCAAGAAATATAGAAGGATTTTATATGCACCTCCAAAGCATTACTGATCATGCTTATAAAAATACATGAGATAGGAGGATCGGCAGTGAGTTGCCAAGTTTCGCAACGAGTGCATTGCTCAGACTGTTCCTGCAGCTGGCAGATCTGATGTCCATACATGAGACAATGTCTGCACGTCGCTACCTACAGATCCGCTTTGCATAACAATGCCGTGTCACAACTTTCTTGTAAACGGAACACGATCTGAATTCGGGTTGGATTAGTCACTTCTAAGCTGCCAAGTGTTCCGATGTTCTGATTTACATAAGAGGCTTACCTACAAAACATTATCAATATTATTGCAATGTTTTAATGCCCTGTCGTTATGTATCGATCGAAAAGTGAAAGTTTGCTTTAATTTTGTAAACATTATTTCAGATTATGTAGAAATGAGCTGGAAATGTTTTTAACGTCATACGTTGTGCTTTCAAAAAGATGTCGTAGTATTCGCTTGCATTCACGAAAATTGAAATGCTCCGTCATACCAACTAATGTCCGAACGAGCAAGAATTTTAGAAAGTTATGTAAGATTTTTTCTTATTTTAATGGTTGGTTTAGTTTCTAATTAATAAGCAAGAAAATACATAATGCAACGAAAACTTGGCTTGGAAAATTTAAGTAGTATAGTCTACCTACTCATTAAATAATTAATTAATAACATTAATATATTGAGCATGTAATTATAAGCTAAGAATAGATAGCGGTAGTAGCAGCAATTATGGGAAACTATGTTAAACTGTAATTCTCTTGTCAAAATAATCTTTATAGTTAAAATAGTGTCAATTTTAATTACGCACAAACCTTCACAGGACTCAAATCAAAGATAAACAGATTTTCTAATCCAGTCCAAACAACTATGTCACACAATAAATTAGACGTAATTATTGTGTTATTATCGACAAACCTAGAATCATTCAGAAAAGGAAAGTTGACAGAAATAGTTAGAATACCATTTGCATTACATACAAAACGATATAAATCATGCGTCGATCCTAGACGGATTATTACTTAGCGATGTAACGTAACATTAAACGCCATTGACCTTTGTTTAAAAAAATATGGAGTTGTGTAACTCATACGTCATGTGGTCATTAGAATGGGGCAGACGCAGGCGCAGGTTGTTCAATGGCCGGTAATACGGACGCGCGCAGAATGGGGGCGGTCACCATTTCATAACATAACGCGGCCGTAGGACTTCGACGAAAGTGAGTCTCGCGGATGCGGGAAATTCCCAATTTGTTGCCACAACTGGACAAAATATGACTAGTGCAGCTTTGTGTTTTACGCAGATGTTGTGTTGCAAAATGTGATTGTGCGTAGGAGCCTAAGTTCAGCACTAAAACAGTGATACTTACCGACTAATTTCAGTATAGTTATGATTCATAAATAAAGGAAAGTATTAGTGATCTTCATTCATACTTATAGACTTGCTTACACAGGTTTCTCAATCTAGACGATGATTTTGTTCTTCCTCTAAGACTAAGTATCGTATTATTAAATGAAAACGGTTTTCTCTATACTATCCAATGCAAACCTAAATATTAAAATACCGTATTATCAAAATATACTGGGTATTATATTTAGCTATTGTATCTTTAATAATCGGATTTATTGAATACAGTGATATTGCAATTTCACAAACAAAATGTAATGGCACTTTCGCCCGGCTGTCTGATTGTGTAAACTTATGGAACCACAAAATGTTCTCTTGTCATTGTGTGCAGATTACTTGACAAAGTATATTGTGAGGCGCGGCTTCGTCTAGGGTTGATTAATGAAAATGTCACTTTACATTAAAAAAATATTTTTAAAAGTCATAAACATTTATAGCCCCTCCACACGGGTACATGACAATATACCTTGGTTCCTGTACGTTCTGCAAACGGAAGCTAGGATAATCGTGAAAGAATGCTTGCTGGAAAATGCAGCTGTAAAACACGTTTATTCAGTGTTACAGCGTCATGAACGTGTATGCTGTCAGTAAGCTGAATATTAAAAAAAAAACTAAATAAAATACAGTATCCGTTAGAACATTTTCTTGATTAGAGCGAAGACGTGAAGAAGTAGACAGCCCTGGGTTCGTCTAACTATTGTGATTGTGAATACGTTCATAGCAACACGATGGGAACTTGGAGCCAAGTAAGTACCCCATTGTGTTACAACTAATATGCCTAATTTATAAGTAAGTAGCTGCGTACAAACGCCACTTATTGTGTGCTACACCTGCCCCCCAACAATATAAGAAAGTTGATACACATAAAATAACTCTTATCCGTAGAAAGCTGGCTAATGTAATAAACAGATCAAAGTTAATAATTTTATTTGATAGAAAATAACTGCCGGCCACTATCCTACATACGTCGCTAAGTGAATTATTTTCTAGGTTAGTTATAGGCTGCACTAATGAGTTAGGTTCTAAGACGTCCTACGGTAATTAAATTAATTCAAATCTTGGTACTTTATTTATACTATAAGTTCTGTACTAACTCTTTCTGGCTGTCATCTCAACCGTCTGTCTATCTTTATTGCTTTCACGATAATTATTGTACGTTTGGCGAGTTACCAGGTCTTAGCCATAGAGGGATTAGGATATTACTTGACCAAGAACTACTTCTAACATAATTAGTTGAAATTAAATGAATAGGTAAACTTTCAGTTTATCGATATTTTTTCATCGTATTAAAACAAAACTTGTCTAACACCAATATTTTTCATCAAAATTATATTTAGAAATACGAAAAAAAAAATTACGAAATAAGAAAGTTAGAAATTATACTCGTATAACATCTAAACCATCATTTTAGCATTCCAAAATTGGGATATATGTCCTTATACGTAAATTTTGGCAAGGGCGTTGACTCATTGTTGTTATTATAAGCTCAAAATGCGGACGCGGTTGCACAATATGTCGCGAACGCCTCATGTAAGAGCTATAAGGCATCCTGTCGACGTAACCGCTGATTCACGCGCCAGTGAAAGTGGCACCTATTTCGTGACCAGCCCGCAGCCCTATCTGTGCGCTCGTGCTGCTTGCCGTATCCGCAGCTAGGTCCGGGATGTTGCTATTAAATAGTATCAATGTTGATTGACGAGCCTTTTATGTTTTGTATTGTTAAAAAAAAAACATAATTTTCCAGACAAAAAAACAAACTAGAAAATATCTGTAAGTTTCTTTTCTCGAGAAAACATATCTAGGTGTATCGAAATATTTTTGTTTGCCTCAACCCAAACAAGTTGACTTTGTATAACTTCAAAATTGTCTTATCATAATTCGCACTATGTATGACGTACATTGCAAATATTATTCTGTGAAAGCTCTGCTCACGTTGCGCTGAGGTTACTATCCACAAAATATATTGGCATAGAAAATATTGATTCAAAGCAGAGCCGGAATAATTGAAAAAATATTTACACTTGTTTTTCTTTTATGTAAATGCGGTTACCGTCGTCGTAGATAATGTAAAAGCTATAAAGTAGGCCACTTAGCACATTCTTATTTACATTCTACGGCAACTGGTACATTCATAACAATTTGCTGCAGTTTTTTTACGTTTTGTATATTTAAGGATCAGGATTACGTTTGGTATGTAGGTTGCAAAAAGTGATCAATTGCTAAGGCATATTGGCTGCTTAATGGCATCTCTTAATGAAGCTGTGATCCAGCTATTATAAAATAGTGTTTTGTGTTTGAAAACCGTGAGATTACGAGAGCTGCGGCGGCGATGAATGAGCGACAATGCTTGCAGGCGCCCAGGCCCCGCTCTGCGCGCGCGCCGCCGAACACTTTCACTGGCGGGAATAGGCTTTGCTGCAATTGTTTATATCTTGTTAATGCGCCTTTTATGTCGCATCTAGATGTATCCGGCTGATGTGACGGCCGTTGACTCCGTTTCTAATTGTGGTTAACTACAAGATTACATATTCTCTTTCCACTTTTTATTCAGCAGGTGGGGTTTAAGCCGATATCTCTTTGCTGTCTGCAATTGTCGTTTTATGTATGGCTTGCGCGGATCTTAATAAATAATGAGTATGTGTATAGTATTTTATACACTTAAATATACTTTGTTAATAAGAATCACCTATGTCTACAACTAGTTCTTAATCACTAGGTACCTATACATCATACTACTTCTCGTTGACTTTTCGTCATGCAGTGAACTAGGAAAGTGAATCACGACCTGTTATATAATTTACCTCAAATGTCATTGTTGTTCAGTCAGACATGATGTTCATTTCACAATAGCACTTTTTTCAGCAGTTAAGGAAGTAGGTACCCCTAAGTAGGTACCTTTCTATCATTCTATTTATTTACATTGAATTTATCCCTAAACATTGTTGTTCAGATATTAGTACGAGCCCTTTACTTATGAACAATGCTCCCGACATAATTATCATAAGTCTTTACAAAGAGGTGAAGACATGGTGTAGATAAATAAATACAAAAAGGTACACATTACTTTTAATCAATTCCATCTGAATTTTATGAGATGATTCATACGGACAATATGCATGAAATTCATCTGAATGGCACAACATACCTATTACTTAAAAATATTGTTTTAACCTTGCTTGACGGCTTGGCTGTAGCTGTAAGGCCGGATGGGACTGGCATTACCTCTGCTGTCGTAGAAGTTGATGAGTGATTTAACGCTACCGGGTCCAGGTGTGGTTATCGGGTTAGATGCAGGTGGGGGGTTGACTGGAACTGGCTTGATTTGAGCGGGGGTGGGTTGAGCAGGCTTCGGCGGCGTAGGCACGGGTACGGGGACAGGCTTGGCAGCAGGCACAGGGGTGTGGGGCTTCGCAGGGGCGGGTGCGACGGGTGCCGGCGCTGGCTGGCTAGGCACAGCTTGTGGCACCGGTTGCTTGGGAGGCTGCACTGCGGGCGCCGCCGGCCTCATCCCCCCACTCTCCATGTTGATAAAGTCAATGTTCGCATGTTTGTTTATCGGCACGATCTTCCGACCTGAAATGTATAATTAGCTATTTTCAATATTGGTAAGAATAAGAAAACAAAGAAAATAGTATTAGGTAAGTAACGTAGGTACAGATAATTTGAAATTACTATAGGTATCCTAATCGTTGAATGGAATGTCAGACTAATAGGTAAACAACGATAAGTTGAACAGATCGCAGTAACAACGCTTGTTAAAATAATTTGCTTTAAAAGCAATTGTAGAACACTTATCTTGAATCCTGACTGTCTTTTACATTAATTTGTTTACTAACTTATTTGATATAATATTGGTTTACTTACATTCAATCGCACAGAAGACGGACAACAAAATCAGCGCGGCAGCTTTCATATTGCTCACAATTTGACTAGCGTTCAAAACTCGTTGCCTTCGCGTACTGACGGCTCCGGGGCTGATGAACACTGAAGTGTGAATAGTCATGCTAAACAGCTCTGCGGATTGGTCGATATCGACAATTGGCAATGGCAGGATCGAGACGGCCAACTTGTTATACTTCGAGCGAACTGGTCACGTCACTACGTCAGCGACCTCTGTGTACCGTGACCTCATCGATAACATGTTCTCGGTATACGAATGTTTATGTTTTCATAAACAATCATTTTGGAAAGATTAGGTACTACGAATTTATAATATTTATAGTTAATTATGTATTTTGAATACTTACTTTCATGCTGAAATTATTTCAAATCAATGCTGTAGTGGCAATCAATTAGGATTTTAGGTAATCCGTAGGTATTAGAACATTATGTTATATTACATGTTCCTGATATTTTTTCGTTATTAAAGGTATAGTCAGATCAACCTTGGCGTATAGTAACCTCGCAAGTCCAAAAAAAATATTCATCAGTATGCATGATCGCTGTTTCCTTGTGCAGACATGATAAGTAGTGCGTAAGAAAACGACTAGATACCTATGACCAGTATCTTTTTAAGTAAACTCTCTTAGGCCGCTGCCTCGAATTTTGCGGGCAGCGGGGCGGCAGCGGCGGCGGCGCGGGCGGTCACCGTTTTGACTGGAGCGCACCGTTCGTTGCCCGCTCCCGCGCCGCTGTATTCGAGGGCCGGTCCATTTGATTATACGCGTAAGATCCTGCCGCTCCCGCGCCGCCGCCGCTGCCGCCCCGCTGCCCGCAAAATTCGAGGCAGCGGCCTTAAAGCAGGTACAGAAACGCGTCTCCGTCCAATAATTTAATTTAGTTACTAACCTATTCTGTTAAACTGTTGATTACAATCAGTTTGTAAAATCAAAAAAATAACCAACCAACCAAAGACATAGCAATGGAAGGTGATTGATGTCCGATTTTCGTAATGTTTCATGCCTACCCTTTATGCTATAATTGCCTATTTACAAGTTAATAATTATACCAACACATTAAGATTTTTTTCCACGTAATCTAATTTGAAGCATTGCAAAACAAATTAATAATTACCCATGCGATTGTTAATCTATTCCAGGAGCAAAATATTAAAGTAAATATTATTGTTGTAACTGCGGGGGCGATAAGAAAAACCGCAACAACCGGACATGCAAACGAGGTGAGCAGTTATGTTATTGTTTCAATCAACTAACTACCACTTCTGTATTGCAATGAAATAGAAACGTCTATATGGGATGGTCAACAAAACTAGATGTACTATGTTACCTTTTGTCCTGTAAAAAACCGTTAGTTAAGCGGCTTAAAAAAGAAAATGTGTGAAAGGCACAAGAAATTTAAATTTTCAAACAGAATTAGATAAGTAATTCTAACCTGGTCAGATAATACTTATATCAAGGAGTTATGCAGTAACTTTAATTTTACACACTTTCTAGCAAATTGGCTGGAAACAATGGCAAACAATTGTCACAAAAGGTGATATAGACTCTATAAATATAAACATGCAGTTACGCATTAAGTACAACCTCAACTTTTGTAACACTTTGAAAGTGGAAATGATCAATGATTTTCATAAGTTTAGCTATTTATCCATTACCTACCTATGCTCCAAAATACAAGAAGTGTCACTGGGTATCAAAGTATTAAAAATCCTAAATTCGACCTTTTGTCTTACAAAAGTTCATTAGAGTATCATCAACGCATATCCTAACTGGAAGCATTGTAAACGGTTGCTATGTAGTATGTACAGTTGTTTAACAGCACCGTACAAGTATCGAAACGTAGCTCGGACGAGAGCCTAATGCATTAAACATAGAGTAAGATACGATTTTCCCGCAGTGCGCGGGCGCAGCACGCTACTCTTGCATTGCGCACGCGCGCTCGCCCGCAACGATGCGCTTCTGATAATGTCTCTTTTCTGATGACTTTCTTTTATTCTTAGGATATAAATGCTACTGTAACTGTAACATCCTATTTCCATATCCACGGGTTTTCTTTGACAACGAACGCTTTTCGCATCAATAATTCGCATCAGTAATCGCCTGCACCAAACAAAATACTTAGGGACAAACCTATGCTACAACGGGTTCTTAGATAATATAAATTAAGTATGGGCTTTTCAATTATGAATGCTATTAATATAGGTACTCATTAATAGTGGAAAAAAGTAACATGGACAGTTAAATAGGTTTCGAATGTAGGTAATCTAGATTCATCCGTGTGGTGTAGTTTGAGGAGGTGGTGACTGCATCACATCAATCATATCCACGTTTAGGCAGTGCTACTCATTTGTTATTCACAGTTGGTCACCTTGGTGAATAGGTACCTAGAATGAAATCATTGTGCTGATTAATCATAATGGGCGTAATAAAGAAAAATGCATTCATCATATATAGGGCTGCCATCCGTCCGGGTTTCCCCGGATTTGTCCTCGTTTGGAGGCCGTCCGGGTGCCGTCCGGGCGGGGTTTCAAGAAGTGTCTGGGGAAAACCCGGACATTTTTCATAGGGCCATCTTAACCTATGGTGCCTGGGTATGCGAATAACCCGGGCGCCTAATAATGCAGAAGTCGAAGTGTCCCAAATCTCAAAAATTTTCGCGCTCACTTCGCTCGCGGCTACTTTTCTTAACACATTCTTTTTTACATTTAGCTACTTCAAATCCCATTCAAAAAATTGGGCGCTCGCTCGCTTGCGGCTTCTTCACTTTGCGGATTTTTTTATTATGCAGGTTTAGGTGCTTTAGTGACCCAAAACTCAAAAATTTTCGCGCTCGCTGCGACTTCACTTTACAGTTATTTGTATTTTTCAACATTTTTTTGTCTAACCTATCAAGAAGGTAACTCCTAGTTTCCAAATGAGCTTTCTTAAATATGACCTTCGAAATACATTAAGTCACAATCTTTCAATACTAGGTACTACATGGGCTAGAGACGGCCTTGACTTTTCATGTAAGGAAGGACCTCATTGAATTTAAGTAATATGGTAATATAAAAAATTAGGTCTTGTTTTGTTAAACAAAAAAAAAACGGACTCGTCCGGGGAAAAAATGCGATTTACGCCAAATGTCCGGGTTTTTTTAAATATTTGTCCGGGTTTGGCGAAATTCGAAATGGCAGCCCTAATCATATAGCTGATTTAAACTGCTGAGAGGGTTAATTTTAACTGCAACAGTTTAATTATGTATCCTAGCCCAAATATTCATAATAGCAAAGCACGTCTAGAAAATCCATACACAAAGACAACACGAGTAGCGTACACAAATATACAGGTTGCGTGATCTGAGGTGTCAATGACGGAAACCCGTGGAGGTCAATTCTGTTTACCAAGCAAGAATTACTCTGCATCTTATATTACACATTCAGGGCAATCACCGTTGTCGACGTCGCAAAAACTTCTTGTCCGCACTTAGAATCACAACAACATATCTGTATCTATGTACAGTACGTGAGCATGACATCACCCAAAGGTCGCGCAGTATCGCCTGCTCGCGCGGGCTCGGAGATCACTAGTGCGTCGTGATCGCGCTAGAAACAACGTATTATATCCTATCCAAAATGAAAATTGCACTAGTATTATTGGTTTGTGTGGCGGTATGTCGCGCCGACGACTTGGCACATGCCGCGGGCCAAATCTTCAACAACATTTTGCCCAACTTGATCAGCAACTCTGTGACCGGCCAGCAAGGAAACACAGCGACCAATACCCTTCAGCAAATAGGCACTGTGGTGGGTGGCGTCGTGGACTATGCCAAGAAGAAGAGTTACGAGGACCTGCTGCGTCAGGTGCAGGACTCCACTACAGATGAAGACATTCTGCGTGTGAGTGAGGAAATGTTCAACGCGGATATCAACAATGCTTTGCCGTACATCCAAGTTAATCTTCAAGGCAAGACCAGCCCTCTGTCGAAGGATGACCAAGCGCCACAAAAGTAAGTTATTTTCATTTGATCGAAGTGTTTGACCGAACAGTAAAAATCTGAGATCCAAGCAATTAAAATATTGAAAACGTTATATTTTGAAAAAGTTACCTACCAAACTTTGTATTTACCTACCTAAGTAGGCACACAACAAAGATTCAATAAAACATGAACTATTGATAACATTGTAGCCTCCTGAGCGTGCCTGAGAACGTGTGGAGTGGTCCAACAATCAGGCCTTTTGTTGCACTCTTCGACAATTACCACAAAAACGTGATAAGACCAGAGTTCGTCACGCCCAATGTGAGTATACTTTTATGTCTAAGTAAGTACGTTTCAATTGAATAATTCCGACGTACATAAACAGCTACACACCTGCATCAGACAAGGTAAACTCATGTAGATGATGTCATGTTGCAGGAGGAAACGGAACAAGTCACTTTTATCAACACGATCCTTGCGACCGGGCCAATTAGGAGTCTGATGAACTTTTTGGTTAGCAAAGGTAAGGAAACCTGTTTTGTTCTATTTTGTAGAAGTCGTTCACACTTGGAATAGGTACCTATCCAACTATAACTCGATCGAATGAGAGATATTATTGATCCTGATCGCCTATAAAAGCAAGATTCTTAACAATTTTGTATTATCGCAATTAGATATGAATTTTGAACGAACACATTCTATATACATATATTTAGCAACATGTCATATGACTATAGGTTCCTAAAGTTATTATGGTTGTTTGTACAAAAAATATAACATATTTCTTACGTTTTGTTCTTTAAGCGATATTTAATAGCTACCTACTTAGAACGCAGGTTAATGAGCTGTGGTACTTATTCAATAACGCAATAATTGCTTAAGTAGTTGTTCTATGTTATATCTCATAGGCAGTTTGTTTAAAATCAACTTGTATTTAATCGGTTTAGCATCTCAATTATTAACATGACGTAGCAGCCATGATTATAGCTGAATAACATACCATAGGTAGGTACGTACATATCATTTACCTTAATAACTCTAAAAGATTAACAAGATAGTTAGGGTGCGTCTGCAAGTAGCTTGCACATGAGGTCCATGCGCAGGTTACATGTATTTTACAAACGTGTGGGTCCAGTGACTCGCGCATGTACCAAAGCAAAATACCCAGCCGCGTGCTCTTGTCACTTACGCATGTTAACTTGCTCCAACTACATGCACCGTGTGATGCACCCTTAGAATTGTAAGGCACATACCTGTTTCTCTTTCTTAAGAATTGTAAGGTCGTCTAACTTACATATATTTTTACCAGGGCTTACCCAAATGAACGAGTACAACGAGCAAGTAGAGCTGCTGAAGAAGATCTGGTTCACGAAGTACGCGCGCCACTGGACAGGACTGTGCAAGTGCAGCTGCGCCTTCGAGAACATCTTCATGGCTGAGCTCAAGTCCAACGACGTGCTCGGTCAGTATCTTGTAAATTAGGAATGAGAACTTTGTTGCTAACTAACACGAATGTCCAATGGTGAGTATGCAGCCCCTAGCTGAGGCGACGACTTTGCTCAGGAGTGAACCTCTTGATGCAATTCAAGGACCAGTCATCTTTAGAACTTTTTCAAAAATCTTGAAATTCACATTTTGGATTTTTGGCGAAAATCTTTTCGTTTTCCTCGAAAGAGTATCTACCTACTCATGACGACAAAGGTGTGTCGGATTGGTTATTAAAATTAGCTGAACTGTGCCAACTATATTGACTCCTAATGTACACTGTTGAACATGAATTGCTAACCATAGCTAATTGACTATATTTACTTACAGGCCTCCACAGCTGGTTGTTCTTCGCTAAGCGCGAACAAGATCGCAAAGCCAATTACTTGGGCTACTTGGATAAACTAGATCTGTCCGGGGTAAGTTAGCGTTCTGTGATAATTATGTAAAATATATTCTTATTTAAATACTTATCTTGGCCTTAAATGGGATCAGGTGCAACTAAGCTCGTTCAAGTTTAATCTTGTTAAGTAGCCATCGACAAGAATCAAAAATGATTGTAGTCAGAAGGAAAGTTTCGTAGCACGTAAATGAAATGCAAAAATCGATAAAATAGTTTCAGAATTGAAACGGGTCAATGTGGGCTTACGAGAGAGTGATTTCTCGCCAGTTGCCAATTGTATACAAACCCAATCGCCAAGAGTTATTTAAGGGTCATATTAAGTTTTGACTGCACAACAGCCGATATCACCAATCGGATAAATACTGGTCGGCTAATTAAACTCAAATGCTTGTTTTACAGAAAGGAATGATCTTGAAGCAGCACTCAGTCCTGAGCGAGACTAAGGACGCGCCCGAGGTGACCATGTTCGTGGGCACGTCTCCCGAGCTGGAGGTAGCTCTGTACACCATGTGCTTCATGGCGCGGCCTGACAGGCCCTGCCGGCTGCGATACAACAACATCAACTTCTCCATACAAACCAAAACCTTGAAGTCAGAAAATGTACTCCTCATCGACACAGCATACCCCTTCTACTAAGATACTAAGCGTCTTTGTAATTATTATTATTTATGAATAATATTTTAAGACACTCACACTGCTTCTCTAGGCAAATTTAAGCTCTCTCAATAGTCTTGATAACGATAATTACACGAGTTATGTATTTATAAACTTTAGAACAAAGATAACGCTAGAACAAGCGAGTTATCAGGCCCCGATCCTCGGGTCTTGCCCCTTGATAAACATGTTGTTAAATATGAAATCTCGCAACATCCCATTTTAAGACGAGATAATGTATGATAAAATAATAAAACCAATTCAGTGTAAATATTTTTTTATTGCAACATTTCTCTAAAACACTGACGATTAGACAAAATATTCATAGTTGATACGTAATTAATTTTATCTAAACACGGTTTACTACAGATCATAACTATGAAAGACGACAAGACGTGCATCCAGTTATGTTATTGTCTCAACATGGCACGGGTGATACACACTAGCCACTAGTCTTCGGTTATATTGGTAAGTCGTTATACTCGAGCATTAAACATTCTAAGGATAGTATGTATAATTACGTTTACTATATGAGTTATAGCAAGACCTGCATAGTTATATTACACTTACTCAACCAATACGAGCAACAATAAAGTCCTATATATATATAAACAGCAACAAAAATATTTTTGTAAAATATGTCTTATAAATCACTGCAAACAATATTAACAAAACCGATCTTATATACATAAAATATTAAAATCCCGGTACAAGCTAAATCGCCGATTTTTAATGCAATCATTTCAATCACTCGTTAAAAACACCTTTCAAAATGCTTAATAAAAATAAGATTCTTTGTAGAGATAATAATGTATAACTTTGACCTATAGCGATTACAGTTTGCCAGCATTATAAAGTCTGGTTGAATATAGAATATAGGTATATAATGATAGAAGATGTAGTGACAATTGTCAAATTAATAACGAAACTTTTAAATAAACCACGATAAAATAAAAATGAACCCGTAATACCTCTTTAAAGAATACTAAAAGTTAGCTTTAAATACTTCAATGTTGTATGCAATTGTTAGCAGACTAAAGCCGCGTCGCCATTGGACGACATACATCTGTTAGCTGTGACGACGAGGCCTTACTCTGCATTTCACTTATATTTAATTGAAATTCATCCACTACATTTTCCTATGTTTTAGCTGACCAATTGACAGTAAAGATATGTATATAGTAAGAAAATAAATAAAAAGAACTTATTGTAAGACTTATATTAAATACTTCTGACTAGAATACCGTTGGATGATTTGCAGTATATCCACAGTGTAGATATATTAGTCTTACATTGTATATTTATACTAATTTGCTAAAACAATAAACTAAAAATATTTACAAACATCATGAAAATATCTAAAACCACTGATAATACATTTATAATTCATATCGTATGACAATCGGTTCATATTTCAAAGTATTCTTGCTTAACTATTCAGGTATCTTATTCTTACAGATTCCTAGATGTTTCGCAGCAAACGTGACAGGTGACGTTGCTACGAAACTAATTCATAAATAAAATTAATCTTATTCGAAGTGATTACATTAGCTAGATAACAATGACACTTGATTCAGACGAAATAAGAGCCATACTCGTGCGGCATGACGCCGCGGCGCGGGTAGAAGGTGTGCGTGAGCGAGTAGTTCATCAGGTTGGAGATGTTCGAGGTGTAGATGTCGGCAAAGCGGAACAGACGCCGCGAGAAGTAAGTCGGGTTGTGGTATGTACGGAACACGCTACCGAATTGTGGGTTAAACACTGCCTTTATTTCATTCCTGCAATTGATACAACAACTCCTACAATGGAAGCGTGAAAACAAAACACAACAGAGCGTTATTTACAGCCAATCAGCACTTACAAACACAGTAATTTAGGTTAGCTTATAATTAGTCCTAGTAAACATTATTTAACCTCTGGAAAAAATGGTAAAATTTAATAAAAAGTAAATATGCACAAATCTTTTTTCCAAATATATACGTCATATAAACAAAGATTTTATATCGGCAATTTTTCTGTATTGCAAATGGCAAAAGCATTTATCACTTCAGCAACATTTATTACTTACCCAAGTCCCTGAAAGCTAGAACCTTGTCAAGTTACATAAATGTTAACCAACCTGAGGTAGTCCCTTTCGGCCATCCACTCGGTGACGACCTCCAAAGCTTCAGGATCCTTGTAGTCCTGGTGATCTTCTATGAGCTGTGTCAGCATCTGCAGCCAGTTGGCGTTCTCCTTGAACGACTGTGTGTTCAAGGTGTTGATTTCATGCTGTAAGTGGAAATATGTATTAACTGATTTTAGATTCTATTACAAAGACGACAAAGACGATTTTTCAAAGTCGTATAGTGCGCCAACCGTCAAAGTTATCAGATATCTACAGTAATGAAAATCGAAGTACCAAATCGTTTGAAACACAAAACATACTCGTGCTCGCTGGCTAGTAGAAATTCTTTTAAAACTTTGCTGAATAGTTGCCAAGTATGAAACCGAAATAGGTAAGCATTTTCAGTTTTCTGGCACTAACTATAATCTTAGACTAATAATACTGCGACATACAGAGGACATTGCAAAGCTTTAACGTCAAATGCCAATCATGTTTAAACGATAGAATCATCGAGTAAACAAATATTTGTATCATATCAATCTTTGCTTAGAAAACTACGGTAAAAGGCTTTGCCCAGCATGAAGACTGTAGCAAAAAAATCTATTCTAGGCTTGAAAAGTTCCCTAGCTATCTGGCTAAAAAAGGGGGTAAAAAAAGAGTCTCACTGACGTTTTTTTTGCTAAATATCAAGTTATCTTCTTTTTGGGGTAAATGTGGCATCTTACCGTCAACTCGTTAATGATAGCGCCAGTACGCCAGCCGTGCTCGAGCGTGACGTCAGCGAGGTCGCTGTACGGATGGTCACCGAAGTACAGCACCTGGTGCCCGTACCAGCCCGTCAGGTCTTGCAGCTGCTTCACCGTACCCTGTAATGTTATATCGTGGCCTTGAATGAGTGCTTTCGCATCGTTAAGTAAGATTTTAATTAGCCTTCATAATTAGGCTGATAAATGATGAACGATTTTTTAATAAGCTTTATCAATCAATATCATTTCTGTATGAATCGTCGCTTATTTATTTAAGAGCGCTTCATATACCTAAGCGGATTTTCAGCCCGCGTGCAATCAAAAAACAGAGCGGAAAATCCGCTCTGTTTACGAGAGACCAAGTCCACTAGCTTTAAAGCGCTATAAACCATGATGCCTACTGACCTCATAATAAATGATTCCCTTTTCTAACGACGTGACTTTTTCCCAAATGTGTGTATTGGCGTTTTTGTCGAACACTCGGATGGGCCGCGACACCTCCGTGAAGAACTTGGGTTTATTCGCGTTCACGATCACTACGTCGAAATAGTCTCGCCAATCATGGCCTACCAACATCTCCATGCCTGCATTACTGAATAAAAAAAATATAAAAAAATCATTGCAAACATTTTGTAAACAAATCAATGACGATTTATTTACAGACGAAGTATATAGCTCCTCACACGCATAATATATACATACACACTATTAGTCTCCTGTTGTGCAAATTAATAGGACAACATGTGTCTTATGTTCTACATTGTAGTTTACTAGGTCATATGACTTAGAAGATAGATGTAATCATATATCCTATGTACACATAACTATCAATTGCCATGTGTTAACTATCATAAGAACAATATCTGTTATGTCTATGAAATGTTAGAGTAGTAAACTGAAACATAAGCCCTCTTATTATAAAAACTGCCGCAAGTAGTGGTTTAAACCCGACTGAAGACGTCTTGGTTTGTTACGGTACTTACGATAGTCTTTACATCCTTATTACAAAACGTAGACTAAGAGAAGACTGTCTAGTACTTCGATTTGTCTATGGTTCAAATAATATCCACAGATTATAAGCAACAAATATTTAAATCATTCGCTCAATCGTTCCGAATTCTATGGCCGTTCCTTTTTACATTATTTTGTTAAGTCTATTTTGATGAAAAATAAATAACTATGATAATAAAAAAAATATCTCTGCAGTTGAAAATATTACTTTTTATTATTCAAAGGTAATTTTATATTTCTAGTATCTTTTAACGATATACATGATACAATTATTCTCTTTTAAACAACTATCGAGTTTGCGCGTATAACGGAACGTCAGCGCGCGTATTTGAGTTATGTTTTGTTTTTAGGTTAGAAATAATTTGGATTATTTTCATCCCGATTTAAATGATTAAATAAGACGTTGTGCATCTAATTAGAACCTCTTCAAAAAGTGCACAATAACTTACACACAGAATATCGTGTGCATTAAATTACCAAAAGAAAATGAAACATTTGAAACAACATAAAAGTAGAAAATTATATTTTATTCCGATCTCTATTTATACAGTCAAATGCACTGATACACGTTGGACACTGTTCTTCATCACACAATCTTGTTCCCTTTCTCATCTAGGCATTTTTGTACATTTTAGCAAGCTTCCAGTCTTTTACAAACATTGCATATTACTGGCAGAGATACGGCGTGCAAAACGCCAAAATAGTCTTGAATCTGTAAATAAACAGTAGACTGTATGATAATCTGATATATTTTCGGAGTTTCATCAAAATCTATGTGGTAGTTTATGCGTGGAACATAAACAAACATCCATAATAAAAACTTTGACTCTTATACAATTAATTAGGATGTTTTGGCAACCTACTTGCATTGTAAAGGCTACTTACTTTATGGCGAGCCCAGTTGAGCATCATAGGATCATCCTGGATTATCATCATGCATTCATTTGACTATTATTTCGAAAAACGTAAATCGATATTTATATCGAAAATTGTCGTCAGGTAATTTGAAGAGATTTTGTCGATGACGCATTCCGTTGGGTCCCCGGACACTCTCAATAGTAGTCTAACACATCCAAGTATTCCAAATCACACATATTTATATCCACTTTCGTTTTTTTCATCACAAAACAAATAACCTCAAAGTAAATAATGTCGGAATTTGACGTTTGTCGAATAAGTACTGCAGTTAAACTAGGGGGCTCGATGGTTTATCTTTTGTACTACAGATAGTAATAGGACTTGCGATAAACTGCGTTTTGTAATAACGTTTTTTCAAGGTCGTACTTAAAGGTGGATTAAAGGCAGTACAAAAGCCGATACTTATTTGATACCGCGTTTTATAATAAGAGGGAAGGTGTATTTTACTCACACAAAATGATAGGGACTGTTTGTGACGAGGAAGAGCTTCTTATCATTATCCTGTAGCATTTGAAAGTACTTCCTTAGGTCTGCATTTGGCCTTATGTACTCCTTCACGTTTTGAGCAACTATCTTGTGCATTATAGGATGGCAGCTTTGCACTGAGTTCTAGAATAAATAGGTTCAATATTAATCCCATCAATTTTTCAATTTAAAAAAATGCTCCAATATATATTTTGCAGTACTTTACCTTGACATCTAAGAACAAAATTTCAGGATGATAGTCAATGTGATTTTTGATAAAATACTCAGCTACATTACACAGTAAACCCATTTCAGGAACTGAAAATAAATCTGCTAAATGCACCATCTTTGCTCTATTCGGCTGGAAATAAAGGATATTTACATTAGTGGAAACTATTCAAATGTTATATTTTACAGGAAACTGTTAAAGGCTTTGTAACACGAGGATGTGTAAACCTAAAGATTCTCATAACAAGTGAAAAATCTATTTCAAAGAATTCAATTCAAGTTATCGAATGTTTTATACAAGATGCAATAACTTTTATTGCAATTATAACAATAAACTTCTTACTTCATCGTCTTCATATTATGAATAGTCTTAGGAAGGGTGTTTATAGCTTGGAATTCAAACAACTGTGTGTAAATACATACATTGGTATGTAAATACAAGAGTATCTTTACATACATGGTCCTTGTGTCAACATTGCAAAGGGGAGCACAAATGAATGATTGCTTACAAGTGCCAGTGATTACTGACTGCTATCTACTCTACAAATCTGTGTTCTATTGATAACAGTAGTTTCAACCTTAGAGCTAAGGACACAAGGGTTAAATAAGTCTGATAATTTTGATATAGAAAATATTGTGTAATAGTGTTTCCACAGTTTCACCCTTGTCCTGTGGGAACTACCGCCTATACTGGGAAAACAAATAGCCAAATAGCTGACAGATAATGTAGCTTTCTAATGGGGAAATAATTTTTAAAATGGGTCTACAAACAAACAAACAAAAATACAAATTTTACCTCTTTATAATATAATTAAATTAAAATAATACATACTTTATGAGCTCTAGTATCTCCCTCAACATATGCGATGGGTATGATTCTGTTCCTGTATAACTTGAGCACTTCCTCAGAAGACACCTGCGAGAGACCTCGGTACACAGCCCCAAATTGTATTTGTAAAAAGGAGTCCAGTTTCAAAAGGAGGCCTTTCTCTATATCATAATGTAAACCTCTTACAGCAAAATTAGGTTTGTACTCCAACTGTAATATTTCTGGAGGATACTGTAAACAAAATTTTATTATTATAGTTTGGCCGTTCAGAGAATGCGTTCCTGACACCTATCAGTTAGTCACAACTAGTGATGGGCACAACATAACACTGAGTTCGTTACCGTTCCTCCAAAATGAACAGCCGAATTATTTTAAGATTATTTTCGTTTTAAATTGGCGGAATCATTTAAATTTATATTTTATTTATTTAAGTGGAAACCAAAAAAAGGTAATATTCATATAATAAAATTGTTTTATTTATTCTTTGTTACAAAGTTACAATTTCTATGCAATAAAGTAAGTACATTGAATTGAATGTGCGTACAGAATATTAATCAGACTCCGATTCGCTTGAGGAGGTGGTGTCTTCATCATCATCTTCCCCTACATGTATAATTATATTATTATCAATAACAGAATCAATCCTGATATCTCGGTCAAAATGTTCCAAAATCAGGTTTTTAGTCTTCTCAACAACCCTTGCCCAGTCATCTCTTGTGACTTCCCCGCAGGCTTCTTTTAATAGGGTCATCATCTTTTTAGTGCTGAATGGCGGGGAAGTATTGTGGCGAGCGGCGTAACCTTTTATTTGAGCCCAGATTAGCTCGATCGCGTTATATTGGCAATGATACGGTGGAATTCTTAGAACGCGATGACCGTACTCCAGAGCCAGTTCATCGATTTCGTATCGCACATTTGCCGCTTTATTTTCTTTAACTAATTTAATTAGCTCTGCTTTTAGCATCTGCATATTTGCGTCAATGCCTTTTGCTTGTAACCAAGCCACCATTTCTTCTTTTTTATTAGCTTGGGTAGGCGGTTTCTGAATATTTAGCGCCGATGTCAGTTTGAAAAGCAGAAACAGTCCATTAAACAAAAGCCGGATAATCAAATAAAAACCATAGACATAATATAGTAAACAGGACTGCGCACATATTATACTACTTACTTATTGGTGTCTATGAGATTAAGCTATGTGAGACAAATCCGAATTTGCTAAGATTATTAAACACAGATTGGTATTGAAGTTTTAACTTACGCAGTTTGCTACCTTAAGATACTAATATAAGCTTTTAATAATTAGCTGAAATTAGCAGTATTAAATTCATAAAAGTTATCTTATAGTCCATTATTTTCAAATTCTTAAAAAGAATAACAAAACTTTTATTTTATATTATAAGTATAACTGTAAAAGAACTAATACTTGCCTGTTATTTTTAGCACAGCACTACAAATATAAAGCGCTGACATAACCTTGTAATTGCGCAGTAGAGATTTAGAAAAATATTGTTTACCAAGTTATTTGACACTCAGTTTGGACCAAAATTATAACATTCATTGATTATTGATATAATAATGTTGTTTTAAATTTATTTCATCAATTGTTAAAACGGTAAACAATCAGCAAAAAATTTTTATCGTAACTGCAACGCCATTACAAAGTTACGTCGTCAGTTCAATCGCGAAGTGTCAGGAACGCATTCTCTGAACGGCCGAACTATAACACTTTTTCAAGTTATAATTTATGATATGTAACAAAGAATAGACTAATTAATAATAACAGAGACTCCACAATATAAGCTTTGAGATTGCAGTATTGTTTAAAGCAAATGTTTGGAACATTTTGGGCTGGGAATTAACAACACATGTATAAATATACAAACACCAACCTTATACTTTTCTAATAGTATTTCTCTGCCGAGATTATAGAGCAGATGCTCCAGACTCGGTTTATAATGTGCCAGAGTATAATCATAGTCAAAACCATACACTTTGACTTCAGACAGATCCAGCTCATTGCAGGCAAATACGCCTCTTGGATTTACATCTTGAGGTAATTTTTTTGCTGAAAAATAATATGTTATTAGCGCCTAAACCGTACAGTTCCACGAAATTCGCGAATCATAATATATTTTATACTTACATTTAAATTTTAACTTCGTACGACAATATGCCTCTTTTAATAACTCGCGTGTTGAAAAACTCCTGCATAACCCATTTTCTGGACTTTTTTTCGGTAGTTGTGTTATACTGCTTTTCCATTTTCGTATTCCAAGTGTTAAATTACTACGTAAACTCATCAACGATGTCATTTTTATAAAATACAACGTTTAACGTATCACTTAAAACAAAGCCAATACACATGGATCTAGTGTTTTACGCATTAATATTACAAAAATAGATTAGTTGATTCTCAGGTTTTATTATTAATTTAAAATCGTTGCATAATTATTCGAATAAACATCACGCACACACTACCCTTCAGTGCCTGATTTTTATACTGACAGTGACAAACAACTGACAAATGACAATACTGACAGACTGACACAAACCATTTCAACTTGGAAATTGTAAACTATCTGGAATCTTTTTTTGTCGCCTTTTAGTTTTAGATTTTTTACTAGAATAGTTTCTAATTTTAATTTTAAATATGATTAATAAATAAAATAATGAAACTATCTACTTAAAACTCATGTCAGGAGCAACTGCAAAAAGACCCACTCTTTTGAAATTATTGTTACAAAGGTATCAATCCAGTTTTACAATGAAATCCGTGACACCAATTTTTTTTTTATTGCAGACCATGGAAAAGCAGTCTTCCATCCAAGGAATATAACTAAATCACCGCCTGAGCATTTTACAGACGAAATACAGAGTTTACTCTTTTTCGGTGCCATCGATCGAAATTCATCAATGTATAGTTGATTTTGTCTAAAAGCGAGAGCGAGAGTATGCGAGAGTTTCATTTTTAAATTGCCGCTCTTTTCCGGATCCACCTATTAAGGTCTGGAGAGGCCTGTAAGGCACTCTCCAGACTGGTGAGACCGGGCAACTGATACCCATACCTCCTGGCCCTTTTGTATAACTAGTTGTTACTTCTGGCTTTTTAGGGTTCCGTACCCAAAGGGTAAAACGGGACCCTATTGTTTTCGCTCCTCTGTCCGTCCGTCCGTCTGTCACCAGGCTGTATCTCATGAACCGTGATAGTTAGAGAGTTGAAATTTTCACAGATGATGTATTTATGTTGCCGCTATAACATCAAATACTGAAAACTACAATAGAATAAATATTTTGGGGGGTGGGAGCCCCCAAAACATCACAACAAACGTGATTCTTTGGTCCTTTTCTCAATAATGGTACGGAACCCTTCGAGCGCGATTTCGACTCGCACTTGGCCGGTTTTTTGAACCTCGTTGTGACAAACTGGTATTTCATCCACTCACCGACCATGCCAGGCATTGACCTTATGATCGGTCGATCTTTGCGGCTGTTACTTAGGCACGAGCTCTTTTTTTGGTGAATATTATTGAAAGACAATTTAAATAAAATTATTTTATTTATCTAATAAAAAAAATATGTATAAGTAAAGTCTAAAGAAACGAAATTTTGTGAGGTAATAAAGAGTATTTTGCAAGCCTTCCTGAAAAGTTAAAAGTTTACACAATAATCTTGCGAGGAGTTACAACAAAATGCAATATTTTTAAACTAGAACATCATAATAGGCTAGTTTCCTAAAAAATAATAATTAGTCCGTCTTGTAGATTGTCCAAAATTAAGCGATACGTATTTTTTCTTTTTTAAATTGGATCAGAACTTGTTAAGATATAGCGTGTTAAAGTTGAGTGTGACGTCACAAGTTGCTACAATTTTCAGGACACTGTGACGTAAAAGGACACTTCAAAAATTAGGAGTGGGGACTCCTAATTTTTGAAGTGTATTATCTTTGTCATTTTATGTTTAATTAAAAAAAGAAAAAATACGTATCCAATATTTTTTGATTATCTAAAAAGCGGACTAAATATTATTTCATTATTTCGACCCTGGACACTACCCTATTGTTAAATATTTGTCCTATATTTGCGGGAAAGCGCTTCCTATTAAATTTTTACTGCGGTAACGGAAAGTATGTGTGATAATGTTAACGTCTTTGGTTCCCAACTTAAGTTTACAGTCGTTGTCAGCGCGTGTTACAAAGCAGAGGGTGTAAAGTGCCATCTCCAGCTCTGGCGAAGTACCAATGAAGATAGTGCTTACAGGCTTGTCGACACCTTGTTGGTTAAAATGGAACTTCATGACGGTCCCTTTCTGGAAATAGAATTAAATATTATTGTTTTGAGTAACTTACTAAAGTAGAATGTACCTTAGTATATCGTAATGAATGTCTATTGGTAAAAAAAATCATGGAATGTTCGAGAAAATACATGGTTTTTTTATGTAGGTATTAAATAACTGCATGTAGCGGTAAATAAATACATAAGTAGGTATGTGGTAATCCTATAGTTTGAAATTGAAATTCGACTTACATCATTTAGTTCTGAGTATTTCAAATATCCCAGGTAATTAGCTCTATTGGCTGCTTCTTCTTTTGCAAAATAAATCCAATTATGTAAACCTGTAACACGTAGAAAACATATTTTAATACTCTTGAAATTATTGGGTACCTAAATGTATGTTTTTATTGTTTTAATATTATTTTTACCTAAAACATCTCCGTTTTTGAGTTCAGATACAAAGATATGTTCGAAGCCCGAGCTGCTAATTTTTCCTTTACCTCTTGAATATAAACTAAACCACAGCTGCTTAAGGAAGTCTCTTTGTTGCCTCGGGTCTGGAGTCACGTAACCTGTAACCATATTGACGGGTACATGTTTAAAATGTGAACTCGTGTTTTTATGCTTACAGTCCTTATAAATGTTGGTGAAATAATTGGTTCGTATTACAAGGACGGATTCTCTCACAACACGTTGTAGGCACATCCAAACGAGATGATAGAAAATTCACACAGAAGTAAATAAGACAGTATACTATAGTGCGAGTACATAGAGGTAGTGTGAGTTTATAGTGGAGGACATAAAGGAGTACAGTGGACTAGAACATAGGGAAGTATAATGGAATTACATAAAAATATAAAAGAACTAGCCGTTTTCCCCGCGGTTTCACCCGCGTCCCGTGAGAGCTACTGCCCGCAGCGGGATAAAATATAGCCTATGTTAGTCGCAGATAATACCTATAGCTTTCTAATGGTGAAAGAATATTTAAAATCGGTCCAGTATTTTTTGAGTTTATCTATTACAACCAAACAAACAAAGTTTTCCTCTTCATAATATGTATTAGTATAGATTACGACAGATCCACCACTGAAGTTTTATTCCTTACCTTTATTTTTGAGGAACGTCATTAAATGTCGCATAACAGTTGTAGACATCACAGCATCCATAAAAGCGTTTTCTTCGTTTCTTTCCTGTTATAATAATTTATATCAATTTCAACTGAAGCGTAATTATCAAAGCACAAGTTTAGTTTTCGAGATATTAGAAAACCCTACTTTATCGAACTCAAGCCCGTATGTCCAGTTTTCTTAACTACGCTAGGTACAAAAATATACCTAAACACAATAAAGAAATTAATCCTCTAAAAACATTTATTAGGTATAGGTAAATATTGGAACTGCTCATAAAGTGGCTCCACTAAAATAAACATATTTGTCATCATAATCATCTCATCATTGATCACCCGTTTGTTTATTTTGTAGGGTTATTATAAAATTTTATTACTGAAGAGAATACCCTTAAGTAAAAATAAAGTGATTTATCTTTGTCGAGTTCAACAGTTCAATAATTGTCAGTGTTTATGACCGTGTTATTGTATTTATTTAGGTCAAAGGAGAATTCTAATCTGGCGCAAAGACCTTTAGTTACGCCGCTATTTAACTCGTCCTGTGCATATTGGTAGGTAAGCTTTATAAGCCCTTTCAAATGCTACAAAATTAATTATGAGCAGTTTGTAAAATAATTCCATCATGAAAAAGAACAATCAATGATTCAATGGCAGGAATCGGAAAAATTGGACGGTAACTATTTATTTTTAAATTATCAAAAAGTTTGTTACCTGAGGTGTTACATATTCATTGACCAATGTGTCCCTTTCGTAATTGTCCAACAATGGAACAAATTTCTGAATTGTCGGAAGGTCCCACACTTCAGGAGATATGGTGATTAATCTGCGACATAAAGTTAACAACAATTACCTATTAAAATTTCCAAAATATTTCCAAGGCACTATTTTTAGCTTGTATGACGAAGTATGGACTTAAGTCTGAGTCATTACATTGAAAGTGTTTGAGCTCAAAAATATAAATGCATTAAGTATGTATATTGACTTGGAGAATACTTACGGTAAAGGTGCCTTGTCTTCTGTTGTATGCGAAGTAGTTTTTGCTTGATAGTTAACGGTTATATATCTAGCGGCATTGTTAGTGTCTTTCCTTAACAACTCTTCACTTAGCGCTTCTAATTCAGCATCGGTTACAGTGTTAGTGTTTGTTCCTGATCCTCTATTATTATTATTTACTATAGAACTCGGCAAAACGGGGGTCCCTGGACGAGTTGTAGGAGAACTAGGCATTCTCGTTGATGGTTTAGATGTCGTAAATGTGGGAGAATTAGGTTTGTTGCCTGCCACGACTGAGCTGAAGCTCATTGGCTTTGGTGTGTAAACCGAACCTGTTGACATCGTCGACTGAGTCACAGGCGTTGTGAATCTTGTTGGTGGCAAGGTCGCAGTAGACGTTGGTCCATTTTTATTACCTTGTACGGCTGAACTGTAACTAAATGTTCCTTGATTTGGATTTTTATTATCATAGAAATTTATTAGATCTTTGACTTTTCCCCCAGTGGGCTGGTTATTTGGTTGCGTGGGCTTCAGAGTTGGAAATTGAGGTGCCACATAGTCCCTTTTACCAGAAGATGATTGCGTTTGTGTTGAAGGTGATTGTGGCGAAGATGGAGGACGGAGTGAAGGGAACTGTGAGGCAAAATTAGATCCACCACCATTTTGACTATTTGAAGACATTTGCATGTGTCTATTTCCACCTGTGTTTTGGTTATTTTGCTGCGTTGGCTTAACTGTTGGGAAACTAGGTGCAACATAGTCCCTTTTTCCGTTAGATGATTGGCTATTGCCTTCTCGCCCAGTATGTACGTTTGTCACCCCAGTTCCCTGTGATTGTGACGGTGGAGGGCCCAGCGCTGGAAATTGCGATGCGTAATTAGGACTGCCTCCATTTTGGCTACCGGATGTCTGCGACTGACTACCATGTGACTGCGTTCCTACGTAATCACGTTTATTTCCATTCGTTTGAACACCTCCTTCGTGCAGTAAAAAGTCAATATTCGCATTAGGTCTTTGCTGTTTATTATATTCCAAACCTGAAAGAAATAAGGTGTAAACAAAGGTTGAAATTAGCAAAAAAACAGCCAAACATTCGCCGTAATGCGAATAACGATAACATAATTATGAACACTTGGACACAGATTACTTAATAGTTACTACGTAAGATTACTCACTTTTGTAAATGGGGGGAAATAACGAGTGTTTTTAGATTGAAATTATGTTTACCATTCCAACAATCGCCTACTATTGATCGTTACAAATAACAATACAGTGATGTACTTATGTTAAAGGCAGTGCGAATCATTTTACACTTATCTGTAGCTCTAAGCTTAAACATTTGCGGATTTGACCTCAAGTGACAATAGTTATCTTCCTATAATATGCGTACCTATTTATTACATTAAAGCAGACGATAAAGCAAAGTTTCAGTGCTTTTGGTTTGGATTTCGCGGGAAAAATCGAGTAGAAAGTACACAGGTTGGTATGACTATTACCTGAATTATTTTTGGTCACTTCGCAAAGATCATAATTACCCATTATGGTTTTAGTTAAGGCTTCTATATTTTATAAAAGAATCAGGGTTTAATTACTATAAAGAAGTAGTTCTCAATATAAATTATTGATATAATATATAGGTAGGTATGCTAGCTCGAAGGCATGTTGCAGATGAATGCATACTTATTTTTTTCCTTAACTTGGCTTAGTTTCATTGAATTGCTAAAATAAATTAATGTTAAGCGATTAAGGTAGAAAAATATCTCACCTGAACTAATTTGCAAGACTAATAATATTGCACACAAAGTTTTAGTTACACACTCTTCCATATTTTCTTTGTTTATATAAAGAAACACGTTCTCAAAACAACTTCCGTGTTTGTACCATTAAGCTACTTTAATATTATTTTGATACTGTTACAGCACAGTAGGTACGGGTACACTGAACGCCTTGACCGTACTACCGAGCTGAGATTATTCAGTTCAATTCTGCCTCAATATCACTCGAGAAGCCTGGTTGGAGTGGGACCACTAATTTCTAGTATTCAATCTATCGTGAATTTCGACCTTACTGTTGCAATTTCAAAGTTTATTTTTGATTACTTTTATTCTTTATTCATAACAGCTGATGTCATTCATGCTTTCACGTTTGAGATGTTTACTTAATTTTTATTTCAATATGGGTAATAGGTAGGGATGTTTTTTATTTAGGTATTAAGTATATCAAAATAGGCACTGGTTCGTGGGAAACACATGTAATGGTTGACTTATAAAAACACTCACGCAACAATGCATACTTTCATGATTGAAGAGATTGTAAAATAATTGAAAATTACAACAAGGTACAGAGGCAGCAAGAGTGCATTTCACTATACCTACCTTAGCAATAAACATCGACCAAACTTCAGTCAGTTACCTACCATGTTGTATTTTTTTATATTTACCTTGAAATTTTAATATTCTATATACATAAAGATAAAATGGCTAAAGCAAAGCCGGGTGGATCGATCGATCATCATGTTAAGCAACGCTTAGCGCGGTCGGTCCGCGGATTTCATCTAGTCTTGACGAGTGTTCTTCCGGGAGCATCAAACTCCATCTTCTTCTTAGGTGTCATCTAGACGATCAGACGGAAATTATTATCTTTTATCTGTGGCTGTGCATGTTCATATTTTTTATGGTCTTCTGAGCTCATAGACGTATTACGTCTATGTCTGAGCAGCACTCCCAGCACTAGTTCTACTCCTCATTTCATTCATTCACTCACTTATTTGCCGTCAAATTTGAAAGGTGTAAAATTGTTGGTGCTTGTTTCTGAATCATGTTTTGATTTTTTTATTTACTTGAGGCTGAGTTGGTTGCCTGGTTGGACATTAAAGGACAATGAAAAACGAAGTGAATAGTATCGAAAATTGTATCCACTTCAGTTTATGGATATTAGCATGTTTCTATTCCTTGTTTAAATTATTTCACGCGCAGACAGGTAAGGCCAAAAGATGAAACGAAACCGTTTTTATAATTATAATAATTCATTTCATTAATTTGTGTCTTGATGTTTCATTTTAGAAATTATAGACAGTAATCCGGAACTCAGGTATGAAATAAGGGACTTAAATCCAGGCTGGCGATTGATATCGAGGCAGAAAGATGAGTCTGATGTTGAGTGGAGTACATGGAAGTACCTCATACAGACTTCATGGTTCTATTTATTAATACAATTTTTTGTATCGGAAATCATTCGAAGAACCAATGCCGCCTTAATAAAATATTGGTACATTTTATCCAGTATAATTTTCATAATAAATTACATGGGTGCTAGGCAGTTGGCAATAATTCTTGCCCAACCTGTAATATTTTTGGCTATTATTTTTTCTGGAGGGAAAAAGATCAGCATATGGTTGACAAGCATTTTTCTGTTGGCTGGGTACAATTCATTAAAGTATAAGTATTTCTTTTGGCATTTTCTGGACACTGAAAACTTGGAAGACGAAGAAGTTTTTGTGATGCTATATGCAATAGCATGGGTTGAATTAAGATGCATTAGTTTCTGTCTTGATTACGTAGACAAAAGAGAGAAGTGTTTGCAAGCTGAAAATGAATCAAAAGAAATAGAAACCACGAGATATAAAGATCTTATAGATATGTTCAGTTATGTATTGTACCTGCCTTTATTATTTGTTGGGCCAATAATACTTTATGAAGAATTTGAAAGAAGTTTTCATGTCAGCAATAAAAGCTTGCAGATGAGGCTAAAAAGTTTTATTTTGGATATGATTCGATTTCTAATTTATTCAATTTTACTGGAAGTTGCATTCCACTATGTTTACTTTTTTGCGATGCAGAGTCAGATTGAGGTTTGAATTTTTTGATTGTTAATAAAATTATTTTTTTATACCTTTAATTTTACTAACTGCATATTTTATTACAGGCTATACATAAGTTGCCATCACTCGCACTTTGTGGGGGAGGGTTGTGGATGGGATTAGAGTTTCACATGAAATATGTCATATCTTATGGAACAACTGCGGCTTATTCAAGACTAGACAATATTGACCCTCCACCAACACCCAGGTGTATATTCAGAATCCATGTTTACTCACAAATGTGGAGATACTTTGATGTGGGCCTGTACAGGTTTTTGTTGAAGTAAGTTTACATTCAAACAAGTTATATTTAATACGCAAATCATTTTCTCTTATGTTTTTATTAACTTTGTTTCCAGGTACATCTACAGACCAGTTTTCATCACTTTGTCTAATAGTTTTAAAATTGCTAAGATTACTTACAAATTAATTTCATCACTTATTACATTTATGTTTATATTTATGTGGCATGGGACTATGTGGAATATATTTGTATGGTCAGTTCTAAATTATGTAGGCATTGTAATTGAGTATGTTGGTAAAGCCGTGGCACAGAGTGAAAGATACAAACTGTTCAAAGCTAATGTACTGCACACAAACGCAATGGAAGTCAGATTCACTGCATTTTTATGTGCACCACTATTAGGTTTATCAGCTATATCAAATTTCTATTTATTTGCAGGAAGTGAAGTTGGTAATCTATATTTTGAGCTGCTAAAGTGGCCATCATTTTACAATTGTTTCATAGTTTACATGTCTTTGTATTGTTGCTGCCATGTTGCTATTGCTTTACATGATGTTCCTTCAAGAACTGATGTTAAAAAGAAAGATAGTAAGACTGTATTCTAATAATATTTATACATACTATAATTTGACTGAAATCAGTATTATCAATTAGGGCCAATATTTTTAATTATCTTCATATAATCACAATAAACAATACTCTTACATAATAACTGAAGTACAAAAATATTAATAAGAGATCTTAATTTGTGAACAGTCAAGGACTACTTCAATTCTGCTTATCTGCTATAGCATAGCTATAAATAGACTATTGTCTCGAAAAACATCACATTTATTTATGTTATTTATTTAATATATACAAACTTATTATACAGATAGTTGTTCAGTCTGAAATGCCCATGTTTATGACTTATATTTTTGATATGGAAGTAAAAAATAAAGATGAAACAAAAATCTAACAATTTATTTATAATGCTATCAATTGATATGTATTTGATCCTTTTAACAATAAGTAAGAATGTATGTGCATTGCTTCAATTAAATCATGGGGGTCACCGGCAACACCAGCAGCTTTATGTATTTGTACCATCTCCTGCCTTGTAAATATATCTTTTCCTAGTTGATGCGATCGCCTCGTCAACGCATCTAGGAACTTCTTTAGCTGAAAAAGTATTACACATCATTGCAGTTTCATTAAGAATTTACAATTATCCCAAACACTCACCGAACATTTACCTTATTTCTAGAACTAACACCTGAGCCATTTATTGATCTAGAAAGCTGTATGTTCCCAAATTCATCACTAAATGTGTCTATTAGGCTGTGTTTTAATAAACTTATTACGTCGTTTGCGTCGTTGACCGTAGCTTCTTCTCTCAAGTCCACGCGAGCTCTCGCCTTGAATACAAAACAGTACTTATAATGATTTGCTCAAATAATATAAAAGATAGTAGGTATTGATATTAGTAGTATAATGTTACTTGAGTCAGTCGTATGCAAGCTTCAAGCTGTCGAGTTGTGATCGGTGTGCCGTCGTGAGATCCACCCTGGTGGTTGTGTCTCAGTTCTAAATAAAAGTTTTGTAATGCATTGGCTGCTTCTGTGCTTATTTTTGGGTGAACATATCTTCTAGCGTAAGCTATATATTTTCTTAGCAGAACTAAAGGTAAATGGTCGATGACTTCTCCGGGCTTCAGGCGTAATCGTTGACTGAAAGAGATAATATACAGGATTGGTAGAATCATAGATCTCATATATGGACACATGCGATAATAGTGCGTTGATATTACACGCTGATAATCTTTACGTTGAATTGATTTGCATTTAGATTGAATTTTGGCGTTGGCGTTAAATCTAGTTTCATGCCCATAAAATTGATTTAGGAACATAAATCAATGTTATGCGGCAGGTAGATTGACAAAAGTAATTTAGTGCAACAAATTACCTGAGCGAAATTTCATTTGCGGTTTGGCTTGTACTTATACTAGCATTCAAATTACTAGTTTTGGTTGATTGTTTTCCTTTCTGGCCAGTATGGAGCGCTAATACATGCTCCGATAACATAGCATCCATTTTCTGGAATAAATAATAAAAATGCTTTAGAATAGGATACTTAAAAGACTTGACGATTATAAGTCTTTGGTACTGGTTCCTAAAAATAAACTAAGGATACCTACAGGATAAGGTACCTACTTAGTTTTAAGAATGAATATTGAATTACCTCGTCAGGTTGGTCCAAAAGAATAAAAACTAAATCAAATCTGGAAAGGAGCGCCGAATTCAATTTCAGGTTTTCCGCAACAGTCTTGGATCTAAAAGGAAAGAAATACTTTTTCATAAAAAATATATACCTACCACCACAATTTTAAACATTTGTTTCTTTGTGTAGCTTGATCTTGCTATTTCGATTTATCTTCGAGATCGATGGAAAAATAGCCCCGATCTACATGATATTGGGCCAGTAGACTGTCTACAAGCATTTATAAGCCTATGTGCATTGGGACTGCATGGCACAGGATTGAACTTTTGTCAAGAGACTTTCAAACCTACATATTCTACATATGTACATATCGGCTGTGCAATTTCAAAACCTAGTATCTGACAAATTTTTAAAAAAGCGTGTTTTTGCATTTTTGACCTTCTAGACCATTCTCCACATACTAGGATAGCAAAAACTCCCAAAAATTTTACAAAAACGAAGTTACACAAAGTCGGAAACCTAGTATCTACAGTAGACGTTTTCAAAATGCAAAAATTACAAGATTAAAACATAGTATCTAACATCAACCATTTTAAAAACCTAGTAAGTGCTTGTAGTTACTTGGATATAAAATGGTTCATGTAGATACTAAGCCAATGAAATGGTTGTAATAAACGTCAAAACTCCCGCGCAACTTTAGTATGTGAGAACAAGTCGTTGCAAGTGCGTGTTTTTGTCTCTAAAAATGAGCAAAAATCAGTTTTATAGGTCGAAATTGATCTTAAGTGCTTTAAAAGAACAACATGGTGAAATTTAAGTACGCTTCAGTGTATAATATTGTCAAGATTGTTTGTTTTCCAAGGTTTTTTATGAATAAAAGGCATTTTTTTTAAACGACGTCAAAAATCATCAAATGACCCCTTCCGCTGTGGGTTAGCAGCGATGAGGGAGTGTCAGACTCTTACTGAACAAAAACCGTCGTGTTCCGTCGTGGGCCTTTTATTTGCCAGAGCCACGGTATCTCTTTCGAACAACCCGCAGCCCCGGCAGGCCTTGGCCCTACTGGGCCCCGCTGGGGTTGCTGACATCTCTTTGAGGAGCGCGTGGAACAACGCGCGCCGTCGACACGGGTCTGTCGTCTAAGCAGACGGGACGCTGAGCCACCCGAACTCACCGCCCACAGACCCATGCCTATGGTGGCCGGGAGTCATCTCGCGACACCCGGCGCCCGTGGTGTCTACCTGGTCCAGCGTGGCGGCCGGGATGAGAGGTGCGAACTCTCTGACGTTCCGCCGCCTCCTTCTCGAGCATGACTGCTTCGCAGAAGGAGGCGAAGGCATCCCATTCCCTCTCGCTCCGGACCATGGCCTGAACCAGGGCCGGACGCGAGAAGTCGCCGCCGCCTAAAGCCTCGACGAGTACCCGGCGGTGCCCTTCCCACGCAGGGCACTCCTGGACTGTCCTCGGGGCTGTCCGCACAGTGGTGATACCCGGGCGCCTCCTCACGAAAGATTGATGCAAGTACCTCCCGAAACAACCGTGTCCGGTGAGGACCTGCGTCATGCGGTACGTGAGGGCGCCGTGACTCCTGCCGAGCCACTCCTCAAAGAGGGGACTTACCGCCACTATGGTGGCGTGCCCTGTACTGGGTTGCGACAGTCGTTCCCTCCAGGCCACCATGAGATCGCGCCGGAGCTCCGCCCGCTGCTCGACAACTTGCCGCGGCAACGGGGTTTCCCCCCCGGTGCTGAGCCTCCTCGCGCCAGTCGTACATGCGCAAGAAGACTCTCGCCTCCAGATCCCACGGTGGCAGTCCGGCTAGTAGGCCAGCTGCTTCGCGGGAGATCGTGCGGTACCCCCGGATTAGCCTAATGGCTATCACCCTTTTCATGTAGTGTACGGCCCGCGGCCATACCGAACGTTATGAAAAAACACAATCCCTTGACCATGCCAACCTTAAAATATATTCCAAGAGGCATTAAAGAAAGTAAAAAGAAAGGCATAGTAAAATCATTATTACAGCTTATGCCAATGAACAGAAGGGAGTTTTGGCAAAGTTTACCGATCAATAATAATTCAGTTGATTTAGTTTCTGGTGGACAATTTTTAATAAGCGAATAATTTATTTTATTTGAATATTGTTTTCAAATATTTTGAGTGATTATTTTTTTTTACTGAGAAAAAGAGTTTTTTTTTAAATCTTTTTCATTAAAACTGCTTATCACTATTTCGTTGTTTTATTCTATTGTTTCTTACTAGGTTTATAAAAGTGCATTTAGTTTCTACTCAGTAAATTCAGACCTAAATGAAAACAAAGCAAGTGATCTTACTAGGTTTTGAAATTGTCACACTCAAAAAGTTAGAACTAAGAAAACAATTTTTTTATTAGTAACTGCTCCTCTACGTACATACTTGGTGATAGACGCATTAAAACACTTTTTTTTAAAACCCTGGGCCCCGATTCTCCTAAGTTAATAATGTCAAAATCGAATAGAAATCGAATCGCAATATGTTCGTAATAGCAGTTTTAACCATATCGGGCATTCTGCTACTAATAAAAGACCAATCGTATTCGATTGACATTTGATTGGTCTGCTATTTTGATGGTTTTGGTATATGCGGTAGTTTGCTGTACAATCATTTTGCAATCGTAAATCATTTGCAGACAAAATTATTCATTATTGAATGACAGAAAAGGATAAAAACGTTTATTTCAAAGAAAAAATAGCGGAATGCCACATACGCTTCAATTGTAATCGAGTCGGGATTGGATCTCAGTCGAATCGAGTCGAACGTCAATCGAAGGGCGCTTAAGTAAAATTAGGAGAATCGGGCCCCTGTTATCTCCCTCAAATTTTGCAATCACTCCCAGGACGGTACGACTAATATTATTGAAACGGCAAGCTGTCAAAGATATGAAATCGTTTTTCGGCTCTCCTATAAAATTTGGTTTTGTGCAGATACTGGGTTTTGATATTTCGCAGCCGATATATGGCATTTTAAATGCCGCATTTGTTGGGCGTAACTCAAACAAATAAATAGTTACAACTGGTATGGTGAAAATATTGTATATTAAGTAAAATGGTAATGGTTAATGGTATGAGCAAACGCGGCTTGGTTGGTGACCAATCGCTAACTAACTATAATAATGTTAATATTAAAACTAAATATTCGGGTCAGAGTGGAACTGCTGACTGCGCGCGCGATTGACATCAATAAAACTGTACTTTGTACAGCATTGTAGAGCGTGGCATGGGATGAATAATAGACTTGTTAGTAGGCAGAATGCTACAGTAGCCAAGCGGACCAGTGGTAAAGTCCTCTGGCATGCCGATTCCCATATAAGAAAGGGCGTGGGTTACATGGTACCTGTTGTAGCTGCCAGCGGCGGGGTTGGCGGCGGCCAGCACGGTGGCGCGGGCTGCGAGGCTGCACACCACGCCGCCCTTCGCCACGCTCACGCGCCGCTGTTCCATCGCCTCCAGCAGGCTGCTGTGGTGGGCTGTCATCTGGAACACGTCACTCCAAATTCAAAAATAAAATGCGTTAACATTCAAATTAGTAAATACAAATAAAATGGTCACTTGGGACTATACTAAGCAAAAATAATGAAAGGATTTGCGGATTAAAAAAAAAATACTTGTCCAATATTTAATTTTATTATAAAATTAACTCATTTATTTTTTAAATTCTTTTAAGTTAGCATGCCTATTTTGGATACAGGCATGGACTTAGTGCCTGCCCTGAAATTGCCACAGTCACAGCTAACAGCAATGTTACCTTGTCAAGCTCATCTATACAGCATACGCCCTTGTCGGCTAAAACCAACGCGCCTGCCTCGAGGGCGAAGTCTCCGCCCGCTTCCCGCCCCAACGCTACCGTGAGGCCACCCGCAGACGCAGAGGCACCACACACATAAACACCTGAAATTGTAGGTTTTAAATTAATACTACAACTTACCCTGATACTACCATCTATTTTTTTTAAAGATCTAGTCACCTCTTGGTGCAGCATGAGCAGCAGCTTGAAGCAGTTGTGACTTCCCAAGCCCAGGGTCACCCACAACCAACACATGAGGGTTGGACCTAGGACCATTGTCATGTTCAGTGCCTCCTATAAGACCAAGTATGAGCCCTGCTTTCACTGCCTCGTGACCAAATATTGTAGGACACAGGGAATGGACAAGAAGTCTGAACACATCTTCAGATCCATGTATTTCCTAAAAAAGCAAGAGAAATGAAGGTACTTTTCAATTGCTCAATGAGCTTTTTAAATTATCAATATGATATTGGTACCTGGATGGCATAATAATCTTTCAGTGTAAATGATAATGTTGGATTACTCAGATTCCTATGGCTGTGGATAGAAACTGCTTCAATATACAGTTGCAAAAGCCTTGCTGCTCGTTTTCCGTCTTCGCCGCCTTTGCTTTCACCGCGAACCTATAAAGAAGGAATAAATGCAACTCAAAAAAACATAGTAGACAACAATGATGATTTGATTAATATATTGGTCATGGTAGCTATGTTGCAAGAAAGTAATTATAAGAATAATTACCTGTACTATACCAGTGACAGACAATACATCTCCAGGACAAGCAGTGCCAACTAGATCACCTTGCAATTCTATTTCAACACTTCTAGGTATAGTTCCAGACAGGCTCTGAAATATAAAACAAAGAAAGTTTAGTTCCCCATTTGTATACAGGAAGTACTGCCAGTGAGGGTTTATTTAGGCTGTAGCTATTCCTCATTGTGAAATAGAGGTTTAAATCTGCTGCAGGGAAGTTGAATAAAACTCACTTGTGACTGAATTTCCTGTATTTTTGCAACTTGCCAGTCTGTTGTGTTAGTGAAAGGAGATGACTGCAAAGGTTCAAACTTGGACCCACCATGGCAACTCTGACAGGTTGTAGGAGCTGTAATCAGAATGGAGTATTTATGAAAATCGAGGATGCTGGCTATATACCACCAAATCCATTTTTATAAGTTATTAAAAAGTTGTAAGACTGCAATCTATTTGAAATTAAATTAATAAATTAAATTTTATGTTATAGTAAGTAAGTATTATGTACCAGTAAATACACCCTGAGGTTGTATAACAGCTTGAAGATTGTGGCAGCTAGAACATTCAAATGCCATAGATGTGCAAATGAGTCCAACACTTCCCACTCGTATAACTGTGCCTTTTATTGTTACTAGTTTACCTGGAAATAAGACAAAATAAATCTTCATTGCAAGACAAAGATTATTATATCATTAGCTTAGAACAATCATAGTTTTACATAGTCACATTATATAAATATAATAGGTATGTAAGAGGTGTAAGTCTTGTTTCGACTTTTTATTTTGATTTACTATATAATAGTTTTGGTACTAAAGCTTTTTCTACTCACCAAAGTAGTTAACTTTTAAATTAGCTAGTGGAATGACTGGTTGATGATTAAGTATTCTTACTTTTATTTTAGATTCAAACTTGAAAGTCTGCAACATAAAAAGATTTGTTCATGTACAAACATACAATGGATATATGGAAAATATGATATAAGTACATACTTCATGTAAAGAATATTCCAGGAGCCTTAACGTTTTGTCTGGGTACTCAAATAATTCTGTACTGAAACTTGGCCAGGCACCAATGAAATCTGTATCATTTGTTAAATTGGTTACATCTAAGGGTACACTGCGAGTTTGATCTATTTTTTCCAAATCAAATAGATTTTTGTTTTTCTCTATAAATTGCTTGAAACATTTAACATGGTTTGTTAAGTCAGGATCAGCATGTTGATCTGAAAACAGATACATTGATCGCTTAGTAACAATGTAAGACGTTACTTGTTATATTGAGAAAAACATGTTCAAACCTTCAGTGGGAAAGTAAAGCTTCCATATATTTTTATTATCATTGATGGGCAAAACAGTAGGTAGCTGATTAGCTGGTGCTCTTGAAGACCCTGCTGTGCTTGATGATGTTCTGTGAGAAGATACATTTTGGAAACTTTGGCTGTCTGAAGCTGAACTGTTGTTATTTCGTGGACGATACCAATTGTTACGATAGCGACCCCTCCAGTTACGTCGCATTATTTAGCGATTAGAATTAAATACTTAAATAACTTCTAGAACAGCTTATCCTAAGTTTTGCACAACTTCGAAGTTTTCTTTTCCCGCTTGAATATTTTTATTCATCTTTTAGTGTCACTGTCAAGTTCGTTATGTCAAGGCCATCAATGTCATAAAAATATGTTTTGATTCCCGTGTGATCGTGTGAAGTATGATTGCTCGTCTAGGAAGCGCCTTACACCAACGCGACGTTACTATCGTCTATCATCTACGATTGCACGAAAAGGACAGAAGTTTAAAAAATTGTGTAAACAACAAAAAATGGCGGGATATTTAACTATTGGATTCAACAAATAAATAACTCATAACAATAAAAGTTTATAAGGTTTGATGAAATAAGTTGCACTATTTTACTATGTAAGTACTTAGTCGTGTTTTTAATTATTTATAGTCCCACAAGGATAGGAGGTATGTAATTAAACTGTTTCAAAATTCGAATGAGAAATCCTTAGGGCTTAAGTATTTGAAACAATTGTTTTTACTTCTTTAAAAACATTGAGTTACTGAAGTACGCATAATAATTATAAAATAAAGTTATTTATCATATTAATCAATTACCAATATGGACGACGAAGACTCTGCAGGATCGGGTGCTTCTCTGGCCAGTGACAATGAAGCCGACAAAAATTCTAAGCTTCATAGACCAACAAACGTAGATGAGTCTACGGGAAATTATTCCGAGAACAGTTCAGATCAATCTATTCCATCCGACCAGGAAGAACGCGTGGAGGTAGACAGAGCCGCTCTTGAAGCAATATTGGATGTCGGTCATCGTCTACGGGGTTCTCGCAAGAAGAGCAGAGTTTCTATGAGCCTATTGGCTTTGGTGCACGAGTCTTATAAAGACAAGCAAGTAAATAAACTGAATGATTAGATTGTATTGTTTTATTATTTGTTATATGTAACTAAATTTCCTTTTTTGTATTTTAGGCTAGAGCGAAAGAATTACGCAACTTTCGCATCGGCTGCATAAGGCAGCATCACTTATTTCTGCTTGATAATGTAGCTACTGTACTAAATCGGACAAGTGAATATGTATTGGTAAGAAACATCGATCCAATTTCATTAATTACTAAATAGTCTAAAAAGATAATGATAACCGGTAAGCTCATAATATAATCAAAACGACAGGGCACCCGACGGTCGGCTTAGTGGTGGAAAATTAAAAAACATAGTTAGTAGTTGCCTATGTTGGCCTATACTTTTACATACACGCGTTACTACACTCGAGTACCTAGTTCATAGTTTGTTACATATCTAGAGGATTTAAATCATAATAACTATTATACTATTGTACCTTTTATACCTACTATACTATTGTAGGAAGGTGTTTGTGATGCCGACATCCATACACAGTTGTTAGAAAGCGCAATGGCTGCGGGTGGCAGAAATTGTATTGTCGTCTGCGATGCGATGCTACCTCATGTTGAGATGGGTGGGTACATACTTAAACTTATGTTTGTATACCTAAGATCCCAGTTTATTAAAGTTAATGGGATATATTCTCATTACCGGATTATGTTTATATTGTAAGAATTTTCGGCTTTGTTTTGAGACTCTTAAGTTGCCTTTCCCGACTGGTTCTCTCTGATCTGATATTGAATCAAAAATCGTTCTGGGCCCATCAATAATTATTGTTTGCACGCATGTTCAAATTGATTGCAGAGTCTGGTCGCTATGTTCCTAATCAGAAAGGCAAAATGGAAAGGACTTACATATCTGATTGTTCTTCTATCGGAGTTACAGGCAAGTGTGTTGCCTTATACAGATTGAAAAGCGTGGCCATTGACATTTTAAATGTTGCAAATGTAAGTAACGTTTGGTAGACCCTTGAAGTCTTCAGTCTTCAAGTTGAAGAAAAGGTGTTGGTTTTATCGTAGCAATCTGAAATATTTAAGTATCATACTTTTCAGGAGTACTATTTGGCTCAATTTGATATTAATCAAGAGACTGAAAATGTAGTGTCAGGTATCTACAAGACTTTGCACCGCGTATATCTACCAGCGTTACGGGTTTGCAAGGGTTGGGGTCACCTTAACCCTCCCAATCCAAAAAGCAATGACATCGTGAAGTTCTACATTTCAAAGATAATGCTCTTTGTTGATTATCTTGCTAGTAAGTTCTATTTAGTAAGTTAGTTAGGAACCGTAGTTATAATTGAACTATATCCTTTCCCGACAAGGCTACATTGAAATTCCATTTCAATATTCTGTGACCAGTAAATTATTGTAACAATTTCATCCTTATTTCATTTAGAGACCAAAATAGATTTGGATTGTTGTACAAGATTTAAGATCAATTTGTCATTATATGAAGAAGAGTTGTGTGATCAGGAAAAAATGAGACTGGCCGTTACCAAGACTCATGTGCTGGAAGAAATTTGCACCTACGTAAGGCAATGGATTCGGCAGATAACCATGGTAGGTAGTGGTGATAGTGTAAATGTGATTGTCTAAAGCGTAGGTAAAAAGAAACTTACAGTCATCCTACTTTATTGTAAATTAAAAAGTTTTGGTGCCATCGTAGTAGGATACAGGGTGTTATAGTGTAGGACTACGCTCCCGCAGGCGCAGCCTCGTAGCAGGCGTCTGTGACTATGCCAGTTATTTTTTTGTGTTAAGTTGTAAACATAATTGAATTTAGTAGTTTTTGGTCCTCCCCATTTCTATCAATAGCGGATTGTAAAACGTTTTGCAATCTGGGTAATGACATAAGGAACATTATTGCTTTTGATCAATTTTATGCAATCCTGACGATCTAACTAAAATAAAGAAGGGCTTGTTTTAATAAACATAAGGAATAACGTAGTCAATGAAAACCACAACAAGGCATGTACTTATAGGTTCTAGTACAGAGTAAACAGCTACGTCGCGAACCTGCCAACATAGGCCCGTTAGCTGAGCTGGACCACTGGCGCCGACAGCTTACCACTTTCACGTCCATTATTGAGCATATCAAGAGCGAACCTACTATTATGTACATACATACGCTTATTACAGCTAAATCCAAACTTTTGAAGGTAAGCATAACTCTTTTATTTATTTATTAAAAACTTTTTGCACACCGTACAACGGCGGACTTAGCGTCTTAGGGGTTTTGGAGAAGTCTACCTTTCAAAGGTTACCTTTGGGTGGTGGAGAAATGGCAATGGTAGGTGCAAAGCTTTTTTTATTTAGTGGTAAAAATATATAATATCTACAAACAAACATACACACAAAAATATATGGTTAATAGTGCATTCATACATACTATGAATGATTAGGAGTTATTTCTGTACATGTTCATGAAAAACTACAGGATAAACTGAATTTATACATTTGCAGAAATGGAAACAGCTAGACAATAACGTAACAGACTTTTACAATGAAGCGTTTGACAACGTGAGGTATTTGTACGCTCTGGAGAAATATTGCGAGCCTTTGTACAGGTATGAATCGTAACACTAATTTTGGTATCATTATATGATGTCCTAGTCCAGGATTCGGAAATTGCTTTAGGTAACATAATAGAAGACAAAGTATAAAAACCGGTCAAGTGCGAGTCGGACTCGCGCACGAAGGGTTCCGTACCAGAGCAAAAAAAATCACGGTATGGGAGCCCCCCAAAAAATTATTTTATCCTACTTTTCAGTAGGTATTTGTTGTTATAGCAGCAACAGAAATACATCATCTGTGAAAATTTCAACTCTCTAACTATCACTGTTCATGAAATAAGTACAGCCTGGTGACAGACGGACGGACAGAGGAGCGAAAACAGTAGGGTCCCGTTTTACTCTTTGGCTACGAAACCCTAAAAAGGAGTCTAGCAGCATAACTTCTTACACTTACAGATGTGATCCTTATACAATGCAACATTACATTCCCGGGTTACTGTACAGTATTCGCATGATATTCGCCACTTCGCGATACTACAACACCACTAAACAGATATCTACGTTGTTAGTCAAAGTGACCAATCAGATTCTAAACATGTGCATGGATTTCCTCACGCAAAACGGAAAGAAGAACATTTGGAATCAGGATAAGCTGAATTTTATAGACAAAGCTGAAGTAAGTTTTATATAGTGTATTAGGAAATAAATAATAAATAAAGCCAGAGCCAGCCAGCCAAAAGTAAGTGTAATTTATATTTCTATTAACATAGCATGATCCATGCATTTAACTGCAGTAGGCGCCAGATTTATCTGCAGCAAAGTTTATTTAAATATCGTAAAGTCGACTCATCAAAGTTTGATTTATGTTTTAACTTTTATTGCGCAGTTCTGTCTAGGTCTGTATAAATTCTATCGTGACTGTTACACTGATACCCAAAACCAAATGAAAGAGGCAGCTGCTGAAAAGCCATTTGATTGCTCAGAAATGTTCATATTCGGCAAATTCGAAACATTCAAAAAAAGGCTTTTAAAGGTAATTCAGTCATTTCTTATTATGGCCATCAAGGCTTTTAAGTAATATCAATAGAGTAAGGTTTGCAATTGGAATAAGTACTAAATATTTTTAAAGAAAAGTTACATACCTAAGCTTCTTGATTGTTTCAGATAATAGATCTATTCGAAACATACATAACATACTATGTTCTGAATAAGACCACTTTGGGGGGTATTAAGGAATATGCTGACACTTTCAATAAGTTGTTTAAAACGATATCAACGAAACCGTATGATGCGTTGGATCACAGGTAAGATTAGCAGTTCTTTCACACTTTCATATGAATTGAACTTATTGGAGTTATTTCCTTATCGTAATTATTATTGTTCATTGAAACTTGGAAATAGGAAACAACTTGGAAACCTTTACTTCATCGACTAATTTTAGTTTTGAGATATTTATGGAAATCGAAGAAAGTTTCATGTATGTCAACATTTTTGCTCCCACGCAAACAGGGCAAAATAAAAATATAATACCGATTCACGTTTAGGTAAATCGTTGAACAAACCTTTGGTTAATGAAATGAAAAATCCTTACAGGCGGCCTGACTTCGATAATGATTACAAAATATACAAAGAAGCAGTGGCTAACCAGGAGTTGTTACTGGAAAACTTTATAATAAGTGTAATGATATTTTACATTCATATATTAGTGTAACAGTATCCAATTAACAGCGTTACTACAAAGACTTTTGGATGTTTGTAACATGGGTATTTTTTGACGTCTAAATATAAATATTTATTAACAGACGCTCGGGAAATGTCCGACCACGGAAATAGCGTTGCATCTCCTTGCGAGATTTGAGAAACTGGAACTGGACTGTCTGTACATAGAAGATCGATATTTTGATCTAGTTAATCTTTATACTTCTGAAATCGAAGCAATACGAGACAGGTAATCCACTGGTTTTAAATATGTATTAAAATTATTGTCATTCATTTAACTAATTACCTAGATAGACCGTGCTCTCGCTGTGGCGGTATATTGGGCTGACATAGTGTATGTAGTCTCAATATACGACATGTCATCGACACGAAAGAAGAAGAAGATAGACATAGACATAATTTAGTTGCAGATGTATGTTAATAAATAAGTATGTATTTCATATTTAGATATAACGAAGAAAGGGACAATCCTCAATTACCCAGAAATATGCCACCAGTAGCAGGCCGCCTCGTTTGGATAAGATTATATGATCAAAAGATTAAAGTACCAATGCAAATATTTAAACAACATCAAGACGTTATTATGCACCCGGTATTGCACACTTTCATACATTTTCTTTCATTTTTAATCCATTAATATGACTATTGACAGCTTAATCAGCTGGAAGCCGACCCCAACATAGTTGGGAAAAAGGCTCGGAGGATGATGATGAAAGCTTGATCAGACCTTATGAAATATGAAACCAAAAAATGAACTTAAATGAATTTAAATTAACACATATTTACAGAAAAGCCAGAGATGCGTAAAGTTACACAATGTCATGACTATCGTGTTCACTGAGTACGAATTGATTTATCATTATGCTTGGGCGGAAAATGTGGGGCAGGTAATTTGTGCACATGAATCGAAAAGTAGCAGATTCAATATAATTGTAAAAGATAGTACTGATCTTTTATTTCCACTTGTAGGTACGGATGGGTTTGATTGCACCACTGCTTATGCGACACCCCACGACAAACATGTACATAGTTAACTTCAGCCCATATATCCCAGAGTGCATAAGAGAGGCTGAGTATATGTGGCAGTTAGGACTGCGTAAGTTTTGTGTGTTCATTCTCCTGATTCTTTCACAAAACTGATTGCTTCTTATTTGTTGTTATATTTTATTTTAAAGGTGTGCCGACTAGCGCACAGTTAGTTGCTTTCTGCAAAACCAAAATATTTGGATATTTTGAGAAAATTACATCCTTGGTTGAGAGAAACAATCAAATAAGAAGGTATGCGTCTTTCCTTTGTCTTCATATGACTTTTTTACTTCTATTTTTAAAGTAATCTATGTGTTGGTACAGGAGCATGCCAAAACTCTACCTGCCTTTACTTCGAGCACAATTAATAAAGTTGGAGAAAGCGTTTCAATCTGGTTTGTCAACAATCACATGGACTTCCCTAGAGATACCGTCGTATTGTGAGAGCATTGAAAAAACTCTCGATGAAGTGGATTTGTTTGTTAAAGAGGTATTAAACAACGAAAACTGGACTGTCTCGGTATTTCATGTCTAAAACAGAAACGGATAACAGATGTACTGTTGCAGGTGATAGATATGAAGGAAGCTCGTATTGATGCCATGCTGCAATCTATTACTGAAACAATGCTAGTGTATTTACCCCATCATGCAGTAGATCCCTGGACCCTGTATGAGGAGAATCTTTTGAGGCGCGATGATATCGGTATGTATCGGCCCACGAGTAGCACTAACTGTCGTAATGTAAGTAAACTGATAATTAGTTATTCCCTAGCATCCGAAATTCAACTAAAATCGTGGAATGTTGAAATTGCTGTAGTGGAATTAATTCATAAGTTTTTGGACAGTGTGCCTTGTGAAGAAATACGAAATTTAAAAAATCACTGGTAAGTGATGGATTGACATGAATGGATTACTACTACCTATTTTTAAGTGTTTTGTATATAAAGGCAGTAAAGCTTATATTTTGATTTTAATTTTTGAGGTTGGATATAGAGAAAGGATTGAAGCAAGTTACATCAGCCACGCGGGTTTTTCCCGAAGATGCAGGTAGAGTTATTGTGACCAATCTTCAGGCAATACACCAATATTTTTACATTGTTTATAACTTCAGCTTATCTTACAAGTTCTAGTGAATTTACAGCATTTATGGAGATAGAGAATACGGACCGATATGATGTTATACCCACTATAAATGAATGTAATGAAATATTTGCATATTTTGCTACCAAATGTTTGGAAGCACTAATCAAATGTACCAGACAAAGCCTCGATAAACTTAGACGACGGGCTTCTGTTTCAAGGTAACTTAATTTTTAACAGTAGATTACACGAGGCCCTCTACGCAACTGCTGCTATAAAAACGGTTTCATTTGTACTTGCTTTCAGTTTTCTAACCATGACGACTGATCCTGAAGAACAAAATAAACTACATCCTCTTATGCTGACAAAAATGTACTTACAAATACCAAGAATATTAATAAAACCTGCTTTAGAAGATATACAGGCATCATTTTCTCAGGTAAAAATGTAATTTAGAGAAATCATAGCCGTGGTAGCCATGTAATACGTTTTTCTATCTAAACCATGATGGGGTTTTAGGTGGTGTTAAACTGTATCATGGATATTCATCGCAATGTATTTATGTGGGGACAACAAGAACAAATCAAGAAAGAACAATTAGCTGGTACTTTGCTAACGACCAAACGCAGTATGACAGGTCAATATGCCAAATGTTAATAAAAGTATCTAGTTTAATGCTCGGGTTTTAAGAACATCAAATAAATTGATTTCATAGGATCTAAATCAAATAGTAACATGGGAGGAGTGAGAAGCTACTTCCGAATGGTGTCGGAACACAAAGATATCGTGAGGTCGGTGATGGCGTTGCAAGGAATGATGTACATGTACAAACCCGACATAGAAAAACTTCTAACGGTATAAACAAAAGGATATCTGTATACTTGTAATTTTAATTTGATTAAGGCTGCCTGGCCACCGGAGCGGAGCTAGGCTGCGGAGTGGAGAAACTGAGAAATATTAACCAATAGGATTGAGGAGCGGAGATTTTGTGCAATCCTATTGGTTGGCTCCGGTGGACAGGCAGCCTTAAGGTAGTTATTAATACAGATTAGCAACGGCAATTACCTAGTTAAATTTTTAGGGGTATAAAAGATTTTCGTATCTGTGGGCTGAAGATAGAGTGCATCAAGTGAAAGAATTTGTTGATTTGAATCCTCTGAATGTCCAAATCAAGGACATGTTTTACAAATATGAGGCACAAACTGAGGAAGTTTTAAATTTGCCTGAACGCCACATTATTGGTTCCATTCAAATAAACCTGGGTAATATATTTAGATGAAATTTCATCAATCACTATGCTTTTGTAGAAAAAAATAAATTTGTTGTAACTGGCATTTTTAGAACACCTCAAATTGGCACTGCATGTGGAATCCATTGAATGGAAGAGAATCCTGGGTAAATTGCTATGTCACGCTTACAAGGAGCGAGCGGAGAAGTTGATGCAATTCATTCGCGACCGTATGAAGACGATGAACAAGAAAATCAAGGATTTGGATGACGTTAGGGTTGCTATGATGTGCCTCGAACTTATAAGAGAAAAGTTCATTGGGTTAATAATTCGTTACTCTTATTTATCGACAGAGGTTTCGAGACTCTATAGAAATATTTTCTTTTAATTTCAGCATGGATATGGAATTAGATACCTTACAAGAAAGTTACGCTACATTTAACCAATTCAATATCGATATACCCAAAGAGGATACTGCTTTGGTGTTCAGTTTACGGCATTCGTTTCAGAATATGTTATTAGCAGTAAGAAATGTTGTGTTATGTATTACTTGTTTAATAGTATAAAACAGTTCCACGTAGTCTTTATAGTAGTTAGTGCAAATGTAAGTGAGGTGGAGGTAGCCCTTAGACTTAAATCACTGACTCTCAGAGTTATAGAAATAGTCAACCATTACATATATTTTTATCTACATCTTGATATTGAAATCGTAGTCTCAACAAGTACAGCAAAAGATAGTGGATATGCAAGGACCACTTCAGACAGAGCTCACTGAGGGAGTGGCGACTTTCTTAGCTGACGTACTCAAGTTTGATGCCGATTATGATGCAACTGGACCAATGACTCCTGGTCTATCTGCGAGGGAAGCCAGTGACAGGTAAAATTGAGAAGATTTTTTGTGCACGCATCATAAAATCCCGTCATTCTCCGGTTTCGGAAGGAGTCTGGTTTTTTAATTATATAATATATGTCCATCTTTACTATTGCTAGGGTCATACTGTTCCAATCAAGATTTGATGACTTGTGGAGAAGATTCGAAATGTATTCTAATGGTGAAAAATTATTTGGAATGGAAGTACAAGATTATCCTATATTGCATCAGAAGAAAAAGGAGTTTAACCTTTTGAATAAACTGTAAGCATATGACAGTGTTTGGATTGTAAAAGGATTATAAGTTTGTCATACACAATAAGTACGAAAACGAATTTATTTTCAAATACATGAAGGTTGTTACTATTTTTCAGGTACAGTTTATACCTATCCGTAGTGAACACCATCGATGGCTATTTTGAAACGCCCTGGGTGGATATTGATATTGAACAAATCGTTGCACAGTTGGCGGAGTTTGATGTCAGGTAAGACTTGTGCCTAAATCAATAGAAAACTTTTTAGCAGAGAACATACATATATAAAAATACATATTTGTTGAGTAATTATAATAAAATATGCATTTCCTGACACCAATTTCTTCTTAGATGTCGAAGATTGCCAAAGGGCATGAAAGATTGGCCAGCTTTCCTTGTTTTAAAGAGTAAAATTGATGACTTTAACCAAACGTGTCCACTATTAGAGATGATGGCAGATAAATCTATGAAGGAAAGACATTGGAAGAGACTAGAAAACCTGCTGAGTAAAATATCCCTTTATTTCCGTTTATTTTTTGTGTTATGTACAATTTATGAACGATGAATTAATTAATTCCATTAATCCAGATTGTGTGTTGGATGTCGAATCTGAATCATTCACATTGGCAAAGGTTATGGAGGCACCGTTGTTGCAAAACAAAGACGATGTTGAAGTTAGTACCAAAATATTTGCTGGGTATTAGATTAATAAAATCTTGGGCTGTGATGACATAGGATGTAAAGGAAGACTTTACATTTTTCTTGTTTTGTAGGATATTTGCATAAGTGCGGTAAAAGAAAAAGATATTGAAGCGAAATTGAAGAATGTAAGTGCGGATTGGGCAGTTATCGACCTAACGTTTGCTAATTTCAAGAACAGAGGTGAACTCTTGATAAAGCCACAGGAAACGCTCGATATCATCACTTTGCTCGAAGACTCATTGATGATCCTCAACTCTTTAGCTTCCAATAGGTGAGCGATTTACAAAACTCATACATTCTTTAAATTCTTCCACGAAATATAACAAAACCCATTTTTGACAAATAAAGGTATAACCCGCCATTTAAGAAAGATATCTTGCACTGGATATACAAATTGGTGACCACAAGCGAGATCTTAGAGAAGTGGCTTCAAGTTCAGAATGTGTGGATGTACTTGGAGGCCGTGTTTGTCGGCGGTGACATCGCAAAGCAGCTGCCTGCGGAGGCGAAGCGGTTTGCGGTACGAAAGATACTTTTACTCATACATTTCTACAACAATTTACATTTCATAGAATCAATCAATGATCGAAGATCAGGCGACTGCCTTTCTATAAGAGTTCTTTTCAATATTGGAAACTTGAATAAAAAACATCATTCTGTTTGCAGAGTATAGATAAAGCTTACGTGAAAATAATGTATCGAGCGCGGGATATCGTCAATTGTGTAGAGACATGTACTTCGGATGATACGTTGAAGCACGTCTTGCCATACTTGATTGAGCAGCTTGAGGCTTGCCAGAAATCTCTCACTGGATACCTGGAGACCAAGCGTCTCATCTTTCCCAGATTCTTTTTTGTTTCCGATCCTGTGTTACTAGAGATACTTGGGCAGGCCTCAGATCCTCACTCTATACAAGTAAGTGTCTTTTATTATATTTGCAAGATCACAGTTTAATTCTGCAACCATGAGTTCCACGTTTAAAGTACAACAATTTTAATGAAGTGCAATTGTTTTAGCCACATTTACCGAGTATATTTGATGCCATATACACAGTTGATTTTGATGATAAAGAAAATATAATGAAAATGAATTCTGAAAATGGCGAGTCCATTCCTCTCGACAGGCCTGTACCATGTTTGGGAGGTGTAGAGGTAAATTAGTCAATGAAAGTATAAAATATAAACGATAATGTCGTTAACGAAATATAACTATAGTGCTCTATTGAATTGAATTAATAAATAAGCCTTGTTATTTATAGATATGGTTAAATACTCTTCTTGATACCATGAAAGATACAGTCAAAAATGTTATTGCTAATATAGCACAAACAATGACTAGCGATCCAGAATTTGAATTTTTGGTTGGATTTTGGAACTTCCCTGGTCAGGTAACGAACGATGTATATTTAGAAACATTCGTAAACAATAATGAAGTACTTATATTACACAAAATGTATGACAATGTGTATTCTTTTTTCAAAATACGTTCTGCTTCTAAATTTTTTTAGCCCTGTAGAATTAATAAATAGGTAGTATTGTTTTAGGCTGCTTTGCTGGGAATGCAAATACTTTGGACAAGTGATTCTGAGTACGCTCTGAAAAAATCGAGAGTGGACCGTTTTATAATGCGGTTCACCAATCAGAAATTACTAGACTTATTGAATGGTCTTATTGATCAGACAGTTAAAGAACTAACTCCTTTGGACAGAACGCAAGTTGAAACAATGATCACCGTGCATGTTCACCAAAGGCAAGAGATAAAATATTAAAATTATACCTTTGTGTTAAAACAATGTACTTGACTGACTTTTGTCGTTTACAGAGACATTTTTGATGATTTAGTGAGAATGAGAGTAAAATCGCCAATCGATTTTGAATGGCAGAAGCAGGCTCGTTTCTATTATTTTGAGGATAGTGACGATTGTTTAGTTTCTATAACAGATGTGGATTTCTTATATCAGGTAAGCTTTGATGTTTGTGTTATGGAATCCTCAACTTAATATGTACACGTATGTAAATGAGGAATTATGAATAATTATCGCAATAAATATAAATTAAAGAGTTAACCTAATATTGGTGTTAATTTTGGTACAGAACGAATACCTTGGAATAACAGAGCGGTTGGTAATCACACCGCTGACGGATCGATGTTACATCACGCTGTCTCAAGCCATCGGCATGAGCATGGGCGGCGCCCCGGCGGGCCCCGCCGGCACCGGCAAGACGGAGACCACTAAGGACATGGGCCGCACGCTCGGCAAGCTCGTCATCGTCTTCAACTGCTCCGATCAGATGGACTTCCGAGGTGGGGCCACTGCATTAGTAGTACCCAGATCTGTTTCATCAACGTAGCATAATTCACTAACTACTTAATTCTATTAACTACTTAATTCTATCTCAGGTCTGGGCCGTATCTATAAGGGCTTGGCCCAGTCAGGCACGTGGGGCTGCTTTGACGAGTTTAACCGCATAGAGCTCCCCGTGCTGTCTGTTGCGGCGCAACAGATCTACATCTGTCTTAATGCCAGGAGAGAGAAAAATGACTTCTTTATATTCAGGTTTATAACTGATCCGAAAGTGTAATTAAATTATAACACAACAATAAACGTTAATATTTCATCGAAATTTTCTTTCGTTTACTAGTGATGGTGACACAGTCAGTTTGAACCCGGAGTTTGCTTTTATCATCACTATGAACCCTGGCTATGCTGGTCGTCAGGAATTGCCAGAAAATTTGAAGATCCAGTTTCGCTCTGTCGCGATGATGGTTCCCGATAGACAAATTATTATTAGAGTCAAATTGGCCAGTTGTGGTTTTAAAGAGAACATTGTTCTGGGTAACATAATTTTTTAATACCTATATGCTAGATATTGTATAACTGCTTAGTGAGTTTTGATACAGTTTTAATCATTTTGGAAAAGTTTGAAAACTTAGTATGTTACAGCTCGTAAATTCTTTACTTTATACAAACTATGCGAGGAGCAGCTGTCTAAGCAAGTGCACTACGACTTTGGATTGCGGAATATTTTATCCGTTTTACGAACTATGGGTGCACAAAAACGTGCCAACCCGGACAGTACTGAAGAAAACATAATGATGAGAGTAATGAAGTTAGTGCACTTATAAACTCGAAAATTAAACTGTCAAAAAGTATTTTCATGAAATAATTTATAAACGCAAAATGTATTTCTTTACAGGGAGATGAATGTTTCTAAGTTAGTAGATGAAGATGAGCCTCTATTTATATCACTGATTGAAGATTTGTTCCCTGGAATCAAAATAACTCAGACGGTCCAAAAGTATGAACTTAACTATGTATTTAGTTATGCTTCCTATTTATTGTCTTTATGAATTTCAAAGATGATTATTTTCAGAGTAATGCAAACCGCAATAAAAACGGTGACATCACGTACTGGGCTGGTTAATCATCCAGAATGGAACTTAAAGATCATCCAATTGTATGAGACGTCGCTGGTGCGACATGGCCTGATGACGATGGGCCCGACCGGCGCGGGCAAGACCACCTGCATACACACGCTGATGGCAGCACTCACAGAAATAGGCAAACCACATAGGGAAATGAGAATGAATCCTAAGGTTTCAAGATATATGAAAACTATCCGCTAAATGCAGATAATTTTCATATATTTTCAACTTCAAATTGTTCACAGGGACATAATCATTCATTTATTGGTAGTATAATTAAGAAACCAGTCAAGTGGTAGAAGCTATGTTTAATTTGGAAATCTAAACTTTTAGGCAATCACAGCACCACAAATGTTCGGTCGTTTGGACGTTGCAACCAATGATTGGACTGATGGTATTTTCTCTACGCTGTGGCGTAGAGCATTGAAGGTGAAGAAGTCTGACACGACTTGGATCGTCTTGGGTTAGTAGTTGACTTGATAGATGAAATATAGAGAGGAGTAGTCAAGCGTATGAAGTGCGAGCCCGTTTCTTTTTTTAGACGGTCCGGTAGATGCTGTGTGGATCGAGAACTTAAACTCGGTGCTGGACGACAATAAGACGTTGACGCTTGCCAATGGTGACCGTATCACGATGGCACAGAACAGCAAGCTGGTGTTCGAACCGGACAACGTGGACAACGCGTCGCCAGCCACCGTCAGTCGCATGGGCATGGTGTTCCTATCTTCATCGGTGCTCAAATGGCAACCTATACTAGAGGTAATATAAGTACATACATAAAGGAATTTAATAGAGAGATTTAATGAATAAGTACCTTACATATTGTTCTATATAAGTGTAACTTGAATTTGGATCTTGAATTTGAATCTTCAAAGAACATGTTATTTCGTTCTTTCCAATAATAGCGTTGGTTAACAACTTTGGAACCGAAACAGTGTGATGTTCTACGAAAAACTTTCTATAAAATTTATGGCGACGTTCATAACTTCGTGCAGACGAAACTAACAGCTAAAATGAAGCTTCTTGAAGCTATCTATATCAGGTAAGTTTTATTTGTTAGTTTTTTGTACACAAGTAGTATACTTAATACTTTTTTCTTTTTAGGCAGTGCGTAGACGTTCTTTCTGGGTTACTGCAGATTGAGGTTCCAGGTGGCAGTGAGTACTAATTTTAATCATAGCATTGCATTTTGTACTTTGGTACCCTTTTAATAAATTTAAAGCAAAATTGCTGATTAAAGTAGCCTAGAATACCAATAAACGTACATTTTCATGAGTTGAATACGTGAAGGATCTTCAATTCGCAAAAAACTGTTACAGAGGCTCACTCGGAACGTCATCTCGAGCGTTTATTTATCTTTGCAATGATGTGGTCACTGGGTGCTGTTTTGGAGTTAGACATGCGTCGGCGCATGGCTGAGTTCATGACGCAGCTCCCAGTTAAAATGGACTGGCCTGGTGCAAAATCTAAGGAATTTATAATGCCTTACGAATATACGGTTAATGCCAGTGGCGCGTGGGAGCACTGGTATGTTCCCTACATATGTTACAAGATTTTTTTCTAGACGTAGTTATGTGACAGAACAACTAATAACAACTTTGATTTCAATAGGTCTGAGAGCGTGGAGGACTACATTTACCCTCCCGACAGCATACCGGAATATGCTTCCATATTAGTGCCGAATATAGACAACGTGTGCATAACGTTTTTGATCCACACCATAGCAAAGCAGGATAAGGCGGTGTTACTGATCGGAGAACAGGGCACCGCCAAGACTGTCATGATGAAGAGTTACATGTCTAAGTACGATAACGAGGTCAAACTGTTTAAAATTGTCAACTTCTCTTTCGCTACTACGCCAAATATGTTCCAGGTGAATTTTCCTCCATATTAAAGTGTTAGCTTATTTATTCAAAGACATTGGCACGTAGATCAACCAACCTAACCTAAGATATATGTAACGCTGATTATGTTTACCTCAGAGGATAATCGAGTCTTACATGGAGAAGCGAGTAGGTATGACGTATGGGCCTCCGGGAGGGCGAGCAATGACGGTCTTCGTAGACGATATAAACATGCCTGTGGTCAACGAATGGGGTGATCAGGTACAGTTAAAGTAAATATTGTACCAAGACAAATCAATCATATCAGAGGATTTAAAGGACTCATAATGGTTTTGTTTCATATATTAAAGGTTACTAACGAAATAGTACGACAACTGATGGAAACTGGTGGTTTCTATTCGTTAGACAAGCCTGGTGATTTCACAATCGTTGCTGATGTTCAGATGTTTGGCGCTATGATACATCCTGGTAAACTTCTATTTATTCACTTTTAAAAGTAGGAAAATGTCTCAGTCATGAAAATTGTTTTGAATATTTGTTTGTGACATTTGTAAATTGCTTAACATTTGTGTAATTCTACTTAATATCTGTTCTTGTACTCACAGGTGGTGGCCGAAATGATATCCCTCCGCGCCTGAAGAGACAGTTCAACATTTTTAATTGCACGCTACCGAGTAACATTTCTATGGACAAGATTTTTGGTATAAACATCAAAGCAACTGCATTCTCGATCCCTGTTTCATATCTGTGATATACTTGAAAAATTGATAAAACCATTCACTATCCCGATTATCTATCACAAAATGCAGACCACGATATTCTGAATTAACCCTAATCCATTTTTATTTTAGAGACAATAAGTGCTGGATATTTTTGTAAATCCCGCTTCGATAAAGTGATAGTGGCGTTTATGCCCCGATTAGTACCGATAACGCGAGTCATTTGGCAGCAAACCAAAGTATGTAAAGCTCGTACTTAAAAAGATGTTTTGGAAAATGGGTATCTCTAATTTATTTGTCATATGTTAAACAGGTTAAAATGTTACCGACGCCGGCGAAGTTCCATTACGTTTTTAACTTAAGAGATCTATCTCGTATATGGGAAGGTATTCTGTTCATCAAGAGAGAGGAACTTAAGTCCATTAACATGGCTTTAAAGCTTTGGTTCCATGAATGCTTGCGAGTTATTTCTGATAGGTAGGTTTTTATCTTGTATTTTATGAAATAAGAAATAAGCGAACACGACAATTTCAAAGCTAATTTCTTTCAGGTTCACTACCTTCGCTGATAAAGATTGGTTTGAAGCAAATTTCTGGGCAACTGCTAGTCAAGAATTACCGGATCTAGTTAACGAATTCCCTGATGCAGAAACGTTCTTTGTTAACTTTCTACGAGAGCCGATAGAACCAACTGGTGAAGAAGACGAAGACTTCAGTCTTGAAGCTCCAAAAATATACGAGGAATTACCCTCGTGAGTAGAAACTGAATCAACTTCAGGAAAAATAATACCTACAGTATTATGGTGTTGATTTAAAAGATATAATGGGAACAAACATGTTTTTGCCTAAAGATTTAGGTAATGAAAATCTGTCATGTTCACAGTTGGGACTTCGTTCTATCAAAACTTGCTGGATTTGAATCACTCTTCAATGAACAGATTAGAGGAGCTCACTTGGACTTGGTATTCTTCCACGATGCGATGGTTCATCTTTTCATAATATCTCGAATCATTAACACTCCATGGTAATAGCTGAATTATAATGGTTAATGAAATGAATTTATGTAGAAAATAAAATCGATTTTTATTCTTCCAGCGGCAATGCGTTGCTCGTGGGTGTCGGTGGATCTGGAAAGCAAAGCTTAACGAAATTAGCATCATTTATAGCAAACTTTTCATTCTATCAAATAACTCTATCAAGGTAATAAAGATCTGCAAAAAGTAAGCTGGTTAGTATTCTTCTTACTTACTATTTCTCCCAAATTATTTCAGGTCATACAACGTAAACAACTTCATGGACGACATAAAGGTATTGTACCGCGTAGCCGGGCTGCAAGGTCGTGGCATCTCCTTCATATTTACTGACAACGACATCAAAGATGAACACTTCTTAGAATACCTTAACAATATCATGAGCTCAGGAGAAATTGCTAATCTTTTCCCTAAGGATGAATTGGGTAAGTCACGTACACTGTTCATAATTCTATATTACGTCATTAGATACTTACTATAGAATTGCTTACAGATGACATCCTAAATCAATTGATACCTATAATGAAAAAGAACGCGCCGAAAAGGATTTCTGTTCCTGATATATTGTATGAATACTTTATTATACGTGCCAGAGCTAATTTACACGTCGTCCTGTGTTTTTCACCGGTAAGCATAAATACTCACAGCTTTCTGTACAACGGGTCTTATAAAAAAATATAATCGCAGATTTTTTTGTGAATCATACTGTAATCTATATACAGCAGATTTTGTTCTAGGTGGGTGAAAAATTCAGAAGCAGGGCGTTAAATTTCCCGGGCCTTATATCGGGATCTACGATAGATTGGTTTCAAAAATGGCCCAAGGAAGCTCTTGTAGAAGTAGCGCATCACTTTTTGTGGGAGTTTGAGGTTTGCAACATACAATTATGATCGAATAAGACAAACCTAGAACATAATATATCTCATCATGAACTCAGTTCATGAGAGTCTATTTATATATTTAAGTTAATTCGTGAAGCACATAGATGTGCCATTGGTTTTCAGGTGATTTGTTCCATTGGAACAAAGCAACAGTTGATCGACATGATGGGCATCGTACAGGACGATGTAGCAGAAACTTGCGTAACTTATTACGATCGCTTTAGAAGGCAGACGCACGTCACTCCTAAGTCATACTTATCATTTCTGGAGGGCTATAAAACATTATACAAAACAAAGCATAGTTATATCGCCGAGATGTCAAAAAGGTATCAACTCGGTTAAATCAATCATAAGTAATGCAATTTCCATCCAGATAAATCTCTTACGTAAACTTATACCTTGGGTCTATATATTATTTACCTATCGTGGGAAGGATAACGTTACGAAAAATAATATTTTAGGAACCATTTTCGACTCAAACGTAGGCATTATAAATATAAGGCTGCCCATAACTGTTTGTAGGAGAGATGATCGGGCCGATTTTTTGGAGGACTATCTAACTAAGATTTTCCGATTGACTTTTTGAAAGACGTGTGCGTTGCAGTATTGCTAACAATTTGGTATATTTTTGCTCTTACAAAACATCGGTCACCTATCATAACGGACGTGGGCCAGCTTTAGTGCTGATATGAAAGAAACTACACTTATGATATATTTAGGATGACAACGGGGCTCGAGAAATTAGGTGAAGCTGCTGCAAGTGTTGACGAACTGAAAAAAGAATTGGAAGTAATGGAACTGGAAATTAAGGAAGCAACAACAAAAGCGGAAGAGGTATTTTTCGTACATCGAACTTGTGCAAGGTGCGAGTGGGTGTTTAGACTGTTTCGATACGAAAATTGTATGACATTGCAGGTGCTAGGGGTGGTGGCGGAGTCGCAGGCGGCCGCCGAGATAGTGAAGGCAGAAGTGATGGAAGTTAAGGACCGCGCTGTGAAGCTCGTCGAGGTGATCGCGGCGGAGACCGCCGTCGCCGAGGAAAAGCTCGCCGACGCCAAGCCGGCGCTCGACGCTGCCGAAGCTGCCTTACTGGTATGACAAATCCACCAGTGTGCCCAGTTACTCGGAAGAAGACCGCAGTTATGACATTGGTATTTGTTGCAGACTATTAACGCTGCAGATATTGCCACCGTCAGGAAACTTGGCAAACCACCTCATCTTATTACTCTCATTATGGACGCTGTCATATTACTGTTTAGAAAGCGTATTGATCCCATCAGACCAGATCCCGAAAAACAATTTTTAACTCCTTCGTGGTCAGAGTCCTTAAAGGTTAGTTTTTAATGATCACTAGACAACTTGGAACCCTTCATTATGTTCATAGTTCATTTCTTATTAAAATGCAATTTACTTATTAGTTACCTTCTTTATGACAAAAATAATGGCCATACACTATTTATAAAACCTATGTAAACGGTAGTACAATGGCAAAATCTCTTGAAACTATCTACCCATACTAATTTACGATTTGTTTCATATATGTATTACTTATACAATAGGTCATGGCGGATGTGAGGCTTCTCAGTAACTTAAAGAATTATCCAAAAGATGAAATCAACGCCGAGATGGTTGATTTATTGATACCATACTTTAGATATAGGTAAGATGCTTACTTACTTTGATCAGAACTTCATTGAGTTGACAGAAGTTCAAGATTAGTTTTTTGCAATCTTCAGTTTGTACAATTTCAACGCTGCGAAACTAGCGTGCGGTAACGTGGCAGGTCTGATATCGTGGACTATAGCCATGGCGCAGTTCTACGAGGTCAACAAGGACGTGCTGCCATTAAAGGCGAACTTGGCGGTGATGCAGGGCAAGTACCAAGCCGCCAAGCGGGAGCTCGAGACGGCTGAGGCGCAGCTGGAGGCGAAGGAGGTAGTGGCGCTCTGTAGTTCCTTGGCAGATGCAGTAGACGCGAGCAGACACGTAACCCGACCTTTGTTGACAGCAAGAGTTAGCAGAAGTGCAACGGCAGTTCGACGAGGCGATGTCCCTCAAGCAAACAGTGCTGGACGACGCAGCCAAGTGCCAGCAGAAGATGGACGCCGCCACCGCGCTCATTAACGGTCTCAGCGGAGAGCGAGTGCGGTGGACCGAGCAGTCTGCGCTATTCAAGTCAGAAATCGAGCGCCTGGTTGGTGATATCCTGCTGTTGACCGGGTGAGTGTCTGACGTTATCATGCTAAGCTAGCCGATCCGACTCATTAGAACGTTTACTTAAGCAACTTGAGCCAACAATTCCAGATTCCTGTCCTATTCCGGGCCATTTAACCAAGAGTTCCGTGGACTGCTCATTGGCAACTGGCAGAGTGAACTTCTGCGCAGGAAAATACCTGTATCTATGAATTTGAATATTATAAATGAGCTTACCGATACTGCTACAGTGAGTATTCATAAATTCTTGTTCACATTTCACTCAACACTTCAAATTAATTTTTGCAGAATAATTAATGTAGGCGTTCACAATTTTTGTTTAAAATAAGACATATTAGAAAATATGTGATTTGTTTTCGCAATTTATACGTTATTCCCATGTTTAGGTACCCCTTACTATATAGTACATAAGTATTTCGAGTGATTTTGAGTGAGTAATTTTTGCCCAGATCGGCGAGTGGAACTTATACGGATTGCCAACAGATGATTTGTCGATACAAAATGGCATCATTGTGACAAAAGCGGCTCGTTTTCCATTGCTAATCGATCCACAGACCCAAGGAAAAATCTGGATCAAGAATATGGAGAAATTCAATGACTTAATTGTCACTACTCTTAATCACAAATACTTCAGGTGCTTGCCTACTATCCACTAAAAATATATCTGACCCGCAAAAGTTACATGAGATTTAAAACATTTCTTTAACACGCAGGAATCATGTAGAAGACTGTGTTTCCCTGGGTAGGCCTATGCTGATAGAAGATGTTGCTGAGGAGTTAGACCCAGCTCTTGATCACATTCTTGAAAAGAATTATATAAAGATTGGTACCACGTTTAAGGTTTGTTTCATAATCCGGCAAATAAGAAGCTGGTATACTAAAATCTACTCAGTAAGACATATTTTATGTATGGTTATGTGTAAAAAAATCGCTAAATAGGTATATTTTTTTTATTTAGGTTAAATTAGGAGACAAAGAAATAGATGTGATGAAAAGCCATAAGATCTACATAACAACAAAACTCCCTAATCCTGCTTACACGCCTGAGGTTTCTGCTCGGACTTCTATTATAGATTTTACTGTAACCATGCAAGGTAAAATTTGACGTCCTAACCTTTTCTACATATCGTATCCTAACTTAAAAAAACTGTTTTATAAAATATTGAAGCCTGTATATTACAAGCTTTTTTCAATAACAATGTTAATGTTTTACAGTAATATGCAATGGTTACACGCATTTTAGGTTTAGAAGATCAGCTGCTGGGACGCGTAATTCTTACAGAAAAGGCAGAAATGGAAGCAGAACGAACGCAACTTATAATGGACGTGACTGCCAATAGGCGCAAGATTCAGGAGTTAGAGACTAATCTTTTGCAAAAGCTTACTACTATACAGGGCTCTCTTGTCGAAGATGTGTCACTCATTCAAGTGTTGAACACCACCAAAGCTACAGCAACGGAGGTTCATTCCATTTGAGGTTGACACGGTTTGATTTTAGCTTTAATATAAGTAAAAGAAAACTCTATTTTACTTTTGAACTAGGTGAAAGAGAAATTGGACGTGGCAAAGGAGACGGAGATGAAGATAAACGCGGCTCGCGAGGAGTACCGGCCAGTAGCAACGCGTGGCTCTGTGCTATACTTCCTCGTGACGAACATGTCGCTCGTCTGCAATATGTACCAGACCTCGTTGGCGCAGTTCCTCGAACGCTTCGATATTTCTATGGAGCGTTCACCGCAGAGCCCCATAACATTGAGGAGGATTGGTTTCATAATTGATTTCTTGGTTAGACTTTACATAAGGAGCTACGAAGTTATGTATTTAGTGTGCGGTATTTTTTTTTATTTGCCGTGATTGCACGTGCACCCGCACGTAAAATTTTGTGAAAGATACACCCATCTCGACAAAAGGCATTCCCATTGGTTTAGTATTTATCATGTATATAGGAAAAAGATTTCCAAATAAGTTAGGAATTTTATTGTGCGTAATTGTTCTAAATATGATTAACGTTCTAAGCATGATTTGAGAAAAAAATAGCCAGTGGGGTCGCAGTAATGACACTTTTATCTGCTTCAGACTTTCGATGTCTTCAAGTACATTAGTCGCGGTTTCTACGAGAAGCACAAATACTTGTTTACGGTTTTGCTGACTTTGAAGATAGACTTACAGAAAGAATATATTACATTTGAAGAATTCCAGACATTTATCAAAGGTAAAGCACCTTCATTGTCCATAGTTCATTAAAATATTTCAGATCTTCTAGATAAAAAGCTTAAATATTCTTCTTAATAATTTTGTATATAGGTGGTGCAGCGTTAGATCTCAACACTTGTCCGTCCAAACCTTACAAATGGATAACTGATATGTCATGGCTGAACTTAGTGCAATTGTCCAGTTTGCGTCAATTCACAAACATACTTAATCAAGTGTCTAACAACGAGAAGGGTTGGAAGTCTTGGTGAATTTTAAAATTTATTATGAGACAGAATACGTAGGTACTTTTCTAAAGTTTCAGTTAATATGTCAAGGTACAATTTTGCAGGTTTGATAAGGAAGCCCCTGAGGATGAGTCATTGCCTGATGGCTATCAGAGTCTGGACGTGTTCCGAAAGCTGCTGGTGGTACGTGCCTGGTGCCCCGACCGGACGCTCGCGCAGAGCTTGTAAGTGCCGTTCGTATGTTCGCGGGACACCTTCTAATAATTTTATATACCACGGCAGCATGTGCTGTGACCCTGTGAAAACGGTCTGCTTGTGAAAAGAACTTTACGTGCCGCCTGGGGGCTGCAAATGTTGATATTCTGTGTGTCTGTCTTACAGGAAGTACGTCGTCAACTCCATGGGCACTCGGTACTCCGAGGCCGTCATAGTCAACTACGAGGTAACCTACTCAGCTTCCTACTCTAAACTTTCCCACTGCTTGAGAATTTTAACGCAATATTTTTCTCTTTCAGCAAATGGTATTAGAATCACGTCCATTAGTACCGTTGATTGGTTTCTTGGCTATGGGTTCCGATCCGACGCCCTCTATCGAGGTGACAGCTAAGCGAATGGAGAATCTTTGCTCATCCATATCTATGGGTCAAGGTCAAGAGATCCATGCAAGAAAACTAATTGATCGTGGGCTTAAAGAGGTATGATAAATGTTTAGAAATAAGAGAATGAAACATTTAAATTGAATTAACCAATTACCCATGCTTAGGGTCTGTGGGTGCTACTCCAAAACTGTCACTTAGGATTGGAGTACATGGTTGAAGTTATGGAACAGTTTGCTGAACTCGAAAAGAACCCAGAGCAGATACACGAATGCTTTAGGTAAATATACCGCTTACTATTGATTGGGTAGTACCTACTGATCTTAAAATTAAGTTACAATTAAATTTCTAGGTTGTGGATTACAACAGAGGTTCATGAAAAATTCCCTATTACACTTCTGCAAATGTCTATAAAATACACTTGTGAGCCACCTTTCGGTAAGTCGACTATCTACGTTATGCAATTGAATCATTTGTTTAAACATAAATATCATAACGGCAAAATATGTTTTTTAGGTATCAAAGCAGGTCTCCTTAGAACATATGACTCGATGAATCAAGACTTTCTCGATTACAGCGACAGTCCTTTCTATTTGCCGTTAATTTACACGATCTCATTTCTGCACACCGTAGTGCAAGAGAGGAGGAAGTTTGGTCCTCTTGGTTGGAATATTCCCTATGAATTTAATTCAGCTGATTGGCTGTCTTCTTGCATGTTTGTACAGAACCATTTAGATGCTTTGGAGCCAGGACAGCCAGTTAGCTGGACAACCGTGCGGTGAGTCTATCCCATGTTTTTCCGATCGAGTTGTTACCAAGTCTGAAAAAAAATTATTTTATCACACACCAATGTTGTAGATACATGGTATCAGCTGTGCAGTACGGAGGAAGAGTGACTGACGACTATGACACGCGGCTTCTAACCACCTTCTGCAGAGTCTGGTTCTCAGACCAAATCTTTTCTGATGACTACCAGTTTTACAAAGGATATGGTATTTTCAAGTTCAAGAATATACCGGAGTACCTCGATGAAATCGAAAAGATGAAAAATGTAGATCCACCTCAAGCATACGGCTTACACACGAATGCGGATATAACGTTAGTGGATGCTGACTCTGACTAAGAAGACAAATTATATCCTTTTGATTTCATTTGTGAATTGTACTCTTTAGTTACCAGCGGAACACCACCCAGGAGCTTTTGGATACGATATTGTCCATTCAACCGAAAGAGTCCAGTGGAGGAGGTGGGGAGACACGAGAGGCATCGGTCTACAGGCTTGCGAAAGAAATGCTTGATAAAGTGCCACCTAACTTTGATCCTCATGAGGTGCTAGATAGGTAATTTTTTCTGATTTTATTGCAAACATTGCTAGAAACTGTAAAAACGAAATGAAATATTTATTATTTTTTCAGATTAAAATTTTATGGTGTACTCAATTCAATGGTAATTTTCTTAAGACAAGAAATCGATCGAATGCAGAAAGTTATTGTATTAGTAAGAACAACTTTAAAGGACTTATTACTTGCTATTGATGGCACGATTATAATGAATGAGGTAATTCTACCAATTACTGGAAAGAATATTAGGTGTATTTTAGCAATGATATCAATGAATATGTAAATTTTCTAGGCACTCCGAGACTCATTAGATAACATCTATGATGCGAAAGTGCCAAGTATCTGGTTGAGAAGTTCATGGTCATCGTCAACACTAGGCTTCTGGTTTACGGAGTTTTTAGAGCGAACTATTCAGTTTTCTACGTGGTGTTTCCAAGCCAGACCAAACTCTTTTTGGATGACTGGATTCTTTAATCCACAAGGTACAGATATCTGTTGATTTTTGGGTATTGAGTATTAGAGACTTATAAATATTTCAAAAGCATTTATTTCTTGGGCTTGTTAAAGGTTTCCTCACGGCTATGCGCCAGGAAGTGACCCGTGCACATAAAGGATGGGCTCTTGACATGGTTACGTTACATAATGAAGTTACAAAATTATCTTATGAGGAAATCAAAGTTCCGCCACCGGTAAGATATTTATGGATAGATTTAATTTTGTTAGCTTTAGTTAATTCGTAAATTGTCAAATGAGTATTTGTTGTTTTTAATTGTATTTTAGGAAGGTGTGTATATCCACGGCTTATATATCGACGGTGCTGGCTGGGATCGGCGCAATCTGCGGCTATGTGAATGTGCTCTTAAAATGGTGTATACTGTATTGCCAGTGGTTCATGTGTACGCTATCAACTCTACTGCACCCAAGGACCCTAAGCTGTACCAGGTAAGCCAATACTCTATTCTGTAAGCATTCCATATGTTAAAAAGTCTTACATTGTATAAGATTAAGAATAGTTTAACTTTACTTCTAAAACTATAATATTATAACGGACAATAAGTACCTTTTATAGAATAATTTTCTTCAGTGATTAGTAAGACGTGTGTTAGTCAGTTGTGTGTTGTACAAAGCCATTGTCGTTCACCAGTGCCCGGTCTACAAGAAGCCAGTCCGCACTGGCCTGACATTCATCACGCCGCTCTGGCTGCCCACTATCAAGAACCCCGACCATTGGATTCTGAGAGGAGTTGCTATTCTATGCGACATTAAGTAATTGTACTGCATTTTAATGTGTTTGTTCAATAAATTCTAATATTACCAACTTTACGTTTTTATCATATTTTAATCTAACAACTGGTTTTTTTTAAATCAAGTCGACGTAACGATTCTTACCACTAAGTTCTTTTTGAATGTATGGTGGAAATACTGTTTAGCCAAAGGCATCGATTTAAATGTAATGTACTAAGTCCTCTTTGAATTTGTAGTGGAAATACTGTTTAGCCATACCACTGGCAGAATAATATGTTTTAAATTGAAAATTAGAAATGACAATTACGTACTTTGAAGTTGACATTTGAATATTGGTTTTATAATTGAGTAAAGTGATTATAATTTAAAATTATAATATTGTACAAAAATGGAAGGAGACGGAGGTGGCGAGGTAAGGCCGCCAGAAGGTCCAACTTCACCTGACACTGAAGTTGCTAAGAAACTAGGAAAGTCTGTCGACCATGTAAATAAGAATTCAGCTACGGTCCCTCCCAAATCCAAAACATTAGCCAAGAAAATGTCATCGATTCGTAAAATGTCGCTTACCGATGGACAACGTGTTGAAGTGGATAAGACAGCACTCGAAGCCATACTTGGTGTCAGTTCTCGTATCGCCGGTATTCAGAGGAGAAGCAGATTGTCTATGAGCACATTGGTAGCTCATGAGTCTTATAAAGACTAGCAAGTAAATAAATTGAATAATTCGATTTCAGTGTTTAATTTACGTAGTCTCGACACAAGGTGATTGCGGTGTACAAAGTAGGAACTTGTTCAGAATCATGTTGCAGTAGGGTTAAAGAAGCAGAAAGACATTCACATAGAGCTTTTAGTCAACTCAAGTGTATGTCAATTCTTATTATTTTTATCTTTCATTAAATAAATAAAAAAAGTTCATAGTTATATTCGTGTATATTTTTAAAAGCATTGAGGTATTGCAATTTATTTACAATAGGTAAATGTAACGAACAATACTGTGGATGGATGGATTAACTTACGAATGTTTCACGATCTCTATGCTATCATGTCATAAATTTAGTTCCTGCTAGGAAACAACTGGTTGTTTGCTGAAACTATGCTTGCTGAAAGTTATTCCAAAACAAGGCCGTATCAACAATTTTAATGGACGGAGTAAATTCGCTGATTCGCTTCACATATTGCATCACAAGTACATAATAACATAACATCGGAAGTTTATATGTGTACAATACACTACAAGCCTGTAACAGAATGAAGTAAATGTTGATTATATTCTCAAAGTTGATGTAATCGACCAACGGTGACGGCTTTGCGTCCATAGGTATTTGTTTTATGAGAGAAATGTGTTCGAAATATTTCTCGCTAAGTCTAAAGCTTTGGCAGTAATATAGGTACTCAATCATTATTTAATTATATCAGTCTGATTGCCTTTCTAATTGTCATGTGGTTATTGTTTAGGAAGTCTAGTCTTCATTAAATGATAACATTGTAACAAAATGTTCTACGACTACTAGTATATACAAGTTACAGTAAATAACGAGATCTAGCATTCCTAACATACTTTAACAATAGCTATCATATTATAACAGACTACAACGAAAATATTAAATTAGCTATAGCTATACATACAGTCTTATTTTACAGAGCTAATAAAATTTAGCGTAAACATTAAGTAAACATGATATACATTAAATGGCGTTAAATGAGACTACAAATTTTCATTTCCGATACCACGTGGTTATTAAGTAGATACAATAGATATGTTAGGCCTGCATTCACATTCATATAACCATTCATATACTCAATAACAGTTTAAAATTAATAACCACAAGTGAAGTAGCCCATTTAACCAATATTTACTTTATTTGCCATAAGAATATTTTATTTGTAAGGCGATGTACATTTACTGTGACGGATGATAAACATTAATACGATACAATGTCACCCTAAACAATATATCCATTATTTTAATATCAATATTCACAATGTTGTTAAGTGACAGTGAAACAAGCATCTTAGATTTGCCTTTGGCTATAATTAATAAAGTGTATTATTGCACTCGAAAACACCATTGTCTCTTTGGGATATAAATAAATAATATTATTATTCCCGTTTCACGTCACCGCGAAAATTGCCGAGAGGTTCCACAGATCTCGACCTAGGTGCTCTGAAAAAAAACAAAGGTCCATTTTAAAATTATTGTTCTAAACATCGCGTAAAAATGAAGACAAGTCAACCAATTAATTTACAAATCTCTATAAACTCTATCGAGACACAGGTCCGTGCAGGACAGCAATACAGCTTTTATTTCAGGATAGGTTCTTAAACATTCAAATAATGAAGTAATTACAGGTTACGCATGGGATGTTATCAATGTATACAATTTACCTTCGTCTTGAAAGCGTCAGTTCTATTTTTCCTTCCTTTACTTGCTTGAAGAGTGAAATAGCACCAGCATGGCTCAGTCCGCGTGTCGGTACACTATTTACTGACAAAATCTCATCACCTGAAACAGACAAATATAATTGATATAATATTTCTTATTTATTATTGTCCTTGGTAATTTTTTTTTCAGTCTAGACCTTCAAGATAAAACCAATAATCACCTTCAAAAATAGTGCCCTTGTCAGCAGCCTGGCCATTTGGAAACACCGTTTTGACAAAAATACCCATTTGTCCCTTGGGTGAGTCAGTTCCTCCAACGATACTAAAACCAAGACTCTTATGTCCTTGGCCTTTCCAAAATTCAACTCTGTGTAAAGAACTGTGCGCATAATGCCCGCCATGCTGGTTATCTTGATGTGAAGCTGCAGAGTGTTCTTGGAGCCTTGATATATGGGGACCCGGGCTCGGAGAGCATCGTTGAGATCCAACTCTGCTGAAAAATCTACTCCGACTACTATTTCTCAATTGTTCTGGAATACTTTCGAATGATCTATTCTGGTAAAGCCTTGGCACGTGTTTAATGTAGTGTGAGAAGTTCTCTTTGATTTCGTTAGTTGCGTTGTCATTATAGATAGAATAAGGCGCAGTAGTTGATGGTGGTCTAGTGGTATGAAATGATATTGGCCTATAGTTATTTCCCTGGTTTGACCGCGGTGTTGGCGATGATCTAAGGGAGATTTCAATGTTGGTGATGTTTTGCAAAGACGCAGATTGTGAATAACAGTGCCTCTCTAACAATTTCTCATCGTCACTCTTCTGGTTAGACAGCATCGGACCGTTGTTAACTTGAATACCAACTTCGCATTTTTTATGATGATCTGACTCATATTTTTTCTGTTCACTTGAATGTTCTTTGGTTCTATTCGAAGCATCGCGGTGATAGAATTGTTTTTCAGCTGGAAAATGTGTCTCGATTGTTATTTGATTGGAAGGCAACGGCTTATGCACAGTTTGTGATATTATATCAGGAGGAACGTTGGATGCTGGGATAGTGACAGTATTTTGTTCTAAAGGCTGGTTGTTGATTATTCTACTTAATGTTATGGGTGTAATTTCGTCGTGAGCCATCACTAGGTCGACTTGGTATCTTTGAAATAATGCACCATCTTCTATCGTTGCTTCGGTCGAACAAGAATTGACTATGTGTTGAACTTCTTTTAGTGATGATAATCCTCGCAATACTCTACCATTAACATTAACGATTTCATCGCCAATTCGCAATCTTCCATCTCTATGAGCTATTCCATCAAAATCTAATTTGACAACAATGTATCGTATTTCATAATTTGAACCGCTGCTATCAAAATCCACTCTGTGCTGTGCCAAGTAAACACCCAGACTCTCATCTAGCCTTGATTTTAGTAATCTTATTTTTCTAAACCGTTTTGTACAAGGTCCTCTACCGAAAATATCAGTTTCAGCAACTTGTGGCATTTGCGACGGGCTATCAGCAGCAATATCTTGATTTGATGTATGTTCAACAGGAAGTAATTGTGAGTGTAGAAATTTTATTTTTCTTGTTTGAACTCTTTCATCTAGTGTTATCGTTTTGTAGACGTAAGGTTGCTTTTTACTAAGAGTTTTCTTTGGAAGCGGTGGTGGTTTTGAGTCTATGTGATCAAAATTTGTATTTTTTATACTATCACTAGGAAATTTGTGGTTGTTATCATTTTCATATTCATAAGAATTACTTTTCTCTACGGGAAATAATGCACAAGGGGTGGAACTTCGTCGAACCGGAACTTGTACACGACCAAAGTTAATTTTTTGGTTCAAACTATATTGTCTTGAGAAATTTCCAGGATTCCCATCACAAGTCAGGTCCATTGATTCCTTTCGAATCGATGCATGATTAAAATGAGAAGAATATCCTGGCGGAGAATGGTTGCTATGGTCATCGGTGGGCCGACCATCACTATCATATCCAGACTCGTTGGAACTTACATAATTACTAAGGCGATGGGTTTGCACTTCAACATTTTCCGGTCCATGGTGAATGCTTTGAGTAGATGAAGTAATTTCGGTTTTTATGTCTCGCATAGAACCTAGCACTGAACCATATTCATATACGGGTAAACTATTCCTATTACGTGGGATAAGCATTGGATCATAATCTAAAGGTGCTCTATGAGAAACCATTGAGGATCTACGTGGAACATCGTCATTACGTCCAATCGGATACATACGGCCATCTATTTCATTGATACTTCTCATAGAACTTCGGGAAAAATCGTAATCTTTTCTTAATGCACTATTAAATAATAAGTTTTCGTCATGAATAGATATGCTATCACTGCTCTGATATCGTTCTTCTGATCGTGAGTTCGTAAGACAAATTCTGTCTTTTCGGAATTTCGGAGATTTTCTATCAATTCTTTCAGACAAGCTTTGTCTGATTGAGCTAGTTCTTTGCTGTGAAGCTATGCTGTTTTCTTCAGGCAAAACTGATAACTTAGATCGTAAGAATGCGTAAGGAAAATTTGGTTTCTTAGAAGCTCCATTGCTTGTTTGGCCATCATTTAAATTGTTAATATTATCACAACTAACCGCTTTCGCTGAAGATGTTACCAAAGTGTCTTCCGTCAGCGTGTTGTGTTTTTTAGGAGAAGTTTTGCTCTCATTGTCCGCATTTTGTAAGTCAATATCGTCTGATGGATCATCAGCTTTTACGTATGTAGAAAGATGTGAAGTTGAACAACTGCGATACAAAGAAGGACCATTTGCAACTGGAAAGTTTTCAGGTGTTTTGTGCATGTTAAGTGATTGCGATTTGGCAGAATTCAACATTCCCGTGGAACCCATTCTATGAAAAAATGATTTAAAAGGGCTCGGTGATCTATCCCTGGATCCGCTCCGGATAGAATCAGTATCAGTATCTCTTTTTAATGAAGTAGAGTCTGAACTGCTACGACCCATTTTCCAGTGCTGTTTTTTCTTATACTGTCCAGTAGGAACAGTGGGTTCTTCCTTTAACTCCTCATTAGGGTGTTCTTCTTGTAAAATTTCTTTAGTATCTGTTTTCTTCAACATTTCAAGTTTCTTCCCCATACGGCGACCCCACGTAGCAAACACTGAAAAGACAGAAGTAATACGTTAGGCTATATAAATCATTCATTTTCCTTATCCACAAGAATTTCTATTTCAAATTAAGTAAGCAGTTGACGTTTCATCTATTACATTGTACTTGACATAAAATTACCTTTCTTCATCTCCTTGACATCATCTTCCATAACCATGGCTGGCAGTGCGGTTACAAGCGTAAAGTCGTGTGCGACGTGCGGCGCGGTGTCGGCAATGTCTGCGGCGGCGGCGTCTCTGCGCGGAGACGGCGTCGCGACGGCTCGCGGCCCGGTCACTTCCCTGCGCTTCGGCCCGCGGAAGAGGCGCATGATGACCGATCACGCAACCATCGCGCCACTCCGCACGCGCCCTCTGCTCTGAAATTACAAAAAATAACTCATGAGATAGGTGACAAAAAAAAAAAAAATTGAAAACGTAAATTAAAATGCTTCAAAGCCATTATCAGTGTCCAATCGTATGCAAAGTAACAGAAGCATCCGATTCTCATTTCTGGTAGTGGAACTTAATTTTGTAACAGTTTAATATCAGTTGTTATACCTATGTTTAATATCAGTTCTTGAGAAATAATTATCTAAGGCCTGCTAAAAAACAGGAGCTTTCAGGATGTGAGTGAACCGTTCTTGACTGTCATTAGATGAACGTGATTGACGCACTCAGCATAATTATACTAGCATGGTAACTAATAACATAATATAGGTAAAGAGTAGGAACGTTTATATTGCGTGCACAAGTGACTCATAGCTGGTTTTACAGGATGGCCGGAAACCCTGGCTTCGAGACGTTAGACTTATCTAATGACTGTCATCCCGATCCAATCTAGTTCACGTTATTTTTCAATCGCAAGAACTTCTCTCCGATAGTTGTATTTGCGGTAATCCCAAGAAACGTTCGTTTTAATTATAATTAATATCAAAGCAGTAGTCAGTCCGTTAACAGGAAATGTTAATAGATTATGCTGAACGTAGCTAGTTGGAAGTGGTCCCTAGTCCCTGTGGTAGTGTACTGACCCGTCAGATACAAATCAGTACATATTTAAATTTCATTATAAACAGCTTGTTACGTGTTTAATTAAAATTAGCAATACTAATAAAGGAACCATAGAAATCTTGTACTTGCTTTCTTGTAACAGAAATAAAATGATAGTCTAACAACTATTAAATTTAGACATACATTGATATCATAATAGTATAATTGAATCTCGCCAAGAGTGAGTACCTACATGCATAATCTGTGTATTTGACAAAATTTATTTTTTAAATGGACAAAAACAAGATCAAAGTTTTGTAGAGTCTTCCAAAAATAAAATAATCTGGGAAAGCTACGCTAATGATGTAGAGCAGTGTTTCCCAAAGTGGGCGATAACGCCCCCTTGTGGGCGCTGCAGGTCTCAAGGGGGGCGGTAAGAGACCCAGTAAGAAAATGGGGGCGTTGTGTAGAGGCCTGGGGGGTGATTTGTAATTTTATTTAGCTAGGAGGCCTCTTAGACAACGACTTGTGAACATCAACTAATATGAATTACAAGATTGCTCGCTGCACTCGCGCCTTTCACTTAACAGTGCCTATTTTCTAATTTCTCTAGGTGTCATTGCATCCCAAAAATCAAAAATTTTGCGCTCGCTTCGCTCGCGGCTTCTTCTCTTTGCAGTGTTTTTTTTTTCACGTTTGTTAAGGTACTTTTGTGCCCCAAAACTAAACAATTTGCGTGGTTTTTTTTAACTCGTTTTGGTACTTTACTGTTCCAAAACTCAAAAATTTCGCGCTCGCTGTGCTCGCGATTTTTTCACTTGTCACTGGTTTTTATAAAACATTTTTGGGTTCTATTATGTGCCAAAACTCAAAAATTACGGGCTCGCTTCGCTAGCGCTTTACAAGTTTGCAGTGATCTGTCTCCGGTTTCTTTATGTTACACCAGGCAAAAAGCACCATGAATGATTTCTACACGATTTTTAAGTACCTACTTTAATTAACAATTTTAGTCCGTGATTATATTTTGTCGTTTTTTGAGGGGTGCTCAATGGGTCCGCCCCGGGTGCCACCCGATGCTACGCCGCCACTGTAAGAGTTAAATTGAGACCAACGCTCAGGTTTCAAGTTGCGAGTTATAGTAAAAGTTTCGTTTAGAATTCTCCGTTAATAAACATATATAGGTCACAATAATTAATTAATTTAATTTGAAGTTATAGTGGTTTTAAATAGGTGAAAATATGGGGGCGCTAAAAAAATATTTATTCTCAAAGTGGGCAGTGGACAAAATAAGTTTGGGAACCACTGATGTAGAGCTTGATGGCAAAGGAAACGTCTCTGCCGGAAGCGAGCCGGAGCGAGTCGCCGCGGTTATCGGTCAGTAGCAGCGTCAAGATACACAGCTACTTCTTCACGTTAATGTGTCCTACCAGAACATAGATAAACTCATTTATTTTTTACGATTTTTCCAGTTTTTTTTATAAATCTCACGCTAAGCGCTCAAACGTAGAGCGTACTTTAATAAAGAAAAAACATTAAGACCTATTTATTCAATCTACTTAATCTAATTGTAAATGCCATGAGGTCATGTCTCTAGAAATTGCGCATGTCAATGCATAAAATTGTGCTGCTGTAGTACTGTTATTATTTATGTCCTACATAAATAGCCACGCGGTAATTACATAATGCGAGTGTTGTCGCAAGCTTGCAGTAGTTGCAGTCCGCTGATGACAGCGACAAATCTAGCCTAGAAACTTAATAGTTTAAATATCACTAGATTACTCTCCTCTTAAGATTCCTAGCGGGTACGAAGCTTCAGACAGACTCACTATTCCTGGACCTGATTTGTATACGTTCTTAGCAATTATGTTTTTCATCGCAGGCGCCAACGCGGATATGAACATACGCATACCTTATCTACCAAGCAATTATTTTTGTATTAGTTTTTCCGCGGCGGGAAACATTATAGCAATAAAAAGAGAAGTTTGAATATAGTAAAAAATACATATTCAATAGAATATAACATAGATACTTACTAGAATACACATCTACTTATGTACCTATTTAAAAAAAATCATATAAGTAGGTATGACGAAAAATAAGATTCGGGTCGAAAGGTGAAAGCGAACTTAACGAAAGTGAGGATGAGGTCTGGACACTGTGGGGGACTCTCTTGAAGGACGGAAGGCCGTAAATAAAGCACATGCCCCTTTAATTTAAAAAAATCAAGCACCAAAGGTAAAATTATATGTGGAGATTTTAATGTTAACATTTTGGAGGATTCACCTTTAACTATAAGACTATTAAACTTATTTAAGTCTTTTAACTTAGTAAATATATTCTTTGAACCAACCAGAATTACGGCCACTACTTCTACCTGTCTGGATAACATATTTAGTGACACTGAGGCCTCCAACAACTTAGTCATCAACCATCTTACGTCTGACCACTGTGGACAAAAAGTTAGTTTTCCCATGTTAGTTCACACTGAGCCACTTAAAATAGAATGCAGACCCTATTCAGTTAGTCGTTGTGTTAGATTTAAAAGTAATGTTACAAAAAATCTTGAACCTTCTATTCTTGCTAATGACGATCCTAACACCAATTATACATCTCTCTTTGGTGTCATACAGAATGAGTTCAATTCTTCATTTAAGACCAAAACCTTAAATATTAAAGGTACCTCGGCCAAATTCAACCAATGGGCCACTCCAGGTATTTATATAAGTAGAGCGAGACTATATGAGTTATACGGTATGAAAACTTGTCAATTTGACGATAACTTTGTAAACTATGTTAGACAATATTCCAAAATATTTAAAAAGGTCTGTAATTTTGCAAAATCAAAATTTTTAAGTGATTCTATTAAAAACTCCTCAAATAAAATTAAAACAACCTGGAGAATTATAAATAATGAAACTGGCAAGTCAGTGAACCAGAACAACAAGTTAGAGATTAAACTGGACGACAAACTTGTTAGTAATGCGGCTGATGTAGCCAAAGCTTTTAATGAGTTCTTTGCGGATATACCTGTAACCACGACTCGCTCCTTAAATTCATCTTCAACTGACGCTGAACAGCTTATGCGTGCTAGTGTGCCTCAATGTAATTCTTTGTTTAGTTTTGAGCACGTTACTCCAATGGATGTAATTAATGTTTTTAAAACTCTTAAATTAAAAAATACGGGTGATTTTTGGGACATTTCCATCAAACTATTAGGTAATATAATTGACGTCATTGCTCCTTACCTTGCTATCATATTCAACAAGTGCATTGACACTGGTGTTTTTCCTGACCTCATGAAACACAGTAAAGTCATACCTCTATTTAAATCAGGCAATAAGTCAGACATTAGTAATTTTAGACCTATTTCTATCTTGCCTGCCTTTAGTAAAATTTTCGAAAAGTTAATACTCAAGCAGTTACTACGATATTTCAATTTAAATAGCCTCCTTCATACAGAACAATATGGCTTTACCAAAGGTCGTTCTACCACAGATGCTGGTGTTGCACTTCTAAAACATATTTATAACGCATGGGAAAATTCTCAAAATGCTATTGGAGTCTTTTGCGACCTTTCCAAAGCTTTTGATTGCGTCCATCATGATACACTTTTACGCAAATTACGGTTTTACGGAGTCCAAAACGGAGCTCTCAGCATAATAGAATCGTATTTACAACATAGATTGCAATGTGTAGATGTAAATGGTTCTAAATCATCAGGCCTTCCAGTTCAGCTAGGCGTGCCACAAGGCTCTATATTAGGTCCATTCTTATTCTTAGTATACATCAATGATCTGCCTTACCACCTCAATAATATCTGCGACGTTGTATTATTTGCAGATGATACGTCTCTCATTTTCAAAGTTGACAGAAATAGAGAGCAATTTGAAGAGGTAAACAGTGCACTCTCATTAGTTACGCACTGGTTTACCACAAACAATTTAGTACTTAATGCTAAAAAAACAAAATGCATTAAGTTCACTTTGCCTAATGTAAAAAACCTAGGTCCTAATGTTATCCTAAACAACGAGGTTCTTCAAACCGTTGCATCTACCGTGTTTCTGGGTATAACAGTAGATACAAAACTTCAATGGGGTTCACATATTTCTAGCCTCGCGGGAAGGCTTAGTTCTGCCGCCTACGCCGTTAGGAAAGTCAGACAGTTCACGGACGTCGACACAGCTCGATTGGTGTATTTCAGTAATTTTCACAGCGTTATGTCCTACGGTATTCTGTTGTGGGGCAAAGCCGCTGATATAGAGAATATATTTATTATACAAAAACGTGCTATACGTGCGATATACCAATTAGGTACCAGAACTTCCCTCAGAGAGCTGTTTAAAGAAATTGGTATTCTTACTGTGGCATCACAATTCATCTTTGCCAATATACTGTATATTAGACAGAACTTACATTTATATACCAAAAAAAGTGAAGTCCATAGCATTAATACAAGAAATAAGCATAAACTGTGTGTACCCTTTCACCGGCTTCATAAAGTGCATGGTTCATTTCTGGGTCTAGGTATTCGTTTCTATAATAAACTTCCTCTGTCTTTATTAGAACAGCCGTTTAATAAATTCAAAGAACAAATTAAGGCTATTCTTATTCAAAAGGCATATTATACAATTAACGATTATTTGAATGACAAAAATAGTTGGTCGCCATGTTGAACGCAAGACAGCTATATTATAATTGTCTTTTTTTTTTGTGAATGACATCCTAATTTTACAATTTTATATTTTTATTATTGACATTACTTGGTTTTACATTATTGACAGGATACATTTACTGTATTTATTATATTTTATTTTAATCATCTATTTATATTATTTTTTTTCCTTTGGATTATAGTAAATAAGGACCACTACTTAGCGATAATTGATCCTGATATTGAGTTGTGTAGCAGTGAGTACGTCATGCTCCCTTAGACGGCACTGCTTGCGGTAGCGTCGGCGGTCGGGTTGCCTCCCTCCCTCAAAGATGTGCGAGGGGGGCGATGGCTGATCCTCGCGTTATGCTCGTGAACGGGTGCTGCTTGTGGTGCCAGGTCGTCTTACTGACTATACTATAAGTAGTATTATATAATTTTGTAAACTCTTTTCTTATACTTCTTTTTTTCTTGCTGAGCGGTCCAATTTACTAGATTCATTACTTACCTATGTATGTTGTACATGACATAAGGTTGCAATAGAATATCACATGAAGGTGGGCACTCCCTCATAAACTATTATAAATATTGGAGGCTATACAATTTTTTTTTTTTTTCACATCATATTTATTCAATGCTTGAGTTAGACAAGTTACGTAGGGTGAGTGCTAGCTAGCATGTGGTGGATTTTATAAATCATTTTTAAATGTAATTTTATTTTATGACAATATTGCGTATTGCATACTGCAATATACTCAATGTACTTTGTTGAAAGGTTCTTTTAACCTACAGACAGACATGTGTTGCTGGGGAGTTTGTTGCGCCACTTCTTCTTCCCAGCAAAAACACATAGGAAGTGGTGAAGGGTGGGCGTTTTGGGGACTGTCTTATGTAATTTTTTTCTGACGTTCGAAAAGTGCTGTTTTGCAGCCAAGTTTGAATAAATAAGTTTTTGATTTGATTTAGGTAGTCAATACTTTTAAAAAATCGTGTGATGGTTCCTAGTACAAACATATTAGATTGCTCATAAAGATTCTGGAACCAGGGGCTGAGGTCGTATGTATTTCGCACAAATCGAAGCATTGTAGCTACTCAAATCATATTCTTGGTTAAAAGTGTATGACGTTGAGTATGGTTACTGTATGCGTTATTATAATAAAGTACCTAGTAAAGTAAGTAGAGGCTCCCGGCTCGCGTTTGACGGACATTGACATCGAGTCGCGAGGCAGGTGCGCAGCGCTAACTAATAGCGAGCGCACGATACTTATATGTGCGCACCATACTGCATTTTGCTTTATGATACTGCCACCTCCCTATTGTTTACTTAAACAAAAAGTTGACCTTTAAAACTCTGAGTAACTACTATTTTTGCAAATTGAACTACCCATTAGCTCTACATTCGCATAAAGATTTCTCAGATGTGCAAACTTAGCGACGGAAGTTAAATCGAGTGCGGTGACTCACCTCATACCAGTGCACATGGGGGAGACAGCGATGCAGGCGGCGCGGGCGCAGGCAACGCGACGCTCCACTGAAACATTATACTCTCTTCACCTAGGAACTTCAATTACTTACACTACTAATTAATATTACTTTCACATTACTATCTTAAATACATATCACAAATCACGTGCCGCATGCTAGCGTGCCATATCAAATCTAGATTAAAAACAAACGACTGCTTTCAATAATAAGATCTTGCAGATTGTGCATGATTAAATATCAGTCAATTTGTTGATTTAACTACAATATTATATCATTTCTATTCTACGGCTAGGGATCGGAAACATAAAAATTCCGTCACGTAGAGACTTTTATCGCCATCTATTGAAGGACAATAGGGCGGCGTTGTAAGTGTTTAAAAAGCAATGCTGGATTGAGTCACGCCCGTGACAGGTTACACGCAAATATGTTGGAGGAATATGGTACCCGAGTACAAACCCAAGAATGTTAAGGATAGGCACTTTTTTTTCCTAAGTATTTTTAATAAAAAAACCGTAAAATATTCATATTGCATACAGCATGTAGAATATGGTAGCGACTTTTTAATTCATTATCTTAATAAATATGGAAGCTTTGACACTAAATACTTTAACGCAACCTGTAAAATTAGAAACGTCCGACATTAAAATGGGTGAGACGAGGTTCCATTGTTTTGAATCTTACATAATTTCTTTGTGAACACTTTTACAATGCAACAATGTGTGCGATTGTTGACGTTAAATTTACAAAATATGTAGAACTACCTATTTTAAACAGACGTATACTTCTAGGTTTTAATGAGAGTGCTGGTTTTCATTGAAGCGGCCTACTTGTATGAGTATAATAAGCCGCTCAGAGCAGAGTACAGTACGTAGCTAATCTTCAGCAAGGGCCGTCGCTCGGCTGCGTATGACAAATATGCTCGCAATGAGACGTGATTAAACACACGGTACGAATACGGTATCACAGTTGGTGAATGCAGTCTATGCAGGCCATTTTATCTCTTTTATGGATAACATAATATGCCAGTAATACCATAGAACTAAGTAATGCACAAATAAAAAATCTCTGATGTTAATTAAAGCCGTTTTAAAACATAAAATAACCAAAAAATAATTTTGTGCAGGCAGATGGTCATGTCTATTCTATGCTCAAAAGAGTAAAGACAATGCTGTTTCGTATGTATGTTTAAGAAGCATACATTTCTCCGGATACCTGCACAACACAAAGGAACACCTAACTAAACATGTCACCTAGCCGTTTTCTTGGTGTTACTGGAACCTGGAAAGAGTTATTGTTCACAGATAATCTGTATGTCTATCTTAACGTGTTTTGGCATCAACTCAAGGACTACTTTCTAACCAAATAAGTATTATATAAAAAGAAATAACCCGATAGTGAACCTATTTATTATAAGCTTCAAGCACTTGCATGCAAAGCGCTTTAGATTATCTATTTCATATTAATAATTATCATAGTGTGATGATGCTATTAAATTAAAACGCGGTCATCCACCCAAGGGAACGTAAGCTAAGTAGTCAGCCTTACTATTGGTTTCAAAATTACTGCTAGGTACTACCAAGAACAAGAGACGCATAAACAAGGCATTAGGATTGATAAGTATTATTTCTGACAACAAATGAATGTCGTAACGTGTTGTTTTATCCGGGCCAAGATCGTCAGTATAAAGTTTCACTCACTTAAAAGTAACGTTTATAATGTTCACAGCAGATTGTAATTCCGCAAATCGTAATGTAAGTTTCTTACTTTGTAATAAGTAAGTTTCTAGCGGTAACTGTTTTTATCTATGTATATAATATCGGAAATGTATGTAAGAGATAATATGCTTGCCTACTTAATGAATGTAGATAAGATGCACTGTAGATTTTTTTACTTTACTGTAGATATAGGTTTCGAATTACAGCGTGTTTTTAATAAATAATTGGACCAAAAATGAAAGCAATTATTTTTGTGACTTAACGTGTTGAATCTTAACGCAAAATATTTACATCATTCTTAAAAATGTATGTTTAAAATAAGTACTTATCACGGTAAACTCTACTATTGCATGTGGTACTGGGTTGTGTGAGTGCGGCATTTGTTATTTGCCCATCATTAGTGCGGTGCCGTTAATCTGAAGAAGCCGACATCTCCGACATGCGCAGGTGCTCCACAGCCGAAGGTACCAATTAGTTGAGGAAGCATTCTATTACCAGCAAGATTGACTTTGTTCACATACATATGTAATTATGCAGTGGCAATCCTTTTTTCGGTTGGTGCGAAAATCATCAAAAAATCTCTAAGGTTGGATATCGTAACCCGTATTAATTTTGGAGAATTATCCATAATTTAACTGCGTTTATAATGCTTATGAACTAACCATTTATCATTATCGTACGCTCCGCTATTTCTCTTGTCGCTTTAGAGATATTAACTCGTGATTCTGATTTACATCGCACAATCATGCCTACGTTTAAATATGATTCTCATCATATTAAGATTAAAGGACCGCTATTATGTCTGGCGCACGGGCAATTTGTCGCTGGTACAGTTAGGGAACAATTTACAAGCGCGTGGGCGGGCGGGCCTGCGCACGCGCCTTGTGGGCGGACCTTACCATTCAAGAGAAATGCTCTTCGAAACTATCTATCCTCCTACAACCGAATGCACTTTTACGATCTACAACAAAACACGGCTTTATAAAACTCTAACACCTTAAAGCTTTGTGTAAAGCAAACAATAACAGGAATGTAGACGGCTGGTAAACATGCCGTCTGGCTTGGGAAAGCAATTACTTTTGTTTTACTAATACCTTTAATAGCCTTGTTTATTTTACAGCTTTTCGGCAAATAGGGACCTTTGTTTAATTGCTAGGGGTTTACTTAAGTAAAATAATATGTTCAACAGATGATATTAGGTTCATGTTTCTGAGTACCTTCTTATTTGATATTTTAAATAGTGATGTACCGTACAACGGTATCGGAAGTTAAGTGGCTCCACCTTGCGTAAACCAAGCGGAGGTAAATCAAGCACGTCCAGCTATGAGACATTAATAGCTAGCAATAAAACAAACTCGACTGTTTCCTGTCACTGAATTGGAACCCAGCCACTTTACATTTAACATATTTACGATTACATATTACCATATTGGACCTAATATTTACTTAAAAAGGATTTTTAATATCCAAGTCAAATAAAATTAAAATTTTGTCAAAAACATATTTGAATTAAATAAAATCCCTGAAACCTAACAATACCAAGGATAATGTTACTTTAAAATAATTAACAGGAAAAAAGCCAGTACCTTGTTTAAATGAATGTATCGACGTCACTCATTATTTTCTGTTTTAATGAATTATAATATGATTCTAATTCATTGATGACTATTTTATAAAACTTCCTAAGCACAAGGTATGTAGAATATATCGCCGTATCTTACTTTATTATCCGGAACTCGCGGTTTCGATTAGTTCCACGTGTGATCAGCAGAATTCACCAATTATCCGTAGTTGTTGGTTATGCTTCACGGTCATGAAATGAATTCTTTAATGTGAATTCATACAAAACAGAAGAATTAAAACATGATTCATCCTGGTTCCTTAACCCGACGCTTATTAGCATAATTACGAAGCCACTATTAAAAAAAGAATTAACGAGCAATTAGAAACTAGGTATAGCTATAAAAATATTAATTTGAATTGAATAACGAGACAGTAATTTAGTGTGTCTTCAACTAATGAAATTATAGTCTCGAATGCAATGAACCAGCCTTCACTTTAACTCTAAGACTAGGATAGGAAGCAGTTTAATTAGTAGCTATAATAATATAGCCAGCATCCGCCCGCGGTTTCACCTCTACCTATCTGGAAAAGTATGTGATTCTCTCTAAACGTTATTCCGATATGAAAGCTAATATTTATTACACCTATTAATATATCAATCATAACAACCTATGTAGTGTAGAGTCTCCTCCATGGTTAACCTACGGTAACGTGTTCAAATGTATGACGAACCATTTAGTTACCTAAAAACGATTGCGTGATGCTTCGATTGTAACGAATAACTTGATCCAGTGAAAGCCGTGTTACTTAATATACGTAATAGGTACAGAAAAACCGATTCCCGGCAGCGAGCCATTCACAAGCATCTTTGATTAGTAAAAATTAAAATTCCAATTAATACTTATCTCGGCTTCGAGGAACCTGTTCGCTTCCGGAGTTACGCCAAACCAGTTCGCTGCCCAATTTGTTCTTAATAAAATCACCTTTTAAAATGTCTGAATGGCTCGTCTGCTCTCTTATTAAGTAACTACTCGATTAGGTAATTGAGTAGGTGTTAAAACATATTTTTGATTTTTACAATTGCTATAATCCTTGCCTGGCGAGGCCGGTCGAAAGTACCCCGATACGTAACATGTTTAACTGTTTACATACGCAGTGCATGTTGCATTTAGCAACAAAGTATTCGCTAAGTGAACTAATAAAACCAATTTCCTGATCGTCGTGCTCTAATCTCGGTAAAAACTATATTGCCAATAACTTGTGTGGATACATTTAAGTGTTTCTCCAATACTATAAATGATCACCCGATAATGTATCGATTCAAAGTGGAAATTTTTTGCAAACATTGACGTTGTTGAACTTGTAATTTGATAGGAACATACAATAAAATGTTCTATATTTGGATGACAATAATTACATAACAATTATAAACTTGCCCAATCTGTCTGAAGTATGTCCATTGTGTTTACAAGTAGCACCGTTCTCACATTAAAATTTTTCGTGTCTGAATATATGCAGTAATATTATAATTATAACATACCTACCTACTTACCTATTTCCTCAATGTTAAATAAATTAGATTTATCTTCCATTAAATATCTGTACTATTATAGGTATAGGTGCTCTAAATAGGTAAATATTTTTCAGCGAGATATCTAGCTGTTGCGCCTGTGCCTTTCAGCTTGCTAGAGATCCTTCACGCACTCAAATGCAATATGTAATAATATGTCTTCCTCGGAAAGCTCAATTGTCAAAATCGAAGTAGGTATCTTCATGAATTTCGGCCAAAATTTAATAGTCTTATAAGTCGCTGGGGAGTTTGCTGCGCCATTAGGTACTTCCCAATAGGAACATAAGAAAAAGAGGAGGGCGGGTCGTTTTGGGGGATGTTTCATGTTAACGTCAAATAACGTTCGAAAAGGTTTATTTTTCAGACTATTTTTAATAGATTCATTTTGATTACCGAAATATTAATATTAAGAGCAACGTAAGAGTTGAGCGAATTATTATGGAAGTATCTTAATTAGCAAGGATGTATTAAAGAGTCGGTGACATTTCCAATAAAGCCTTGCATATTTTCGCAGAGCGCATGCCAACAGCCAACATGTTTACGATTCGTGAAGGCGAAACGGCTACCGAATCCAATTTTGCATGTTAATAAATGTTTCATCGCGATAATGGTAATCAAACTTTGAATATTTCAGATTTCATTATAAAGTATTTTAAAATGCAAATATGTAGTACCATATCTTTCAAGTAATTTTTAAGCAACTCCGACTTTGGATATAAACAAGAGAATATTTTTTAAGTTAAAATCATTTTCTTAAATCATCTCCCGGCCTTTTCTCCCAACTATGTTGGGGTCGGCTTCCAGTGTAACCGGATTCGGAAAACCATTTCCTTAAATGATAGTTGGAATTGAGACTTAGCTACTATCTTCTATTGAGAGGATTGTTATTTGCATTAGCAGGTTATTATTATTCAATATAACTGATCATGCAAACTGATCTGTTATTATGATATTCACTGACTTACAAAATAAAAACATTAATTTAATCTTAATATTCCTGAAGCTGTCATACTTGACACGCACAAAACATCCGCATTCTGCAACCAAAGTGATACTCGAGACCGTGACTTCAAACGTAGTGGCAATAAATTCTGCTAAAATATGCTCCGACGCAATATGTATGTTTAATTACCGAGGGCGATGTTGATGAATTGTCCAGATATTAATGCGCGAGACGGTCTGGTGGCATCCAGGGCGCATGTGCGTATGCGCACCACGGCCCATTGCGGCCGAACTCAATGAGCTCTGTTTTATCTCAAGTAAAAACTTTAATGTTTGCAGATTAGCTCGGCCGAGATATGTGCTCGTACTGTACGTAAGTGTAACACGCTGTACATAGCGCATGTTCTGAACATTAACAACTGGTAACCGCAGATGATTAAAGTGTACGTTTTACATTTACGTAAAGCCATGGTTCTAGCAAGCGGTGTGTTTAATCACGGATTCATGATTATGAGCGTTATTTTGCTTGATTTTCTAACCTTGATAGCGTGTAGCATGCTGATGATATCGTGAACAGCACGGCCACCATGACACTCAGCTGTAGTAAGCACTAAAAGTGTGTACATAGCTGACAAGTGTGAGCAGTAGGTAAATACCTAGCCCGTGTCCAGTGTCAATGCACCGGCGGCTACATTTATGTTTTATTTATTTAGTTTATGTAAATTCATTTGCTTTTTGAAATCTTAAATGTTTGTTCTTTCTTATAAAGATGTTGAGATTTTGTAAATGGCCTCAAAAGCTTAATCATGTGCAATTGTATACAGGCCCGCCGTAAGCGGGCGTGCAGCGCGTGCACCGCACGCGGGCGGCACGTCCTAGGGGGCGGCAAATCGAGCGACCTATCACGTAATATTAAAAAAATACAATATCTTTTTACCAATTATTTGATTTCAATATTTCCGAACACAGCAATAGCGCTAAGAATATAACTTACACTGCCGGTTTCAGTTACATCTGTTGATCATTTTCAAAATTAAAAATTATTAAAAAAGATTTAAGATCAACCATTAGCGTAGCGTGGGGGGAGAGAGCAGGGGGGCAAATGCCCTGGGCGGCACTAATTAGGGGGCGGCAAAATTAACCCATACGGCACAATTAAACTATAATTACCTAATAAAAATATTTTTACTAAAAATAGATGAGTAGATTAGCAATAAAATTTCAGAAAAAGCCGCCCTCGCTTTGGTCGTCCCCTATCACTTTTGACGGGTTCATCCTTTGCATCCCCAAAAAAATTTGCGCCCGCTGCGCTCGCGCCTCCATGTCAGATATCGCAATCAGTAGCGATTTTAGGGTAGGGCGCGGTTGGGCTACGGCCCAGGGCGCCGGATATAAGGGGCGCCGCAGGCGCCCCCAACCAATCCTTGATCAGAATTTAAATTTTTGTTTTAAATTTCATCAAAGATTGCAACTTACAAGAACTGTACCCAAATGAATGGATAGCATCAGAACCCGGGCGGCGCGGGCTCAGGGGCGCCGAAGCGAATTTGTGTTTAATTCCGCGTTAAATTTGAGAAATTCTCGAAGAAACACTACTTTTATGTCCCAAAACTCAAAAATTTTCGCGCTAGCTTCGCTCGCGGTTTCCTTACTTAAACGCTTCAATTTTTTATCACATATAGCTACTTTTAATGTCCCAATACTCAAAAAAATTCGCGCTCCCTTCGCTCGCGGCTTCTTCACTTCACAGTCGCTTTTTATTATATATGTTTAGGACTTTTAGTGATCCAAAACTCAAACATTTTCGGGCTTCCTTCACTTTACAGTTGTTTTTATTTTTCAAGATTTTTTTAGTCTACCCTAACAAAAAGGGAGCGTCGTTTTTAAGTTCTTTTATTAATAAGAAAGTAACTTCTAGTTTCCATATGAACTTTCTTATTTACGGTACTACTTTAAGTCCCAACATTTTAATACATAGGCGCCATCATCAACAAAGAGTTATGTACGTTTGGGCAAAATTTTAAGTAATTTTTGTTTTGAGTTCTAAAATATAACAAAAATTTCGCGCTCGCTCCGCTCGCGCAATCAGAAGACATGTTCTAGTGTTTTTGCATTCATCAACCAGCAATAACTTATGTACGATTGGGCTACATTTTACGTAATTTTTGCTTCGACTTGTTAACTATAAAAAATATATTCGCGCTCGCTTCGCTCGCGCAATCGGTAACTACATGCGTCTCTGTTTTTCGTATGGGTTTGAATTGCAGTTGTAGGGCGCCGTAGAAATCTCGCCTAGGGCGCTGGTAGAGTAAAAACCGGCACTGATCGCGATTTATCTTTGTTTAATTGTTGAGGCATTCAATTCTGAAAAATCATTTTTCGCTTACGTCCGTTATAGCTTTTTGTTCACTTTGGCTTTTTATGATATGTTTACTTCATGAAAACTCTAAGGAAAAAATCGCGCTCGCTTCGCTCGCGGCTTCATGTACATTTGCACTTCATTTCTGTGCATATCTTACTTTTTGACTTTGCTTTGTTAATTTACAGTGGTTTTTATTTGTTTTGTGTCCTTAGACTAAAAAAATTTCGCGCTCGCTTCGCTCGCGCTTCCTTACATATGAAATATGTCTCATGCGTTGACTTTTTCAACGGGAAACCCACCAAAAACCATTAATAACATATTTTACTGAAATTAAACATTGCTACAGATATTTAGGTTCGTTAGTTTAAGTTACCCATAATCTGTTCTAAGCACTTTGATGTACATTATGTTGGTACCTACCCATTAATCACAATCTTTCAATACATAGGGGCCACTTGGGTAATGATTGCACATATTTTTTTCTGTTGGAAAAGTAAGATGGATATGAATGGGCGGGGGGGGGGGTCCGGACCCCCTGGACCCCCTCCCCCTTATATATTTTTTGACAAAACCCAGTATAATATGTAGTCGTAGGGCGGCATAATCGGTTTTGCACGCGGGCGAACAAACAGCTAGCGGCGGGCCTGATTGTATATATAAGATTTTAAGTACCGATTTAACATATTATTATTTTAAATCAAGGTACCTATGTAATTAAGCACAGAGGATGATTTCAAGTTATTTATGTTATTGCACAAATTTTGATGGCCCACAACGGATATAACTAAGTACTTTACAACATATTTAAGTATAGGTCATAAAGTATAGTTTTAAAGGCTGTTTTGCCACAACTGTAACCTTGAACACGTAAATGTCGCAGCATTTCATGCATCGATTAACAGCTATAATTAATAAGACAAGCTGATTTTATTATTATGACACCATTTAAATTATTTTAATTTATGAAAGTGGCTTCAGACTCACCAAAGTGACGTAATTGAGTCACAGATATTCGATACCAGATGCAACATTATTAGTATTCAATAATTCAAAAGATCTTGCGATGCCACTATAATTTGAAATTTTACACCCAAAAACATAAAACTACAAACCAAACCGGGCTCTATGCATCTATACAAAACTATGTAGAGGAAATATCGATACGAAATGATTTAACCATCTGTCGCTCGATAATAATTTAATGCTTGTTAAAAAGAAAGGCAAATTAAAGTAAACGTTTCTAGTTAGACCTCTTGCAAAATAGTGGAACAATTAAAGAGAATCGTTTAAGTGACATCACACAAACGAGTTCAGAATTTGTATCAAACATTCGTTTTATTGTTTTTACCTTGTTTGTGTGATAAACGAACGTTCTATTATTCTCCAAGGTGATTGTCACCTAATTGTAGTACTCTCGCTCACGGCGGGTGTGATCGCGATGACATTTTACAAACTTGTTCATTTAGTCGAGCACAATCACCCTCGGCCGAGCATTCTCTTAGTCTCGGGTCTGGTTGAAAAATAATCACGGCCACCTCAGAGTATTTATTGCAAAGTAGGTATAGTAATGGATCCGTACTGTATCAAATGCAAGTATCGGTGACCTCAGCAGTGCTGCTTTAATCTTGATCCTTGATCCTCACTCATACTTTATCTCCGAACACGTGTCCATTCATTCGTTTTATTAACTAATCGCACGTTATTATTGATCGATTTTTTTTTTATAAATTGAGATGATTATTTGCTATCAATTAATTTTGATTTACAATGCAATTGTATCGGCATGTGTTTATTTCATTTGGTTAAAAATGTTAAGAGTATTTGCAGCCAACAATTTATTTCAGACTAATGAAGGAAAAATAAAAATTGATGAGATTAAATCGCATTAAATGTTTAGAATCAATTTATTAATTACCAATTGTTCTTTTTATTTGTAATTAAGACTTAAATTCTTATTTGAAATAATGACTTAACATCTTAATTAATGTGACTCAATTTTATGCACTCTTTAATCAAATCGCGAGTTTCATACTTATTCACAATTAGACTCAAATTACCAAAATCATAATAAAAACTGCTTAAATCGAGCAGCTATTTACTTAAAATTCCAGCCTTGAATGTTTCAATTAAAACTACTTTCTGTCGAGTGTTATGAAATATGAAAGAGGCACACTTTTACAGTATTTAACAAACATTGGGAGCAGCTGTTCGGTCCGTTCCTTTCAGTAACTCTTTAATGTCTCCTCTACGGGTAAAAATATCCGCGTGTGATGTTACTGAAACATCCTCCCTTCTAAGATATACTTACTGAGTGCTACGGGATACAAACCGAACTTGTATTTTTTACTTTTGAAAGCTTACAAACGTTGATTTTTTTAAGGAGAGTATTCAATAAATTCTGCGTAGAATTAATTGTCGGTACTGACTTTTCAGTGGCAATAATAATCCGTTTTTATGAAAATAAAACGGTTAAAAAACCATTCCACAAACAATTAGGAATTTCAGAAAGATTCATTAACAGTCTAATTTGCAATAAATGCATTATACTTAATTTGAGACATTGAATTTAAATTTTCACCAAAGCGTATCTTTTGACCTCGTTATTTACTGAGCAGTGAAATATTTTTTACTTTATTTATTGTTCTACATTAACTTCAACTATAGTTTTAAGTTGAATGTGCTTTTTTAAACGCTTTCAATAAAACTCAGTAACATTTTTCGCTTTGCGTTTCAGTGCCTATAAATTCAACTATTGTTTTTTTTTTTACTTTTGTTCATGATATCTACTAAAGCAAAAAATAACAATACTTATATTTTTTATTTCTATGTTTTAGTTAACTTGGCATACCTTGCTACAACCTGATTACTTTAGAAATTATTTGCAATTACGAAACTTAAAAACAAATTAATTGAAGTAAGTACTCACATTGATCCTTGATTATAAAACTTGAAACTCAGTAATTATCCTGAACTGTCTAATTAAAAAATCAGAAGGCAAATCACATGGCAAACACAAACACGTCAGTATTTAGGGAGTGTATCCAGCAGCACTCGGGGCACAGAGTCACGGCGAGACTCGTTATCAGTGGTCGGCGCGTAAAGACATGCGGATCGATCCCAATGCGGGAATGTTTTGATAAGCGGGCGCGGCGGGCGTGCGGAGCGTGGGGCTCGGTGCGCGCGGCGCGACGGACTGCCGCCGCGCGCCGCAGCGCCCGCCGCACCAGCTCGTGATAAGCCGGCCCGGCTCCATGCGACAAGTGCATCCATTCATTCCACGCGGTTACACTCCCCCGATTTAACGATTCAAACAATAGCTTTATGAATAAAGCCAATGATAACGACCTAGGCCTATTGTTTTCGGTGCGCGTTGTGTTTTCGTAAACAAGCCTCACGCCAACCGCAACATTCATTTAAGAATGAATGACAGCTTATTTATTAATTACTCATATTGGTATTGTAGAACTGAATAAAATATGAATAATGAATCATTTCGAGGTTGTTTATATTCTACATATTTCCTCTCCCACAAATGATAACACAATACGTACATACGATCACGTATTCGACTAAAGCTTACGTATGCATATTGATAACTAAAACTGCTTAATAAGCTAAAATATTTTTTTTGTTTTAAAAAATATCTTCCTTATTAATGTCAATTAAGTGTCAGGTGATGTGCCATTATGTACAACTAAAATTTATGGATCCCGTAATATTTTTGATAAGTACAGGCATATCGAGGATAGACTGGTACGAAAACACAACACATACATTTTATCCAGGAAAGGCAAGTTACCCCCGTAACGGCCAGCATTTACAAAGGTAAAACTGATTAAAAAGCCTTCTAATATAATAGGAACCTACCTATTCTTCTCATCTCATAAATCAATACACAATCAATCAATTTAGCGCAGGCTCAAGTACATACCTACTACATACCTATATAATTTTCACAAAAAGATGACATAGATTTAATTTAGTGTACATACATTTTTCTACGTCTGCTACGCCGTAGTCTTAACCAAAATCGGCGTAGTCCTTAATTTATGAAAAAGTATATTTTACTATTTTAACTTTGAAAATAATACGGCTTCTTTTTGACATCATAAATAAATATTTAAGTACTATTGTGACGATTTCCTAGATACCTTCTTCCAAAGTATTATATAAGGCTTCAATATCTCGTCTAAAATCAACATGTAGAAAGTTTCTGCAGTTAATACGGCAGCCAATCTTTACGATAACGATCGTTAAACTTAAGCATCCATTTAATGATAGTTTAATAGTACTTTTTATTATCTTTGTTAACTGCTCGAAGTGATGATTATGTTTACAGTTTCCTTTTTCGCAAGATTTTCCAATTTTCTAATTAAAATATTCCAATTAAAGTGGAACTAGTGTCATTTAATTAGTTTAAAATTGTTAATAAATTCCTGTTATCTATCAACCACAAATGAAAATCACATGTTAGTAGATAATACATATTACATAGGCAATGCAGATATATTATGTTTTCATCGAAAGCTTTTGCGGCTCCATGGTTTTTTCAGTCCTCTGCACTTTTTATCAAAACTATATGTATAACAACCACAAGTTCTTGCATAGGGGAATAATGTTATTTGTAATTAACAATCACAAAATGATATAGCCATATGCATTCTTTATTATTTCTTATGTAGACGGACCTACTTACAATGAAATAAATAATAGTGTTCGAAAAAAACTAATATGTCTAAAAATGCTATAATTTAATTCTGTTTCATACATATCTCACAAACTACATGGTCCAGAGCGTTTTGTAACCGTTATTCTTTAATTACTTACACTCATGTACGAAACAGTGTAAGATGAATAATTACTTTTTATATAATTCACAATTCCTACCTCGTACGGTGATGATAACTGTAAGTTCGCGAATTAACTAACTCGCGGCTTTGGAACATTTTGAAAAACCCACATGACTGGAGTTTTTTATTCTGTCTTTGCGTTTTATGTACTTATTCGTAAGTAAACTGGAACGGTGTACAGCTATAGTCAGTTACAAACTACGAATAAACAAAACAATATTATCGTCGAGTGTAAACTGGTCGGTTAATTAATGCTTCAATATTCATAATAATTAACATAAATCTATTTGCGAATATATGTACCTATTACTGTGGAAGTTTTAGCCACCGAAACACAAACTGATACAAAAAAACTTAATACCCAAAAAATACTACTTTCCATATTTCAGGAGCTTGGACATATTATATTTACTGATGCCATTTCCTCCGGATAGGAGCTCTATCAAGTGTCGCAGTGATTGATGTTGGGAAATAGCCAAAGTATTGTGATTCTGAACGCAACTGAACCCGTTCAATTCATATTAAGCCATGTAGGTGGATTTGAATGAAATATTTTTTTCCAGAGGCCATAAAATTATACGCTTTGTGTTCTAATGTAAGTTTTGTTGCTATGGTGTTTGTCTCTAGCACCTAACTTTGAATGAAGCAGAGCAAAATCTATATTTTTTGTCACAGTTACCTATATGTACAGCAATTGCGTACAATATGACCTTATACATAATGATCATAACCATGCACGTGTAGTTTTACATTATTAAACACCATAGTTTTATGCAAGTAGCTATTAATTAAATACTCTACATGATTCATGTGACAGGCAGTGGATCAAAGCTGCGTTTTGGCCCTCACCCGGCTTGAGCTTGACACGGATATGGTTAATATCAAGCTAATACATTAACACGATTTACTACATACCCTTGATCTATTATTTATTTACTACGTTGTTGATGCTGTTAGCACGTGATAATTTTATTCGTTGCTTTCTCAACAGTGTGCTTATTGTGACCCAGTTGCATTAAGATGACGATGATCAAGGCCTTTAGGGCAAAAATTGAATATTTGACAAAAGCTAAAATTATTTTAATATAGTAAGTACTCTGCCACATTTTACAGTCCCTACCTAACAGCCAATTTCTGCCATGAAATCCATAGTCAGGAAGCCCGGATCGAAAAGTATTTATACAATAATGTGCGCAATATGAAAACATATTGCTGTCCAGCAGCTCTAGAAACGGCAAATAAACTATTGGAAAGCATTTCTTGCCCACACGTCTAAAAGCTGATGTAAATGCTAAGAATAAACTTGATATTTTCGAAGTACATAAGTTATTACGTTTATATCAATTACGCGATTACCTTACCTTGAAACTTTTTATAAAACCTTTATCTTAATGCACAGGCATAATAAAATCACGAGAACGTAATGGACCCGATATTTACGTAAAATAAAATTAAAATGCACTATATACTGGATGTTTTTACGAAGAATGAAATACTGTGACCGGTGAGCATGTTCAATTTGTACAATAAAACGCGACACGTTTCTGAACGAGGCACGTTTACGGAACGCGGCCGACAGAGAAAAAACACCATGTTCCGCTAATTGCTTAGCACAGCAGAACTTTACCAATTTGGCCGGCATTTATCCCACACCGCGCTGTAACAAGACAAAAGCACCGTGATGCACGCATTCATAATAACATTTCACGGGAATGTTTCGGCTATCCTAGGCAGCTACATTTATGATGGTATTTACCCAGTTGGCACACCCACGAGGGTCGTCGTACGAGCCAACAGTTGCTACATAGACGGCCAAAAAACACCACAATTTCTTTAGCTAATATTTGCTTTCGTTTGTTAACAAACTCTTGAACTTTGTCACATAAAAAACACAATTTACGCAATGAACCGTGAAACATTTTGCGCACACGCAGTCGAGAATAATTCAGTGTAAATGATTTTGGCAATATTGCGATTGGAATTTTGTGCAAGACATCCAAACATAATCGTAAATATCCTGAATAATACGAGCGTTTTGGGAAACCGTGTGCGTCGAGGACGTTCGGAATTCTTCAGAGTGCAGTAACGCATAATTAGAGTTATATCTGTACAATAAATTACATACTGTAGCACTAATAACAAATGTTGCTTAACGCACATCTATGTTAACGGTGGCTTCCTATGAAAGTTTTGCAACTCCGGACGCGGACTCACCTTGCCTGCGATATATTGATATCCTCTACATTTTACATTGCAACAAATTAATTTCTATTTTTGTAATTAATTTTCTTCATCGTTCAAGTATTTTAAGTATTATTTAAATTTTGTGAATAAAAAGAAGGCACATGTTTGTTATATTATAATGTTTAAAGGATTTCGAAATCAAGATCGGAATCAGCAGATGTTTTAAAAAGTTAGGAATTCAAGAAACAAACCTGATATAGTAACGGTTTGACCGTGCTGTTTTGTCTTTAAACCTTTTCTATTGTTGTTGTTACAAAGACAATACGTAAACATTATGCAGGTACATTAGGTAACATAAACTGCTTTGTAGGGACAATAGTTAAGACTAATAAACAATAAAACATCTTGTATACAAACCCTAATCCCTTGAGAGGCGAACAAAATAGAGCGTGAAGAAAAAATGGAGGCCTCCTACTTTATTAGCATACCTGAATATTTATTCGTGTCACCATGGGAACCGTCCGGGCGCCTCCTCAACCTACATAAAGTAGGCACTATGAAATCCTGCGTATTTCCCAAGTACGTACACGTACCTATTCGCTGAACCGAGCTACCAGTATTGGCAAACATGAGCAATTCAATTTAAGTGTTTACGTCTGCGACTTCGCACTGCAGCACTATTTAGGTCATCATTGCATAGGATAAGTGAAGCATTAAATCCTGATTTATGTCCGTTCTGCACGCACTGTGTACAACTGTACAATCCAATTTACTTGGACAGGCGTTATTATACTAATATGAACTAAGCCTTTTGTAAGCCTCTTACCGGTGCAATAGTGTCCTAAGGTTACACTGCGCATTGCATAACGTTCCTTTTATTAGTGGCACCATAACATTTATTTACTGTTGCACAACATATGCATGTTAACTGTTCTTATTATTTCAATTATCGCTCAAAGGATAAGGAAATAACGCACACGTGAGATAGTTGCGAATTTTTGCGTCTTCAAGGTGTTGCACGTTTTGCTTAATGCATCGGTATGCGTTAGTATCAAGTTACGTTATTTAATGCATTAACAATAAATACAACATGTGCGCAAATTACAATGCGTATGAGATGGCTTACTAAGATTGTCGGAGCAGTAATTAACCATCTGTGTGTAACATAACATGTTTGCATACACCTCGCAAAGCGTTCAATTTCGCGATTCAACGTGTGATTGTACATATTTCTAATAATGCGCAAGCACTCGTCATGGCGGCTGGTCAGGTTATATTCCAGCACTAAGAATGGCAGTCGGATTGAGGCTACGTTCGTAAAAATCAATGACGAAAGATTGATGTTTATTTGATCGACGAGGAATGCGTTTCAAATAATTTATAGGTACGATGTTCAAATAGCAGTCCTATATTTTTTTATCCGTCCGTTTTATTGCGCCAGTGTTTTTGTTGCACGCACAATTAACGTCTAGATTAGGTTTTTGATTTCGATCGACGTTAATGTCAGACAGTGTATTGGTTGACTGGTTGAGAAATAAAATTAGGCAACTGTGAGGGTTGTTTGCTGCATGGTGCGACAGGTGTACGAATGTTAACAGGATTCCTCCAGTGGTCCATCAAAAAACTAGGGTTTATTTGCGGGATCGACAGTCTCTACAATTAACCGGCTGAAAAATGTCACTCGACATCCTCAGAAAATAAAACATATCTGGCCACCTGTCCTGCTCTTAAGCGACTAATAACGAGTATTTCAGCTTTGTACGTACTATTTAAACATTCTTGTTACAGATTTTTTTGGATTACTGTGGGAACTAGTTTTATAAGTCACTCTTCTCACAGCAATTAATTAATTCATGGGCGTCTCTACTGTCACCTGTATTCTAATTAATGACTTACATTATAACATGGCAATTTAATTCAACATATAAATGCTTCTCCCGAGTAGACTGTCGAGACGTAGATGCATCTCATTATTCATTATTACCGACGAACATCGAAACACATAATCAAATCACGTGTCAATACTTTTTCTCGTCAAGTTCATCCATTTTGTGATGTTTTCTTTGCTTATTATTTGTGGTTGACAGCCGCTCCGATGTCCCGCGACGTTGACAAATCGAGAGACGACCACATCGCGACATTACAGTCCTTACGTGCCTTTACTATATAAAGATAAATATCTACAACATGTACAATATGTATGAATGCCTGTACAAGAACTTGAATACCTAATAGCAATTACTGAGATGATACGACTCTTTTACATGTGTCGAGAATTATGTATGTTGCCATTACAATTACTTTTAATCGTCATTACAAAAGAATCTCATTAGGTAGATATATATCTAGTATAGGTACTAATGTGGATATTTACCCTAATTAAATTATCTGGTTATACGCATGCATAACTATGCTAGCTGTTTATGTAGAACTGTTTAAGGATATTTCGAGTTACTCTGTTATCTTTATGATGTGAATACCTGTTCCTACGCGTGATAGGCCACGAAAATCGAGACACTCGGCTATCGGTCAGTATGCATACTTTCGTTAACCGTATCTCTAAATAAACTCCACACTCATTGATTGGAATTCTTTGTTTATGTTGCAGTGTTGCACGGTAAACAATAACCGATTTGTTTCTACCAACCAGAGCAAGATTAATGCGCATAATTGATTAATTACTGGACTGAACATTACCTATATGGAATATACGGAATAATTTTAATGCACAATCATCAGTAAACTGATACAGGTAGGTATCCTAGATGCATGAATATTGTTGCTGTGTTTGGCTAGAACAATAAAGGATTCCTAGTGCGGATCCTGTCAGTTCAGTTGTGTGGTTCGTTAGCAGCCAAGGCTCGTCAGACAATGCTGCGTGGCATTGGCGTTCTGGTCGCGTCCCACCGCTCACGTAACATTTCCCCAAAAGGCGCGCGCGCAGGAAGGGCCACTGACTCAGCGACCTTATGAGCGCAGTGCGCGCCCCACGCGCCTTTCACGATACTCAATAGACCTTTACAAACGACATGACGCAATCATTATTGATTTGCATCTATCGACACTACCTTGTTCGGTCATGTCAGGTGTCGGCAGGTGGAGTATTATGCGATTCTACCTGTCATCCACATTATCGCAGTCATTCAAACAGATCACTTATGTAATCTCAATTTGAAGTTATTTTGGCTCGAATTTGTAATTGCCATTTACTTGTGATGCGCACCAGTAATAAGGTAGGTAGTACATGTTCATTTTCAGCGGCATGCTGACTTCAACGAGGTCGTGATCAAGCGATATTGGCACCGGACAAAACAGATTACTGAGCGCACGTGTGCCATGTGTCACATACGTGTCGCACATTTCAAGCATGTTAGTGTTTCAGTAATTTGGTTAGTGTCAAGCGTAGTAGCGAGGTATTACAGTGTACAAATTAATGGTGACGTGAACGACCGTCCGGCGTAGTTTGTTGCACTCGCGCGGCCGTGTGCGTTGACACTGCGCCGCAGTCGTCACCAGTTGACGTGCCGCGTCCCGGCGACCGCGCGACCGGCGCGGGCGACGCGACGCTCGCTGCGCCCGCGCACCACCGGACTTTCTACAATGATTCTCTCCAATTAACAGAATGATTGGCGGGCGGAGAGCATCTTTGTCTGCGCACGCGACACACTTTACTCTTGTTACGAGTCATGCAATTTTTATAATGGTATTTATTGCATGATGTACCTATTAGCATTTCCGATGATATGCTTGTTGTGGTGACTGACGTTTTCTCCAATATGTGGAAACAATATGTGTACCACTTTTACTACTATTGAGTAAAAGCTAATGATCTAGCCGTCAGCTATATCCTTCCTATTGCCATTTTATTACTACTGTGACCGATTCGTAGATGGCTTAGAATTAGAAAACCTTTTCAATTTTACTTACTCCGTTTGGAAACGCAAACTTCTCTAAAAGTTTTCAGTAAAACTGAATTAGATATTTACGAAACGATGCCATTCTGAAAGTGTCAAACTTTAACAAGAACATTTAGATATGCTGAACAATATCCTAAAGACTACCAAAATCTCAAATGAATCGTGCTTCAAAGTAGGAAAAAAAATAAAACGAATTCTTGCCTCGTGAAGATTCGCTCGTAATCAAACCAAATGAATTAATTTTAGGAGTGGTACTTTAAGATATTACTGTAACACCACAGAGCTATTAGCTGCCATTATAATTTGAGAAAATGTATTCAAGTTGCGTATTGTTGCGGCATTTGGTCATATATATCGACGTGCCGCACTTTCACTACAAATGTATGATTATACGTGCATGTGCCTATACTTAATTACCGCACGTATGTAAACGCGGCATATGCATGAAAATATGCCATCATACCTTCATGATCATGGTGGATGATAAGGAAAATTCTTCTGAGGCAAATCAACCTTTTTCTACTTATTTTGTAAACATCTTAGCCTTCTTTTGTAAAAGATGGAGTAGTTATGATATCCTCAGTGAAATACATAAGTAGGTCCCGAGAAAATTACTCCGATGGAAACCTGAAAGGTATAAATATTGCTTTATTGCCGTGCCTATGTAAGTCTATTTTGCATTGACAATGGATATGAAAGCTTGTAAGGGCGCGGGTGAAACCACGGGAAACAGATCGTAAGCAATTTTTGTATATCATAAGAATAGCTCTTTTATAAGACCCATCTTATTAGATCAAACTACTCGTTCATTTTATTTGGGCATAAAATCCTACAATTTGTGGAAATAAAACAGCGGTAGTGCTGAAGACCAGCCTATTTGGCAGAGCGTCCGACCTACATATTTTATGTTATGCAGTTATTACATTACCCAAACGTTGAGAGTAATCTTCCCAATTCGTACCGCAGTAACGGTCTCCGAATATATTTTTATTGTCCACTATTTGTTTGTTTTCATAAACATCCTGAGAATGACAAAATATCTTCGTACATCTGTTTATCTTCACAAACATTTCCACGCACATTTTTTAACAAGGAAGTAAAGAGATATCTAAGTCTAAAGAATGTGATCTATGAGCCGTGTTCCTTGAGACTTAAATGGCTCGCCGCTCGTTTGTGGTAAATTCTTTTCAATTTAGATAGAAGAAAGTCTAAAGCGATGGAACTTACTTTAGAATTCTTCCGAGAATTATAAGGCAATTATTACTTGTCCGCAAATAGTAGATAGCTGCGCAAGACATTTGATTGAGGTCTTAAAGGCTCGGCGCGTGTTCGCCGTCCATCCCGGTGACTCAGCCGAACGTTGGAATGCCATAGTTTCCTGAAACGGTCATTGATTGCCTTTAGTAGGCGATATTTGTCAGAAGAATTGATTGAACAAAAGTTACGCAATGATTCGATACAATATAAAATAAAGTGTTCTTCAGGCGCTTTTACTTATTGTTTTAATACATGAGATAGTCATTAATTTTATGCAGCTAGGCACTTAAAATTATTTAATATTGAGGTACATAGGCACTAAAAGCTTGAAGATGAAATGAAACATACTTTATAAACATTATTCCGAAAGTAAGCTGTGAAATAGGAAGAAGTAAACATGAATCAATTCTACAATTTGGGCCGAACGGCTCATAATTTCCTAGAATTTACAAAATATGATCCCATGTAGCAAAAAACATTCAGATGTTAGCAATTCTGCGTAACAACTCTTTAATTAGCTGTGGCGGGCGGTCAAGCGAGTTATGCGGATATAGCGCAACCACGGCGAGTACAATGCGCGCGCGCAGCCCCGCGCACTCCGTCCTTCGAGGTCGTTCTAGTTCCACCCGCCACGCAGTACACGAGCACTCTGTAATGGGAACAACCAACCGAGAGAAATTGCACATTACTTAATAACACGTGTTCTTATCTTTTCGCTACCATCACACATTTGTAGCTTCTGCCAAGATTACATAATTTTTGCGTCTACATAACTGAAATGTTAAATATTCATAATATAACGCCAGAATTTCCGTCAACAAGCAACTTGTTATTGATTGATTACTAATTAAAATTTCAAGGAATAGAGGCGCCAGTAAATCATTCATTGTTAATGGTTGTATTACCGGGAACTCTGAGCGGGATGAAATTAGTTACCTCGGCAGCCGCGCGCCTCTACCGCGATTTACAACTGTACGCGCAGTTCAAAATCATTAGTCCTGTTATTATTCTAAATGGTACACTAATAACCAAGCATTTATCATGTAAATATAGGGAGATACAGTCATGTACATTAAACATCGGTTACATGACAAATCAAATGTAACTTATAACATTTGAAATCAATAAAGCTAGATCGTTAGAAGTCGATCAGGGTCACCGACCAGTAACAATTTGTCCGGTGTAAAGGGTTGCGAGTGTCAACAGATTGCTTTTATTACGTGAATTACGTAGCTGATGAGGCAGCCGGAGCCACGTGAAGGTAATGGCGCCTTTAGATTACATTTCGAGTGGAATCGCCGACGCACATCCGCCCTCAGATGTAATTGGTCATTCACTTCGCTGGATTCTGTGCGATCTCACGATGTATGGGAACGTCAACTTGATTCGGTCGAACGTTTTCGATTCGTCTACGCGATTCGTTGCGTAACACCGTAACCGATACATATTAGACACCTATAGTTTTTATTAAAAATTGCAGGAAGCTTAAATAAACCTTTGGACTACTATCCGGTTTATCATTGCGAAAGGTGGCAAAATAAAATTTAAATAAACGGTACAAAAACGTAGCTACATAGCTACTTTATCAATAAGGTAAGAAGAATGAGCACTTAGTGATAAAACCGGAGTGCAAATATAAAAAGCCCTTCTGCATTTAGTCGCAGCTTACAAAAGTAATGCGGGACTGGATGCATAGTGGCTGCAGTTTTGTGCGCAGTGCTGCATCGTAAAAAGCAATACCTCTATATTCCGTGAAGGCTCAAAGACATCCATGTTATTCACAGCAAGTACATTTAGATACGAAACAATGCGTAACTTACGTTCAAGAACGCGTAATTAAACCATAGAACCGGATCCTTCATGATCGGATGGCTATTCATCGTAAATGAGGTCCTTGCGGAGACGTGTGCTATTTCACTACCTAATGGAAACGTTATCGGGGTGCCAGCCTATAAAAACATTTAAACACTAAACTTTGCTTCCCTTCTCCTATGATATGGAGGGAATCTACGCTCCCTGCCGGAATATTTAGTAGTAGTACTACGAACTTAAGTGATAAGATTACTTATAGCTCAGTAATAACCATTAAATAACTGCTACTTCTCCTGTACAACATAGATTCTGAAGGCGATCGTCCAATTCTTGCGCGTCGTCCTCGTCTTTTTACGTTCCGAACTCGTCTTATTATCTCGATTAACTAAACGATGTTTTTAATTAACAGCCTCTATTAGTTATCTCAAATGTTGCTGGAATTAAATTCTTATCCTTCAAGTATTGGTGGATAGGAATGCGTATGTAATAAAATATTAAAGGTCACTTGTATTCAATCGAGATCCTAAATTTAACCAGCGCACGGTGGTCTCCGCTGCTCACACAGGGAAACTTCATTATCCTGGGTCCGATCAGGGAGATGACTCGACAATATCTGACACGATCTGTCGAAAATTGATATTCAACGCACAACTTTTAGCTACCCGAAAAGTTCGTACGATGTCTTTCTTCTGAAGAAATTTTAATCAGCAAGTTCCTTAATTAAAAAGTCATAAACTGAAGTTGGAAGATAATTTGATATTTATAATTTGCAAGAAATTTTCCAGCAGTCAAGGATAATCGTTAGTATGTAGCAACACTTGCGTGGAGCCTGATCCAGGGCGCATTCCCGATTCGTTCCCTGTTGTTTTTGCGGCTAGGCACTCACTAATGGGTACTGGTTTAGCCTCAGCGAGCCTCCTGAGTTGTCCACTCACGTTCTATGGCGATGCCTTCCACGATGGTGTTTAAAACGACATAGCTTGATTGAAGTGGACTATAAATATTTTCATAACAGTACTTAAACGTACTATGAAGTATGAAGTCACTGTTTCTATTAAAGTCCTATCTTGAATCTAAAGAAATCGTTATAAATAACAAACTTCACAGAATCATTATATATAAAAGAAAACAGTCATTCGCGTGAATCTCAGAAGTTTTGTCATTTTGATGAAAACACTCGAGAGGCGACCATCTTTCCGTTAATAAATAGGAACTTTCCCTCTAATTTGGTTTCCCGCTCTATTACTTCTTTCATTCAATTTTGTTCCGTGATGGGGACACATTAAATGAATTTCGGCATTTGATGTACAAACAAAGCGTGAAATAGGAATGGAATCTATTAAAAAACTTCAAACAAGAGATGACATTGGTATTTCATATGATTGTTATAGCCTAAGCATCGTCTTAATATTTAATGGTTTTGCAATAAATAAATCATCTGATGTTGGGTATGCCGGAGGTCTATAAATCTTAGTGTTGCACAAATAGAGAGGTTTCGAGCTCAGTGCTCAAAGTTTCTTCACATTGCTCATAGACGACGAAAATGTATGCATTATTTGACTAAATTACGCTCCAGAAATGTCGTTGAAACGATCAATAATAAACGTAATGTATGTATACTTATATATTTATTTATACTACAATCCACATAACACAATAATTCATAGCTCAGATTTCTGGGTAAACAAACAAAAGAAAATGGCACAAAGGAATTTGCTCCATATACTCTGATTCGATATCAATATGTCCACAATATTTTATGAAAATGGTTCCCAAAGGATAAAAAGACAGAGCATGCGTAATAACTTTATGGCTGCCATAAATAGGGATTCAGGACGTCTTATTCATTTTCTCATAATAAAATAATACGAAGAGCGGACACAAATGACTAATTTTATACCCAACAAATTGTTTCAAAATAACAATTCAAGAGTATACAAAACCAGTTGCCATCTACGGGCGATATTATAAAGGATAATTTAAATCGCCTACAGCTGCTAACCAGTGCTTTATGGCTACCGGTTAATTGTTGGTTTGCTGCTAAACACTTTGATCTTGTTACTTGTACACCTGAGAAATAGTGTTGATTTAGTTCCAAGTTGTTTGTGCTGCTGTTTTTCCCAAGGCCACTAAGTAACACTTCTTATTCCCATGGCATTTAAGTTGCTGAACGTTTGAAGTTGGAGCATTTTCTATAGCTATTTAGATGCACTCTGTGCGCATTAGCCAAACTAACGACGTTCTCTCACAACCTAAATTATGGTCGTTGCGAACTACACATCATCTCGATAATATCGAACTACTTTTGAAGTGAATGAATATATATGTAGTTATAACTTAAAGCTGAATAATTTTGTTCGTTAATTTCAAAGCGGCTTTTTCGGAGTCTCTAAGGACACGGGTGACAGCTTGTTTTTACAAAATTGGAACCAAAGGTTCTCCTGAACACCATTGGTTGGATTTGAATTGTGAGAAACTGCAGGAAGACGTTCAATTTACTTCTTCTTATAGATATGCAATACTATCATGATATAGACACGTTAGTGTGTATAAAAAGTTGAAGTACTTGAAAATGTTGCAAGTAATACATGAGACTCGCCAGTATTCAGAATTTCAAATTACCGTCTATTGTCGATATTGATCAGGTGGGATGACAATCACTTTATATGATTGATAGCTGATATTGACACGCGAGAAAAGTGCTCATAATTACGAAATAAATAGTGAAAGCTTTGTGGTAAAGTGAAATAAAAAGAGAATTTCTATAGCCAATAAAAACAAAGTGTCAACTGTTAACAATTTTTTCCTAGCTATTTCATTTTAGATTTTCCGAGCTACGTTACTTGAAAACCTGATTTAAAGTCACAATTTCTTGTCAGTCTCATCTTTGGTAAGCTAATAGTGAATTGATCTTGCAGAATGCAAATATGCAATATACTTAGTCGAAATATTTCATAAAAATTTTGAGCTCGCGGCCTACATTTCCAAAATTTATTTGCAATTAGGTAATTTTGTAACTTTAACAAAATACGACATTAATATAAAATTCAGCAATATAAAACTGTTGATCATAAAATACGAGCAAATGTAAGATTGGTACTAAACGGTCATGTTAAATTTTGCATTATTGGCTTAGGTACTTATATATATTTCCATCCATAAATTACTTTAATAAGAGGAATAAATCGAACTTAAATAAATTAAAATAACTATGGAACGCCCAATAATGCCTCCAACCAAACTGCAAAGTGAGACACAAAAAGGTTTTAACTTAAATGGTTGTAGTCTACGGTGAAATACTGAAATGCTCGAAAATTCGCACGAGGGAATTTTCGAAAAAGCTTTTACGCTGTGCCTACGCAACGCCTACGGTGTCTGTGAGTGTAACCAAAACCTGCGCTGTATAAAGTCATATTGTTACGTGTGAAAACACAATTCGTATTTTTTCAAAACTGTGTATCAATTACGCCTACAAGAAAAACACTTCATCTAAATCGAAGCATTGGATTTCCAACAAAAACAAGTCGTGTATTTGTATTCATCTCGTGCTCGAGCGACTGCAAGACTCCCCGCTGACATTGAACTGTAAGATTCTGCAAATGAGACGATTACTGTAGCTCCCGATAATTTATGGATAACTAGCTTTCCGCCCGCGGCTTCGCCCGCGTGGAATTCGGTTATATTGCGGTATAAATCACAACTATAAGAAAACTTCTCATTCCCACGGAAAAATCTAAGAAGCGCGATGTAACGCTGGATACGATTAGTTGTTAAACCAAAACTGAATGGTACAACGTCACCACGTTTTAAAAAGCTATCATTCCACTTCTTACGTATTTTAAAAACACATCGTTACCACGTTTTAAAAACACCCAGCGCCATCTATCGCATACCTCAAGAACTAAATAACTTAACTAATACTTATACCAATTAGTAATTCGTTGAATTATAGTTATTTCAGGATAAGTAGATGAAAAAAAAACAGTTAAGACGATAAAACAAATTGTACGTCATCCCTCGGGAATTCCTCATTTTCGAGGATTCATTATCGTATCATTTAGCTTCTAAATTTATATGTTCATATTCGTTTGCAATATATTAGTAGATGTAAAAAAAAACAGTTTAGACGATTAAACAAATTGTACATCATCCCTCGGGAATTCCTCATTTTCGGGGATTCATTATCGTATCATTTAGCTTCTAAATTTACATGTTTATATTCGTTTGCAATATATTACCTTGTTTTAAACGACACACAGCGCCATCTACAATCCATCCATCAAGCAAACAATATTTTTGTTTTCCCTCGGGAATATCTATTTTTTTCGGGATAAAAAGTACCCTATTATTTAATCCGGACTTCTAACTTTACGTCTGCAAAATTTCAAAGCAATCGGTTCAGTAGTTACGGCGTGAAAGCGGAACAAACAAACAAACAAACAAACAAACAAACAAACAAACTCACTTTCCGATTTATAATATTAGTAAGGATACGCCGTAATATCGTTTATAATTAAGTGAATAACTTCTGTACAGATAAAGGTAATTGAAATAACTAATTTAAAAAATTGATAGCTTGATAGTTTGATAGTTGATTGTATTCGTACTACGTATGTACATTACTTGCGTACTTTACAAGGCACTCTGTTATTTCTTGAATAAACTAAATAATGCTAATGAATACTTAGAATCAATTTACCACCATTTATTTCAATTTTAATTCTTCGTTTTAACTGCAGTGTTATTTCTTCTCGAATGCAAATTGTTATGGATATTGTATGCCGTCTATGCCGAGTATAAAAGTATGTTAAACAGAAGTACTTTGTACATAAAATAAAAACGTAGCGATAATATCATTCTTAAAGCATTGCAACTTTTTCACTTTTAGTAAACCTTTCAAATCTTTACAGTTAGTTGTTTTTAATGTTATCCGAACGAACCATGAAAAGGCGGTTAACGAATCATTTGTTTTTTCCGCGTCTCGCGATAATCATGTGCACTTTCTTCTAAGCAGAACTCGACTTTCATTTTCATGTGTGACAGGGTTCACGACGGGGGTTATTAAGTCACGGAGCAACGAACCTTGGGCCGTGACTTCCTTTTTAACGTCAGAGCACTGGGAAAGTGTCGAGGAATTAACAGGAGCGTGGCGAGTCTTTGTTCTTCGTCTGTAACTAAAGAGCCAGCTCGCCTTAAATGACAAGTCATTACCGAGCCCATTTTAGAGGTTGAATATATTTGTTTATATTACTCTTGCACTCTTCTTGAAGAGAAACTCATTTTAAATAAAATGCGACGACATCTTTTTAAAATTTGAATGTACTCGCACGTGCTTTTACATCCTGAGTGCAACAATGACTGTGAGTGATAAGGTATTTTGGTGATGCTCCCGTCCACATTAAGGTTGATTATGATGCAGTTTCGGTGGGGTCGGTCGTAACGCCATGGTGTTCCGGAGCCAGTAAACCGGCAAGTCATGTGCGCTAATAGCCCGGGACTCCTGTTACATCGCTGTACTCGACCCAATGTGCTGTGAACGAAACACGACCTTAATCTGCGCTAATTTAAGTAAGATAAATACAGTTTTTTAAATAAATTCGTCCATTATTTCTTCTTAACCATTGTGTTATTGTATCTCAAAACATACAAGTCTCTTTATGTATTGTTAGATGTGAATCATTCTTTTATACCCCCACGCCATTTGTTGAGTGGATAGACGAAGCAGTGGAAAAGATAATAAAAACCATAGAAATAGTATTTAGTAAACGTAGGCGAATTATTTACCAACGATGCACATGCACAACCTATTGTGCATGTGGTAATAATATTGATAACCACAAGTATAAACATGGCATGCTAATATGTCAAACTATAACTATTACAAATAATTATTCACTTGCAAATGATAGTTTTTATTATGATTGAGTACCTACGTACAAAGTCACGACATAAAAAAACTATGTGATAATCTATACCTAAGTAATAAAAGACGTGTGTAATAGTAATATTATGTTGGCACAAGTAATCAAAATACATTCCGAGGCCTGACTTAGCAAGATTAACATTACAGTAAGGCGAGAACACACGGAGAGGCGCTCATTTGCACTAACCGAACGGAGCACAAGCTCAGGTTTCAATTATGCTTTCATCGGCTTTTGATCAAGTATTATGTTCAACATGGATGATGTGGCCACTCTCATATTCATGCAGATAGAATGACTGCCGGGATTTACCGTGAAAAGTCGCAATAGCTTGATCGGTATACCCGACAATCCCATACAAACTATACGCTTAAACGACAAATTGGTACTAATAAGGAAAAAGAATATCATCGCATCTGGCTCTAATTGGCACCGAGTATAATTATAACCGATAATGAAATTTTGCAATAGTTGGCAACCAAGGCTACCGTAGTACGCCTAGTTATTCCACGTCCCCGCGGCGGGGTGGGATTTAAGTGCAAATTGTTAAAATTATGGAAGAGTGTGTGTCGTTGGCGCGCTGCCAGCACCCGAGCGACGACCTCGATGTGCCGCCTGGCGTGCGCGCCACCAGCGCTGCACTTCCTAATTGCTGCCTACTCCCCAGCAGGTACGAGTGCCATCTCATCACCGCGCCTACTGGCCCACTGCAGCAGCGCGTGACTCACTCCTCGATGCCGCCCACACACCTATCGATATTTGTATATTCACATGATCATGAATTAAGCCGTAACCGTTCATAATTTTATACGACTCTAATCGATGTATCCAATGAGATAATTGATCGGAACACAAGGTCTTTAAAGTTACAGTCTCAGTATGAGAAGTTTTTTATTCAAGTTACGACACTCGAAACCCTGCTCGACACCAGATGTCCTCCGCTCGGTTTATCAGTGAACAAGATAAAAATGCACTGGCTCAGGTCGCTTATAGCTGCCTTGTGTTCCGATAACCAGTTCGTTAAAAGTGTAACAGCGCGACTTGTGTATTATGTAGAGATACTGCATCGTTTCATAATTCTCTGTATGACATAATGTTAGCATGCGGCTTCATGTTAGATATTTATCAAGAGTTTGTACATTAAGGTAATGCTGAACTACACCTCGAGATTTACGGCTCGTGGATAATTAAAGGCAACGGGTAAACATGCGTGCACGCAGCGAGCGCGCCGTGTGACACAACTGCATACAACAGACGATTCGGGAACGGTTTCCTTTTATAACCGCGTCGTCGGTACGTCTATTCTTAGTGACGGTCAGATATTTTTTGTGCTTATTGTATTAGTTTGTATCGCGGTCTGTGTTTTTAGGTCACGGTGTGGTTTTCTTCGGCGTAAAACGGTTAACCTTTATTTATTTATTAATTTATCAAAAATAGTTGCCACGGTACCAGTATCTTTAACGAAGGTAAACATTAACCAGAATGAGAAATATAAGCTAACGTATGACCCAATTCCTTATGAATAAGAATTTGATGACAATCGCAGATCCATAGTAAGTAACTGATTGAACACAAGTTGGTCGATCTTCAAGGAAAGACTCGACAATGGAAACGCACAATTAAGTTGATTTGGGGCTCCACGTGTACGTGTGTTATAAATTAGGTTGGGGTACGAGTTGTTTGAACAACAGTCGGGCTACGTCCACACATAATATTGACTCAGCGGTGACAGCGCACACACACCATATTTGAACTAAGTAGTTTTTAATTACAGAACGTCTTATATTATATTATTGAAGATACTAGAGATAACACGGTACTGGGGAGCGCTGCCAAACCTATTATTGGTTCTGGCGTGTTGTTAAATCGGTTTAACTTGATGTCATATAAAAACATAACTTTTTTTCGCTATTTATTCTGAATCGATCTACTACCGAGCTCAATGATCAAAGTTCCAGTCGCCAGCAATTGAACACAAAAACTTGATATATGAAAGGGTGGCACTAGTTAGGAAAAAACTGTGACAAAGGGAAGGCGAAGGGTGTTAGGAACTGGGCCGACGAAATCTGGGCCGAAAAGAATCGCAGACGACATAAATTTTTCGTGCACCATTTATTTCACCAAACGATTGCGAGGGCTGTCACGGAATTGGAACGCGGGGGAACTGCGAATTTCATTATTGTTTCTATTGTTTTGGTTTTGATGAATACGTTCGCCTTTTATGGAGCCAAATTACCTCCACACGCTATTATCCTTTTATTCGTAGCGACTATTACCCCAATTCTCTGTCTGTGCAATCGGATTCATTTGTTTAGGCGGCATTCTAAAATGGTCGAATATAAATCGAGTTATTCATTGCTCAATACTAACTTATATCAAGATTATCATTGATTCAATCTTATCGCTCCCATCTCTCGCCTACGATTAACACACAATTAATATTTTTATAGAGTCGACAAGGACGAGGACAACAAAGCCTACGTACTTTGCTATAAAGCTTTAAATTGCTTTGTCAAAATGTCAGACTTTATGATCGTCGCCTTTCCGAGAGATTTTCCGCTAAATTGAACATTTTTATGTCAGCTTCAGCTTTAAAGTAAAAGTCACGAAATCAGGAAAGGATTAGAGGGAAAAACGAAAAAGAAACATGAAGGTAAAAGCCGTTTTTAATCGTTGCCACAGCATTTTTAATATTAATCCATTAGAATTCATAAAGTCATAGATATGGTTAATTAAGTTGTAGCAGTTCCGAGCTACGGTAGTTAATATAAATTACCTGATGGTAGGTACAAGTTTCACAGATGAATATTACAGTCGCCTGACTAATTACTTATACAGTGTCCATACTGTGCACGTTTAATTTAACCAGTAACTGTATGTGAACATCATTGTAAAACAAACTCGTGTGCCGCGCCGCGGGAGCGTGACTCCACTATTAAAACTATGGACTTTAATGGTTAACGCGGTAACGTACTGCAGGACCCTACACACATACCTCAGGCACAGGTACTCGTTTCTTGACACTTCATACTTATTTATTCTTCGAATGATATTGCACATACCGCGGTTACCTCTGCATTTCTGCATTCAAGTAAACAATACTCCATTACGAATTTAATTTGACAAATGTACCCACAAACGCTTCGTAATATTCTAAGGTATTTCTTATAGCGTAGTTTTAACTCCATCTGAATTGGCAAATATAATTCAAACAAATATTTAACTGAACAGTGCTAATACTAAATCTCTGACGTTAACAAACACGTTTGGTAAATCCACACATCAACTTTATGAAACAGGTCTTATTTGTCTAAAGTACTAAATGAAACGCGGGTCTGTACATTCTAGTACATCTATATCAATGCCTATAGTAGTCATCTCATAATTTATCAAAGAATGCTGCCACTAATTTACATATAATATCTATTACGAAGTTTATGTTCATAGATAATTAGCTAAACAAACTGCTTGTCTATTTGATTAAGAAACCTCTCTGTCATACAAGGCTACCATTTATGTAGTCTTAATCGTGCGATTAGGAATTCTAAAACAATTAATTGTTCTGTAAACGAGATAATAATTTAGCTGATATAGTAAGTTAGTGTGGGCGGTGTGGCTGATGTGATAAAATATGTATTGTAGTGTGTCGCGAGTGCATGCAGGCGGAAGGACGAGTTACGTTATGTACTTTATATTCCGCAGAAGATGTTGAGGCATTAAAGTTCCCGGAACCTTCGCCATACTTGGCAGTCGGCGGACTAACGCTGACATACAAAGTGTTACTTTGGGCTTGTTTATTATGATGTCGCGATCGCGTGCTCTATGCTGTGAACTGCTCAGCTTTATTGCTGAGAAATATCAGCCGGTTATTGCAATGAATGAATTATTAGCAAAGATTATGACTCAAACTGACTTTATTACAAGTAAATACTTTCCAATTCACTTTAAACCTTTTTTTCTTAAAGCTGCCACCACTTGTCAAATTGAGTTATCATTGAAATAAATATGATTTTGAGAAAGTGAGATGGGTATGTCCCTTTTAAGTGAGGTAGGATTGAACGTCCCGTCCCTTGGGATCCCACTTAACTGGGACTTACTTCATCATAGATAAATGTAATGCTAAATGGATTGTGGGCAGAATATTTTTTAACACTGGGACCGAGATATTAAAGAGCTTATTATAGACACTTCTCTTAATCTTTTCTCTTAAATATTTTGTTTTCCTAGCAAAGTTGTTGAAGTAAAGGATAGTATGATGGTCCAACCTTTGCATATTGATTCTCCACGCTACGCCAACTTCCACTGATATAGTATAATGATAATAAACATCGTTACCAACTACTGACAATAGTACGCGTGTGTTCTAAAAGGACCTCGTATCTATTTATTTCCCAGGGATGTCCTTATGTGGGCAGAGCGTTGTCCGGCCCGGGCATCGAGTATCGAGCTCGCAGTCACACCACTCGATACGTGGTCGATTACAAAAACACTCGATAAATATCCCCGCAGGATGGGATTCGACACTTTAATGAATTGTCTGTTTATTAACATAACTACTTCTGTTTATTTAATTAAAGTTATTTGCTGTGAACGATATTGAGAGCAAACTGTTGTGCTGACAAACTGTCAATATCGATTTATAGTCTAGGGCTTCGGTAATCACTAGAAGTATTTAGAAGTGTGTTCTGGAGCGTTTCCCTTCACCTATCGTTTATTTTATTGTGTGATATATGACTGCTCTAATAAAGTCACAATCGTAAGTTCCGGACTTTCAGGTACTGTATAAAGATCACCATCAGTTTCTTATTTTTAGTAGGTAGATCAAAACATGATTAACACGTATCTTTTCGTTTACAACCACAAACATGTAAAGAAATCATCTCTCTCTGGAATTACTTCTCCAATTATAGGTGATTACTGAAAGCTTATTTTCTGCCACAGATTATTGAACTATAATGATATGGTTCTTTCATTGTATGTATCTGCATTCCCTACCTGAAGTGACACTATAATTTATAGTTATCAAACAGTTACTATGTCGTTAACATTTACGTACGAAGGTGAACAATAAACTCTTTTTCTGTTGTAAGTGCCATTAATTTTATTAATACAAGTTTGTTCTCATAAAACTCGTAAGTAAATGAATGTGAAACGTTTATGTTGGGAATGATTGAGTTATGATTATGGGTCGGTTAATATCACTTATATATGTTACCCTAAAAGACAAAAATAATGTCATATTCATTGTTTACCAGGAATCCAACAAAACAAGGAGATAAATGAAAAGAAAATTGCTGTTTTCTTTACATTTGATAAGGTCAGATCGTCCGATTGTATCTTCAATTACAATTTTCCCGTAGAAAATAAGTCTTCCTCTTCTGTGTACAAGGATTTCTGCAGAAGACACGACTTTTAGAACCACTTTTCAATTTCTTGGTTATTCAAGATTTGCCTAATATTGAACTTTAAGTGCGACACTATAAAGCCGATGCATTTGTGAAGTAACGATGCATCGCTTCGACGAATTGACGTTATCAAGTTTATTGGCGAAACGAACATCAACATTTTTATAGACCACGAAATAAGGATATGGGGGTAAAATGTTTCTATGTATGTACATACTTATATAAGGAGTATGTGCGATACCGATATGTATCGTATTAAAGAATGTTATAAAAATTATACTAAGTAAGTACTTACGTAGGTTTACTAACTGTAAATAATATTCTTATAGGAAATTATAACTTAAAACTAGAGTTTAACTAACATTTCTTATAACGCATTGGATGAGTAATGAAACCTCATAAAAAATACCAAAACCAAAAAGTATTATGAAAGTTATCTACTTTGAATGCCTACCAAAAATAGAGTTGATCTATTTAGGTACGGTAAACCGTACATCAGTGGTAACTGTCATGCACCTTAACTCAATAGTGATAAGTACGATTTTCCTATAAAACTGTTACCACTGACCTGCAGTTGACTGTACACTAACTATATAAATACTTACACTCATGGATTCCGAAGTGTTTAATATCAATTGCCACTCAACAACTAACATGTCGAATTACCGAGTGGCTTGCAAATTCATAAGTGAGTAAGTGCTAACTGATATTTAGCGAAACCATCGCCCTTATAACCTACTTCGATCTTCAGACATATTTATGACTAACATATAGAAATAGAAGCTTTTGTACCTACATGTAGACAGATAGATAAAGCGTTTATTCAAGACAAGCAAAATACACAACAAAAATAAAGAATACGAAATAAAAAAAAAGGTGGGTAGAATGTCTTCTTTTAAGCAATTTCTATTTGTAAATAAGTATTATATGTATAAAAAGTTTGTGTATTAAACTGATATCTCCACGATTTTTGTATTTTTTTAATTTGTGCATTGCCTATATGGCATACATGTAATAATTATGTAATAAGTAATTTGTTTTAGTTTTCCGCAAAACCTAAAAACTCAACATCTGTAAATAAATAACTGTAATTACAGCTAATAGATACGTTTCAAATCTTTACCGCGGTAAACAACCGAGGTAGGTAATTGGTACAGGAAACAGAAATAAGTGGCTCATCTCAAATGCTGTATCATTGTTGTTTGTTTTCGTTTTCCGTGAAACCGAATGCGAGTTATGAAATTGATCGGCTCTGCTCAATTGATACGAGTTTGTCGGTCAACAATGGAATGGATTTTGCTCGAGACGCTCGTGGACCGTGGATCGTTGCCAGCCGATAACAGATGGATACTTTTGATAAATGGATGAGTGAACCTCTGTCGGCGCCAGGCTGTCTAACAGACGTACCCACTTTTGATATAGAATAGTAACTGAAACGAAACGCATTCCGCTCAAGAAAGGGCGAGGTCAGTCCATGTAACGTCATGGACTTATTCCAAATAGAGTTCCAAGTGCTTATTGTTTTGAATCGAGGCATTTTTTAACCGGTCATAATTAAAATAATAAACATAGGTAAGTAGTCTGTTTTAAGGTCAAGTTCATTTGAATTAAGCATTATCAAGTCAAAGTGAAGTCAAGAATACTCAATCGGAGATCGTGAGTTCGGATCTCATTAAATCTTCGTTCGCTACATTAAAACTAATGTGGTGAATCGAATGATCGTCAGCCTTGGATCAACGTAGACTGTTTATTGCCTACACTTGTAGCCGAACAAATGTTACCTTTTAGTTGGTTATTATCCCCCAATAATCAACAATAGGTACTTTATACCTAAAGTACATAAAACAGTATATGGCGTAATAGCTACAGCTACACAATGTATTACGCTAAAATACTCCTTCAGCACATAGGTATCTTACTCATCAATACCTTTCGATTATTGTTTCTTTTAATTTTACCCACCAGCCTGTACACATTATGGAATGCAATAAAGTTATTGAGTATTGAGTACCTACGTACATCAGTTGATTTTACTTCACAACGTATATTTAGGTTTATAGTTCTAATTTCAGATTAAAATCGGCTAATGTGGTAGAAAACGTGCGCTTGTATATTATACGTGAATTAAGTTAGAGAACACCAGGTAATAATACTGTAAACATAATATTCTGAATTTACATAAGAAAATATTATAAATGTACACAACTTAGATCTTCCTAGTAAGGTTATTAACAAGTTACCTTACGCGGTAGGAAGCTTGTACCCACCACAGGCTAAATACCTTGTTGCTAGTCAAATATTATTCCAATATCGATAAACACATTGAAGTTAAAGCTCACAAACAAAAGCAACAAGCTTCTCAAGTAACAGCGGTACCTTTAGAACGAACTTTTACGTTAACTTTGAGAAAATGTTGTTGACATAGTACCAGTACCAATATCTCCGAAACGCATCAAACGACCTAAAGTATTCCTTCTTATTGGATCCACGAAAGTCCCCATAAAAGAGGCTCTACTTTCAACTCACGTTCGCTGGATCTACTTAGGAGTATTAAATAAGGTTATAAGGCCCGCCAGGGAAAGGCATAAAACTAATTTCAACATCAAAGACATAAAAACACTGTTAAAAACTTTTGGGTGCACATAAATCTTGTGGACGCGCAAGTTTGGGTTAAGAACCCCAGGCTTAGCGAACAAGAAAGTCCTCGCGAAGATGATGGAACTCCAATGTTATTACACCTTATTGCCAAGTAAATGTATATTGACACCGATACTAAAAATAAAAGCAAAATCAGCAGTTTCTCTGTTACGAAATGTTACTTTCCAATATTAACGATTTTATAATAACGAGCCAATTAAAAAAGCTTGTTCTTTATCTTAAAAGAACAAGAAATAAAACCAATAAGACTGTTTATACAGCCTACTTTTAACGGACGGGATGACTTGATATTTTTCATAAAATACGAATGAAATAAAAAAGCGAGATATAATTTTGTAAGCATTGTCAATAGCGAATGTCTGCGAAGTATTGAGCACGTATCAAATGATTGACGCGTCGCGTAAGTACGTTAGAAGCCACAAGAAGAGCCCGCTTCCGATTGATTTGGTCGCTTCGTGCGCCCCGCGGCCCCGTCCGGATGTCACGTATGTGCTACTTCCCGTTGAACCGACTTAGCTTTTTGCCTACCAATAACATCCATTTTATGATATTCGCTGTGCCAAATATACTTACGCTCGCCACGTGTGTCCTATTGCAAGAGTAAGTGGGCATAAGGAAGGCGGCAGTTATGATTTGACATAAATATTAAGTTGGTACGAAGTGGTTAGACATTTATGTAAGTTTCGTCTTATAGGAATTGAGTTTAGACTATGATGCTATCGGGCACAAATTCAAGCTCCGGGATCCTTACGCCTACTGCATCAATGAGGTCATCAAAGCGGAAAGTTGATATTTTAAGGATAACGAAAATACGCTTACTATCGTCGTATCGTTAAACGCGCGTCAATCCACAAAAGCTCCACGTATTAAATACTCTATCTTATATTGTGCCTAACCCACAATTGCTACTAAAACTATACAGCCTTTTACGCCGACACGCTGAAGCGATAAAAGCGCTATATTGTGTAGGTACGTACATTCGGTGCAAACATTTTCATTAGCAGTTAGTTGTCCCGGGGGAGGATAAGACGTGTATTGGCGTTAGTCTAGCCGGCAGTTGGGGCACGCAAATAAAGATCAACGACCGGCTTTAAGCCCCACACAGCTGCTGCACCTGAGTCACTGTTCAGCAAACACTTTTATGTCTGCGATGTCGTCTGCTTACATTTCACATAGCTATACAACTAGTTTCTATTGACAGTCTCAAATTTATGACAGTTTCTATAGTGTCAGGTCCAATTAGGACTTGCCTAATGATAATTAGTTCTTTTTCGTACCTTGTTGGATCTAAATCTGCCGAAAAATATATCGCTCTATTGAAGCCTAATAAATTCATAGTAACTTTTTCATGATTACTTTTCTAATCGCCGACTCAGCGGAGACTAATTAAAAAAGTTTTTAATTTCTTTTGAATTTCTTCAGTAGACATTTTTTCTAAAACAATTTTCTTTATTTCTCCCGCATATGGACAATGCTTTAATTAAAGACTTTCTTTTTGCTGCTGATATTATTAAATAAGGTATAAGTATCTTTCCTGATTTACTTGCGTTTTAAGTAAACATCGTGAGTTAAAATTAAGTATAATACCTATATTTAATGACTGTGTAAAATCAATTGATAAGTCAGTTCCGATCGCTCCATGATTTTGAATAAATTAATATTATATTTACCGGAATCTCGTGATAACATCGCATAAGCTTTAAAAGTAATGTATCGAATAATTATTATTGCCAATCAAAGAATATTACTCTCATAAAATGAACACAATACAAAATCAAACTAGAAGTAGTAAGCTACGGAAGTACTAAAGTTTTTTTAATAGACCAGAACATTATAACTCCTGCATTTATTTACTTACCTATATTTTAACCTTCTTAATAGTAAACTACATGAAAAAAAAAAACACATTCAATAAGGAACAGGAAAACTTAAGATGAGTCTGTCTAAATACTGTACTCAGGTACAGTTATGTAGACATTATTAAATTAATTATTGCTATTTCCTGCGATAAATTGTGTTGTGATCGAAAGTCAAATACAATCCATATAATATTAATAGCTGGGTAGGTACACGTGCTTCTATCAGATTTAATTTTGTTAGTACATTATTTTAAATTCTATACACCGTGACTGAATCTAATAATATCATGGAAATTGCAGAACCATGAAGGAATATTAATATCTGAATGTTTAAATTTTGTTCTGAAAACCATGAATAGTTTTGATAAAATAAATGAAAATTTGAACAGTTGACTGAAAGGAAATTCTCGTTATATTGATAAAATATTTGATACAGGATTATTTGAATTGAGGTTGTACATCATGATATCAAACCTAGTTTAAATGCTATCAACAAAGCAAAAATCTGGAATGGAACTGAAAAAATTGTGATTGCAAACCTGCGAATTTAACATAGAACAGATAATGTAGTCAATAGTTAGAATTCCAATTAAACTAACGCAGTAATATTATTATGACTTCCGACTTACACGCGAATGTAATAATCTGTAGAATTTACATTTCGCGGAGAGTAGGAAGTATTAGATAATAATCTATGTGACGTTAACAAAATTTAAATCATCACAGAATCAGAACGGCTACTAAAAATGGAGACAAATTTTCTACAAATACTTAATTCAAATCAAATCAAATCATTTATTTCATGTAGGCCTTTACAAGCACTTATGAACGTCAAAATTATAAATAAGTTTGATTCTAGTTGCCCATTCCAAAAGTAGCTTCCTATGGAGAAGAACGGGCAAGAAACTCCATGGTTACTCTTTTTAAAAACATTGATACATACGATAATAACATGAAAAAGAAATGTTTACAATATTTTTTGGGTTGATTATGTACAGTACAGGTAAAAAGTATGTCATTGCATATTCATCTAATGATTACAAAAATAAGTTATGGTTATGAGATCCGCATATAAATTAAAAAGTCATGCTATTGGTTATTGGATGCTAATTTACGCTCGCGAAGTAAAAATAGAAATTCCTTATACTTTATATGTAACGCTGACACAAATATTGAAATTAAAAAAAAAACAGAATTTTAAAACCTATCATTTATAAGCCAAAGAATAAAAAATGTTCAGTAAAAACATAAGTAAGTATTTATTATCATTCGGGGTAACTCGGTTTATTGATACAGAAGTAAGGAACTGAAACCTTATTGAGTTCCAACTGATGTCCTAGGCGCAGGACACACTGGTTGGTAGTTTTTTGTACACTCTTGCTTTTACGTTTTTTAGCTTGTGTATTTCCTATCAACGTTTGCCATCTGCTTCCGTTACTTATTTTCAATTCGTTTATTTGTCTACCTTTCCTAACTGAGCATCATCATGATAGTATCAGCAATGATGACGTAAGTGCTATGATCAGGTTACTTAATAGGTATATAAAAATATAAGAAAAGTTAACAATTCAAAATTAAAAACTTTATAAAGAAACATTATTCAACCTGAGACTGACGTGTAAACATAACTTAATACAAACTTCGAACTAATCAAAGTACATTTAATTTCGCAGCATTCCCCCACACTGAGAAAATGAAATATTTCACCAATACAGTCTGTTTGAAATGCCATGCGTCTTCCAATAAGTTAGAGGTTTCATATCAAGGGATGAAGTGGGTACAAAGCAGACAGATACTCTATACGTAGGGTTGCACCTTACGAGTTCTGTTCAGCCATTTTTTATGATTTATTGTGGAACAAAAAAATAAAAAAAATAAAGTTAAAACAAAGTAAGTACCTAATGTGTTTAAAAAGAAAGCTAGTAGGTAAGTTCCTTGTAAACTTCTTTTTTATATATAGAGCCTATAGCTACGCCTTGGGTTTGTCAGCGAGCATCCTCCGACGCGTAATTATAATTCGTAATTCTGCAAATTTTCTTTGATAAGTACATAGTTTTGCGGTTAAGCTCACCGCATGAGAAGATAGTAGACGGGGGAATAGAGCCTAATTTTAAAATAATAGCTGGTTGTAAAATAAAACGAGCTTCACCCCTGTGCGGAGCGGACGGTGACTGGCGCGCAGCATCGATCCGTCGCGACGCTGTCCGACGCGGCACGACGCGGGCCGGCGACGCGCGACGTGACGCGACGCCCGCGCCGACCTTACATGATTTACTCTCCATTCAACATTACACAGAACCTGCGCTCTGAACTTTTAGTACCCTCAACTTATAAAGGTCGTCTAATGTCTGGCAGCATTTTTTGTCTTTTTATTGATTTTCATACGCTAGGGTTTGAAACATATACTAACTCAAGTGCATGAAATGAAAGTTCAATACACTTTTTCTGCATATACCTACCACTGTACCGTAGAATATGCATTATGTAGCGTTACTTTAAGTAGTCAGTTAACTACGCAATATTGCGCAACAGAGATTTTCCTTGCGTTAGTAATTATAAATGAGTCCGTACTGCGTACACATTTTAAAGGCTTTTGCAGCGGCACGCAGTTACTGTAATTTCATTAAACGTTGCGGTTAAGCAGCAATTAGGAGCTTAATACTCGAGTGAGGAGTTATCTCGTCTATCATCACGGAGCTGCATAGAGATGCTCGTTGGTCTCCTCCGAGTCCACAATCCTGTCATCACTTAGCGAGAGGATTATTTATTTGTTTGGTCGCGGATATAATTACACCCTCTCGCGGAGCCTGGCGCGGACAGATCCCGTCTAACAGGTCTCGTTAATATTAATCTGATTAACTATAATGCCAATACCGAGTCTATAAAGCAAATATGGAGTGTATCTCGCGAACGTTTCTTCTATTCCAGTTTTATTTTTCGCTTTGCATACTTACCGTCATTAAGTCGCAGTTGATTTATGCTCGACTTTATTCTATTGGAAGTCACCTATTCCAGGTAATAAAATATCTATCTACGAATAGTAAAACATTTGATGTCCAAAAATCTCTAAAACATACCTACTATTGTTCAGCAAATGGGCCGAAAATGTGGAGGCGAGCCGAATGGCGATAAAATTACTGTAACAGTCGTAAAAAATGGTCATAATATTTTTACGTCCCAATTTAGGATGTTTAGTGGACTGAGCCTGGACATAAACTGTGCGTACCCAAGTATTTGTGTTTCTGTAGAAGTTAGATAGTGGATTGTAATATGTGTAGGAAACTATAAGTTGTAAGCTGGAGCTACTCCAATAAACAGTGCCTAAGTGAACGTGCCGCACTGTTGTTATTTAGCGACGGTCCTATTACTTGGCTATTGCTGTATCTTATTCATGGATATTCACTGCGCCTGCGCACAACATAAACTTGCGACAGGTGGATCTCGAGTATTCGTGAAGGTTAATGAAACACTTTTATTGCTGTGACATCGCAGAGTAATTGTTCTGGGAACGGCCGTAATGTGTGCCCACATAATTGTTATTGTACATAGTTCCAGTAAGTAAGTAGAACTCGTTGTACGTCAGCTTCTATCCACACAGAAGCAACAAAAAACTTAGTTTGAACATAACTTCATACCTAAACCACTTCTCAAAAAACAAAACGAGGTTTTTAGCGGGATAGGCAAAAAACAATTCCTTCAATCTCGCTGAGACACTGGTCCACGACTGACCACGTCTGCTAACTGTTCTTATACATTGATTGTTTCCCGACTTCGGCTGTATATAATAGCGAGTTAATTTTATCCATTTCCTGCCCGCAGTGCGTAACGTCTGCAGCTTTATATTGCTAAAGGAATTTGTAACACTGGTAAGAGTAATTGACTTAACACCGGTGCGCTATAAACATAGCTTGACGCGTAACTGCGCATGCGTCCGACGATACTGAAATAGACGCAGAATGCAAAACGCCGCTCAAAAGTTCATCATCCTCCCAGCTATTCCAAATATGCCTCATATGAAACACCTTCGCGGACGCAATGAACGTGGAGACATGAGTGCTTTATTGGACAGCTTCGAAGAGTAATTGCGGTCGCGTTATGTCTAGAATTACGTGCAAAAAAACCACTATGATGCCGTGAACAATCTGAGACTGACACTACTGGTCTAACTGGGAGGCTCACAGTAAGCAACCGGGCATATAATGTGCATACTTATTCTAACGTGCAAATAAAAAAGATTGGATGCAACAAAGTGAGCGATGACGATGGTCTCGCGCCCGCGCGGGACGTCAGGGAACAGTTACGCGACAGTGCGGAAGAGCTCGCGGCACGCGTCACTTCGACACATACAGCCTGTAATGTATAAAGTTACACACTGCTATGCAAATAGCTAGTTAACTATTATAACTCCAGTGATTTCCCCCGATACAGTCACATATAATAAACCTGGACATTGTTTACGAACTAGCCCCGCGCGTGGATGCAAGCGTAAGCAGCAATAATTTTAAATTAAATGAGAAACATTATTGCTGTTTTGCTGTGTTTTGACATTGGAGACCTGTAAGTAATTGTTATATCGTCCACTCAATGCGTCGTGGCTGCTTAGTAAAAGTCATCGAGGACTAAGTGCCTTAATGTTACTAGACTGGAACCTCATGCGTACCTAGTAGGTATTCTTTAGACATGAATCTAAGAACTTTGTCAGGCATATGATATAGGTACTTTCATAGTATAAAAATATAAATGTAGATACTAACAAAAAATAAAAATGTGGAACATCATTCTCTTAAGTTGCCACTACCTATTATAAGCAGAATCAATTACAGAAATGCACAATTATTACAGCATAATTAACATTGGCGCGACATTCATCAATACGATTAAATGGTAAAGCTAATTATAAAATAAACGTTCTGTTTACAACAAAAACTGTAAGTATTCCAATGTTGTAAATAAGTGGTCCGGTCCGTTGTCTTGTGGCATTTCACGATCTAGGAAAACCGTCCAATATGGACGGGACACGAACCAGGGCTGCAATAAAAAGCAAACACCCAATTATCTGTAAGACCCACGCCTTTGCTAGTGTTTAAAACAAATATGGTCCCTGAGAAGCGTGCCTATCTCTAGAACAATCGAAGTAATTAAACACTTACACAAGAAAAGCTATTAATTATATATTCGTTGATTTGTTGCGACCCATTTCTAAGCTCATTGAATTACGCGAATCGATTATTGATTATACGGCTCGTAAGATACAATCGACAAGTGATGTCCTTATCCGTTGCTATGACTCCGTAAAACTGTTGCTTATAAGGAATCTTGTCTGTTTACTTCCTGTTAACATACATTGTGTAATTGAAATCATTCATAATTAGGTGCCTTATGTAAGGCAAGCGAGGAAGTGACCAATCAAAGAGTCGGATCAAATTGATACCCGTACAGAAGTGAATGTAAATCCGAACACCACGTACTTAGCCATGGCTTAGGAAAAACAACATGTTGTTATCGTATAAAACCCCAACACCAAACTTGGGGTGCAGAAAGATAAAATTTGCATTCACCACTTGCCTACATTTCTGCTTTGCATTTTTATATTCGCAAGGGAACCAACGTGCTTTGGAAGTTAACAAGATCAAAACGAATGGCCAATTGAAGGGAACGAAGCTTACCGTTATACACTTTTAAATCTTTGCTTCGTAAGCAACCTACTTCATCTGTGGAAACAAGGAAAACGAAATGTAAATTGCTTTGTTTTGAACACTTATTTTCATCTCCTTTGATAGAATGAAATGAGAGTCAATATTAATAACATTGTTTACTGCAAGTTTCCGTGCTCTTGTTTTCATTTTGAGCTTTGTTTTATTATACTTTCTTCCGTCTGGCTCGCTGAATAGAGTTATGGCCGCAATTTGATACTGCCTGGCAAAGCCTTGCGCTTGCACCTGTATGCAGAATGTTCATTTCCTCTTTTAGTTATTTCCTATTTCGAAAATAAAATAGGTACCTACTATGTATAGCTTTAATATGAGTATAGTATAGTATTAGTTTATAAGATAATCAGATGTACAGCTGAACTTAATAAGCAAGGGATATTGGTTACTATAAAAGTGTAAAGATAAAAATAACTTGGACTATTATGTTGCAACGGGAAGTAAATGAGAACACATTTGTGAAATGTTTAGACTCGCTAGCATATTCTAAAATATGTTACAAATCATATCAAGAAAGTAAATATTATTTCTAATTTCATGTTTCCGCTTAAAATGTGTATAATAAACGATCTGTTAATGTTATTCTATTAATGATATCTTCCTGCGAGCTTGGATGTGGTCGTTAAATATGCTTTGGTAGTAGGGACATCCGAAAATAAACTACATGTGTTTATGGTATCACCGCATCTCTACAGAGCGTAGTGGTCGCGTTGCATTCCGCTACGTCACGCACTCCCCCCAGTGCAATGAAATCGTCAGCGAGCATTGTGATCCTCTTGATCGATTAGTTACTTATAACAAAAGTTTTCAACTTTCCACATGCTTATTCTGACTCTTAATCAATGAAAACGAATCACAATGACAAATGACGCAATTTCGTTTGAATGACATTCTGGTGTACAATAGCGTACCTAATGTCGGTGCAACTTGACAATCGATGCTGACCCCAAAGTGAGTGTTCTTTGTTTGTCGCCTCACTACTGGACAGGCATTTTGTTTATTGTCCCCAAGACAAAGTGAGGAAGTGTCGTACACCCATGCACCATTGATTTGTGCGCTATTCCCTTGACCCCCTTACTCATAAACTACGTTGAAATATTGCTGCATAATATTGGTTCTCCACTTCGCAGCGTTTAAATTTAATCTTTTAGTTCATTGTCACCACGCAGACAAAATAACAGCTTTACGACTATTTAGTTTGCAGCGATGTCATTCCATTTTGTAGAAGCATTTGCATGATATATTAAAATTTCTGTTTCTTTTTTAATTTCTATGATCTTTGAACTTGTATTCCTGGCTCGCAATATATGGTTTTGGTTATCGGTTAAAATTACAATCGCTTTCAAAATTTGGGCCTTATGCAGGTACTGCTTCTTCACCCGCATTCGGCTTTCGATGTTCTAGTTGACAAACCACTTACCCGACTCAAATATTTTCGATACTGATAAAATTAACGCCGGTAGCAGATACTCAAGTGTAGGTACTTCACAATAGTCGTTAAGTAATTTATCAATTCTAAAACTTAACCATCGGATGTTGTTACCTCATTGTTACTATCTCTATAGCAACTATTATCCTCAATGACCTCAATTGACTTTTACGTAGGAAGATTCAGACTGGCACTCTCGATTTCTCTCTGCGGAGACGCAACTAATGCTCCGTATAATTCCTACAAAGGCTGTGGGTACAGCCACCTATGTATAATTACATTGTCGAGTGCAGTTGGCGATGACATTTGGTCGGCGAGCAGTGAGAGGCGGCCGTTCCGTAACCGCGACCCTTTCGACCGATGCACTATCCGATGCATTCACCGGCGCAGCGGCTGCAATGTACAATCGAAACCAAATTGCTGTACAATTACCGCCATAAAATATCTTAAGCGCTTATGTACCTTCACTTTCATTTGCCTTTAAGCAAACTGCGGCAAGACCATCTGGCGAGATGCGTGTTATCTGGGTGTTACGTTACTTACCATGAATTACTTTTGCCTCTGTAGTCTCAGCTAAAGTTTCATATAGGTGCTAAGTCAGATAAAGCCTTTGTTTACCTACACACGTTTATATGAACCGTTATGAACGTAATATTTGTACGTCGCGTTTTACCTACGTTGCACGCAGATCTACTTAATACTTTTCTTGTTTAACGCTTTTTCAGTTAGAGTATTGATTTATACCATAAAATCAATACTAAGTAAAGTAACTTTCAAATAAACACAAAATTTTAATTAAACTTAAATTAATAAAGTGTGACTAGTTTGAATTAGCTTCGGCATCCGAGACAAAATATTTATTAGAAAATAATACTTCGTATAAACATTAAACTGTCAAAATAATAAATCTTCTAGTATAAATGAAGTAATTTAGTAGACTGGCTATAAATCTTGTTTGAGCTTATTTTCAAAGCTGCTTTGAGCAGCGTTGCAGCATGTAAAGCCAATTACAGCAGTGTTTGCTTTGGGGAGCGCGGATTGACCAGGGGCTTGTCTGCCTCGGAAGTTTCAAATTTGTTGACACACTGCTGAATATTTTGCTCGGAGCGCCGACACTGCAGCAGCTATGTGTTTATTAAGCAAATAGCGTGAAAGTAAATAAATAAACAGATGAGAGGAACCTCAGTCGTCGACTGTAAGCGGGTTATCGATAATATTTTAGGTTTCCCTCCGTGGCCGCTCGTTCCGAAGGTTACTTTGATTTTGAAACAAAATATCACTGGATTCTAAGGCGTGGTCTTTGTCTAGCAGTCGACCTCGGAATCAGTAATTACCTATTGTTTATGTTATTTTATTCGCAAACATCATATTTCACGACATTAACATACATTATTAATGATGTGTGATTCCGCGGTTCAACATAAATAAGGATTATAAGAAAATTGCGGTTTATGAACATAAAGTTCAACATTGTCAATGAACCGTCCGTAAATTTGCATATTTTTAGTTTTATTGGCGTTAATTGATCCGGTTTTTGTGTTATCATTTTTAAAATCAGCGCGATAGTTGACGTGCAATCGTAAAATGTGGGTGGTCTCCGTATTCATTTGGAGTAAAGTTATGTTACTAAAAATCAGTTCAATAAACTGGAGACCACGATCATACTTTGTAACATTAATTGTATGGCATATTTTTATTCAATTTATTATAGGCACTCAGTTTTTGCAACAGGCGTGCGATAATTTCGTTTGTAAATTATGGCTCCAAACGTGGTGGGGGTGTTAGCCGTTAATTAAGGGCAACAACGAAGGGGAGGATGAAAGTACAAATTAATTTAAAACAACCGGACATTCAGACGGTATTAGAATAGCGGAACTTTTGATATTATGCGAAACGCGCCTCAAGTTTAAATTCAATTAAAGTAATTTCTTCGAGTTTCTATTCAAATGAATTCTATGTAAATGAATTCAGATTATCTCGTAACATTATTACAATTTCGTTAATTATATGGGACAGTCAAATTCCGACGTAAGATATCTTATACTTACCAACTAAACTGACATAATATCATAAAATCAATTATTATAGGTATAACGCTTGCAAGACTGCTGTTATTCAAAAGTCCGATTGCTAGTCGAACAAAGTTTTATTATTTCTTGTCACATTTTGTCACTTTGTTATAGAAACTCTCTCAAAAAGCCATAGACTTAGGCACATACGACCTAACTTTGGGCAAAACTTTGGCTGAAACCAAACCAAAGTAATTGTTAGAAGTATGTAAGTAATCTGCACTACTTAGTTACTTCGATACGGATATATTAAGTACAGTTGAATTTACTTTATACAAATACGTAATCCAATAAATTGAAAAGGTCTTTCAAGCGTAAAATATTTGATCAGCATTTCAATCAAATAAATACTTCAACACCGCCATTGCTAATTTGGAACCCTTACAATACCAACATAATTCGCAATTGAAGTGTTTATATCCTTGTTTTTACATACAGCTGTAAACGTTTCACAAGTAGCCGTAGGTACGTATCGTACAAATGGCGCGAAATGCGGTGATTTCAACACGTAATGTAAAATAATTGAGTGCCCATGCGCATTGTCGATAGTCGCATTCCGGCGGCGTATTATGAGGCATTTGATTTCATCAGGCTTGCTGGCGGAAGCTATTGCTGTGGGCGTGTGGTGAATAGCCCACCACTGCTCACTAATTCATAGTTTAATATGATTTGTGGCCTTAATATAGTACCTTTATCTATGGCTACCTTACTTGACTTACCATCATGGCTCTACTAAACACCCAGGCATGAAGTAGTAGGTACCTATTATAGAAAATAATATTGTGTAATCAAATCAAAATCAAGTCACATACCTTTGTGTGGAACAATGTAGAGAGATCTATATATAGAGAGGCAATTGTACCTGAAATAAAATTCCGAAGAAAAGGTTACAATATTGCATATTGTTATTCAAACTTGATAGCTATTAAATAACACGCATCACATTCCGATGCTTCACAATAAAAGTATTCAACACTTGACGCCCATTTCCTTGTAATTAATGAATATATGTTAATTATGGAGCTGTACCCTTGCTACCTACCTTCACCTACCTTATAGAGGCATACAAATAATAAACGATCACTGACTCGACGGGACTCACAGTTCAAAAATATGAGAAATACTTTACCTAGGTACTGATTCTATGAAACTTCGGCGTAGGCCCAATTTAGGGTGTAAAAAAATTAGATGCTAATATGCAATGGGACCAACAGGTCAGTTTTTTGAGAAATCGGTTGATAATGAAGAGCCACTGAACACCATTTACCAATTACCATAGTTACATGTATGAATAATCATCTTGCATAACATTACAGCCGTCAATAGATCCTGCACTTGTTCTTTTAAAGTAGGTGACGTCGTGATCTATGATCTAGATCCGATACGGATTAAAAAACATATCGCTTTGCATTTGAGCGCAATAGTCATTGATATGCTCTCATTGTTGCTTCTTGTGCACGATTTGTATTGATCGCATCATTAATCCCGGACAGTCTTGATCTTTCTAGTACCGGATTTACTTTCAGGATAAGCAGGTCAACTAAGTCTTATTAAACGTAGGGTTTACGTCATATTGATGAGTTCAAAATCTAGATTAGTACCTATTTTTAATAATCTGTTTTATATTTTGAAATTTTCCCATGTAGGTAAATGACACATGTGTAGTTACTGATGTAGAAAACTTTACACTGCACGAGCAACAAAGTCATTCATTTCCATTGGTTTTGCGGCTTATCGGTCATGCTACACTTTCTTTACTTTGTAGAGCCGTAAACAAAGTAGAAAGATACTTAACGTCGATTAAGTCAATACCTGGCAGTGGTCTGGTGACCTCTTAAGGGAAAAAAGCGTGACGCTCAAACTATTCAAGATTGGTGTATAATAATATATTCGGATGCACTATTAGCACGTGGAGAAGGCAGGCGTGACGGAAAATTACGAAAACGTCACGGTAAGTACATAAACTGTGATGTTTAGTTATGCATTCAGTATTGCAATTATATATTATGATCCACATGAAGTATTATTGATTCTGAGAACCGAACGCGTAGGTATGTCATGTTTGCTTGAGCGGTTTTTCTATAGTGAGATAATTATTTTCTTTTGAAAAAGAGACATAATGAAGCATTTGTTTCTCACGGAGTTAGTTGAAAATATTATTAAGATGCCAAGATAAATAAAATGTTATGTACCAGCATAATACTGTACCTACATTATATACTAAGACTATAACCTACTAGTCTCATAGTACCAGCTAACCGAAGGCTAATATGTCTCTTTCTATTAATTAAGTATGGTATGAGATGTTCCTCTAGAGTTGGCACTTTGTACATAATATTCCATCTTCTTCCTTGACAGTGAGAGGAAGTATGACCTCATGAATTGTCTAAATCATTTTTCCCGAAAAATGTACTTGTATAAACTGTAAATACTTAATAAGTGATTTTTGCGTCAACAAGTTTGCAGGAGTCGTTAATGAAGGGCCGTATCTTTCTCTGAACAATAGGTGACGCCTCCAACCAGGTGTGTTGTGGAGACTTGCTATTATGAGCAGATGCTTCCGTTTGTCCATTCAGAAGAATACATAAACAATGAGGTTAGTTACAAAACATTACATCGACATCTCATTTTGCAAAATGATGTAATGATAATTTTATAATTTATTTAAAAAATTAAAATATAATATTAATATTACCTATAATTTATTAAAATATTTTTATAGAGTTAGAAACTGCTCATAGGTAGGTAATAGCCGCACGGATTGATCGATCATAGGTTAAGCAACGCTTTATCTATGCCATACACAGTGCTAGCTTTTTCGGAAAAGCAGTTTGTCTATAGTCATATTGAGGAGGTCTTTTAGGCATTTGCTCCATGTAAAACACTGCTACATGCATCCAGTTAGACTGGAAGCATAGTTCGGAAAAAGCTAGGCAATTGATGATATTATAAACTAGAAACTGTATCTTTGGACGTTATTAATAAGTCTATGAATACTAAATTAATTGACCAGCAAGAATGATGAGCCGCTACCACGCAGCCGCAGGCGTTATCAATTAGAAAAATAGAGCAAGAAGTTAATAGCGTTTAATTAATCCGTATGTCCATTCATCAATTAGGTAATGTCGAGTGGCAATTTATGAAGTGGACTGAATTCTGCGATTCCATGTTCGCACTGTGTTGGTTGCTTGTTTTCACAACCACTGTGCAAGCATGTGTGATACATGTGCGGTGACCAAACGGTTCTCATTTTTAACAATCTTTTTTGAGAAGAAAAATATTTGTCACTTTCAGATTAGTCTGCGCAATAAATAAGGTAAGTACGACCTTAATAAAATTAGGAAAAACAGCAAAGAGCGATGATAATTCTAAGCATTTTGTTTTGTTTATAATTTTTCTAGTTATTAATCCTAATTTGTCCGCTTCATCACGTTTTGTTAATTTAAAGTTAATTGCCAAGTAAAATATAATAACTTAATTAGTCATGATTCGCTTTATTTATTTAATTTCATTATTTTATTGTGTCAATGCCATAAAACCACAGAAATAAATTCAAAGAGCGGTCTCTGTGAAACAATCATATTTTTCTAAGAACGCCGTCCCAGCTGTGTTCGAGTGAAAATAACACACCTGAATTCATTCTCAAAATAATGACAATTAGTCATCATCATATTACCACTTAATTAAACCTACTAAAAGTTTTGTCATTATTATTCACAAAACACCTGCGAAGATAGGTACATAAGCGAGTAGAATTTTAAGGATTGATGGCAGTTACCTCGAAATGAAATGAGAGTCTGGGTAGATACAACTTAGATGCCGAATTTATATGTAACTGTCTGGATTTGTGCCAAGGCTGCATCCCTTATTAACGCTTCTGGATGCTTGCGGACTAGAAGCTTAGCTTAGCTTACTACCTTATGAATTGTCTCGCAAAAGTGCTGCATCATAGTCTTCGTAGCTACGTACTTATGAACATCAACGGTCTCGGATGACTTGACTGATTGCCGCACGCGTTATTGGTATTCGTGGTGTAATTGGTACGTTCCTTTGAAATACCTATCATCTAGTTATGACACATCGACAGTTGCGTGTCTGCCGCGTTAGGTAAGCGTCAGCTTAAATACTTACAAATTACTCTATCTAATCTAGATTTTAATGTAAACGAAGACTTTTACGCTTTTGCGACCGATGTGCGGGTGTTTTGTTTCAATGAAAATAGTTTTATATTTCGCGCAATGTTTGGTATTTAAATTATACGGGTTCTTATCAAAAGCTTTCTTTTTCATATGAGTTTTAAACTGTTTACTTTTTTGGCCTACTTTAACCTGCTTACGAAAGCAAACGTACAAGACGTATCAATAAAGAAAACAATCTATACAGACCTACATTAATTTCATGAGGGTTAATAATTTTCTATCGTCAACCAATAACTTACCATGCAAATTACAATGAAGCTACTCTTCACGATAGGTAGATATAGCGTATCCGATACAACAAACAACCCGTAAACAAATTCGCTGAGAGAAGCCAATACACATTGGTTTGTATTTACGTTGTAACCCCGGCGACTAGCGTAGGTAAGTATATCAAGGAGGAAATTTTCAAAATAAACACGGCAATCAGGTTAATGTTCCCATTCGATACGAGATTCGCAAATGTAGCGACCCAAATTCAATCCACTTTTCGCCAAGTGATAACAAACTGGTTCGCAACTTGGAGAGTCAAGGCTCTCCAACTGATAGCAAACAATTTATTGTTCTGATAGCCAATAATAGAAAATCTATCAGTAAATAGGCCAATTTAGGCGCGACTGATTGACATGATTGCTAGACTAGACGGAGAAAACTTCAATCAAGCTAACACAGCTCCAAGGCTCTGGACTCATTGCCTATCAATTGTAATTGAGTCGCTAAATTACCTATCTAGTTTATTAATAGCTACTGGTTTGTTATGGAAATATATCAATTAATTTCTCATAGCAGCCACAACTCCTAAGAACTCATGAGAAAATATTATTACCTCTAGAATCCGATCTGTGGACAACATTCATTTCTCCCTTGCCAAGGGCTGCTAAGGCTGTTTAGGATAACTATTGGAAAGTATACCTTATATAGGTAATATTGACGTTCACATTAAGCTTAAGTTTAACCGAAAAAGCTGGCAAAAATGAACAGTCATCTCCTTCGTTGAGTCATTTATCGTTTTTCACCAATTTTTTGGCTGTCCGTGGTATCACGGAGCCAAGGCCAGTGGGGCGGTGATGGAGCAAAAAGGCACAGAGCTCTCTAATGTGTGGGCCACGACTCGCAAACAAACCTGCATTAACGACTACAAGCTTTGATATGGATCACGAAGACCCTAATGGCGTGAAAGATGTCCCCACGTAAGTTAATTTTGCCATTTCACGTCTCCCTTTATCGTATATTTTCATTAGATTTTCCTTCCTTCAAGGCTAACACATATATCCAGCTTTATCTGCAAGTAACTGGCCGCGTCATGGAAGTAATTATTTATGCGCGGTTGATTGTAGTTTGATAAATATTACGCCATTAAATTACTGTTAACCTTCAGATGCAATAAGGGCGACGTGTCCCTTTCATAGCGGCTAATGTCCCTCTAATGCTATACAATTTCCGGCTGCGGCAGCCAACGACTTCCTCCGCTATCAGATGCATTAGCGTTCGCAAAAAATATTGCTGCGAATCTACTTCTCACTGATACCAAGAAAATTATGCGCAAAACCAATCTAAATGGTTAGAATAAAACTAGAAGGTAATACTATCTTGCGGGATTATTTATTGAAATAAGATTACACAGTTTATACCACCGGTGTTTGTCTCATAATCCATTGTTCGCGAGACTTTGTCACTGATCAAGATTAATTTTATGTAATGAAATATTAATTCCCGTGGGAATTTGTTTTGCGATGTTTCAACACTTTGTTTATCTTGCGGGATTGAATTTCGTGCGTAAGTGTTATTGGATTCTGGCAAGTCAAGTCATTGCTTACCGAAGCTTGTTGTTTTATAGCTTAGGTGGCAAGTCGCGGTAGCTGGTTTATTTTATTTCGCTACGAGATTGCAACTTTGTATGTATGTAGGATAATATAAAGTTTTTATTTTTACTTGAGAAGATTATTTTCCTTTGCTTGACAAATACAAACGCAATAGTTTCCTGTGTGAAGGTCTAGCGACTATGTATGTAAGAGATTCTTAAGGGACCTTCACACAGTGCAGTCACGAAATGTAAAGTAAAAGCTTCAAGATGTAGCGAAGCATGTCTCGTAGGCACATCAACGTGGTTCCGTAGCCACTCGACCCGGTTGCCATTGTGGCTGCGACAATGCTGCGACAAATCGAGCCTTTGTTGTCAGTCGACTTGCGACACGACACGACGCGGCGACTATTCTTCAGTCGCTCTTTATGATCGCGTTGCATGAGTGTGTGGTAAGGTAGGTCGATAAACAATGCTGTCGTTCGAATGACTGAACTGCATGCTTTATTAAGTAAGATTCTTAGTTATGAGGCTATTATGTAGTTTGTACCTGTGCTACGCTTACTGACCAGTAACTGAAAAGCATAACCTTCCTTCTGGTGCATTTGGGGAACATTGATTCAATTGTTTTCAGTTGTTGGTGCTTTGCAAGCTTACTTTTTTACTATATCAGCCATAGTATATAATATCGATATAAGTTTCTTAACGAATTAAGATATAGCCTCATATATCTTAAAACGATTACAGACACCCTTAACATTTTTGAACTAATTTCGAGCGATTCAAGAATAAGTCTTTCACAATTTTCGCTCATTGTTTGCAGTTCATTGTGTTACGAAACAGACACTTCCTTACGATAACGTCACGCCAAGATGTCGCTGACGTGACGTTGTTAAGACAACATTGAATTATCCGTAATTTTCTCCACAGTCGCGTGATTTGAGCCCGAACAATAGTAATGTGTGTAATTTTAATGGAATTTGGCGGTAAGTGTCTTGTTGCCCTTCGGAAGATTTTAACAATAAATTACATAATGTGATGGTGACGTAACTTATGTTATTGCATTTTAGTGTAAAGGTGAAGATGGTATCGTAGAGCTTAGCAAAAAAATTGCAAATGCATAACCCAAATATTCTACCATCTACGGCGATGACTTTTTTTCTCTTCAGTAATTTTTCAAGTCTTTTAACCTAAAGATCATAGGGGGCCATGATTGCACTTCGACGACGCACAAAATCATTATCTACTGGTATTTATAAGCATACCTAAATATTTAATATTCCTATGTCTAATTACGTCAAATAAAACCCCACAAATAGTTAGCTAGTTTCCTGTCAACTTAGTCAACTTCCAAGGAACGCAAGTCGTCCCACGTCCGCTGCAACAGACGTTGATTAACGCCAATAAGTTTTATCTCACTTATGTAAGTATACGTCATCTGTTTGACCTCGACTCAACTTCGCGGGGTCAGCTTCCGGTCTAACCAGATGCGAATAAGTTGCTTGTTTACGTAACTAACAGTAACATCATGGTCCCATTATCTACTTTTGCGTTTGCATTAATTTAATTTTAATATTTTTAAGTATTGATGTTATTTTTTTCATTTTTACACCATGTCATGTTCATGCAGAAAGGTTGAATGGGATGTAGAAATAAATATCCTAAGAGAGCACATTCTACCAACAATATTGCATAGGATGGGCTATAAGAGCACAAGCGAGGCAAAGTTAAGAGAGAAAGGTGTTTTACATCACCATAACTTTAAGTTAAGGCGTCATAAATGATATATTTACGATGCGCAGCAAATTCGACGGTGTTTGCCTCAAGTTTGGAAGAGAAAGTACTCTTATCTTAACGTAATGTTTCCAGCTTCAGTGAACGCAGTGAAAAATTCACTAAGCGAGAACCGTTTGCAATAAATCATAATAATATCCGAACGGAACCATTTACCATCTGAATCGGTTTATGTGGAAACTCTGTGGTGAAGAGAAATGGTCAAGAATTGTTGTGGAAATCGTGAAGCCAATTTATTAATAAGTAGACTAATTGTTTTAAATTGAAATCCTGTTGCCTACTAATCTAGACTAATTTTGAACAAATTCAAATTGAAAAAGGTTTTTATAACTGTAAAGTAAAAAGATCAATGGCAAAGAGGTCCTATGCAAAACCTTTTTTTTTCTTCTGTCGCAAATGGCTTTCGACAACTTTTTTCGGGAATCTCAGCCAGTACACCATTCCTGATCGTGCTTTAACGGATCCAAAAAGGTTAGTATCCTTTCATGTTTTGACCAAGAAGTTCGTAGGTTTCATAAGGAGAACAAGGTCAGGAATATTTTCAATATATGATCTGAAATTTGTTTTTTTTTTAATAGAGATAACCAATACTCAATAATATGCAGTATAAGTGCTAAAGCAACGTAAGTACCCACAACATAAACCTTACAATTTCGACGTGCCAAAAATTACCATCTCTCTCTTAATATTGAGCCGGATAAAATTATTCCCCTGGTTTACGTCGTTACTTTAGATATTACACGGGAACCCTTTTAGTAGTGCTCCCCTGGCCAATATTGCAGGGCCAGGGCTTATACTCAAAACTCAATGAACTAGGTACTTTAAGTCATGCTTTTGACGTATATGTAAATAACAAGTTAACTGCCTCGTTGGTCTAGCTGTCGCAAGTGCGGCTGCTGAGCACGAGGTCTCGGGTTCGATTCCCGAGTCGGGCCGAAATTGCTTTGTGGGTTTTAGAAGACTTTCACAAAGCAGCCCGGAGCCTGGAAGCTGGTGATTGATACACCCGTGCATCGGAGAGCACGTAAATGTCGGTCCTGCGCCTGATCTCTCTCCGGTCGTGTCGGATTGCCGTCCCATCGGGGTATGAGAGTGAAGGAATAGGGAGTGCACCTGTGTCTGCGCAAATACTCGTGCACTATAATATGTCCTGCGCTGTTGGCTAATCTCCTTACATGAGAACAGCCGCCGTAGCCGATAATCGGCTAGGAGGACATCATCAAATAACAAGTGTATTTCGAAGTTATATTTTTATAACGAAGTTATGTGTTTTTCCGTGGTTCCGACTTAGGCACGGGGAAAGAAAATTATTTTTTTAATCTCATTTTATTATATTATTTAATGTAATAATACTAATAGACAAATTAAAAGCCTAAGAAAAAATAACAATAGAGGTCCCTCGCATTTTTCTATTAAGTAGGTAAGTCAATATTCCAGCAGATATTTTTTTGCTTTGTGGATCCTCGCGTGTAAGTACGTATAATGTTATTAGGGTAATGGAATCTCTTTTGTTATAAATATAATGGACATTAATGGTGCTGTACTCCTATGTAACGCGTTTCTTCTTTACATACTTATTTAGTAGAGCTAGGTAAATAATTTATCTTAATTTAATATAAGACACAAACACGGAATGTATGGTAACACTGATTAACAAGAAATATAGGTAATATATGGAGTATAGAGCTTCTATGTCGACTTTTAAAATAATTGTAAAGGTATAAATTATAATTACATTAACTCCTTTTTTAATTACTCTAGGCTTAAAACATTAGCTTTAAGTTTCGCTGAGTTTGAAATTAAATAAATGTCGTAATCTCAATTATCCTCAATCTAATAACCGGAAAAATTTTTGAACAAATTCGGGAAGACATCTACCTACATCCTCTTCGGTTCTATAAATAGATAGTTGTATGTCGCCATTTTCACCATCGTCTTACCTTAACAACGTATGTCGCCATAACAAAACAATGGTGAAACAAACCTGATTCTAGTTACTCCAATAATACGGCTGAAGTTGACCGAGCGTGGTGCGCTCACGCAGCGATTAGCCGTACTAGTGTAATGACGCGTATCAATCCGTGATGGTCCTGCGTGCCTCCAGGATATCAATCATGGTGTCTATGTTACAAAAACTCTGAGTAATCGACCAAGTTATGGAATGACTAAGGTTTTAACCAAAATAAGTTTTTTTTAATATTCGTTTGGCACAACAGTAGGTACACGTGGTACGCAATATTGAACTTGTAATAGGCACAAAATTGAGACCAGACAATCTTAAGGAATTGAGACCATCCACCAGACAATCTTAAGGATATTTAATACTAAAACCCTACCGATGAGGCCAGACGCTCTCGGTGGAGTCTAGCTAAGTTTCCGACTTTTCTTGTTTAATCTTTTACTTCTTATTTTTCGTTTCTCTATAAATCTTAACTCAACAATATCCTCAACAAAATACCATCTCCTAACCGAAAATAATTGTGAGGCCGGTCACAAAAGTCGGGGCACAGCGACCCGTACCTAATCTTAATAAAGGGATAGGTCCCCTGTGTCCTTACAAACTAAATAGCGGGGGCCCTTACTCGAAACAGGGCAATAAGTTGCAGGAAATGTTTGTGGTCGAACCTCTTTGAAAAAATACAGCCGAAACGTCACAGCTGTGGGTAATGGCATTTTTCCGAAATAGTGGAGAAGGCCGATGATTAATGTGTACATTTGTAACGTTGCATGTTTTTTGTAGCATTTATTTTCTACGTAAATATAAGCTGTTGTAGCATTTACGTAAATATAACGCTTGGCTTTTTATCGACCAGAAATCTTCTGAAATTGCACCCCGTATTTATTAAAATGGGGTGCAATTTCATGGGGTGGGTTCTCATCAGAGCACAATTAAGTTGTATTTTACTTCACTTACCCACAAATAAAGTAAACAGGTACCTACTTTATCTACTTCTTTATCTACATACATCGAATTTTACATAGTTGCAGCTTAAACTTAGATAAGTCAGGCTGTAAACTTAACACGTGTTTTCACCTGAAACAAAGAAGTCGTTGACACGCATTCTTTACGCTTATCACGAAAGTTGTTTTGTCACGTTGATAAGCCATGTCCCGTATCCTGCGATGCTGTAATCTGAGGAGCTACCAAGAACAGAGATAATGTGTCGACACGTGTGCTTGTGCAAACATTAACCTAACTGTAATTTAAAGCTGCGGCCGCTGCGGCTAGATAAACCTTACCTACCTATTATGATGCATGTGCGTAGTTAAGGAAGATCATCTATCAAATGAGGTTTTCTTCTTGTAAACAAAAACATATTGCTCGTTTTCTCTCGGAGCTAAGCAGAGTTGTCTTTTCAAACGTATATTCAGGGCGGATGTGTAATAAATATTTTCGGACTGTAAAGATACGTCATGCTTTACCTAAAAGTAAACAATCAACAACAACTGAATAAATCAAAACCCAATCACAACTTATAAGTTTATTTATTACCCACTCAGAATACCAAAATAATCTATTTCGCAGAAATTATAATTACATTCAGTTCAATACTGTGCACTCACAGCGCCATCTATCGAAAAAGTTACGTTTCAGTGCTACGCCGAATCTGAGCATCCCTTTTACAGTTTCACAGCTAACCCGGGCAAAAAGCTATGGCATTTTTTCATGTCAAAATTATCAGTACCAGGCAGCAGGATTTGTGGCCACATAATAGCCATAACCTCGACCCATAACTTTTTTATTTAAAAGAAATGACAATCAGTATCTGTCAGACTATTTTGTGGTAGCCAATGGCCGAGGTGACAGACTTTATGATCGACCGACAGTACGCGCGCTGATTGGTTCAGTTAGCGGCGGAACGTAGTCGCTATGAGCGGTGTTGCCGCTGCATTATAATTACCATAAATAAGGTACCTACCTAAGCGTTTTAGATGGGTAATGGAAATAAATCTTTTTGAGAATTAAAAAGAAATTCTTCCCAGATGGATGCTGTGCTTACTACATAAGTTTGCAATAGTTTTAATGTTTATTGTAAAAATAATTGAGAATGTTTTTTATAATAAAAATACATTATTCCGTTACAAATAAAAAAAATTAAAATTATTTCTATGTGAGGATATTTATATTTTTTGCATATTCATGTAGTACCTATGCTTCGTTATAATGTGATTCTCTTAAATCAAATTAGCGTAGTCGCATTTCCATCTAGTAGATATGTTTATTTGTGTTTTAATCTGATTTTCACACAACAGGCAGAAAAATTATCATCTAATGTCAAAACGGCAAAATTCCATAGTCATTTGATTTTAATAATCTAAGAATGTGGGTAGCTCGCAATCGTAACTGTGGCAGCTCTGGCATATCTCCCCCCGCCCCCGCCCCCTCTTTCCGCTGCGACGCGTATCGCTTCGCTGTCGACAGTGAGCGACTGAGCGTCAGTCCGCGTATTTATTATATAGCGTAACGTTAACCAAACGCATCAAGTATTGATACTTCTTTGTCAAAATGTCATTCAAGTATAGCACACGACAGTTCATTAAGGAAATGCAATGCAGACCATGTTTATGGAACGCGAATGTGCCTGAATATAGTGATAAAGCTACCAGAGAAATGGCCTGGGTTGAAATCGGTCAGGTTATGTACGACGACTGGGCAGATGATGACCCTGTGTATAAAGCTGAAAAAGGTATCTTATGACATTTACTTCTAGTAGAATTCGCACTTTCCTTTGTATAACAGATTTTCTAAACACGGGTCGATTCGTCCTTTTGTTTATATTTTCTTAAGTCTACCTCCGAAAGTTAGGAAACACAATAGGTAGATAAGATACCTAGCTGTTCTCATAAAATATATCATAGTACAGTTGTTCTATCAGTGTCCTTAGAAAATAGACGGGTTATTAAATGAATAAAGTTTTTTTCCTGTCGCGTACTATACAGCTCCGCGATTCGTCTTAGGCAAACCTACTTTTTGCTTTGTTACAAAAAAGTCGCATTCTTTCGGCTCCCCCGAACTATGTCGAATGCGCAGACTGAATCATCGATCACGTGTCGGCTTACTCTTTTACTATGTGAGGGAAAGAGAGGTTGCATTGAATAGAGTCAGCGCAAAACGCATGCAAAGGGACCTTACGTACGTTAACATAAGACTGAGGCCATGCGCCGCGAGACGTACGTACGAACCTACCTAATTTGCGTTGCGCAAAATATGCTGTCGAATTTTCCCCAAAGCAAGCGTTACAGATCGGGCGACTAGAAATGGAATAAGTGGTATGAATGAATGCAAATAAAAGTATCTAAGATTTTCGATACTTTCAGCTATGTGATTCCAATCTTCAATCAACATAATTGTAACTGAAATTAAGTATTTATTAGTAACGTTTAGGTAGAGAAGTGCATACATTTTGGTGTCTATAGGTATTCATGTGCCTACCTAAATGGTTATCTAAATTTTCACTGAACAATTTTTTCATTAAATTCTAGCTACTCGTGTACCTACTAAACTAAATACATCCTTTTCAGTAAGAGATCTGCAAAAGAAATGGAAAGGTCTTCGGGACTATTTTACTAGAGAGTCCAGACTTATAAACAGCGGACAACGTAAACGTAAGAGACCATTTTTAGAAATGCTCATGTTTCTAAATGACAAGTCGACGCCAGCAAAAGTATCTACAAATCACCAACCGGCAGAATCCAACCGATCGAAGATAGCAAAAAAGAACAGTTACTCTTCAAATAATGAGAATCGTAAATACCCTGAACCTTCAGTCGCAGCTACTACGCAACCTGCAAAACGAGAGTCAACGGAACTACAATTCAACGATCCAGATACAAACTTTTTGCTTAGTATTTTACCAGATATGAAATCCATGAATCCTACTCAAAATTTTGAATTTCGATTCCAAGTAATGACGCTGATCAAAAATATAAAATACAGTCAGCAAAATCCTGATTACTATGTTTACTCAGGTTCCTCGAACTTTACTAATCAAATTCCGAATTTTAAGCCATCTAACCTGTACATAGAAACAGACCCTATTGCTAATGAAATAGTTACAGAAGATCAAAAGGTAATTATACAATGTTCGCAAAATAGCAGTCCGTCTCCATAGTTCAGTTAGGCGTTTTTTTAAATAAATATTTAGTTTAAAATCTAGTTTTTTTTCTTATAGTCCCCGTTTCAGCTGTTAGTCTACATCACTTGACGTATCTCTTCAGGGTGCCTCATTATGCCTGAGCAGCGGGCGCATCGATTTAATTTCCCTAACAAGCATTTTTGTCCTTATTAGGCAGCTGAGAGGGAAGTATGAAAATAGTCGTGGTGGTGACTGATGTGGTTACATGAGCTGCGACGATGCGCTGCCGTTTGTCACGCGAACTCTCTTCCGTCAAGTTAAGTCCCTTCGTATCTAACACGTCAGCCATTGTTTTAAAACAAAACACGGGGAAAGTTTCGCACAGCAATTAGATCGATTAGATGCGTTCAAGGAAACGTTAAATAGGGAAGAGTTGGCACGAGAGAACTTGTACTGTCGTTTGACTATTGACTTAAGAATTAACTGGAAGCAACTGATTATAGAAAAAGATATGCTGTAGGAATTGCCGATTGAAAATAAAATACTTCTTTAGGAATAAGGAAACTTTGTGTTCGGCACACGAAATAGCATCTGAAATTAGCACGTACCTATTTAAATAGGCATTGGAATAATTGCAATTTTTACTTATTTATTTCTTTAGCCTTTAAAGATTGACTTGAGAACCTCCTCCTTTTAGGGAAGTGGGCTAAAAACCAATGGGAATAAAAAAAATGATACTAAATTATTCCTTCGACTTCCGATGTTCTAATGACTGCGATAATTTAACGTAACCGCTAGCGCCATCTATTCAATGTTTATCAAAATGCGTCTGCGTTGACCATAACTCGAACATAATAGTAGCTAATCGTAACAGATTCTCACTAGATGGCGCTAGACGATTCAAATTAAAAGCAAATCTGTGTGAAGCCAGTGAAACAAAAGAATACGTAAATGTACAATAATGTATTATTGAGCTACTACTGACTTCATGAATATTACTATTTTTGTGCGTAAATAGATTTTACTATCATTCGAATTTTAAAACTACTGCGGTTGCAGTTTGAGTTGTAATTTTAATTTTTAATAGACTTCCACGGTTTCCGCTTATTTATTATGTAGGGTAGAATCACCAAGGGTATTCTTTATCATCAGCATCAAAGTGCACACCCAGTTGTCTCCGAATAATATCTTCAAGTAAAGCCAAACCCATACTCTCGTCATGGGTCATGCGAGGTGATTCGATGAGCCCTAAAAAATAATATCGATTAGGTAGAAATGGATAGGCACCAGTTGCAGCCAATTCTGAGATCTATTAAATTAAGTGTCTGGTACCTAAGGATAATAATTACATACCATTAGAAAATTATATTACCTACGTAATGTTATAGGTAATATTATTTTGGACTATCAAAATCTTGTACGTATGTTTAAACTGACTAACAAGATGACTTGTAAATTTTCCGGTATCGAGAATAATATGGACACCTGAACATGAAAACGTCACATCTCTTAACATTATCTTAGATATTTTACAATGACGCTAATCAGTTATAAATCCTGATAACGCGATTATAGACCAATAAAGATAAACCTTATGTAAAAACTTTATCAGTATTCCGGAGACAACTACAACCAAATATTTTTTTAACCGATTTAAATGAAACAGGGTACACAGATAGCCTAGTAAAAGCCTGAAAAAGTCTTCTTTTATATAGGCTTTTTATCCGGGTGCGGGAAGTAGATCCCTCTATACGCGAGTAACAACAAATACTTACTAAAATTACTATAATTACCTGCTCTAATACATCTCGCCACTTCCAATGCCTGGTAGACCAAACCGGGGCTGTTTGTGAAGTTGTACGGAAGCTTCGACGAATGTAGCGGATACTCCTTAGTGGTGCCATCCACGTCTATCACTATGTGGGGGAAGTGGAAGGGCTGCTCTAACTGTAAAAAAACAAAGATTTTTTAAATAAATCAAGCAGTTGTGAGTGAGCATTTTGTAATGAAGACGTGTGGAAGAAATTGGGATAGGTCCGTCTGGCCTTTTCTTAATTGCTCAAATGTTTGGTCAGCTTCCAGTCCAACCGGATTCAGAGGAGTACCAGTGCAATGCATAGAACGATTGGCCATCTGACCTCCTTTACCCGGGAAAATCCGACACCCTTCGGAAAGTATAAAAATAATAAAAAAAGCAAACAGAAAGAGTATCTGAAGTTTCCGTGGAAGAACCTAAGCAGTCAATTACTATGGAAATTGTCATCGTAGTTTATTCTTACCGTAACGCGTCCCTTGGTTCCGTATATAGTGGCCTTGTTCCAAAACTCTTGCTGCGTGTGAATGTTAAGCACAGCTCGTCTACCACCCTCATATTCCAGGATAATGGTTTCTGCCAAGTCCACGCCAGAGTCGTACAGGCTGCCGACTGTCGTTATCCTTTTAGGATCTTGCTTCCATACAAATTGTGGTAGCTGCAACACATATACTCCTACATCGAGTATAGCACCTCCGCCGAATTCTTTTATACTGAAAAACATGAGTAGCTAAGTAAAATGAAACGGTTTTTCTTTAAGTTATTAGACTGCTTCTTATGTCTACTCGTTTTAGTTGCCACTTTAAGAGCTGGCAAGTAAGTTTACTTTAGAGAACTCGCAGTAGCTATCGAGTGTCTTGATTTGAAAAGAACAGCCCCGAAGCCTTTTGCAGGACAGGAAAGTTTGCATCTTAGTTTTCCAAGCGAATTGCTCAAGTGCGACTTCGATTCGTTATACTAATTTAGTTTTCTTCAGGAATAAACGTTAGTTACAGCCTATTTATCGTCCCACTGCTGGGCACAGGCCTCCTCTCACACGGAGAAGGATTGAGCATTAATCACCACGCTTGCTCAATGCGGGTTGGTGATTTCAGACTATATAGTCCAGGTTTCCTCAAGATGTTTTCCTTCACCTTTTTATCAGCCATTGGTGTCTAAGATATACTTAGAAAGTACATACAAACTTAGAAAAGTTGCATTGGTACTTGCCTGACCTGGATTCGAACCCGCGCCCTCATACTCGAGAGGTTGGTTCTTTGCCCACTAGGCCACCACGACTTCACTAGGCCACCACGACTTCGGGGAGGAATAAACGTAGGTACGTACTTTTGTCATTGCTATATTTCCATAACTAAAAAGACTTTTGCCAAAATGTGCTAAATGCTTGCTAAGTAAGCTATATTAAGGTAGACACATATTTATTACCCAGTTTTTATGGTGACTTAGGTGTGAACCAATGAATAATAGAAATTAGCATACCGCTAACAAATCATCTTGCGTTGACTAAAATAAAACAAAGCTTTATTATACATAAAGCAGCTCCTGTCTGACTTCACACGGGTATAAATTATAAATATAGGTACCTACCTAGTTTAAATTTCAAAAACCATCTAAACAAGAAAATCCACTCAGTAGTTTATCGCAAACAGGGGGTTGGACGCAGCATACATATTTTATAACGATAACTAGTGATAAATACTTATTACACAATAATAAAAGGCTGGGAAATGAAAGCTATTGTCATACTTGATCATATCTGCGCTCGAAGCATCGTGACCGTGAAATTATTTATCTGTTTGTGACAAAGTATAAAAAACTACAACATCATCAACATATAGGTAATCAAGTATTGCAGCTATCTAATCTATATATCTGTTGAGAATCTTCCATTTTACGTAACAGTGACCACCAGACACCTATCATACAACGATTTGTCACTGGAATCTCCCAGCCCAGATATATAAATTAGAAGATTACAAGATCAAGTCTTACTGTGTGCTCCTGTCATCCGGACTAACGATTCCAAAGTCAGCCTCAATAAACTTGATGTCACCAAGTTTTCCATTCTTAATGTCTTTCTCCAATTCTATGTAGGCTGGAGAGAACCTAGTCCAAACTGCTTCCATAACAAACAATTTCTTCTTCTTGGCAAGGCTAATAACACTGCGGGTTTGCTTAGCATTTAGACAAAATGGTTTTTCGCACAACACGTGTTTGCCGTTTTCAAGAAACAGTATTGAAAGTTCATAGTGCTCCGAATTCAATGAACCGATGTACGCGACATCTGGAAAACAGAACGATCTCTCATAATATGATTATTTCATTGGAATGCCACCATAACCCCTACTTGGAAAAGAAAGGTCTGAAAATTTATCTTGACAGACCTGAGCAGCTGAGCAGGACCATGTACTTTCTTTATTCAGAGACTAGGCCATAAAGTATAAGTCTACATTTGCATCTAGGTACAACTAATATAGGTACTCACACTCTACTCACCAATATCATTACTCTTAGCCATAGCCTCATAAGATTCAAACACTTTGGGTATGCCATGCGTTTTAGCGAAATCGGCAGCTCTGCTTTTATTCCTGGCTGCCACTGCAACTATTTCCTGGTCTTCCTTGTTTGGATACGAGTTGAAAGCATTCACGAAGTCATGGCTGATCCTCCCAGCCGTCACGATACCCCACCGGAGTGTCATCTGGAATCAAATAAGTAAGTCCATGATACTTACAAATATTTTACATACCTATGTGCATAGATAGCTTTTGTTTCCATCTGTTTAGCCTTCTTGGTTCCCCGAAAATCACTGATTCACGAAATTTCTAAAATTGCAAGTCAAGTCGGTACATCTGCTTATTCCTTCTCTGATACCTAACTCTTAATCTCTTAATAGGTATCTATGGGATATCATTGTTATGCACTTCACCGGTTTCTACTATCTATCTACGTATCTCCTTAATACATCTGTTTGAGATTCCTCATCCAGATTAATGTAAGTATCTTATCTTCTACATATACGAAAAGCAAGAAGTCACACGTTTTAGTTACAATAGATAGTTTACATAAAACTAAACAAAAGACAGCTCTTATCCCAAAACGATCCGAACTTATCTACACTCTATTATTGTTATAGAGCATTGACCAAGAAAAAAGAAAAAAGAAAACAGTAAAACAAAATACATAACAGTAGGTACATACATTAATATAAAATTAAACTAACCTTAGCAATCTTATGAGAAACACGTAAACACTTCACAATAACAAACTTATATCTGAACAGTGAAATATGCTGTGGTTCTGAAAGGTGATAGGCCACGATAATGAAAATAACCACTTTATCTTGACTTACTAATCAATAAACAATTATCTTTATTGAATATACCTAAGTTCAGATGTTTCTGTTATGAGTAATTTCTAACTTTTTTTATATTTCAGCAAGTATCTATTCAATTAGTCGTTCATTGGCCCAATACAAAGTTTTTCAACCGTAAAATAAATTTCCTATTTCCTACTCCCCTTCTGTTAGCTACTGACTCTTAAATAAGAAATCCTTCAGCAACAACTAAGTACCTATGCAATGTATAGTCGCTTGCATGCTAAGCAGATTATGAACCTGCCTACATATTTCTTTCAGCAGCTGAATTAAAATAACTATGTCCTACCTAGAGAATTACTATCACCAACCCGCATTGTACAATCATGGTGATTAGTGCTCAATCCATCCCTATATGAGAGGTGGAGCCTGTGCCTAGCAGTGGAGTGATAAAAAACCTGATGGCAACGTAGATTTGCCTGGAAATGCAACACGAACGATTATTATTCAATAAATAACTCGCGATATTGATTAATACTCAAATTTTCATCGGCCATGTTAAAAAAGCTGGCCTCTATAACATGCCTACTCATAATTATCAGCATCAGTTGTTTTTGCTTTGTATTTGGCAAGTCATTCAATTGATATATTGATGGTATACCTACTGTCAATCCGGTATTGAAGATATCTTGTCTTGCTGATAACTGATGTAATAAAAGCGGTTCGTTTACCTACAGTTTTAAGCGTACGAGATCAAGGCCAAGTATTATCTATTGATATTGATAATTCGGTTCATTACCAAGGCTGTAATGTTATCAATTTTGCTTGCTTACGTAAGATTGAAAATTCACGTAGGCAATTAGTATGTTTTATCAATTTGTTAGTACGCTAATATTATTGAGGTTAACAATTTTTTAATAGTAGTTAGCCGTATAATAATACCAGAGGAAAATTAATATTAAAGGCCATTTTAAGCTTCACCATAATCATGTCGCGGTCGGCTTCAAGTCTAACAGGAAAAAATAAGTAAATATTAGGTAACTGTTAGGTACTTTTACATGAAGCTACTGCCTATCTGACCTACTCAACCCAGTTACCCGGGTAATCCAATGCCCCTTGGGAAGACTGGTTATTTTCAATACACATAGGAACTTGTTGACATAGATAGACTGTTATTACCCATCTACAAACCAAACACGTTAACCATGGCTTACTAAGTTTTCTGTGGACAATTCATAGACAAATATCGTCTTAGTTGTTTTCAGGAACCACTCACTCATTTCCAATAGCTTGCTGAATCATTTTCACAGACTTCCCATATAGTCCCCAGGCCGGCGAACAAATTTTTTTTTGATACATATACATTTAAGACTTTGTGAGTGCCTTCCTTACGATGAGTCCGACAAACTTTTCGAATGCGCAAATTTTGGTGCCGCTGCGTTTTTTAATGCTTGACTTCTGAAATTGTCGATATGACGTCACTATGGCTCTTCGTACATACACGTTTCATCTTTTGAGATTCGTTTAATAAAGTTAACTAGAGAATTGTGGTCAACTTGTCCGATAAAGATCGTGCTGCGTTTGGAGTGTCCACCATCCTGAAAATGTCGATATGACGTCACTATGACTCTTCGTACATACCTATTTCATTTTTTGAGATTCGTTTAATAAAGTTAACTAGAAAATGGTGGTCAACTTGTCCGATAAAGATCGTGCTGCGTTTGGAGTGTCCACCATCCTGAAAATGTCGGTATGACGTCACTACGACTCTTCGTACATACCTGTTTCATTTTTTGATATTTGTTTAATAAAGTCAACTAGAAAATTGTGGTAAGCTTGTCCGACAAAGATCATGCTGCATATGGAGTGTCCACCGTCCGGAAAATATAGATATATTTTAAGATTTGGTATATAGTACTGACAATTGGTGTGAAGTATGTTAATAGTAAATGTTGCATTTAGAAAGTCGTTTCGAATGATATATGTGTTATGGACCATGTGATTAATTCGGGCATTATAAATAATGCCCGAGCATTATGAATAATGTCTAGCTTTATCGGGCCAAATGATTAATAACTATCTTAACTTCATTATTTATCACATTGCACGGGCATTATTATATTGCTACATGACAGTTGGGCAATTTGATAATAAAGCTATATTTTACGCGGTGATATTTTCATTTGACTTTTATTAAGAGAAGATGTTAATTATGCCAAATAATAAGTCTAATTGCTTAAACTTTCGTTTATTTTGTTTTGTAATAATAAGTAATTTCTATAAAACAAAGATTTGTTGTAAAATTTTTGTTTTTTTAATAACATTTTTTGTTATATTTTTAATATGACTTTCCTTAACTTTTAAATGAAAAAACGAGTAAATATTTAAGGCAGAAGTCCTTCATAATTAATCCAAATCATGAGGCTGGTTATTTAAGTGGTTTGATATTTCATCATCTCAGGCATAGGACGTCCACTGCTGAACATAGGCCTCCCCCTTAGATCTCCACAGATACCTGTTGGAGGCGACCTGCATCCAGCGTCTTCCGGCGACCTCGGTCCTATGCTGCGCTTGCTAGTCCGTGGTCTCCAATCCAACACTTTACGACCCCATCGGCCATCTGCTCTGCGAGCAATATGGCCAGCCCATTGCCACTTCAACTTAATAATCCGGTGGGCTATATCTGTGACTTTAGTTCGTCTACGGATCACCAGATAAACACCAGACCAGAGAAACACCGAGCATAGCCCTCTCCATAGCTCGTTGAGCGACTTTGAGCTTTGAAATGAGGCCGATAGTGAGAGACCACGTTTCGGTGCCGTAAGTCATCACTGGTAACACACATTGGTTGAAGACTTTCGTCTTGAGGCACATACCTCATGTCGGACGAAAAGACATTGCGTAGTTTCCCGAACTCTGCCCAGTTGAGTTGTAGTTTATTTTAAATTAAATGGCAATAACAATAAAAAAACTTGAAATTAAATATGTTTGTATTACTTTGCCCAAAAGGTCACGGGCAATATGTATAGTGCCCGGTCAATATGATTATTTAAATAATTGTTATCAAATTGCACTCTCATATTGGGCATTTTTCATAATGACCGGGCATTACGTATACTGCCCAATTTATCACTTGGTCCATAACATATGTATCATTACTACAGGAGGGATTTATTAACTTGAAAACACCTATCGATAAAATAATCTTATATAAGCTCTAGCTTCTGAAATACTAACAATTCGCCGAAGTTTTTTTAATATGAAATGTTGCATTTAAAAACGTCTTTTGAATGATGTATAACTCATTACTAGAGATGGGATTTATTTAATTGAAAACATCTATCAATAATTATAATTTTAAATAAGCTCTAGCTTGTAAACTACTAACAATTTGTCGGAAGTATGTTAACACGAAATGTTTCATTTGGAAAGGTTTTTCAAATAATATATAATTTGTTACTAAAGAAGTAATGGATTAGCTTGACAGAACCTACCGATAATATATTCTTAGAAAAGCTCTAGCTTTTAAAGTATTAACAATTTGTCGGAGTTATGCTAATACAACCTTGCGCTTAAAAAGATCTTTTGATTGAAATATGGCTCATAACTTCAAGTGAGATGTTATTCCTTAACACAATGTAAAGTATCAATAATATGCCTTAGGTCAGTTATGTCTTCCAAAATACTAAGAATCGGTAAGTGGTATGTTAAGACGGAATATAGCGCTTAAAAAGATCTTTCGATTGACATATGGTTCATACCTAGAGGTGGGACATTATTCCCTAACATAGTAAAACCTATCGATAATACGCCTTCTTTGGGCTATATCTTTTAAAATACTAAGAATTGATAAGTGGTATGTTGAGACAAAATGTTGCACTTAAAAAGACCTTTTGATTGATATATAGTCCATTAATAGATGTGGGATATTATCCCTTAACATAATATAAACTATCAACAATACGTCTTAGTCAGGCTACTTTTTCTAAAATAGTAATTAAAATTGGTAAGTAGTATGCCAATTTAATATACTTAAATAATGCACGTGAATATTTAAGTCAGAAATTGACAAAAAGAATAAACTTCTTCCAATTGTAATATTTTTTTCTCATTTTCTTGTCGAACTGACTATTTGACTCATTACATTTGTCGGACAAGTCGATATTTGCAATAGGAATAGTATTATCTATCATTGTTGTATTTGTCCGACATGTATGTATGGGGAGACACAGTGACGTCATATCGACATGTTTCGGATGGTGGACACTCCAAACGCAGCATGATCTTTATCGGACAAGTTGACCACAATTTTCTAGTTAACTTTATTAAACAAACCTCAAAAAATGAAACGTGTATGTACGAAGAGTCGTAGTGACGTCATACCGACATTTTCAGGATGGTGGACACTCCAAACGCAGCACGATCTTTATCGGGCAAGTTGACCACCATTCTCTAGTTAACTTTATTAAACGAATCTCAAAAAAACGAAACGTGTATGTACGAAGAGCCATAGTGACGTCATATCGACAATTTCAGGAGTCAAGCATTAAAAAACGCAGCGGCACCAAAATTTGCGCATTCGAAAAGTTTGTCGGACTCATCGTAAGGAAGGCACTCACAAAGTCTTAAATGTATATGTATCAAAAAAAAATTTGTTCGCCGGCCTGGGGACTAATACGCCTTTGAACTGACTTTAGCTTCACCTTAGTTAATTAATTCCGTGGACTTGATATTTAGCTCAAAAGCTTGTTGTAAACCTATATACTTATATCTTATTTCTCGGTGCATTTACCCATAAATGGGACGCTAATTTCATAGAACTTTTCTAATACTTAGGTTTATCAAAATATGACTATAGGAGACTATAAAAATATGCTTCATCGTTGTAAGAGATCAGTAACGTAAGAGGTAAGTGAAAATACTTTTTGAAGTTATAGGCTAGCAATTCTAGCATCTTCCTCCTTTCCGAAAGGTGTAGAGCTGCGCCCTACATAGAGCCTTTTGGTTTGCTACCATTGAAACAACATATTCATGAACGAAATCATTTATTTCATAGCATTGTAATATACAGTACCGATGATTAATTACATAAATCCATTCAAAATGCACTTGGTTGAAATCTTACACAAAATAACGAATAAATACAGGCACATTTCATGAGCACATCACTTGCAGAGCTCCGTGCTTGATCAAGCGAATTCCTGATCATCCACATCGTAGTGGACGCCCAACTGTTTTCTTATGGTGTCCCTCAGTTTGGCCAGCTCCAGACTTTCCTTGTGCGACATACGGGGTGACTCGATTTGTCCTGCAGGAAATAGGCTGTGAGTTACCATCTTCCATTCTATTATGAATTATTTTTGAGAGAGATATGACCTTAATTATAAGGTCATAGGTTTATGACAAACATTAAGTTATTTGACTCCCAGTTTTCAAAACTGACTGCTTTGAAATAATGCCCCAACCTTCCACAAAATTGACAAAGTACTTTTAATAGTTATTTGTTATACAAGAGTGCAAAGTTGCTTTTTAACCGCGGGCTCAATTTTGATGACCGAGCTAGCGAAGGATTCTAAAATTGAAACACGAGCGTAGCGAGTGTTTCAATAATTAGAATCCTGAGCGATAGCGAGGGAATTAAAAGAGCACAAGGTGAAAAATCTTTGCACTCGAGTCCAACACGTAACTTTTCATCCCACCTCATCGAGGAAATTACTAAATGAAAAAAACAAAATGGCGCGCACATATGAGTACCTATCAAATTAAAAAGAAGTACCTATTAAAGTTCATTTATTTGAAAAGTCAGTTTAAAAATAAAACGAGGTTAAAAATCTATGTAAAAACAATAATAAAATTTACTTAATTAATCAAATAATTATTTTAATCAGTATTTTATTTGTTTAATGTGTATTTGTTTGAAAAGTCTTATCAAGATTCTCACAAATGGAGCATTGCACACGATGTTCTAAATTCAAATCACTTTGCCGCTCTAGAGGATAAAAACGACTTTTGCGCTCAGATATCAAAGGGTAAAACTACTCTTTCCGAGATGGTGGGATGAAAAGACTATTTTTGATGTTGTTTTTCAAGTTGACTCAACCAAGAATATAAGGAAAACATACATACCATTACGAATACACTTTGCCACTTCCACAGTCTGATAAACGAGACCCGCGCTGTTCTCGAAGTTGTACGGAAGTGGTGACGTGTGCAGAGGGAACTTCTTCACGTCTCCATTGACGGCAGTCACTCTGTCAGGGAAGTGGAAGGGATCCTCCAGCTAGGAGAAATAAAAAGAAAATGAAACTACTTTACTTATAGCCAGGATGTTTTCAGAAAGCTTTTATAAAGCAATATGCTTTTAACAAATTTCAGGGATCGATATAACTTACTTTTCTTAACTAACTACTTCTAACTTAGCACTAAGCAAGCAACAAAAACAGCTATTTTTGTTAACATCATCCTTACCGTAATGCGGCCTTTAGAACCATAGATCGTAGCTCTGTTGATGAGCCTCAGACGGGACTGAGTGTTGAGGACTGCGCGCTTGCCACCTCCATACTCCAAAATAATTGTCTCTGTCTCATCCACACCTTCGCTGTTCAGTTCACCAACAGCTGTGATCCTCTCAGGGTATTTTTTGAACACGTATTGGGATAATTGCAGCAAGTAGATACCGATGTCGAGCAAAGCACTGCCTCCTTGGTCTTTTTTGCTGAAAGGAAATTTTCCTTTAATATTGCGAACATACACACACATTTTTTTGGTGTCTGTTAAAAATGGTCGAAAAGAACTATTTATAAGGGGTTCAGTGATAACTTACAACATCCTATCAGCCTCGCAGAAAATTCCGAAGTTACCCTCTAAGAATGAAACATCCCCAAGATTTCCCGCTGCGACTTCATTCTCCAAGTAAATGTAAGCGGGGCAGAAGCGAGTCCAGACTGCTTCCATGAAGAACAAGTTCTTCTTCTTGGCCAAGTTGATCAAAGTCTCCGTTTGTTTGAGGTTCAAACAAAACGGTTTCTCACACAACACGTGCTTGCCATTTTCGAGGAAGAGCTTTGTGAGAGCATAGTGGTCAGGATTCAAAGCACCGATGTAGACGACATCTGTAAAAGAAATGGGAAATAGTAATCATAATATAGGATTCAAATAGATTTTAGTCCAAAATCATATTGATTTTTTGTGTTCCTTTCAAACGTATGAAGCGAGCTAATTTTGTTTCAGTAACAAGTGGTACGGCTGAGTATGCACAAGGAAACAGACGTTTTATCTGATAAAATAATATCGACGACCTTGAAATTATGTAGTTACACTAATGTTAAATACAGGTGCTCGAGATTAGATCTCATGTTGAGTACATAGGTACTTTGGTTTAGATCCGTTAGTTTGAAATGCTCTAAGTATTTCTAAATATGACGAAAACCACTGTCTATATTATAATGAAGATGTGTTTTTCATATATTTTTTTTGTGTGTTGCTTACTCTTTTAAAATGCTGACCAACTGATTTCTAATTACAGTACTGGTAGTTACAAATAGCGGAACCAGTACCAGTAACTTTGTTCCGCTAAACTTGTTTTTCAGCAAACCATTTGCAGAGCTTACACTTCTTCTTTCTCCTGCCCTGTTCCCAAATATTACTTGGGGTCGGCGCAATATGTCATTTTCTTCCATTTTCCCCTGTCACTCGTCATACTGACACTCACTCCCTTCCTATTCATATCATCTTTCAGGCAATCCATCCATCTTTTCTTAGGTCTTCCTCTTCCTCTCCATTCATCTACATTCATACTTAGCACACACTTTGTTGCATGCGTATCATCCCTCCTCATTACATGTCCATACCACGACAATCTTCTACTTCTCATCTTTTCTGTAACTGGCGCTACTTTCAGACTTCCTCTAATGTAATCATTCCTCACTTTATCCATTCTTGTAACACCACACATCCATTTGCAGAGCTTACACAAACATATTTATTAGTTTATAGAGAACATATAAATAACTTGTATTTTGATAAAACACATGACATGACCTTACCGACATCACTACTCTTGGCTAACGCCTGATAACTATCAGCGACTTTGGGAATTTTATGCAGTTTCGCGAACTCCGCCGCCCTGCTCTTATCCCTGGCTGCTACAGACACTACGGCCTGGTCTCCTTTGTCAGGGAACGAGTTCAATGCGTTGACGAAGTCATGGCTAATCTTGCCGGCTGATACGATTCCCCAACGTAGTGTCATCTGAAAAATGGCCAAGGTATTGTTAGAAATATCTAGGATATATATTAGAATTAAAATAAAAAAAAAACCTTTCTTAAGTTTAGTTACGTGCTTCGATCAATTATTTTACACTTTAACACTAACATTAACTGCTCTAACACTAACATTAACCAAAATTGAAGAATTAATAAACAAATATCAACGCGATGCAAAGAAATACTAGCTGAAAGTCACCAGAAGCAATAAACTCGTTATAAAAAACAACAAATTGAATAATATTGCGTAACTCACCTTTACTGGCTAGACGTTCACGAATGACTGATAAACTTCTGAAAACAGAGGGTCATAAGATTATTTATATTATTGTATGTTATCAAAGATAGGTATAGATTTTTGGGTTATCTAGAACGTGTTGATATCGATTTATCTTTCGAGTGCACACCGGTATATAAACAAGCTCAATCAATTCAGATTTTGCACCCACGGGTTGTCACAGCCTAAAAACGACCACTGCTGGACAAAGGCCTCCCCTTGGCAGGGGGGTTTGCCCAAACAAACCGCGCTGGGCATGTTAGTGAGCGCAGTGTGGAACATTTTTGAGATTCGGAGATGCTGCAGTCCATCTTCGAGGAAGACATAATGCCCCACTTGCTGCTGCATGGTAGGCGTACCGCCCTCGCCATAGCTTCAATCTTTTTTCGGTAGGGTACGCCACAGGTAGGTCGGGTTGGCAATTGGGGAAGGACAATTTTAGCTTGCACCCTTGCACCCCAACACACAACAAAACATTTTTTCTTTAAGTAGGTAACAAAAAGAAAATATCCGTGGTTTGTGCCAACCTGTGTAGGTGCTGCTATGTACCTACACTCTTAACTAGAGTTGATTAAGTACAAATTGCACGGTGTTTACGCATTTAAATGCCGATAACAATTCATATCACAAGTGGTATTCACACTCAAGTGGATCTACATTATAAATTATAACAACCCTAAAATAGACATAAAATCAGCATTAAACTGATAAGTCAATAGGTGCCTAGATACCTACTTACCTAACCAACTACCTATTCATATTGCAAAAAAGGTTATATGTATTTCAGTTCTGTTTGTCCACAATAGTCACGAATCACGTCTACAGACCAAAGTTTCAGTTACAACTCATGCATGTAACTGACATGTAACAAACATTGTATCATCGTCTAATAGGTATTATTGTTAGGTCATTCACCCCACGATGATACAAAGGTAAATTTAGATTTAATAAGCGATGTCAGTGGCCCGCAATCACGAGAACTCGCGAACTCCCGCCCGTTTTGTTTAAAGAAACCCGACCTACGTACGACAGCCAGGTCAAACAACTGCTGAGCAACATTGGTTGCTCTATTACAATTGAGTGTCCCCGAGTTGTTTATTAAACAGAATCATATGTGCAAAAAGTTTGAAAACAAATGCCAACAGATTATGAACTTACACTTGAATGATGTACTTACCTACCTATAGGTACCTACATAAAATATAATGAGTAATCAGCATCTGTGTGTTTACAAACTTTTTCGAAAAGTGGTCTTATTGGTAGGTATTACCTAGATAGGTAGGTACCTATTAATTTGTGAATACCTAAGAAGGTAATTTAAGATCAACCCAAATCCAATCATTATGAATTTAACTCTTTGTGATCCTGTTTTATTTTTGCTTATCCTAATTTAGAAACTGAATTTTGACTAGGTAATTTGCCCATATGTACCCTCTAATAATAATTCTCTAAACTCAAAAAATTATGTCTTTTCCTCTATTGAAAAATCTTAAAGGGCTTGATTTCATAAGAAAGACACAATTATAAGTTTGACTTCAGTGAACGTTCTGCATAAACTTTGAAAATCACCCTGACGGACAACATCTCTGCCCTCAAAAGTATGGTAACCTGTTGTTCCAGGCTTTTCATCATTTATGCTTTACAAGTCTATTATGATTTTGAGGTCAAAACCTTTTACTGCACAGTAATAGACAGAAATGAATCTGGTTAAGATAGAAGCAGACCAAAATTTGAAAAAGGCTAGAGAGATGATGATTTGATTTCCATTTTTTTATGTTTTCTGATTAATTAACTACATACCTATGTACTTAACATCTACCTTAGCTACATTTGCATTAATACTTAATGTTTTTAATCTTAATTTAAAATGATGCGAGACACGAGTCCGGAATTTGGATTCACACTTTCAGGCATTCAAACAATTGTGTTTCCGTACATTGCTATAAGTTTTTATTCACTGGTAGGTATAAGATTTTGAAAATTTTCATTTCATCTGGAAGTAGAATAAAGAGGTACAATATGATTAATCTGAATTTTTAGATATGTGTGAGGCCCGTGCAGTAGACACAGTGACCAATATCCGGAAAACCATTCTGGTTGTTTGAGGTCAAAATCTGCCTGACATATTAAAGTATTTATACCAACTAGTTTAATGTTAGATACTAGCCTAACAGCAATAACTTACCTACTCGTAAGAACCTGACCACAATAATAGCTCAGCCTACTGTAGTTATGTAACAATCCTTGTGAATAACAAATAAAATGACCCACTGACCATTATTTTCCTTAAAAAAGTGTCTATGAAGTTTCTTTCCAGTTCTAAACTTTGACATGAATAGCAGCGGCATCATTTCTTCGCTTGTATTGAGTAATTTGTTATGATTGTGTGATAGTAAAGGAGTAATAATACGTAAATCTTACTAACCTGACTGACCATTCAGCAGGATCCTCGATGACATAAACAAACAAGATTGGTTTCTTTTACAATCTCTACATAACAATGACAATAACTCGACTTCGTTTCAATTAAGTGCGATTCTTTTAACCGTGCACAGATTCACTCACTCAGCAGTGTTGCGATTACGTCAAACGAGACAGAAAACAAAAACTTACAAGTACAAAATAAACTTTCGCGATGTTTTGAATTTACCGCTACATCAGCTACATGTTACAGCACTTACAGCGAGAAAAAGTAACTAGTTACTCAGTTTTGAAAATAACTGTTTAACAGTTTCTAACATAACGTTTTATTTGGCAGTGTATCATAACCGTTACAAACGCCATATAAAAAAAAAACTATCAAAATTTAAAATTAAGGATTCAAATATATTTTAGTAATTGTTGTAATAAATTTTTAAATTAAGATTCATGTTTAAATTATTAGAAAATAATAGTTAACCCCGGAGTGCATCTGTGCAAGCATAATACATTACAGAATGGATATCTAACGTAATTACCTAATATCAGTATAATGCACTTATTTATTCCTTAAAAGGTAGGCAAAGAAGATTGTTTTACGTTTATTAGTTTTAAGACACCCTCTAGCTAGATGATTGTAAATATAAAAGTGTGTTCGTATGACTTATGTTCAAAAATGTGTAGGTAAGTACCTACAATATAATTAAATATGTTACCCATTTTGCTTGTGACATGCATTTGCTTTGTCATTGAACAATTTAGATTATTGACATGTTTTTGGAGCAGTGATGAACACTGAATGAAAAAAAGAAAAAGCATTCGAGAGTTGATCTTTTTTTATATTTATGAATATGTCAAATAACTTAAAAAATTGTAACAATGTATCTTTTCGATAATTTTATAATTATACAATAGACATAATTATTAAAACAAGAAATGTGTATAAACAAATAAAATTGTAGGCACCTAATTAACGATAAATAATATGAAGTATATAATATGTTTTGAACGTGGATTACCATAATATAGGGGCTAAAAATTTGTGATAAACATAAAAAAATAGCACTTCGTAATAAAATAAAAATAACTAACCACAATGAGGTAAGGTAAAATTAAGTTGAATACTGTCGTGACAATATTTCCACAATAGCCTAAACAAATGCACACACTTAACCTTTCTATTGATATGTTAAGTTCACCAAGTAAACCCTATTGTGTTTTTAAATACAGATTTATGTATGAAGATTCAATCAATTGAATAACATTATGGTAATACATAAAACAAGCTTTACAATACTTGTCTATTTATATGTTCATAGATTTATGAGATACATAAAGTTATCATTATCACCAGTGCAATTGTGCTAAATATTGAGCAAAACGTAAAGAATAAATGTTTTGTTTATCGTGAAGATGTAGAAGTAAAAGCAAGAGATATATCTTTCTCACTAACTATTGTAATCTGTATATTTTGCACTTATCACGCTTATTATCATATTATTTCGAGTAAATTTGAAAATAATTAAAACAGATCTGACATCTTGCTGATTCACGAATATATAAACATTATACTAACTTTTGTGAAAGTAGCTTAACCAAAAAATTAATTAAATAGGTATTTTAATGATAATTATTTAGATAAATACTAATGTCATTAAAATGCTTCGCTAAACGCTCTTTCTAAATCTTGAATGAGATCTTCTACGTCTTCTAAACCGACTGAGAGCCTTATTAGTGAATGAGTGATACCGAGCTCCTCGCGCTGTTTCTCGGGAACTGATGCATGTGTCATTACCGATCTACAAAACAAAAGTTAAATAAATTAAGCTACTAACTTACACGTGATTATTATAAAAATGCAAATAGAAATAATAATAATCCTTACGGTAACTCCGCCAAACTTTCGTATCCTCCCAAACTTTCGGCTAAAGTGAATATTTTCAAAGAACTTAAAAACTTTCTTGACTCTTTTAGATCACCGCAGTGTTTGAAACTAAAGACACCAGAATGCCCAGTCATTTGTTTTTTGGCAATCTCATAATGTTTGTGAGAAGGCAGTCCTAAAAATAATAAAATTATAATGAGTATATGTATTTATAGAATTGCAATTAGAGAAACTTAATGGCAAGGTACAATACCTGGATGCATAACTTCAGTTACTTTAGGATGCTTTTCTAACCACTGGGCAATTATTAGAGCCGATTCTTTATGGCGTTCCATACGCAAAGCCAATGTTTTGAGACTTCTGTTTACTAGGTAACAATCAAATGGCGACGGCACCACACCCATGGCTGAAAACATAAGATAATTGTGTCATATAAAATTACAAAATCACATTTATGTATACGTTGGAGACATTAAAAATATTGCTTCGGACTTTGCACCGCATGAATTGAACCATTGTTCATTAATGTAATCAGCGATATTTCATATAGAATGGGGTCCTTATAGTTATCTCTAATAAATCATACCTACGAGTCACTAATATTTTCTTTAAACAGAATGGTAACTTGTAGTAGCCAAGCCATTCTTTTAAAACCTAGCGCTAGTCAACCATTTCTTTAAAAGATAAATAGACACTTGTCAGGTCGTGATATATTATTACACCTTTATGTCTAATTATTTTTCATAAATAATCAATGTTACATGAATAAAAAAAAATGTATTGAAATGCATATAACGACCTTTTGGTATTTGCATGAGTTCTAGGCAGGCATATGCCTGGTTGCTCTCGTAATCCCATATCATTTTTAAGAAACTGTTTGGAATTTGGCGATTGAAACATCCATACTTCGGAGAGCACGTAAGTACCTACCTATTGGTCATGCGGCGACTCTCTCTCCAGTCATGTCGTATTCCCGTGCGATCGATATAGTACAGAGAGAATAGAGAGTGCTCCTGTATCGGCGCAAATGTTTGTGCATGACATTATGTTTGGCGCAGATGGCCGATTTTTAGAGAGAACAGCTGCCGTGACCGACAATCAGATTCAGTATTCGTCGTATTTAAAACATCGGATTAATTCATCTCCATTACATCACATTATGCTATAATTATGTTAACTGATACAATAATCATATGTTGAATGGACTGTATTATATAAAAAAAGTTGTTTATTGACGAAATATAATAAGTTTTAGTAGAAATTATAGAAGCAGCTGTTATTTCGTCACTAGTAAAATGAGTCATACTAGGCTATACCGGCGTGTAAACCGCAAGTCATTCTATACTAGACTAATTAATAGTGATAAAGGCGATTTTCTATACTTTGTCATATATCATTTTCCCATGTCATGATTACAGATTATTCGTGAGCAAAATTTTAATACAAACACACAGTGGAAAATACACACACATATAATTTGTAGGTAATTTGGTTATGCTAAATATTTAACTACCTACAAGACATGTAAAACAATCGAACTACCTACATGCATAATAAATTAGGAGCGAAGCGTAGACTATTGCACTAAGGTCATAATTAATGCATCACGACCAAAGTCAAATGTAAAAAGGAATTTAAAAAACAAACATCAACTCACCATTTTGTAAAAATCTAAGTTTTTCCGCGAGTGCATCGTCGTTAGTTGCTGCTGATCCCATCACTACGTCTGAGTGTCCATTCATATACTTGGTTAATGAGTACAAAACTATGTCTGCGCCGAAGTCCAACGGCTTTTGTAGGTAACATGTGAGGAATGTATTATCCACAACCACAATAATATCACCATGCTCTTTGACTACTTTGGAAGCCGCAGCAATATCAACAACTTTTAAGTTGGGGTTTGTTGGGGTCTCTAACCAGAGCATCTAAAACAAACAATTTTGCTATAAGAATTTCCTTTAAGTCATTGTCTCTCATACCTACCTAAGTCAACTCAAAATTTCAGCAATGCAATAAAATTTTATCGTAAGCATAACGTTAATGCTTATTTATTATGAAATAAACCACTTCTGATAAAGATTGTTATTGATCGTGTTACGTAAATATTATAAAATTATGAATGTAATAATATTATTAATTTTCGTCACTTTAATGTTATATTCGTAAAAAGATAAAGCATAAACGATTAACAAGAATAATATTATTGCAACACGGTTAATTATTGCAAGACCCTTAAAATGGCCTGGCCAAAACATAGTGTTATGGTTGGATAATTATTGGCATTAATTAAAGAGTATTAATATTCAAATAGCCCTCATATTATGGCAATTGACGATAAAGATGCGTATGTTAATCAGCAGGTGTCTGTAACCAGAGTTAATGACTTTAACATAGGGTAAATACGCCAAATGTCGGCCTCCCCCCAAACTTCGGCCGTCTGTACATTTTCAGCTTGCATTCATTCAAAAGGTAATTAAGTGTCAGTTTTGCTCCTCGAATTGCAACCTTGGTTTATACTCTATACGTACAAATCGTTACTATCCGATTCTGTCACTTACTCTTCTCACACTGAGCGTCAGTAGCGATTGCGCCGTTCAAACATCAAATTCGCATGTAAAGTAGCTTACTGGAAGTGAAAACTCACATTTTGGGGATTGATATTAGAACGATAAAACATTTATTTATTTTTGTTTTAAGCTTGATTATCACTAATGGGTTATTTTTACTATATTTTAAGATCGTTTTTTCGGCGTTTTGCGTATATTTTTCAAGGAAAAATAGGAGGCCGCCATTAGGACAACAGTTTTTACTTAAAACCGGATTCTCGGTCGTGGCCGACTTAAAGTAAATGCAGTCTATTTTATAAATTCCTATTGTACTAATTCCGTTGGCTTAACAAGAGAATTTGCAACGCTTATAGGCAAATAGATCTATTTTACGTTTAATAGCCAAATAACGGCCGGGGTGATATTAGTCGAATCTCGAGAAATAAGGTACAAGAAATAGGGGCCGACATTAGAAATATTAAAGATCGTAATGTCGACCAGCCTCGAACTCGAGCGCCACTATACAGGCTGATGAAAAAATACTTTTATATTTTTTTCATTTTCTCAAAATGATTTATTGTAATTTATTATATTGTAAATAAGTTAAGTTTAAATGTATTGTAGGCATGTTTATGGTAGCTTTATGGTTTGGGACTTGCTATCTATAAAACCGATCTTATTAGCTTAAAAAATATAAATGGTTGGTCGTGAATACGACTTATTTGTTTAGGGGAAACAAAAAAATAATTACTGTTAAACAAATACAATTACAAATGTATACTTAGTATTATATTAGTAAATAATATTTGTCGCTGCCTTAATTTAAAACATCCTATACCCGGCCGACATTTGGAAAAAACGCGACCGACCTTGGGCCGTGAATGGCCGACTTTAGGGTTTTTCTGTTCTCGACGCATCTAAGCCTTATTACTTTTTTCTTTTCGTAGAAATATAAATCTTATGCCTATAAACATGAAATAGATTAATCAAACTATCCAAAACCGCATCAGAAACTATCTTTCGTTGGAAACTGACGGTGCTATAGCGAACCGCAGACAGAAAATCGCTAAGGGGGCCGACATTTAGCGTATTTACCCTACCCCAGTTTAGCGATTTTAAGTTGACCCAATTAGCCTATAAAAATGTTGTTTTGTTGACATAGGTTTTGACATAGGACAGAGTTTAATACGAATGCTTCTATTTAATTTGCCCAAAAAATCAAGTACTTACCTTGGTGTTTGATTGAATAGCTTTTTCTAAATTTCCAGGAACCGTGATATCCGTGAACGTTACTTCTATTCCCAGTCTAGTTATAACTTGCCTGAAACGTAATTAATCGAATGTTTTAGCGAGTTCACATAACTTCGATATAAATTAGTGATTAAATATTCCATAACTTTTGTTACCTTAAAAGACGATTGGTGCCGCCATAAAGATCATCAATTGAAATGATGTGGTCACCTTGGTTAAGAAGCATAGCTACGGTTGTGATCGCTCCTAATCCAGAAGCAAAAGTGAAACCATGTTTTCCACCCTCTAACGCTGCAAGGCATTCTTCTAAGGTATTTCTTGTTGGGTTTCCTGATCTTCCGTATTCGAAGCCCTAAGATATTAATGTGTTATTGAATGTCATTGCAACTATAATTAAATTAGAAAAACGTTTAAAACAATTTCTTACTGTATGCTCAGCTGGAGCCGGTTGCTTGAAAGTGGTAGACAAAGTAATAGGTGGCACTACCGCAGCACTATTCCATTTTTCAGGTTCCTGACCAGCATGTATGGCAACGGTAGCGAAGCCTGGTTGTTGTTTCAAAAATCCTTGATCCGTCATCTGTTATTAGAAACCGTAACTAATAAGTGGTAAATTAAAAATCATTACATACATGATAAGAACTTCAATACTAGCCATGAAGAAATATAAAGAAAAAAATATTTTTTTCTATATCAACAACGGAAAAAGTCCCATACATTAATTAATTAAAATGTGAAACTTCCATTGCATTTGAAATATTTAAGAACTCTAAGTAAATTATAAATAAGTACCTACCTTATCAGTTAGCTAACGTCAGAAGTTACAAACTACCGAAAGAACAAAAATCTATATATAATTCTCCTAAAAATTGCACGCTAAAATTCAAGGTTAATGGGAATGGTAAAAATGTGCCAATGTTTCATCATTCTGTACACGAGACAACCCTTATACTATTTTAATATTACATCAGTTCTTATTAAAATATTTTTCAATAAAAAAATTCTTACCTTAATTTAATTCCGATTTAAATTAGTGCCAAAATGTTTCTTAGCTAACCTATTCAACACACTACCACCGGGAATTGAGTTACGATGGCAAATGAACAGTTTCAGATGTCAAAATGCCGTTTTATTAAACTTATATACCGCCCGGCATAATCATGAATGAATCACATTCATTGGTCGAAACGACTTGTGGTGTCTACAAAGACATGTTTTACGCATTGATAGAAAAACCTTTTTACTCTTTTTTTCACGATGTCACGTCATAGTGCATTCGTGCCAAAATAACTAGTTACTTAACGTTATTTTGATAACGTTACACAAGTTCAATTGAAAATTAATTTCAAATAAATAACAATCTCGACTATTTTATATGTTAAATATCAACTATGACAATTTATTAGGACAATATGTATAATTAATTCTACTATGTATATTTGTTAGGCTTAAATGCTTTTCATATCAACATGCACACTAAAAGCTCAAACGTTAAAGTTTGCGGAATTAACTACTTCTTCAATTGTTGCAGAATGTTTTCGCGCCAATTTGTAAAATAACCTGTCAAATAAAATAATTTGCAGGTTGCTTGTTGTTCGATTTCTAAAAATAAGTTTGTTTTGTTAAATATTGTGCTTTGTAATAAAGTTTACTATGAAAATTGATAGCAAACCATTAAGATATGCCCATGCTGAAGGTCATACCGATGTCTGTTATACTGAAAATGGACAGTATGTTGATTGTTTACTATTTATTGTGCTCAAAATTGGAGTAAGTTCAACTTTTATTTTCATGAAAATACAACATTTCCAGGCACATAGTAACATGTGGGAACGATGGTGATGTGAGAATATGGGTGGATATAGAAGACGACGATCCAAACTCACATTGTGTTGGAGAAAGTGCGCTTGCTGTGTGTTACAAAGATAAAAGACTGTATGTGGCAACTGATAATCATGTTGTTCAAGCCTATACATTCCCTGCATTCGACAAAGATGGTATTGTTACCCGATTTACAGCTCCAGTCACACAAATCAAATCATCAAGTAAAATTGAGGTAGTATTCTGGTTTTTGTCAACTAAAAGTTGTGATTCCAACATGGAAGTTATTAAATTGCATAACTTTGTAGGCTTTGGGCTGTTCATCGGAGAATATGGAAGCTAAGTTGTGCAACCTGGAAGGTGGAGCACCATTATTTGTCATGAAAGAGCACACCGGACCAGTTTTGAGCATAGCTATATGTCCACACATGAAGTATGCAAGCACTGCCTGCGGGGATGGCAACCTGAGAATATGGGACATAGACACACAAAAGATTGTGAAACAAGTTTCATGTGTGCCAAAAATTAACACATTTTATGCTGCAAAAGTTTTATGTATGTCTTATTTTTCAAAAATATTCTATTTCCTTGTGTTATGAGGGTATCACACTTTTTCATGTGTCATCATGAAGAGTAAAATTGCAACAACATCCTGGAAGGAAAAGTGAATTATTCATCTGAATTTTTGCTGATGCATCTTAGCTTACTAACTCTTGGGTATTTTCTCATAATAGGAGGAAATAATATGTTATGACAGTGAACCCTCATTAGCTTTTTAATTACTTTTTAACTAAAAAAGTCTATGTTTTTCAGGTCGAATGGATTTTGAGCCTACTGAAGGAAAGTATTTGGCATACCCCAATAACCGTGAAATTATTCTACTAGACTGTGAGAGTTGGGGGCAGAGGATGACATTTACACATAATTTGGTAGGTATTTCATATTATAAAGAAATACTTTATAAATAAATCTATACAATTTTGAAAACAACCTATATCTACTAAGTAAATACTAGCCTACCTTGTGTAGTCTTTTTATTCTATTGGCAGTGATTCTTTTATGCCTGCTGAATACTGTGATCCCTCTGGTTGGCTTCTGCAAAAAGTAATATTACTTATATGCTGTATTTGTTGTCAACATTAAACTTGTTTTGCAAACAGTTTTAGCTTAGTTGCTACTGTAACAAAGTAGGTAGTTAGGTTACTACACAAAGTTGTTTTCTAATTATCCCAATGTATCATAATAATTAATCTTTTGATACCAACTCTAACAACAAGTTTATTTAATTTAAGAAGTTGGTTAGAGAGAGATAATTGTACATGGACCAGCGCTACTACTTCCAATTCAAAATTAATTCTCATGGGCTGCAAATTCAAAATAATTTTATTTCATTTAGGCCTTTACAAGCACTTATGAAGTTCTTTAATTTTGTTCATAGATAAAATGCCCGATATCTCAATGTATATTTTCGCCGTGCGGTGAGTACTTGGCTGGAAATACAGTTGCTGGACAAATTGCAGTATGGGAAATTGGCAGCGGAGCATGTATAGGCATTGTGGAGCACCCCACGTCTCACAATGTTTCTGCTATGGCTTGGAACCCAAAGGGTAAATAAGTTATCAATTTTCTTACTACTTACACATCTTGTTGAGGTTGCCATTATATCCAGTCGGCTACTAACACAATTGATTAGCAAATAAACTCAATGAATCAACAAGATGCAAATAAAGAATTAAATAGTGTTTTATATAGGCCCTGCCAATTTATATTATTCATTTGACCTTGCCTACAAAACTTTGAAATAATTTCTGTACATTTCACTTACACTGTATAGAAACAAGGATATCACATTTCCCTCTTACTGCGAATAAGCTCACCATATAAATGTCTTTATCATATTACTGGCAGATGTCAAAGCCGCTGTAAATAAAGAGGTAATTTCACTCAAAAAGTAGAGCTTAACTCTGGATCTCATTTAAAGAATGGCCTCTCAATTCCTAAATGTGGATGGGTAGTAAAAATTTGAAATAAATGCCCTCCCACTAGAAAATATTTTGTCTTAATTAATATATTTTAAAGTTGTCCTGTAACCTACATTTCAGGTAATGGAGTACTGGCGTACTGTGATGTGGCTGGTCAGCTAGGCATGTTGGTCAACTGTTACGGCAAAGATAGTACGGCTGCTGAAAATAATGCTGATGATGTGGAAATGGTAGAGAGGGCAGACGGTAAGTGACATTTGGGAACAGATGTTTTTATTGATTACCTAGGATTTGTTCTCGCAAATAAATTCTGTATATAAGTACGCTCATTTGGCCCCCTAAAATTAGTAAAATTATTTTCCTTAACAACATACACTACTGGAAAAGTAAATTGGGGTTAAACTACAGGCACATATTATGTACTTACAAACATTCTTGAGTCAGGTCAATACTTCCCTCAAGCTATTTTTCTATAATTTTTCCTGAACTTACTACTCCACAGTATTTCACATACATTACGTCATAACAGGATATTATTAATTTTATTATTTTCCTTCAGACAATGACGACATAGTGGATGACTTGATAGAGCATTACGAGAGTGACGATGACAATGCGATATCGCTTCAGAAGATAAAGAATGAGACATTAGGAGTGGTTGAGGATCACGGAGACTCGAGGCCGGTGTCCAGGCATCAGACGCCTGCGCCTTCCACTGTACCTGCGCAGGCGCCTTTCCAACCATCTTCTACGCCCACTCATTTGGAGCATCGGTAAGTAGCACTTGTGTAGATGATTTGTTTACATATTTCTAATCTAGACTGCGCTAAAAGTTTCATACGCTGCTGAAGGGAACTATTTGTCATATAGCCATATGAGGACAAAAAGTAGCAGATTATTTTATTCTGACGTATAAGCTATATTGCTGTGAAGTTTTATCGAAATTCATTCAGCCATTACAACATTAGTGTGATTATGCATCTTCTAATTGGTCAAACCCAAAATGCATGGATTCAATAAAATATGGGTACTGGGCCATAACAATATAAAGTCCGAAAATCTAGCGAGGAAAAAGGTGATGATCATGAGAGGTCGTTTTCTTCATGACAAAGTCTTCAACCTGCTTTAAACTGGTATCAATGTGTGAATGATGAACTTCGTGTATAACTTTCGTCATATGTCATTTGTTTTCGACCAAAAATAGCTGTTACTCAGCAGGTCTTTGCTAGTTAGATAAAATATGCAAGTCTGATGTAATTCCTTGTGTTTACAATTTGACTGTAAACAAGATAAGTTATTCATTTACAGTAGATATAACAGAAATCTATTTAGTCTGTCACTGACATTATGGCCCCTGAACCTTCCAATGTACCTATTTATTCTAGATACCTACACAAGGTACATCAACAAAGCGAATCCTGGTTAATATCTTAAAGCCAAGCAAAATATGTTTTTTGATGTGCAACTTTTGCCAGATAACACCAGAAGATATTTAATTAGGGCCCTAATAATTACATGATGCTGCCATATTGTCGGTTAATAGATAGGCATTCGTTCCTTGTAAACATTGGTACTCAGCTGCATCTGGTTAGACTAGAAGCCGGTCGGCATATACCGCAATATTATTTTCAAAATCCTTCAAATACCTTTCACGAAAAATACATACCGTTCAAACCTTATGCATAGCCTAATCATTTAAGAAATATTTTAGGCCCGGTTTCACTGGTTACCGATAAAGTAACAGTTAGTTATTTGAGAGTTCATTCTGCGAGATATTGCTATCCAAGACCTATGAAGCCGAAAGTTATCGCATAACTGTCAGACAAGTTCCTGATAGACTATCAGAGACTTTATCAGCAACCAGTGTAACTAACCATTATTCTTATATTTGTTTCTGCATAGCTACATGTGCTGGAACGACATCGGCATAGTCCGCTGCCACACGGCCGAGAACGGCGAGTCGACCATAGACGTGGAGTTTCACGACACCAACTTACACCATGGCATTCATCTGAACAACTATCTCAACCACACCATGGCGAGCTTGTCTTCTACGGTAGTGGCTTTGGCGTGTGAAACACCGAGGTAAGATTTTCGTAATCTATACTAAATATTATGTTATAAACGCGCTAATCTCAGGAACTAATGGTCCGATATAAAAAAATCGATCAGTGTTAGATAGCTCATTTATCGAGGAAGGCTCCTTGTTATCAGAGTTCGTGCAGAGGTTGCTATTGGATGCGAGTGAAAGTGCTGGCAGAAGCTAGTCAACTTATAACTTTTTAGTCATCAGCCTCATTATCGTCCCACTGCTGGGCATAGGCCTTCGCTCACACGGAGAAGGATTGAGCGTTAATCACTACGCCTGCTCAATGCGGGTTGAAGATTTCAGACTTATAAGTCCTAGGTTTCCTTGAGATGTTTTCCTTCAACTTGTTTGTGATAACTTTTTATCCATCTGCAACAAACCCAAACAAAATGTTGTTTTGATTCTTTTTTTTGCATCTTGACTAAACTGGATAATGCCACTTTTTGTAAATCAATATCAACAATGAAAGAATGATGTTATATTCTGCTGTAATTATGTAATATACCAACTGAAATATTTTCCAGCTCCCATCTTGAAAACTTTGTTTGTTCTTATTGAAGAACGGGTGCTTGGCAATTAAAATCCAACTCCAATACCGTAACTACGTACTATAGAATAGATTTAACAACTAACTGTAATACAACCTTATAACCACCCCATTCATTAGCTACGCTTCACATCACTATGTACTAAAAAGTTAAGAATCTATAGCAACAACACTTCTTGATACTTGCTAATACCTCATCATCAGCATGTTCTTTTTCCCATTTTTCTCATACACAGAGGAAAGAGTGTTAATCACTACTCTTACTCAAAGCAGGTTGACCAATTACTTTATAGTTTCTTCAAGATTCTATTGGTTCCAAGTCCCAATAAATGCCTTCCTCTTCACCAGTAAGCTAGTGTGCATATCACTAGTAGGCAGCAGTAAGGAGTGGACGTCCAGCATGCCCGACACTGAGGAGATCCTGTGTGTGTCGGCGGGCGCGGGGGTGGTCGCCGTGGCCACCAACGCCAGGCTGCTCAGGATGTTCACACCCATGGGGACACAAAGACAGGTAACGTAGATGTACAGCACATTGTGTTGATTGATGTGTCAAATATGATGTTTTTTTGTAAAACACTGAGTCTGAGTAAAAATGATAATAGATAAAAAACAATAAAATGATGCAACTTTTCACTCCTATGTATTGTATATTTTCATCACACCAACTTTTAAAAATAGGTTCTTAATTGGACCTGTATGTTTGTTTGTGCGCGATTATCTCACGTTTGGCTAACCAGATTTTGATGCGGTTCTTAGCAGTATTGTTTTTGGTTTATTACTAACATCGGTTTGTCTTTAGAACAAAGGCTGTCTCAGGATCTACAATTCTGACAAAAAGAGTGCACTAAATATTTCCCAAGAACAAAAAATATACCAATTATTGTCGAAAATCTTCAAGATTTTACCTAAAAAAAATGTTTTCAGGTGATATCACTGGCTGGCCCAGTAGTATCTCTAGGAGCGTTCAACACAGCAGTATTAACTGTCTACCACAGCACAGACCCAGGCTACACAGACCAACATCTGGCCATGGACATCATTGCTATGAACGGTAATATTTTATTGTAATAATAATATTGTATTTCTATTTTCCTTAACTCTTGTCTGTTGTTGTAATGTTTTATAGTAGTTAAGGGGTTTTTTTTGAGGTATGTGTTGTTTCCCTAAGCATCATCAATCAAGTTAATCGCTTGACGGCAAATACTTCCTTCCTTGCAAAATAACGTATTTCCTATGTTGACTCCCTCTAGGTTTTTACATAGAGCTTCTCAGTAAAGAAGCTGAACCCAATAAGGAATAAACTGTATGGAGATGAGTGATGTAATACGGTACAAGTAATAGTTCAATGGGGGAATATATGGTAACTATAATAGCGTTGGTCTGCGTTTTCATACGCAGGTACCCACCCAGCGTCCCGTCGAAAGCGGGACCTACTTCATGCAACTGAATACAAAGTAACCGACGATTGAGCTATCTAACACTGAAACATTTTTCAACTCTGTCCAGTTCCCAAGATTAGCAAGTTCAAGGAAACGAACTCTTCAGCTTTATAATGTACTTAAGTAAGGATTATAATACTTATTTCAGGTCGTCAAGTCCGCAGTAAAACAGTCCCTCTACCGCTAACCCCAAGCTCAAAGCTCTCCTGGCTCGGTACCACAGATGTAGGGTCCCCTTGTGCTTACGATAACTCGGGCATGCTGCGTCTATACGACGTGGCGAGTGGAGTGTGGATGCCTGTCTGTGATACTACAGCACATTCTAAGGGTGCCTCCGATTCCTGGTTTATTGTTTCTGTGAGTATTTTTTGATCATTTAGTTGGGATATTAAAGGAATTATTAAAAAAAAATACGTTGATTGAGAATGTCTACCCCTTTTAGAAGTAACGTAGTTTCTTTTCTTAAATCCGCAGTACATCATTTAGCGACTTCTTTTAGCCGTTCCCAATATATTCTATTTATCCCAATATGTTTTGCTCTATTGAGATAGGTATTTACTTATGTGGGTATAATTTAAGATAGTAAAATTCCATTCCATTTAAGATAGATTAGGAAAGGCCGTTAGTTACTTAGCAATCTATTTTTTAAAGTAAATGTTTAGGTAATTTCTAATGGTATTATTGCAGGTAAGTGAAGCAACTCAAAAAGTTCGCGCAATACTGTGCAGAGGCGCTTCATTCCCGGCCACTGCGCCCGAGCCTATCGTCGCTGAACTTGGCATACAGGTATGTTGTCCTTTAAAAAACTATCATAACATATCTGGCCGCAGCCCCTAAAAATTTTTATATCGAGTTTTCAGTACATTTTTATAGCATCATCAATACATTTTTATAGCAACATCAATAATACATCATCTGTGAAAACGACTATTATAGCACGCAGTTCATGAGATACAGCCTGGTGACCAATTGACGGACGGTAAATTCTGAGACACAGGGTCTCGATTATGAATTTTCCCTTTGAATACACTAGAAACACATTCTTAACCTTTTTATGAAGATTTAAATAGTAAATGCCTCCTTATTTATTCCATTCCTGTATTTTAGATACCTCTTTGCGATATGGACACAGAAAAGAGTCAGTACGAAGAGCAGTTAGTGCGGTGGGCTCACACTACTGCGGATGTTGATGTCAAAACTGCGCGGGAGACTGCTCTCAAACTATTCGCGGTAAGTTTAATTTTTTTTTAATCAAACTCAAAAAGCATTTATTAAGAACTTCTTCCCTTACTAGGATGGAGACAAAATATAGATGCTAAAATAAGTATACTATGTTCGTCTTCCGATTTTAAGCTAACTTTTCCAATCAATTTTCAATCACATGGCTCAGCCGCTAATTAAGTTATAAATAGATTAACTTACGCTACTTATATGGTAGTAAAACGGCACAATTTGAACGTTAAATGAACATAAATTCCAAAACGTTCACCTTTCACCATTTCATATATGTTTTTCGCCGTAAGCATTCATTGAATAATGTAATAAATTATATCACACGAGTTTGCGTAATACACGTGCCATATCATGGGAACAACAAGATACATACTATGTTTACATCATAAAGACAACTGTTGATTTCTTCAAACTATGACGTTTAAATACGTTGAATAAATAATGTATATTGTTATGCAGAAACAGTGACTTTGTTATCCTGGTCAACAAACTCAGAGATAAAATAAAGCTGGAATTTGAAGTCAAGCTGTATAATCCTCAAATAACTTTGCCCTTCTGCAGTCAGCCACTATAATTCTCGCGCACGCGCAGTAGTGTTCTGTCGAAGAGTGTATGACTTAACCCCCTGACTGTATGTCAAAATAAAAACTCGGTTCATCGGTATTTTATAGCTGGAATATTAACGGTTTTACAATATTATTTAAGACTAGCTGTTTCACACGGTTTCACCCGCGTCCCGGGGGAACTTCTTCCCGTACTTGGATAAATGAAAATATAGCATAGACTAATGCAAATCATTCCTCTTTATAATATAATGTATAATTTATAAATAATCCTCAAAAAATCATTACAGCTCGCATGCCGCAGCGAAATCGAACAAAGAGCGTTAGAACTGATGGAATTACTGAAAGACGACCGCTTACTCCCTCTAGCGGCCAAATACGCGTCAAGGCTTGGCAGAGTCCACTTGGCTGATAAACTGACCAACTTGGCCGAAACCTGGGACAAGGAGGCCGATAAACTGAACGTAGCTCAAAACTCGCATTTCCAAGAATTAGACACGCAAGAAACTTATGACGTCACGAACACGGAGCAAGATTTGAATGCCAGTCTTATAATACCGCAAAAAGTTAAGGAGAAGAAAGTTGAGAGTGAGACCGCGCTTAGACCTGTTGTAAGTATTTACTGATATTGTTTGAAAACTTGCTTCCCGAGGGAACTAAGAGGCACACGCAAAAGTAGCGTATTTTTATATTTTATACTGATACATGAGCTATATTTCTGTCTAGTTTTATTGTGTGCTTGAACAAACATCTTTTCCGCTTAGTGTAACGAAGTAAGCGTAAGACGAATGCTTTATTAATATATGACTATTTTACTATTTAAGAGCACGGTATATATAATATGTTATATCCAATGCTTAACTCATTTTTCCAGCCTATCATATCTTCGCCCGGCCGAGCTCGAAACATTTTCAAAAAGAAAGCAACTAGTTCTAAGGACGCTCAGAGTCCCCTCAGTCTGACTGACAGAACTCTAGTCGAAGTACACAGACCCGCCGATACCTCTGAAAATGATGACGTAAGTTTTTTATAATAGTTCCTTAAATGATAAAATTCTTTAAAAATATCTTTTCTGATAACGTAGTACGTACATATCTTAAATACTCGATAATCGTTTATTTTTCGCAAAGTCATCATTCACGGTACAACAAAAATAGCACAATAGATTAAAATAATATCATGGTGTTTCGTAACATTCTGCAATAGTACAGCAATTTTCATTTTCTTACCATACTATATGACTTGCAAAAAACTACATACTCACCTTTTTTCTAGCCTTTAACGCCTCTGGAAGGTGAAACATTCGTAGATTGGTTCACAAGAAAGAAAAGTGTTCTAGAAAAACAAAACCCGGAACTCGGTCCTTCGGAATTAACGCGACACGGTATCAAACTTTTCAAGACTGTTCAAGGCAAGGCCGCTACCAATGAAAATGGCCCAAAAAGGAAATTAGATGAAGAAACCAACGGAACAGATATCCAAGTTACGAACGCCCCGAAACAGTCCAAACTTAGTGCCTTTGCCTTCCAAAAGAAAACATAATCATAGTTTATAAGCGGTTTTAATCATGTTTTACAATTAACTTAATTTGAGAAATAAAAAGATTTTATCTCAATAAACGCATTTGAATTAGTCATGTTAGTTTCAATTTACATTGTGACAAGACTTCGTCCTAAAGCCGTGGTGATGTAAGATTTTGTATTCATTTCAACTAACTGAAACAAAAACCGGCCAAGTGCGAGTCGGACTCGTGCACGAAGGGTTCCGTAAATTACAGTTAAATCAACCTATCTCAAAAACTATAAGAGATACTTTGATCAAACCAAAAATCGTTGAAAGAGTTAATTAGCATGCATCACCTCTATTTTTTTTAGAATTTTATACCCCGTAGTTATAAAAATAGAGGGGGGGGGACATACTTTTTACGACTTTGAGAGCTGATATCTCAAAAACCGTTCACTTTAAGAAAAATGTTTTTTAGAAAACTTTATATCATTTTAAAAGACCTTTCCATTGATACCCCACACGGGTATGTACATCGAAAAAAAAAATTTCATCCCTCAGTTACATGTATGGGGGGCCCCACCCCCAATTCTTTTTTTTACTATTTAGTGTCATATTTTTGTAGCGGTTCATACAACACATATTCCCATCAAATTTCATCACTGTAGTACTTATAGTTTCCGAGTAAATCGGCTGTGACAGACGGACAGACGGACAGACGGACATGACGAAACTATAAGGGTTCCGTTTTTGCCATTTTGGCTACGGAACCCTAAAAACACACTTAGGATAAAATTGTTTCAAAAAGCAAATTATGCACTCATTATAGAATATTGAATATTACGTTTACGTATTTAGTATAACGTAAAAACTTATTTACCTACATTTTAGTAATATTATCCAAATGCTATTCTGAGTGCTCTGTCCAAGTCTTCTAAAAGGTCTAAAACATCTTCCAACCCAACTGAAATCCTTACGAGCGAATTTGTAATACCAAGAGCAAGCCTTTCTTTTTCCGGGATGAAGGCATGTGTCATTAACCATCTAGAAACAAGAAGTTAAACTAAAAAACTTAATTTTTAATATCGTGTCTGTCATACATAACAACAGATGCTTATTTTAAATGAATTCTACTTATATTTTATACATTTACCGTAAAAGAGGTTTATTACTATAAATTAATTAATTAAACAATTAGCCCCGAAATTCTAATATCTGAGAGAAAAGTCACTCACGGTATTTCCGCCAAGCTCTCATATCCTCCCAAACTCACAGACAAAGTAAACACTTTGAGAGCGTATAAAAACTTCTTCGACTCTCTTAGACCACCGCAATGCCTAAAACTAAAGACTCCCGAATGACCACTCATTTGCCTTCTGCTAAGGTCATGATTCGGGTGCGTCGGAAGTCCTGTAATAATAATAACAAGCCCTATCAAAAATGTAACTAGGTACTCAAAATGCTTCTTTTCTCCATTCTTCAGAAACTTTCTAAATTCTAAATGTCGGTATATCATCTGCCTACGTCCATAGTTTGCAAACTCATCATCAGTTTACTACCACTGGTCTTCCATCTCACCTTCGATGTATAAAAATATAGCATCTTCATCACATTAAAAACAATCTCATAAAAATAATTTACCTGGGTGTAGTACTTCAACAATCTTAGGATGCATATCTAACCAGCCAGCCACAAGCAAGGCTGACTCCTTGTGCCGTTCCATACGCAAAGGCAATGTTTTCAAACTCCTGTTAACCATATAACAATCGAACGGAGACGGCACGATTCCCGCCACTGAAAATATTTCATAGTCATAGGAGCATGTCGAGGTATTCACGACGCCCGATATATTTTTTTTTAGCCATGATATGGTGTTTTTACAAAGAAGGCATCAGTCGTTTTGTCTACTTCTAATACCATCTACATACGTAACACATATTTGCGTATAGTTACTTCACTTTTCCGTATGTATCACGTGTTCATATCTAAGCCATGACAATCGATTTCCTCCTCATCACGTCATGCTTGTCGTCATGAAGTACCTAGCTAGTTGGTACATTGTTGAGAATTAGTAACGCAATGCTACATAACGTTAAACAATTTGCAAGTCATACTAGTTCAACCAGTTACAATAACTCGTTATTATTTTATAAACGCTAATTTTCTCTACGTCATCGTCATCGTCATCGTCTACCTACTGCAATCATTTCCGGATGACATCATTATACGTCCGTCTTCATATAATTTCACAATATTTAAAAAAATACTATTTATCTAGCTAGATTATAACAGAACGATCCAGCTGCGCTCCGATATTATGTATCTTCCTAATGATTCGCTCTATCTATTTGGGGGTTTAAAGCGAACAGGCAGACGCGACGTAGGTCTTTGAGTTAGGCATTCGCTTGTTAGGTTCAGTAATTACTAAAGGCACTTACCGCATTGTAAATGTTTAAGCTTATCCGCTATTATGTCATCGTTAACAAGGATTGCACCCATCACAACATCGGTGAGGCCCGTTAAATACTTTGTTATAGAGTACAGAACTATGTCGGCGCCGAATTTCAAAGGCTTTTGCAAGTAAGGTGTAAGGAATGTGTTATCCACAACGACTATTATATCACCACGACTCTTTGCTGCTTTGGCGACCGCAGCAATGTCGATAACTTTCAGGACAGGGTTTGTTGGCGTCTCAAAGAAAACCATCTGAAAATAAAATGCACATCACTGGGTAGGTACTACAAAAAATCAAAGTACCTAAAAAAAATCAAGGTAGAAAGAACCCCAGTAAGTTCAAAATAATCTGAAATCAATTCATTCCCTTTTCATGTACAGTAATTGCATGAAAATAAATGCATAGGTACCTTAGTATTTGATTTGATGGATTTCTCTAAATTTCCAGGTACTGATAAATCCGTAAACGTAACTTCAATGTCCATTTTGTTGCTTTTACTGTAATTTAAGCACATCTACCTGAGAATTTTTCAATATCATTATTGGTTTGCTTTTGTTGCATTTTATCTCACCTAAAAAGGCTACGTGTAGCGCCGTCGACGTCGTTCATTACAACTATATGCTGGCCTTTCTTGAGGAGCAAGATGGCGGTGGTGATTGCTCCCATGCCAGAAGCGAAAGTAAAGCAATGTTTTGCTCCTTCTAAGGCTGCAAAACAGCCTTCCAAAGTATTCCTCGATGGATTTCCTGCTTTTGAATAAACACAGGCCTAGAAAATAGTAGATAAATCTATTTAAATTTGAAAGTTCTCATGATTCAACGGAGGTAGGCATGGCAAGTCACAGAAAATTAAAATTTTAGGAATAATTACTGTACTTACGTACCGTGACGATACGTAGTTCAACATCCGTGCCGGTAACAGTACCACGAAAAACCTTTAACCGTTCAATTCTAAGTACGTATATAGAGACATATTTCAGTGAAGATAAGTCTGTCAACTTTAAACCTGTTAGTAGGTACTTACTTAGGTAGTAGGTATCTACATATAACTTACCTTAGATGCACTAGGGCCTGGGCCTGGTTGTTTGAAAGAACTGGACATCGTGACGGGAGGCGTGACTGAGAGGCAGTCCCACTTATCCGAGCTTCGACCAGCGAGCATGGCAGTTGTTGTGTCACTTGCTGCTGACTCAAGGAGTCCTTTTTGCGACTGAATTTGTACAAATTGTTAATTAAAATGTTCGTTTTTCGACGTACCCACATAGGTACAGACGACTTTGTAAAACAGATCTTTTTGGCATCAGCTAAGCAGCGCATCGCTCAGCGTTGGTTGGGTAACCATAACTAAGAATCTGTAATTAGCTGACCATTTTGTTGATAGCAATGGCTTTGTTCTTATTGATAACAAGTTAGTTCTTCGGAAATTTGTATTTTGTTAATTGATGAAATTGTAATATTTAACATTTGAGTACTTACACATTTCGCACTGCTTGATGTTGTTTCATGCAGCCTTAAATCGGTTAATGATTGCCGTGAAATCATTAGTGAGATAATTAAATCATATACTAGTACTCGACCAGCCACGATTGGGTCCACGGTGGCGTGGTGGTAAGGCATTATGCTCAAAACATTGTAGGGTGAGTTTTGTAGATCATTTTCAGCATAGTAAAATAAGATTTTTTTCCGTTTTTATTTTGTAAGTTCCACACACTCCATGGACCCTGAAATAGAGATTCTTTACTTACTGCATACAGTTACCACGTCAAATATTTCAAAGAAGAGCCTAAAGTCGCTACACTGATGTTTTACTTTATATAATCCAAAAATACTGAACCAATTAAAAAATAGTTTCATTTTAGGAAGGCTTTGTAGAAACGGGTAAGCCGATAGTGAAATTAAAACAGAAATAAAGTATACCTTAAAGCCGCATGGTCCAGTTATTTACTCAAAATAAATAAAGAAAACTGTATAAAACCTACCAGATAGGTATAACCAGAACGCGTAGAATAACATGTTAAAAACGGGTAACAATGATTATATAACACTTGGCTATTTATCCATTTTAACTGTTGTTGACAAATAGAGCGTCGGTCAATATGTCAATGGTATGTCAGTATTCAAGTTGCCATAGCGACCGCTTCATATTCTACGTATCTACATATACTGCCTTTTTTATGGAGTTTTTTTCGTTGGGAATCATCAATAAAAATTATCGGATAGACTACGCTAAATTCGACACATACTGTAACTATATTAATAGGACTGGTTTTGAAATGATGACATACCTACTATTAGATTAATTACCAAATGCTGTCCAAAGTTCCTTACCATTCAACGCAAGCGAAGTCGTCGGCAAAAGCTAGCTAGGTATTGCTAGGTACCCAATACATCGATACGATCGCGTTAGTCTCAGGATCTACTGGTCCGATTTGAAAAATTCTCTCAGTGTTATATATATATTTCATTTATCGAGGAAGGCTATATATCATCCCGCTCAGACGAACAAGAAATCTAAGAAGAAAGTTACAAAATATAGGTAGGTAGATATTGCACAACCCTTTGTCTACTGCGCAAATAGTAGATACCTAAGTAAGTATTGGCGATGCTACGCCACGTTCCTACATACATGTGCAGGTGATGATAGGTGTAATTACTTCATACATTAGGTGTAGAAAATAATTGGATTATAGGTAATGCGTAATAGGGGCAAATTACATAATAATACGTCTTCGTCAATAACTGTATATTTTACAGAAATTAAGGCTCGTAGCATTATAAAAGAACATGCATAATATTGCAAACACATTTCCTTGCAACACGTTCTAGCAGCGACAGCATCATGCCGTCCGATCAATCTAAAATGTTTGATCAAACGTTGATTGCTTTGAAAATTTTCGGAGTATGGAAGGGCAGAACACCCTCAAAATACTACAAATATTATACGCTTGTATTTCTTTTCTTCTCGTGGGGTTTCTATAACTTTCTTCTAACTTTAAATTTGGTTTATACACCTCGAAGTTTGGAGTTATTCTTACGAGAATTAATGTTTTACTTCACGGAAATGCCTGTGACATCGAAGTTTTTAACAGTTCTCCTCTTGCGTGATGAAATACTTGAAATATTTAATTTCATAGATTGTGATGAATTTGTCGGTGATTATGAAAACAAGGACGGTATGCTTTACAAAACCAACATGGGTTACAGATTGGTTTGGAAACTTTACTTTGTATTGTCACACGTAGCTTTTACGTGTGATATAATTCTACCGATAGTGTTTGATGTTATAAGAGGAGACAAATCTGAACTGCCAATCTGCAAATATTACTTTTTGAGCGATGAAGACCGAGATTCTCATTTTATGTATTTGTTTCTTTATCAATCTATTGGAATGTACGGGCACATGTTTTATAACTTAAACGTCGATTCATTTGCTGCGGGACTCTTAGTTGTAGCAATAGTTCAAATGAAGATACTCAATAAAAAATTCAGAAATTTAAAATTATCAGCCGAAGAGCGCAATCTGCCGTTTGAAATTCAAGACAATATTCAAATAATAAGGATGAATAAATTGTTACGACACTATGAAATTATTCTGAAGTAAGGACGATATATAAAAATATGTTTAGATCAAAATTGATGATAAATTGAAGTTCTTAAAAATTCGTTTGTTTTAGCTACTGCGACGCCATACAAAATGTTTTTTCAGCAACATTCTTTTTCCAATTCAGTTTTGGGGCGATGACAACATGTGTCATTATGTGAAGTTTGCTGATGGTAAGTACCAAATTGCGGACAAGATCCTTACATCGCCAGAATATGTTTCTGGCATTTATGGTGGCATCCTTTGAATCGAACGCGGGCCGGTGTAAGCAGTTTGCACCACACACCCGTGCTGCGTTTCAGGGCAGGACAGAGAAGAGAAAATAAGAGGCCTGAATGCAGTTCTTATTTTAAAAAGAACACGCTTATTCTTTATGCCTTTGTTTACAGCCAGCAACGGTGGAGTACAGAGTATTCCTGGTGATCTATTTACTGTCTATGGCTGGCCAAATTTTGGTACCCAGTTTACTTGGCACTCTGCTTACACATGAAGTACGTACAATATTAATAGTTTTTTTTAAGTACCACTTGAGCATCATTTAAAAAAAAAAACATTGTTTTATAACTGTTGTAGAGTACAGAATTAGTAACAGCGGCATACAACACTGAGTGGATAGGAAGATCGGAATCGTTTAAGAAAAGTTTGATGCTCTTTAGACAGCGAGCAGCTACTCCGATTACAATTACGGGCTTGAAAATATTTCCTCTGTCACTGGTCTCTTTTATTGCAGTAAGAAATTATTTTTATATCAAATTCTCCTTCAAGTACTATACTGACTCGGAGATGCAGGATTGTTCGAAAGAGTTACCGCGGCCCTGCTACATAAAAGACCTACGACGGAACACGACGGTTTTTAGTCAGTAAGAGTCTGACACTCCCTCACCGCTGCTAACCCACAGCGGGAGCGGTCATGTGATGATTTTAGACGACGTCGTTAAAAAAAAAGTACTATACTGACTATAATACTAATTCATCTACATTTTCACCTTTTCTTCGTGGGTTCACCTTTATCGTCCATCTGAGAGTTAAAGGCCTTCATAGTATAATAAATCTGTTTACTGTTTCAGATCATGAAAACAACATATTCTTTCTTCACACTTATTAGAAATGCTCAAGAAACATAGATAGACAAGGCATCTCGTCGTTATTTAAATTAAGATATAACAAGTACACGCTGGCATACATACTTACAAGTGTAATCACATAATAAAAAAAAACCGTTTTCAATACAATGGCATAAAATTTGTTTCATTTAAAAATATACTTACATACATTTTTTACTACAATTTAAATAATATTTTACATATTTTTTGTTTAGTTAATGTAGGAACCTAATAAATATGATACCTACTTATATAACCATGTCCGAATCAGCATCAACGTGGGTTGACCAGAGCCGACTGCAGTAACAAAGTTTTACAGCCAAAATTGATTCAAAAAATAAAGTGTACTTAAAATCATTGACAAGAAAGTAAACAAGGATGAAGGATTTTCAATAATATTTGTTCAATAAATTCCATATGTACATTAATTAATTAATCGTTTCCGTTAAACATTGACTAATTCGGCTTCATCAGGGGGCGGGAAGATTCCATCCTTGATCATTTGCTTCCATTCACTGCCGTTCGGATACGCGAATTTGTCCAAAATTCCTGGCAAGAACTCTGTGCTGTATCCCGGTAACTGAAACAGATTTATACGACCGAAATTAATTTAATATAAAATTAAAATTAATACGAATTTAATTTTACCGAAATTTTGTTGTTAAAAATGATATAATATTAAATTGATTAAATTAAACAATAAAATTATAATTTTATATGGATATTATTATTCAAATCCTTAGCATTTTAATTTGTTAATAATAGCATCATATAGTGTAATAATAATATTCAAAATTATCAGAAGTAAAGGCAATTTGTATAACATACCTAAGCTTCTAAAATGAGTTCATGATTCCTATCTAGAAGTGTGTATACGTGTAAGTTCAGTATCTTTAATTGTTAATGTTCAATATAATGTAAATATTTTGAAATGTTATCAAGCTTGTTATTTTATTTGCTTGTTTTTGTGAGATATTTCATGGGTCGCTTGATAAGAACTGTTATGCAAGCATAGTTAAATGTTGAATGACGGCTTATTGCTATGTCAACTTCGTATATAAAAAGAAAGTATCTAATCTAGTTTCGTACCTCCTGATATAAATACCTGTAGTTAGATACAAGTTAGGTACTTCTTAGGAATTATAAATAGGACTTTGGAGTAAGTAAGTAGGCAAGTTGAAGATAATACCGCATAGCAATTCAGGTGCTGTTATCATACATTGCACTCATATTTGATATGACCATATTTTAAAAAAATCCCAAAAAAAAGTATAATTACTCACATTTATGTAAGAAGAGAAAAACTAATAAAAAAGTTGCAATGATTTTCCAGCGATCGCAATGGTAGATGTAAGTCATCTCCCGAGATTTTCTCAATGAGGGTTTTCGAAAATGGCGTCCACGAGGTGGCAGCACCGAGTCGTCAGGTCCAGGTAACTGTCAAAGTGCTTATCTTTACTATGAATAGTGAACGATTTTAGTGTTTTTTTTTATTTTATAATTAAAGCACTGCATTATTGTTTTACTATTGAGGTTGAGTAAATAAAAAAAACTAAATCATATTGTGTTAACAAATTTTTCAACAAGCTTTTCCTTAGTACCAGTGACTTTTGCACCCTCTCTCTTAGCTCAATTTTTAGTTCGGAAACCTTATTCTGACCGTAGTCCATAATAAAATCAATAACACTTCCAATATAACAGAATTTCAATAAACAATAAGTTCGGCACCTACAATTCCATACTATTTGACAGCTGTTTGGACCAGACGCATACGTGGCGCCACCCGGTGGCAGAAAAAATTTCAAAAACCCTCATTATGTTGGAGTCGGCTTCCAGTCTAATCGGACCATTGTTTTACAAAGAGCGACTGCCTATCTGACCTCCTCAACCCAGATTACCGGGCAAATACCCCTTGGTGGGACTGGTTGTCAGACTTACTGGCTTCTTACTACCCGTTACGACTGCTGACTTCAATGACAGCCGGGACCTACAATTGGAAAAGTCTATGCAAATTAAAGTTACTCTGTGGCTGACCTTAGGTGCCATATATCTAGCATTTTCCACAATGCATGGGTCGACGAAGTGCTCGTGTTGCTGGTCGACGTACTCGATGAGTCGGTCCTGCATGGTGGCGGACACGCTGGCGAAGTCCCAGTACTGCAGGTGCTGCACCATCTCGCAGAGGCCTACGCCGCCCGCGTGGGGACATACCTTCACTGGAAGTAAGATAACACATATTTGGTTATTATTCAATCATTGGTTGGGGTTGTTGGACTTAAAATAGAAAACAAGAGAAATATAAAAGATCTATCTTTCTAAAAGAATAATTCTTAGATCAGTCAATGGCAGAATTAAATGTGATAATATCTTTTGATATTAAATCAATCAATTATATTGGTATCGTCCGAGTTTATTAGAGCTTATTACTATGATTCAAAAATTGTAGGATTTCTTCAGACTTCAGAAGCTGTTGCACTATTTAAGTATAATAACAACCAACCCGTAACCAGCATTAATAGGTATAATAAATATCTGGACCAGTTATTGTTTTGTTATACATATCTTTATCTAGGGTCAAAAATGAAAAAAATGGCGTAGGTACATAAAGTATATCTATAAAATTAAAAAAAAAAACTGCGATACCTTTAAGTTTCTCCGCCATGAGGTAAACAGAGAGTATTTCGTTAACGCCGCCGATGCGGGCGGAGTCGATCTGACAGTACTGCATGCCACCGCTCTGCAGGAACTGCTTGAACATCACGCGGTTGGCGCACATCTCGCCCGTCGCCACGCCGATGTTGTATGGCCTTTTAAATACATCAATATGTATATTATTTATGTATACCTACGTATAAAGGGGAATTAACACTAAAGGAGAAGTAGTGCAATACAAAATTTGTCACAAGTCTCAAGTAAGCAAGGTAAGGAGTAAAGTTTCAAGAGAGCCTTTCGGGACCTGGATTTATTCCTGCTCAGTCACAATTTTATCCCATGCATCATATGTAGATACCCCACTCAAACTATAAATGTGACGTTTGTTGTTCGGATGTTTGCTCCGCATTAACAGTTGAACAGCTTTGGATAAAACTTAGTAGTATAGCATAAAGAATATAAATATGGGATATTATAAATTGCATATCAAATAAATAATCGCCTATCAATTAATACTCATCATTTATATTCTTTTTTACATCAAATAACTTAGTTCACTACAAATAAACTAAATGTTTAACAACACTCAAACTGCAGATAATTCGAAATTATACATCAATATGACATTGTTTTTTTTATTATAATGCAATACACTTAAATTTATTCTTGTACAAAAATACTACATACATAGCATTAATACTGACTGCACAGCAAATTTTCCATATTTCATAGCAAAATAACTATCCCAGTCGCATATTAACCAGTAAGTACAACAAAACCTGTTCATCATATTTGTCTTAATTTTCAAGAAGCCATGCTCGACAAATTAAATGATTATTATAACAAAAAAATCCTGTCACATTGCATTATTTCTAAAAACAGAACAAATTAACTGAAAAAGGTTCGCGGCTTCGCGCGCTTTTTCGTCACTGGAGTGCAGAGTGGCGCGAGTGAGTAAGATAGAGTTCAATTAAAAAATATTGTATTAAAAATTGAAGCTAGTAACGAAAACAAATCGCTGCAAAACCGACTCCACGTAGTCTTGTCTGCCCTACCCCTAGAGTGCAATTCAAAACCGCGTAGGCGCGGAGGGGCGAGGCGGCCTGCGAGCTGAGGAGCAGGTAATTTTAACGCTCGCCAACGCGGTTGAGGCTGGCCGGCTCGGCCGGCCAGTAAGCCGAAGCTGCGGTGGTGAGCGTGAAAATCATCTGCGACGATAAGCTCGCATTTGACCGCCGGAGCCACGAAGCGCCGGAGCCGTGACAGAAGTGATGCTTGCTGCATGTTGCATGCTTACTTCCATGTTGCATGCCTGGTTACATGCTGCATGCCTGCTTTCATGCTTCAGGCTTGTTTGCATGCTTCTTACAGGAAAATAAAAATTCCAAAACTATGCCAAAAGATGATTCTGACTATAAACATTCTGAAATATGATATTATAGTAGTAGCCTTTTAATGACTACTTATATGAAATGTATGCCAAAAGGAAATACTGACAATGACTGACAATGCACCAGCCCTATTTTTTTAAAGAACTATAGTATGTATATGCAAGCATATCATCGGACTTGCGATCCGACTCAAGTACGTGGCGCCAGCTGCAGAAGCTAAAAATGTTGCCTATTATTATTAGGGCAAAAAAGGAAACGTGTACGCCCCGCGAAAGCAAGACGCGCTTTAATAATTCAATAAATTACAATTTTGTATTTAATTTTATATTTTTTTGCTGGTCTCATTATGCCGTAATTAATAAATAATAAGATGACTGAGACAAATAAAATGCTGTTTCATTCTGAAAAACTGCTGTAAATAATATAAAAATAGAAGCTATATTTAAAAGAAAAAGAGTTAACATGTATAATGTGCATTAAGATTATTAGCTGTGCATTGATGAAAAAGCTTTTGCTTTAGGAAAAATCGCTGTACGCTGCGAAAATAAATTGTAGTGTGTTTAGTGATATTTTGAGTTGAATATTTTGCTGTGCAATCAGTAATTTTGATGGGAATTCGGAATCTTGTTGCATAGAAAAAGGATATTTTTTGATTTGCGTTTAAATACTACCCTATAAATATTAGTTACAAAAACTTAGGTAGTTCCCCTGGCGAAGATGTAACCGCGAACGGAACTGTGTCTGATACTAATAGGTCGTTGTTAACACCACAGCTACAGGAATCCCCTGGTCAAATAATATTATAGCGCCCATAAGAGCATGTCATGCATGATAAGATCAGAATGACGTCACCAGCTAGGAACTCGACAGAAAAAGTGTACCGCTATTTATAGCCACTAGTTTGGAGGCCTCTTCAAACCACCTATGGATTCCATCATTAAAGAGATCAGGTGCATGTTTTATTTCCAATGGTTCTCACGCTAAAGCCTTCGATATAGCAGCATGGCCGAGCACGTCGTCCGGGGAGGTCGGCTCTTCGATCCACATGGGTTTCAGAGGCGCCAGCTTCTTCATCCACTCGATAGCCTCGTTCACGCTCCACGCTTGATTGGCATCTACCATCTTTGAAAAGATAACATGTTTTTTTTTTCAAAATCAATTTACTGGGCATTGAATGGCGTTTTTATAAGCCGCATGCAAAGAATTGCAAAACCGTATTCACGACGCTTACTGAAGGTGGGAAAATGTGAAGGTCTGTAAGAGTAAATTAGAACTCACATAGTAAGTTACCTAGAAAATATCCTCATTGATGCCAGATTTTGCACTGGCATCGCTGTAACTCCCGAATCATATCGAAGTAGGTATGTATACCTACTGACATATTCCTTCCTTAATAAGTGTAGTAAATCTCACCAAAACATTATCAGGACCGATGCACTTGCGAACAGCGCTGCATCTTCGATAATCGTCTTCGAAGTTTACTCCAACTTTTACTTTGAAGTACTTGAAGCCCAGTTTCAGGTATTTGTCGCATAGTGACTGCACGAGCTCGTCACTGTAGCCGAGCCAACCTTGAAAAAAATAATAAGCTAAGATAAACCTTGGAAATTTTCTAGAACACAGTTAAGGTAGCTCTGTTGGTTATGGCGCAAAAAAATGGTGGTACAGCCTAGCCGGGTCGTTAGTGACTGATGCGCACGGGACAATTTTGTGACCTGTCACAGTCCCGCGCATCTGTAATCAGCCCCGCTGCCTACGTCCTGTTCCAAGCGTGGACCATGGGAGTGTCACTAACGAGCAGGTCGTGACGGACAACATTCAACTGGTAAGATTAAGGACTACAGGAGGATGTTGGTGACTATAAAACCAACTAGCCGTTTTCCCGCGGTTTTACCCGCGTCCCGTGGTAACTACTGCCCGTACCGGGATAAAATATAGCCTATGTTACTCGTGGATAATGTAGCTTTCGAATGGTGAAAGAATTTAAAAACACGGTCCAGTAGTTTTTGAGCCTATTCATTACAAACAAACAAACAAAGTTTTCCTCTTTATAATATTAGTATAGAAATATATCTACCAATCAATCTTACCAACTTGTGTGGTGTACGCAGGGTATCCATTCTGCATCAAATACTTGACTCTCTCGTCTTTGCCAGCCTGCTTGGCTTTCAGTAGTTGTATCGCCTCTTCTTTCGTTATCACGTCAGTAATGTAGCGGAAGTCTATTGTGGAAACCAAGTCCTGTCCATAAAATTTATTGCTATTATTCGACGTTAAGCCAGAAGAAAAAATGAAGGATTATCATCGGCAGGCATTATCGATTGTCCGAGATATTTCTTCTATAAATCTTACCTATTATATCTAACATATTTGGGTATAAAGGTAAATATAGGTATACATACCTCAGGTTCCATGTCAACAAGCAGTCTCCACAAAGGTTTATTTTCGAGACGTGCCCAGAGATCCCAAAGCGAGTTTAGAATGGCAGCTGCAGCCAAGTGTGCCACACCCTTCTCAGGTCCAATCTAAAATTTAGAAAAACTATTGCATATAATTGTCATAAACGTGGCCCAAGCAGCAGCCGATTAGTGATAAACAAAAGAATGTTGGTTTGGATTCCAGTTTCAAAATTATTCGGAAGGAAACCCTCGATAGGAAAAATTAAAATGTTTGGAAGAGAATAATTGTTAGGAATCGAACGCCCACCCCTCTCGGATGCCTTAGCCATCGGGCTTTTGCTGCAGAGGTAATTTATCGGTTAAAACTTCAAAACTCATGTTACCTACCCATCTCATTTGCGAGTCGTTTGTAATAGTCCGCCAGAAGCCAGCAAAATCCGCGAAGATGTCGGCCGCATTCTTCCCCATGATGAACTTCTTCATAGACCTGATGGTGAGCACGATGATCTCGGTGCCTCGGCCACAGGTGAAGGTCAGGCCGAACCCTTGCTTGCCATTCTTTGTGGTCGTGGTCACGTAGGCGCATGAGTAGTTCGGGTCAGTGTGCTAGAAAAAAGGGCAGAAATTGAGAACACCCTTCTTTTCTTGAAGTTCGTTAAAATAATCAAAACATTGTTAAAAAAGCAAAGCTAAGGGCTGAGGTTCAAGGTGCTAAGAAGCAAGGGCCCTTATAACATTATCTGTAACTTACACTTATTTAGTTTTATTGATGAGACAAAGTTGCCTACGCTTATCTCTGGATTTTTTCCATAAACTAACAAATAGCAGTAGGTATCTATAATTCCATGACCTGGCCATGACCGTGAACAGAGTTACGCGTGTCTATAAATATATATCATGACAAAAAAAAACTTATCTAGGTCAAAGTTCTCCTAGAAGAATATCTACCACTCTTCATTGACATCATAACAATTCATTTAACATCATCACGGAGGCATTTTCTAATGTCCTCCTCTGTCGGCTCCTTTTTCCACTACCTACATTTCTTCTGTCTCACTTATTAATATTGTCTCAGTGTACCCACAGTTATAAATAATTCGTCTTTTTCTTTTCTTTTTTCGGAACAAGGAAATATGGATATATGGTACCTACAATAAGGAGAAAAGGCACAGGTTTTAGCTAGCTTCACTAGTTTTGTTGCTGTAGGTCATTTTACAATGATTATAAAGACCACGTGATTATAAAACTGCATCATAGATGATAGGCTTCGGGTAGACGTTAAACCTAATGTAATTTTAAACAAACAACTTGTAGGAACTTTCCTTTATCTCAACTTTATCTTGCGAAATATTCTATACTTACCTTAATAGGTACTAACTAACGTCAGTCAGTAGTACTCAGTAGATCTTATTTCACTTTCCCACTTTCTTGGCTTCAATTTTCCACTTTCGTGAATACTGATCAATTAACGTGTTCATAACAATATTTGTAAGACTTACCAGCGCATCAGATCCATGTGATCCCAAAGATGTAGGAAACCTGACATCTTTGACGTCAATCGCCACTATTTCCAAGCCGCTGCGATTAGGCACGCGCATTTTGTATTGACTGAACAAATGACAATCGGCGACTGCGCGCGGATAACCCCCATTACAGTTATCATTTGACTAGCATTTATGTTGTTTTCTTTAAGATAAATATTGCTATATTTAGTTAAAATGCTGCACGATTTTAAACTTTATGTGTATTCGGAATAGGGTCCATAAATGCTTCCCCATGATTATTCATAATTATGTAATACATAATTTGTTCTGAGTATCTTCCGAAAGGATTTTCAACTTCAAATATACGTCAGAAACAAAGTTGTATCTACTGTTTACTAATATTTTTTGTCCAATTAACTGGTTATTGATAATGTACACAACGTCACACTATAATAATATATTAGTGTTAAACAAACATAGGTTTATTGATATTTTTACAAACAATGAGCGCCAAAAAAAGGCGAACCAAGAGGCTTATAATAAATGAAAAGAATAAATCAAAAAGTAAAAAACATTATAAAAATATATAATTCAATATTGTATATTGCATTACAAAATGTACACAAATATATTTTGATATGTAAAATGACGTCACAAGTTTTTGGTACTTAAATATGTACAGATTATTAAAATTCTGTGACTAGATCAAAGACAATTTTTTATTTTAATTTCTCAATTTTCATAGATACATATTGTAACATTGTAAATATTATGAAAGTAGGCACTTTTATTAGGCGTATTTTGTTAATTTAACATGGAATCACTTAAATAAATGCATCAAATGCATATATCTAGATAGAATTTCTAGTTACAAAATTAACAGACATAAATATCACACAGTTGGGCCACTATGTAAAAACCCCTTCTTTGCCTATCCTAATAAGCTAATGTAAGGTAAGTGCTCACATATGTTTATCGACTTAAATACGTAATTTAAATTGGTTTAACCAATTAAAAAATGTAGGTATACAGTTTACGAATATTGAGATGCACTTGTCCCCTTATATCGGCCATACACGATCATGCCTTCCTACCGTCAAAACAGTATGAAGTCTTGATCAATAAGTATTGACGTTATGTGGTCATAAACTTACAATAACCAATTCAAACGTGATGCTGACGGATCGTGTATGGCCGACATTACATTAGGCTCATACACATTGTGATGTAGATTCCACAACAGATATCATCTGTTTTCTTACTCTTACAGCCTTACTTATAAACGGGAATTAAATATAAGTAATACTTAATGGCTGTTTAAGAAAATTCTTACTTATAAACGTTGCTTAAGCATGTCTTAACAAACATTTAATCACTACTTAAGACTTTAAGTAGTGATTAGTTAAAATGTTGCTTAGAAGGTGATTAGAGATTTTATAAGTAAGGGGGTTATTCTTCAATACATTGCACTTCAACCCACAAAGACATACAAAACCTTCACACTTTTGCTTACGCTTTAAAAAAATCTCATCATCAAGGAATGATCAAAAATCTCATTACAAATATAATAGACTTATCAAACCAATCACCAATTACATACATTCATTTCAAAAAGTCAATTTCTATCGCTTTTATATATTTTAGCATATATTTTAATAAAAAATGTCCTACGAAGGGGAAATAGGAGTAAGTAAGACCTAACAAAAAAACACATTGTATAAATGAGTAACTGAAAATAGAAGTTTAACCTTCTTTTAAATTTCCTGGTATTTTAGAGCTTAAAATGAGTCATATTCTGTTACACAGTTGAGGAATACGTTTTTGCGGACTTCACTATAAAATAAAAAACAAAGGAGATATATTTCATACTATTTGGCTGGTTTGTGTAGCTACTCATTAAAGGTATAAAAAAAATATGCTGTCTCATTTCAAAATTGATAGTGACTATTTTTCACGGCGTAGTAACGCAGGTGTGCATGCATATCAATAGAAGTTAATATTTGTTCAGTTAAAACTAAGTATTTGAATTTAAAAATCTGAAAGATAAAAAAATTACAAGGAAAAAATCGAGATTTACAGCCTTACTTATAAAAATCAACAAATCATCTTCTAAGCATTGTTTTAAGTAATTACTACTTAAAGCCTTAAGTAGTGATTAAATTATTTTGACCTATAAACGTTGCTTAAGCATGTCTTAAGTAATGAACAGATAATGACATAAAAACATACTAATTTCTCAACACTACCGGAATGTTGGTAGCTTAAAAAAATATTTGTCATCAAAACGTTGTGTAATGGCAACAATGGCATCCGTAAAATATAAAATTAAAAAGTTGAGCTGTCAATAAACCGGAAATGAAAAATCAGCTGGTAAGAATCCAGCCATTTTGATAATTAGCGGGTTAAACAAGGGTGTGAGGCTACTTAATTTGACAGCTCATTTAAGACATTGCTAAGAAAATGATTTATTTCAGCCACGTTTATAAGTAAGATTTTTTCTTAAACATCTCTTAAGTATAACTTATTATTTTATAAGTAAGGCTGATAGATTCTAACATACCCCTATTTCTTCACATTTCACTAAAATGTTTACTTTTTACTTTTCTTGTACATAACGGATAAGTCTCTGACGAGACTCCTCTCTCCTTCCTCCCACAGCAGACTAGCCAGCCGGCCCAGAGTTCCATCGTCATCATTGTTCACCCAGTCTATCAGTAGTTTGTAACGCGCCTGTGAAAATAAATCCGTGTTAATAAACTAGCAACTGTTACAGCCCTTTTTTTATAATCCCACCGCTGAGCACAGGCCTCCTCTCACACGGAGAAGGATTGAGCATTAATCATCACGCTTGCTCAATGCGGCAACCATTATTTCATAATAGTAATCTGTGCTAGTTCTACCAGAATGTTAAAATTCTGCTACAGTAACCCAGAATGTAAAGTTTTTGTCAGTGATCCGCGCATGCGCGAGGCGGCACATGGCTAACTTTAGTTTGCGAGTTGCGAGTTTGCATTGGCGAGAACAGGGCCCCGATTCTCCTAAGTTAATAATGTCAAAATCGAATAGAAATCGAATCGTAATATGATCGCAATAACAGTTTTAACCATATCGGGTATTCTGCTACTAATATAAGACTAATCGTATTCCAACGACATTCGATTGGTTTGCGATTGGTTTGCTATTTTGGTGATTTTGGTCTATAATACGGTAGTTTGCTGTACAATAATTTTACAATCGTAAATCATTTGCAGACAAAATGATTCATTATTGAATGACAGAAAAGGATAAAAACGTTTATTTCAAAGAAAAAATAGCGGAATGCCACATACATGGATTGGATCTCAGTCGAACCGAGTCGAACGTGAATCGTATGTCGCTTAAGTAAAATTAGAAGAATCGGGCCCCAGTATTAAGAAATGGTTTGAATTGGTTTGTCAAGAGAACCAAACTTGGTGGTCGAGATTAACACTGGATATTTTTTATCTTGGCTACTAAAATAAGTGGTAGGTAGGTATTGATAACAGCATAATGTTATATTTGTCAAGAACTAGGTATGTGTTCCCTCGGTTTCATTAGACCAAATCGCATAAGGGGGATTTGGTCTAATATAATTTGGTATAACATTATGCTGTTATCAATACCTACCTACCACTTATTTTAGTATCTCATATCTCTATAGAGCAGCACTAAACTGCAATAAATACTACGTTACTATCTCAAAAAATATGTATTTGCGTGGTTTTCATGACGTAAGTATCTAGTCAAGTAATACGACGTATGCAGACCTTATCATAATGCACTGTACAACTATTGAGGAAAAAGAGTATTTTAATTGACAATAACAATTAAAAGATAACTTATTTATTTGTTTATGATTATGTATTGTTGTTATCATGATAGTTCTCTAAATTGTTGTTTATAATTTAATTCTAGGACCAAGAATGCGCGTGTGGCCATTCCTTTTGCTTAACTATCCCATCTAAAAATGGCTTCTGCCAGCTGTCAAAAGCTTGTCATTTGAGCCATTAAAAAAAAACTGGTGAAAACTTATATAAAAATAAACTAAAATCTGTTGATAATCTGCTATCAAATACTTAACATTACAAGTTTAGTAACAATATTTTATATTTACCTCAGATATATCATATCCAGCGGCATTGATTTCAGCAGTTTCAATTCTTCCTTGAGTGAAGCCGAGTGCTCTGTAGACTGTGTGCCAGTTCTTCCCAAGATTCTTTGATATATAGTCCATGTAGTCATGGTCAGGCTGGAAAAATACATACAAGTTTATACAACATTGAAAACATGTGGTTTAGTTTGAGTATTATCCATACTAATATAATAAAAGGAAAAATGTTTTGTTGTTTTTATCGCACCCTTAATGCTTCGAAAATACTAAACAGATTTATAAAATGCTTTCACTATTAGAAAGCTGGACTATCCCTGAGTAATATACGCTATATTGCACTCGGGTATGGGAAGAAGTTCCCACAGAAAGGGGCGAAACCGTGGGAACCAGCTAGTATGTATGTATGTAAAGCAGCTACTGTGAATAAGAACAAGCTTTAATAAATGCCATCAAATGAGTGGAGTAAGGCTTAAAGAAGAGAAGGATGTTTTTACTCCCTATAGTTTTTTGTACTTTGGTGCTATGTCTAATTACCTTTATCCTAGCTTCCATAAGCAGCCTGATAAAGTTATCCTTCTCAATTTCTTCCTCTTCATACTTCTTCTCTTTACCTGATTGTTTATTGCCCGACATTGTGACTGGGCCGAAGTAGTAATCATTTCCTAGCCTGACACCTTTAGCATTTACTATGTTGTATACATTTCCAGTTGCTGAAAATATATTTACATCATTATTTAATGAAGCATGAGATTCAACAATGTATTATACTCATTACTTCTCTTAGCATGAAAGATGACTCATACAGTTATTATATATGGGTATTTCCAGCACTCTTTTTTGTGGAGGTTACAAAGACATTTGAAACAATATTCCTTATCTATTCGGCACAAATTCAACTGACCTAACCTCTTATAATTCAAATGACCATTTTATTGAACAAAACACAGAAAATATAAGAATGTGAACTGGCATAGCTTATGAATCAGAGACAGTTTAACAATTTTATCTTTACATAATATTATGTAAGTTAAGTAAATACTTATAAAGATTATTTGTTAAGATAATGCAAATTAAACAGGACGTCATTCACATTCCACACATTTTTGATTCAAAATCAAAAGTGATGGCCAAAAAGTACTATAGTCTGATGCCATAGGTACACTTGAGCATTTGTTAATATGGTGGTCAGGACGTAGCAAAGGCACCAATAACCAATATGGCACCAAAGTAATACTGTGCTTGTTACTGTTGGAGTTATAAAAGTCTGTCTTTTAATATATTTTCGAATAAACTATGAATCATTCGAAAAACCAATGTGTACTGGAATAAATTCTCTTTGAGTGGGATTACTGAAAACCTTATTGGAATATATTATTTGTTCATTACCTTGAACGTTTACGGAGCTTGAACTGCCGCGTTTTTCTTGAGAAGACTTTGAATAGTCTTCATCATCATCAACTGTTTTCTTAGTTTTCTTTTTCTTTTCTTTTTTTGATTTCTTATCTTTTTTGATGTCATCGTCAGACACGGACTCTATAACTATTTCTTCTTCTTGTTCTTCTGGATGTTGATTATTTGTATTGTTAGCTTCTGGTCTACGACCTTCACTAGTCCTGGGGGCTCTTGGAACTGCGTCCGACTTCAGCCCTTTAAACATTTCTAATAGTTTGGAAACTTTCGAGTTGATGGTAGTCATTTTGAGAAATTTATGAGTGCAAAAAGTTTTTAGAATCACAAAGAACTTTCCTTATCAACAAACATCAATGCTCACTTGGCTATCTATGTCCACACTGGATGTTTTATTACACAAAATTTGCGACATCACCTATTATTCCACTAAGTTTTTATTCATATTAAGTAAAAAGTGTAACTTAAAATAATATTGACTTTATTTGTAAGTTCTGAAGAAGATTTAATTTACGAAATGACACAAATTACTACAAATTGACAAACAACAAGACATTACTTAACTTAGTGTTGCCACTTGCTATTGCTACCTTTTCATCCGATAAAAACAACCCTGTTTTATTGATGTTCCTAAAAGAGCCAATCCATTCATTCACATGCGCAAGTGTTGCATTACGTAACGACTGTATCTTTTTAATTAATTTATAAGGCAAGAAGTTTCTTGGGGGTGGGCGGTCGAAGTGTGTTTGCTGAAAGAAAAAATAATAAATGTAAAAGATTGTATTTTCGAAAATACCTGAAACGCCACTGTACTTCCCCGATTCTATGTTGTTGGTAAATCCCCAATTTATTAATTCCATGTACATACCAATAAGACTACATCTTGTTTAGATAATATTGGATCCTGTTCTCATGCAATGAGATTTATCTTACTTTAATTAATCAGAGGAAAGGAGGTCAATTACGAGGAGATAACGTAAGTTCCATTTTTGAAGTTTTGTTTAATTTGACATTAGTTTTCAATGTCAGCTCTATTTCAAAATTTTCTTCTACGCATTTTGAAAAAGTTATAATTTGCTAAAAATGAATAAAAAGGAAAGTGAGCCTAAGACTTCACTATCAATCTCGTTGTTTAATTTATTTAAATTAGGACTTTTTGAAACAATTTACGCCAAGGGTCCAAACTCTGATACTAATTCCCCCCGAAAGGATCTGTGGCACCATCCCGGATCCCCACGAAAGGCCTGTGTGAACAAGAACCAAATTGATGATTCTGCGGATTCAGCCAGTAGTTCAGCGAGGGATCCATGTGTGGCATCACATAAACCTACCTGTGCTGATAGATCTGCTGGTGGTGATGCGCCACCAATCAAAATATGCAGGTGCAAAGTGGCTACGGATGGCTCCAAATTATCTGCTGGTGACCGAGGAAAAACTGGAGCTGGGGTGACTGGCTCTCGAGCAGGACGTGTGGACGATCGGAAAGTACGATGCGACAAGGATCAAAAGGATCCCGATGATCTACCAGCAGGTGCTACCAACCCGGGTCTTCTGCGGCACATACACAATGCAGCAAGATATAGACTACCACAATGTTTTGAAGGTGGCAGTGTTTCTGTGAAACAAAGCTCAAGTACCAATTGGATCTTTGGTCATAGTCTGTCGTTTAGTTCTGTGTCCCCTGGCGGTTATAAACTGTTGTTGTCATACGTGGATAAAAACAAGCCGTCATCATTGCCATACTTCGTTATGGAAGCCGCGCCGGGTGGGCAGATGAGCTGCGAAATGCGCGTGGGACCGACTCAGGGCACCCGGGCAACAGTCGTCGCACAAATAGCTGAGGCTGAGTTCTACAGTTTTGAGAGCATTATGGACGCATACTTCAATAAGTTCACAGCCTCTATTATTGCTGTGAACCGGGAGTTCATTGCACTTCATTATCTGCAGGTACATTATGTTTAAGTGTGATTAGTAGGTACGTATCTCCAAATTCAGCATTTTGTAGCTTAGGAGGTAGTAGCATCGAGCAGGATAGGTATCTTTATCTGCACATTATGTGGAATAGAAAGCACAACGCAATTCGTTGTTACTAATTAAAAGATATAGTGGTAGGCATAGTGGAATATTTTCATCCGATCATTGATCCGCAGGAAATCTAAAGATCAAGAAGCTCTCAGGATCGTTCTGTTCGAATAACTTCTTTTTGTTCTTGAAGTTCTTCCGCGACCAGCGAAGGTTGGCGGTTAGATCCGCATCTTTGTTGCTATCCTTGCCATAGTGAAACATTTTGCGAAGACAGAGAAAATCTAGATAAAAATCCATGCCAATTTATTTAAATACCTGTATATTACTACTTTTTCCAACAATCAGATAACCGAATAAGTTATTTCGAAGGCTGTGACGGACCAGCTATCACTGGGGGCAGAGGTGGTGGCCCGCGGTCACTCGGCTGAGCTGAGCTCTGCTTCGGGGGCCGGGCGGTGGGTGTACGAAGACCACTCTGTCAGCGCCACACTCGGCAACCGCGGCCTAGACCTGTGCTATGCGAGAGACATCAGACCTTTCCTCACCGTTGCTGCTATGCTTGAGGTGGGAAATCACGCGACTTACCTACAGTTTTTTTTTTGTTTGCTCCAAATTTTCTTCAATCATCCTCCTAAGTGTTTCCCTAGTGCTACTTAACGGCTGCGTTTTTGCAGCTAAACACCCGTTATCGGGAAACTAAAATAAACTTACAGTCCGACAGAATTTCTGGCTTATGTTTACCGGTAGGTATCGACTGAAACTAGACACTCGAAAGAAACTAGAAAGACTAAGACTTATTAAAGCTATTGTAACCGGATAACTAAAATCTATAATTTCTAGAAACGTTACATTTCAAGGAACGTTCGCGCACAATTTTTACTATTTGCTTTGATTAGTATTATTAGTATTTGCTGAATAAACATTTGTCTCCTACGCTGTGTGTCACAGTGCCATACAGTTCAGTATACCACGGTAGAAATCCCGCCATAAGACTTGTACGATAAATATCCAAGTTTTTTTATGAAACCACAGGTGGGATTCGCAGTCCGACGTGCAGTAGCGACCCTGGCCTACGAGTGGCATACGGAAGAGTGGACGGTACGAGGGTCCGCAGACTCCGACGGCCTGGTCGGTGCCACACTCCAGAGGTCCCTCGGAGGTCGGAAGGCGAAACTCGCGTGCGCCATCTCCGCTCTCCTCAACCATCCTAACGATAAGTTCAGACTCGGCTTTGGAATTACGGCTGCCATTGTTTAAACAGTAAATCTAGCTAGTTTCAAATAATTTAACAACTAACTTGTAGGTACTATGCACGATGACACGCTAAACATAATTATGTAGATGCAAATAAAATACCTATATACTTACTTAATTTGGTGTTTGTCAATTTCTACTGATTGACAGAAATGAATCATGTGTAAGTTTGGTGAAAGGTCGTTCAAGCTCGTCTAATTAGCGTTAGTGTTAGTTTCTGATGTTGTACCCAATTGAAATTTGATAATTATGTAGTCCTTAAAGTTTTTGTATGTAATGTTATGGTGAGTAAGCCTATAGATGCATTTTTAAGTGTCTTTGTTTCAAACGTTGAATTATAACCGGTCGATTTTCATTCCTACAAAAATTACGACAAATATTATTGTGATGCGATTTTTTCCGAGGCTAAACAAACTAAGGTTTGGTTGTAAGCAAATCGAAGTTGACAAATTTCAGCATATGGTATAAACTGGTACAAGAAGTGTGTCATGAAAATCGACCAATATAGGTACATGATTCAATCAGAGAAATGAAGAAAATATAGGTATTTTGTAATTCGTTTTAGAAATCAATTTGAACAATGGAATCTAGATGTTAAATATTGTTATTTTGATATTAATATTAAATAGGTATTATTTATTAATGCTGTCTTTTAATTTAACTTATTCCATATTTTATTAATGATGAACTTTTAATTTATCTACACAAACAGTTAACTAATCTTTCTAATTTAAAATACTAAGGACACATACCTGTATAATGGACGGCTAAATGACGATTTGCTTCACAAAATTTCAAATCACAATAACATTCACAAGCTGTCCTCACAATTTAATAATGCACACAAATACTAGAAAATACTATTAAAAATTCATTTTCAATGTAACGATAATGTAGGCGTGTATTACCCGCCGTCGGATGCGTCAGTGCATCGCGGCGGCGGCGCGCTGGGCGGGCGCCTGCGCGAACGTTGGGCGGGGTCTGAATCACCGCCCTTGCTCGCCCCGCACACAATAATGGACTTTACATCGTAAAAATAAAGTGTTATTTGATGTAAATAAGTGTTTGGAATAAAAGTGTGGGCGTAGGGTGCTGGAGTGCTGCAGTGTGTATTCCGTAGAGCGTGTCAGGAGAGGTGAGCGCGCGGCGCTGTGTTGGCGGCAGTAATGGTGATGGAGCGGCTCGCGGACTTCGTGAGCAAGTCGCTGGAGGGTGGCGAGGCGCCGGCGCCGCCGCCCGAGCCTGGCGACGCGGACGACGCGGATGACGTGGAGGTGGACATCACGGAGCTGGAGGACAAGGCGCCGCCGCCGAAGCGCCCGCGCAACTGGCTGCTGTCGCCCGTGCCCCACCACTGCAAGCGGGAGCAGGCACACGATGACGATGATGATCACAGGCACGGTAAGTTGTTCACCAACTCCTGATTAACCTTTGTGGTAAAATAGGACTCGAAAGTCGTTAATTTACTTAAGTGTCATTAATGAGGTTGCTGAAGTTTCAGATATAAACGTCAGCAACCTCATTTCTTAAACTTTCGTTTTTGAAGCCTAATGTTTTGTTTACTGTGACAAACCCTCTAAATCTGTTTCTTAATGTCGCCACTTAGGTATGCCATCATTAGCTAGAGTCTAGAGCTCCCTAGAGTCGGCTAGAGATCTGCACCTTTAAGAAATAGGTACCTGCCGACGTTAAGACATACCTTTTGATATATTTAAGTAGGTAATTTTGATAAATATTAACAGTTATTTTCTCATCTTGCATATCTACTGTCTCGTCCATTGGAGGTATGCTTACTACCAGAATATGGATTTCGTGAAGGCCTACACTAGTAACTTAGTAATATATTGAAAGGTACTACCGTCTTTAATTACGGAAACCACAAATAAAACTATGATTGCTACTACCTATTCATAATATTGGTAATGCAAAAATTACGGTTCCGACAAATAATATAATTAAACTGCATAGAAGGCGGTCGGCGGCCAGTTATGAAATAGTATCAATACTAGCCCTAGAAATTGGGAATCTTTATGTATATTGACCTTTTAAGTGATTTTCTTGAATCATGGAGGATGACTAATATCTAATCTCGTTGTTGACTAATATCTAATTTATAAAGATTCATTACCTACTTGCTTTAGATAGATTAGTGGCTATAGGAATATGGGTAATAGCGCATGCCACCATTTTAAATATAGCACCAATTATCTACCTATATCCATCTTTGAGTGACTTTATGGGTAGAATAGAATATTCTTTATTGTACACTAATAACAAACATAGAAGGACATAACAAACAAGTAGTAGAAGAGTACAATAGGGTAGTGAGAAGACAAAATAGAGACGGGTGACTGGATACAGTAGCAATTTAATACTTATAACAATTTAATACTTATCCTTTAATCATTAAGCGTGCTCTTCTCGACTTCAGTTCAATTAATAGATTTTTAATTACGTTAAAAAAATAATAGATTCTGTCTGTCTTTTTCTATTCTTATCACCTATACTCTTTAATTAATTTTCAACCAAGTTTATGTCCTCATAGATGAAGAGCTTGAAGAAGTAGTCTAGGGCGGATCTCTTTTGAAACATTATTAATTTATGGTAGGATGAAATCCATTGGAAAAGAAAGAGAATTTGGAAAATTTCAAAGCTCAGTCCAGGACATGAGATTAATTCCAAAACCTACCTTATTTCATCGCAGATTTGCTGAAATAATAGTAAAGTCTTCTGTTCTCTCCAATTCTCTGTATAATGAAATTTCTGCTGGCCTTAGAAGGTGCAGGTATGGAGGAAAGCTGATAATTCTACCAAAACAGATTTTTTTTCCATAAGGACTATAATACTTTGTCACAGAGGAAGCCGTTTTTAATGATCTCGAGCTGCAGTCTGTGGAAAGTATTAGCCTAGATTATGGGCCATGTTTCTGGTGGGGCCTTATGTTTCATATTTTAAAATATATGAGATAAACAAACATCAATTTACTTACCTACTTAGGTATGTACGGTACAAAGAGTTAGTTCAGACGTTGAATGGAACCTTGTTACCTACAAAGGCAAGATATCGATTGAATTTATAAAAACGAGAAAATGAGTCAAATTTCCTTTCACACCTTTATCTGTGCATGAAAAAACTGAGTACCTATAATTTGCTTGTGAGTGTACTTTGTTACTTTAATTTATTGGAAAGTAGGTAATTGAAGACGAGGATCCAAAATAGAAGCCACATTTTGAAATAAGTGCGCTTAGTTTGTCACTTTGTCATTAGGTACAGTTGAGGCGGGATTGACAATCAATTAGCCGAGAACTGTAATGATATCCCCGTACATGTGCCAAAAAGCGTTTCATTTTTTAATACACTTAGGTACTGTAGAGAGGGTGTACTACGCCCAATCGAATGACAAATAATCGAATGCCAATTGATCGACCACTATAAATCGAAATTCTAAATAGGTACTCGAACATTCATAATATCGAATGGTTATTAAATCGAACATTCAATACATCGCGCAGTCAATACATCGAGTGTTCAAAATATCGAATGTTCGTTTGATCGAGCGTTAAATACATCGAATATTCATCCTATCGAAAAATCTATATTTTTTTTTAATACAAAAGAAAACTCAAAATTTACTAATAAATCACATTTTAATCTTTAATTCTTATCTTTTATAGGTAAATTTTAAAATTTTGTGTGAATTGAAAAGGTATAAACGGGATTGGGAAAACCTAAGTTACAAAAAAGAGGCAAAAGCGATGATGATGCGATTTAAAAATTTTTAAATAATAAAAACTACATTAAAATTTATAAATTATTCATAAATTTTGAGTTTTTCTTGTATTAAAAAAAATATAGATTTTTCGTTAGGATGAATATGCGATGCATTTAACGCTCGATCAAACGAACATTCGATATTTTGAACACTCGATGTATTGACTGCGCGATGTATTGAATGTTCGATTTAATAACCATTCGATATTATGAATGTTCGAGTATTTAGAATTTCGATTTATAGTGGTCGATCAATTGATATTCGATTATTTGTTATTCGATTCGGCGTAGTACACCCCTGTAGAGATGTAGTACTGAAGTAGATTAGAAGTAGGTTTTATTAATTGTAATTGATACTGGCCGGACAATGATATAAATAGAAATAGAATAGTTTTATATTGAAGTATGTCACTTCACCCCCGAGTCGGCGAATAAACGCGAAGTTAAAGTTATATTGAATGTTTTAATTTAAGAGCGCTATTACAAAATCGAATCGCTCAGGTTTAGGTAAATTAGACGATAGCCGGCAGCACTTGCGCGCGTGTGCGTCTAGTGAAATACGCAACGCACACCTGCGGACCGCCACGCGGCACAAACAAACTTGAGACTTTGCCACTTTTATTTTCGAAATAGTTTATTGGTTTTATAGTTTATGAAATATTATTTGTACCGATGAATTTTATAACCTAGAATAGCTCGATTGAGTTACAATAAACAAATAATCGTTTACAATTTTTAAATTATTTAATCGACAACTAAACTTCACCATGTTTATCAATTAGGTATAAGTAATTGATTTATAAAAAAACTAAAATCTATAATTCGTCTTCCATGTATTGTATCTTCATTTTCCTGCAACAATAAAAACTAGGAATGTAAATAGTTTATTAAAACAAATATGTCTGTTGCGAGTGACAAAAAATACTTACCATATTATTTGTACTTTTATCCGATTGAGTCTGATAATCTGAATTAAATATGCTTTCATTATCCTGCAAGAATCAAAGATATCCAATAATATTATTATGCAACAGCGAAACTAACGACGATGACATTTACGTACATATTTCTATATAACCAACATCAAAAAAAGAGAACCCAATCTATAACATTTTCGCATTAGAATATCATGGGTTAATACTTGTGTATATTACATTTCAATCAGATCATTATAACTAATAAATAAAATAAAAACTCACTAGTATCAAAACGAGTTCGTTGCGCAGGTTGCGCTATATTTTTCGAGCTCCGGCGAGTTTGCGCGGCGCAACAGCGAGCGATACGTCCTCCCTCGATAAGCGCTTGGCGCTGACTAAAGTTGAACACCGCGCGTCACAAGATTTATATTGATTTTTGCATTGCAAACAAAAATTATTTTAAAATATTGTTTTACTTTTAAATAGACCAATTTTTTTTTTCAAGCTTTATAACAATACCACCTTAATTATTAAATATGTTTTATTTGAATTTGGATTATACTTTCATAGATAAAAAATATAGTTTTGTACGGAAAATTGTCAGTAACTGTCAGTTTTATAGAATTATTTTTGGTGTATTACTGTATGAATTGTAATAAATTGGTGTAAGCAAGCACAAGTACAAGATATAGTTGTATCTTGAACATTTTTATAAATGGTTAAATTTAAGGCGGCCAACTTTCCGAAAACTGAATGCGGGACTTAACCTTTCGTGAAAAGGGGGGGGGGGGCGGCATTGAAAAATGATCGGACGGAACTGATAAAATAAAAACCGTAAGCAAAAAGCTATCATTTAACCTATCAATATCGTGTCACAGCGTGCACTAATGTCTTATTTTCAAAATCATTAGGCCTCACGAGTTCAGTAGAAATAAAGAGAACGAGATTATATTATAGGTAATCTGTGTTCCTGCACTGTTGAGCGTGCGCGCAGGTGGGTGTTGTGTAGAAGCGTGGTAGAAAAATAGGGATGCGGGACATGCGGGACGCATACAACGTTTTGCGGGACTATTTTACTAATAATTTCAAAACGGGATTTCGTCAAGCATTGCGGGACGGTCCCGCAGAATGCGGGACGGTTGGCCGCCTTAGTTAAATTGCTATATCCTCGTAGTACTGAAGCATCAAAAGATTCCCAAAAGCAACATTTTATGAAACATCCTTTGCAGAGACAAAGATTTTACTGATGTACGTGGACAAATTAAAATATTTATTGAAAACAGCCCCAAGATAAATGATCAAACTTTCTTAATCTTATTTTTGTTTTTTTTTTTGTGACTATATCCAAAGCATAATGACGCATCAAAACTCGTATAAAACTCGAAAATTTGTGATAGCCCTCTTAATATCCTGAAGATCCCCGGTTCCTAGCGCGCCACGCGCTACAGTACTTACTACCAAAAATAATATATCAACCGGCATCGAATTTAAAAAATTCACTTCACTATTAGAATTTGAAAACATTTTTGGCAACTAAACCGTAAAAATATGTTTTTTTTTTCTATCCCGGGCTTTTTTTGCTTATCTACGGATAGGCAAAGACCCTCTTCAGTTTATTTTTTAAAAAGATGAATTTCGAATCTTTTATTTTTGAATTTAGAACTCCAATTATTTATTGTCTGCTATCGAATATCCTAAAATTGAAAAATAATAATATTTCTTTTCTTTATAGTCTATGTATGGATATCAATAAGTTATGTTTTTTTATTCGAATACATTTACTCTTTGGTTTATGTATGTTGTTCTGTATGTGCGGTGAATGACCCTTTACATGCATGTAGACGATGTAAGAGATGGTAAGTAATACACTGGCATTGAAATAATTAACTAATAACTTTGATAAGTATTAAAATTGTCTATTAAATGTAATTGAATAAAACGGTAGATCATTCTTAAAACGATCATTAATTATATTAAAGCGAGGATTAGCGCCGATCGCTGAGCGAGAGAAGAAAGCTGCGAACAGATCCGTGAAAGAGTTCTCAATCAAATAAATCAGAGACGCTCGGCGACTTTACAGGGGTTATACTTACGGAGCGTTGTACAATTAATCACTGTTCGCTGGTCGTTAGGTGTCTGAGGAGTTCGGATGCCCCGGAGACGAAAGGGGAGAGCGGGTGTGGCTCACAGCACCGCCCACAGCCGGATAATCCCTCCATTTACATAATTGCCGTATAAAAAGGAGAGCTTCCCAATTTGCTAAATTGCTTCAAACGACAATCTTAAACGTAGAGCGTTTGTTCCCGGGAGGCGAGCGCGAGCCGCCGCTCCAGTGCCGACGGGGATGCGATTAGCGATGTATTAGCACTTCACTGATTTATTTCTTGATTAATTTAACCGTTCACTGCTATTGTTTGGTCTTTACAATTCAATCTGAGTTCTATGGAAGAGGATCGATTGTTTCGATTAGGTTTGTTAATCTAATAAGATCTAATAAATACTTATGATCTAAAATAATTACGATTTCAATTTATACTTAACGAGTATATTGTTATGTTCTTTGTATTCAAGTCATTTTTTTCAAATAAAACGAGAACTGAAAAATACATTTAGCTCCACGCCAGAATTAGTTTGTTTTTAAAATCAGCGAACAAAGTGGACTAAACAAATATTAATAAAAGAGATTGGTATTACGGGACATCTCAAACAGCTGTAATCCTCAGCAGAGCTGCAATGTACTCAGAGCGAACTGTTATTCCTTAACTCAATTACGAGCGGGCTACGACGCTCCGAGAAATGCTACGACAACATTCTGTAGTCAGATTTGCAGTTAGTATTACAGTTTAACATTTTCGTTTGGATAAAACATTGAAATTGCGTTTTCATCGCATTCAATTACGTAGTGTTACAAACTCCTTCGTCCACTAATCATCACGAGTTGGCAGAATGTTGTAAATGAACGTTGCCTTTGCCTGGCAGACGTTTAATTTTGCGCGGGAATGTAATTCTATACATTGGCGTATGCACATTCAATTTTGTACTCATAAATAAATTAAGTATTTGTTTATTTCTTACGAACGTTTAAATTAGGTACCTATACTGTTACATTGACCGAAGTTTATTTCAGTTTAAATACTTGAGGCATCTACACTTAATTGCAGTGCCGTGCACATTGTGAATTACTTAGGTAACAGCTAAAATTCAGTTTATAGTTTCGCTTAGGGTAAGTCATTTCAGTGTTTCATTATTATGAATTATTGAGTGTAGTGTTTGTAATATTGTACCCGAGTAAAAAAGTGTTAAGAATGTTTTCTTTCTAATACACACGGCACAAAACACGGCTTACTCGAAATTGAATTTCCAAAAGTCTCACTAACCTTTCTGCTATGCCCTACTATCGGATCGTCCCAAGAGGATGCTGATTTAAGTCCCTCCGACTCCTATAAAATGTTGATTTAAACACCACTTACATTTTGATTTGCACTATTACTTCGTATTATTTATGAAATGTTACTTATGAATAATCTAAATAACGATTAAGACAAATCGTCGATAGTTTTTTAAGAAAATATTTTTTGCGATGGAAATATGCACTTTAAATATCAGTTTATGTTACAGGAAAAGAGGCATTAAATTAGTGTGTTTTCGCTTTATCTCATTTATTTTTGGATAGATTAAAATATTTAGGCTTAGGTTAAAAAGGAATTCACGGAGATTTTTTTCTAAAATCAGCAAAATAGCTCATGTCACCTTTTGGAACAAGAAGCGAAAACTTCAACATTCTTATACCTCATGACCTGAACAAGTCATAATTTCTAGTACTGCCCACATAACAGATTCTCTACTCCGCAGATGCCACGGACAAATCCCCGACGGGCGGGAGCAACAATGGCGGCGGCAAACAGCGCCGGTCCCGCACGAACTTCACGCTGGAACAGCTGGGTGAACTGGAACGACTGTTTGACGAGACCCACTATCCTGACGCCTTCATGCGGGAAGAACTCAGCCAGAGGCTTGGACTCAGCGAGGCTAGGGTTCAGGTAGGTAACTCGATATCGTTGTCTTTTTTATTCTTATTTAAAAATAGAATTAAGGTACAGTTACACATGCTAGTTAGCAGCACGAAAGCATGCTACTTTTGAGCAATTGCTACTTAGTGGTACGTGTGTCGAAACATTGCTAATAATGAGCATGCTAGTTTCGAGTTTGCTCGAAAATCGACGGTCGTGCGATTATTGGGCATGCTACCTGCAGCGCGGGTGGAAGGGGGCGTGCTTATTGCGTGTGTGAACAGATTTGCTTATTGAGCATGCTAGTATCGATAAGTCGTCAGCAGCAGGTGCGCGTGCACAATTTCGCGCTAGAAATGTCTCGCTGGGGCGATGAAAAAACGTTGAAATTTGTGATTTTATATCGGACCAATCACGGACCCAAATCTTCCTATTCCTTGTTTTTTTTTTTCTATCTGAGAGAAGTTTTTGGACGCCTTGCAACGCTACCAAAAGAATAATTCTATTCAACTCCATACGAATGACTGTTTGATTGTCTATGATTTTGTTTGAACTGACAGTAAGCACGCTATAAAATGTCATGTGTACCGGAGTGTTTGCTTTGAGCATACTCTTTCAGAAGCATACTTAAAACTAGCATGCTTTTATCTAGCAAATGTAGACAAGATGCTCGAAACAAGTATGCTAATGAGCATACTAAAAAGGATGCTACTAACTAGCATGTGTAACTGTACCTTTAGGTTCTTAATTCAATACAGGACTACCTACTTTATATTATGTTTCTGGCCTAAGTGTTTTTGTCTGTGTTCCACTATAAAGCCCACTTTTTAGAACTAAGCATTTTGTGGGACTCTTGGTAAGAACCTGAATGCAGCAGTTATGGCGAGTTGATTTAGGGGATCATGATATCAACGCTTACTACTTTGCAGGCCTTTTTATTGAGCAACTTTGTTTTAATCGAAATAATTTAAGGACCTGAAATATGTGCTTGGCACTCTCAACTGAACTTTATATGATTCAATAGGTATAAAAAGTACATAGAAAGGTAAGATCTTATCTACACTACAAACAAATTCTGAAAACAAACAAAATACAATATTATTGCATTGTTTGTTCCTGATTCAGGTAGATATTGTAATACCTCGCTTAACACAACATCCAATTTATGAGTCTGGTCTCGTTTTTTTGCAACTATTTATTGGTTACAATTCTTACAGTGTTGCATGCTATAAATTATGGCTAATGCAACAGCGTATGCAAAGAGGGCCAGCGGAAAATAAAATTGCAACTTGTCTATGCAACTTTCTGTCAGAAACAGGTGGATTGAACAAGTGGTGTCATTGTACATGGCCATTTTCAGGACAGTAAGGACGGTCGGTGTGGAATACAGTTAAGTTTCAATACAGAACCTTGTACCCCACAAAAAGGTCAAACCGAAATATCTAGGTATATTCGCCCTGCTTAAGGGGCACACGAAGATACCCTGTATGTTCCGCAAGCATCACAATTCTTTGCAATTTCCCAGATATTGATATTTTTTGTGATTTTCAAAGGTTTCTTCAAGGTTCAAGGTCTGTGTACGACTTAAAATTGCAATAACATATTTTTTTTTTTAAATTGTAGTTTTATGTAATACATCAAATAAACGTATTGTACATACTTCAAATTGATTAACTTATTACTCAAATATTCACTAACACACACTTAACATGAATATTAGACGCGTTTATTATGATTGTATGTACCTGTCATCACAAATATCAATTAACACGCATACGCATAACACGCTTAATACTCACGAAATTATCACGTGCGATATTCATTAGAGCGTAGCAATATCTCGATTCTCGAACCCTTCGAATTTGACTCGATTAGGCTTAGGACACGAAGTAGCATCAAATGGGGCGTTTTATGCTCATCATCATTGCATATCGTCATATTTATTTTTGCATTCATATTATGTTTACGTGAACAAATGGATGAGGTGATTTGCGAAAGGCTGAAATACAAGAAATAAAAGAAAGTCTTCCATACAAATTATATTCACATAAAGCACCATGACGGCTGAGCTGGTTTTTTGCGGTCGCCATAGATTAACTTTGTATACAATGTATACCTCTATATACTCTTCGACGGACCTTATTTCACCCATGTAAAATAGTCGACAATAAACATTACCTATCGCTAAATATGTCGCTCTTTAGTCCCATATAAGCGTAGCCTTAATAGTGATGCGACCCTCTCATTACTAATGCACGTAATTAGCTGTGAGCGGCCAACGAGCGCCACTTTATCGGCGATATATCGCGATTAGCGTCCGATTGCCACTAAGCGTTCGTAGGGGATGCTCCGATAAATAGATAAAAGCCTTGACCCCGGACAACGCTGTGTGTCTTCACTAGTGTCAAACGACCTGCCTTTGTTGACCTTATTGATATTTATTTGCAGTGATTTTCTTTTATTGTGTAAACGATTGAATGGTGTTCATAATTGATAACGTGATATTTATGTTTTCTTATTCGCATTACGAGACCTGTACGTGAAACGATTTATGTTTTCATAACGAATTAGGTACATTACCATAGATAGAAAAAGAAAATCTATGACCGACTTCAAAGGAAAGGGGAGGCTCTCAATAAGTCGATAACGTATTTTTTATTTACGGAATTACGAACTATGTGGTACAAACTCACGTTCGCCTATTCTTCTTTCAAATTATTTTATTCCTTACCACCATCATTGTAAAAGTAGCGAAAGCCTAACTAGGGATCTTAGACGATCTATATTATCGTCGAATTTAGCTTCAAAATGATCACAAGACTGCACTGTGCAGTCAACATATAAATCTCATACAACCATACAACTAATTGACTAATAACAAATGAATGTCAGTAAAACAATTGTTTAGCTCAGATCGTGTCGGTGTGTGCTAGTTATGTAGGGGTGTTGTCTTATGTAATCAGAGCTAATGAATTCGCCCCTAGTTAGCGTATCGGTCGCCGCTCGGGAACAACTCTCGAACCACGTGCTCGGTCGAGTTAGGAGCTCAAAAGTTTACCTTTATGTACCTGATATAGGTGATGCGGTAGTAGATTTTTTTAAATGAATAAAATAAAATCTAAAATATAGTCGGGAATGTAATAAAAAACAATTAAAAGACTTAGAAAGAAACAATAATCTCCAGAAAAACTTTTGAGCTGATTAGGGTCTGAATACCTAAGTGAAAAAGTGATTCAATCTTCGGTCCTAAAGTTAAAGAAAAATCTATTAGGTATACTGTTTTTATTTCATTTATACAAAAATAAAACTATTTTGTAATTATTACACAAATTACCCAAAAAAACCGAACCAATTAAACCCAACCGAATTAATAGTCGTAACCAATTAGAACAAATTTTGTTAATGCAAATGACAATTGGTGCACGTGAACAGATTGTCTGCAACATGCAATCAGCAACGTTCGTGCTTCTCACTAATGCGGTTACCCGTATTTGCTTGCATGTATGTAACCTACACTCACGCACACATACACGCCACGTCTACAGTCTACAGTCTACAGTGTCGTGTAATGTGATTTCTCAACTCACGAGATCAACCCTTGTTTGTGTCGTCAATTATTACAAACAGGATTTAATGCAAATGTTTTCGTTGTTTGTCTGTCATTTGGTCGGTGTTTATAGTTGAATGAGTTGTTTACGGGAAAATATTCTGTCTTTAACAAAGGGTATTGAATGTATTCCAACTCATGTGAGTGTAGTTAGTCATCTCACCTCGTAAACTTTTCTTTATTGACCGCAATTTGATAAACGGAATCTTCGTTAAACTGAGCATAAAATAAAATGTCTTGCAAATGTATAAAAATTTACTTTAATCATATATTTTAACCCTCATTGTCTGTTGTTCAGGTTTGGTTTCAAAATCGAAGAGCAAAGTGCCGCAAACACGAGAGTCAGATGCACAAAGGTAAGACGACGTTATAATATTAGGTACATAAGTATATTATCTCACGTTCACGTTTTTTCAGTAGACATAAAATATCTATCTACTCTTCTTCCGAATTTAATTATACTTTAGTTTAGTTCACGCTTCAGTGACTGCAGTCCTCTGACTATTCAGCATCCTATGTTAATTTTTCATGGCTGTTTAAACCCAACCAAATGTATCAACGTCATAATTTATATTCAAAACAGTTTCCCTGCTTAATGTAGTCGAAAACTACAAATTGCAAATGATTCTGGCAAACTAGTTGCCGGCGAGTTGGCACCGCTGTATAATCGCAATGAATTCACTCGTGCGTGGCGTGCACTACATCACTAGTTAGCGAGCGCCGCCACCGGAATGCACAACCGACTTACTGTCAGAACTAGCGCATTATGTATTCTCCATGACTCTGTCTAACTCGATTACAACTCCCGCCGGCGCCGGTCCGACTCTAACAGTTTTTTAATTCGACCATAACTCACGCGGATGAATAATTAAAATGGCGGGCCGAGGCGGGAATCCGCGCGAACGCGGTAAAAAACGCCCGGGAAACGGTACACGCGAGGCGATAAATTCAGGGAATTGCACAACGCACTTAGCGATCGACTGACTGACCTCCCCCGCTCTGGTCAAGGAGGAAATAAATAAATAACGATACGTTCCTGTCTCAAATTAAATAATCACAGAAGCATACAAAAAATTATCAAACATTGCTGCAAAGGAAAGTTGCTACATAAATGTACATTCAATAAAATATCACATGAAACATTTCAATGCTGATTCTGTGTGCGGTCGGGCAGCCGAAGGAATAAGTGTTTCTACCACGTATGTCAAAACAATGTATCGTCACAGCAATTAATTACAACATCTTGACATGGCGGTTGTCCTACATCCCCAGTAACTCATTTCACGAACAAAAATATCACGTTGTCCTGATATTATTGTTCTGCGGCGAGCGCCGTCACTGTTCATAACATGACATGGACAAATGAGATGTGACTGTGCGACTTATCCGCGAAAATCTCCAGGAGATCGCACTATAGCGTGATTGTGAGAGCATTGAAGAACCGCTAAACGGAGCATAAAGCGGAAAAAAGCCGCTCGCCGGAATCGAATAAAATGATTCCCCGCGGGAGCCATTCGGACGCAATCCCGCCGTCCCCTGCTAAATGTCTTATTAACTTATGTGCCGCCCCCGCGCCGGCACCCACCCCCGCCACCGCCCGGCCAACACGAGAATAATCATGTAAAGTGAAATGAAACGGTTATTTGTTATGTTATGCCCCTTTAACGGAGCGACGAGATTCCCAATGTTGTTATTGATTTACGCAATCGTTTGTGGCCTCATACTGCTGATTTGAAAATGCATTGTCACGTAATTCAATTACGTTTAAATGTTATGGTTACGTTCATTTAGATTTTGATAGCGGACTTGGTTTACATCATATCTATGAAACTTTCGTAGCTTTCGTAGCAGCTACGCTTTCTACGACTACGCGGCTAAGTTGCTACGGCTTCGGGCTACGACGTAGTTGAGGTCAAATATTACATTTCTTTAATTTTTCATTCTGATCTTATCGTAGTTTAGGTACGTATTTCATGGGCAACCCAAACAAATAGAGGCCCTATGTATTACCAAAAAGCTTGTATTATCGAATTTCATAGACATCAAAGTACCTACCTATAATATATTTTTTCTTAATATAATCACAAAAGTAAAAAACTGACTTTTAATATTATTTTCGAAGATAGCTATATATTCTGCATCACTTCCCATTAAATCATAACCAGTAGGCGCTGAATCTTCATAAAAATTAAGAATTCATATTTAACGAAGACATGAATCTTCGCCGCTCGCAGCTCCTGCTATAAAAACAATCAGAGCAGCCGTGAAATTCAAGAATAAAAGAATACACCGAAGCTTAATTGTTCCCCTGTTCATAAAATTGTAAAGTTATTCGCGCGTCGCGAGGGTGGCGATATTTTATTGCGCAGAAACCGCTGTAAAGATGTTCCGAGCGCTTTAAAATAAGCGAGAGAGAGAGCTGCGCCCCGGCTTACCTTCTAATTCGATTAAATTAAACAACTCAGAGTTAATCAAATAAATGCACGGCGGTCGTCGGGCGAGGGTCCGTGCCGTACCGCGCCGCGCCGAGCCGGTCGTGCGCCGGACGCACACCCGACCCGGTATTTATGTCGGCACTTCTCGAAAGTAATTCGGTGTCAAATATGGAAATAACTCATACGCTCGGGGAACATCCATTTTGATAATGCCGACGGCGACCGGAGAGGTTCTGATTTACAGCGAGTGCGCGCGCCCGCCCTGCGCCGCCCGCCCCCGACACCTATGCCGTATTCATACTTCTAATACAATATGCATTTATCATAAATACGGTAAATAATTTAAGTCAACTACATAAAACAGTTTTAAAACGAATAGTTGTTAAATTAGGTTCTTCGACTACTCTATGGAAATTATTAATAAAGTCATCCTTTAAATTATTAAATTCAATATTTTTATTGAGAGAAAGAACCCTTTATTAACTCCACTGTTAAGTTTGTTTGTTGTTTATTAAATTAATTAATGAAAGAGGAGCCAAAACACAAGTGCAACAATCCTTTGTCATCTTCATTTCAAAGACAACGTTCTGTGGATAATCCAAATTCAACAAAATAAAATCGCGACTGATATAATCGAATGGCGAGGTATTCTATTAACAGTAATTAAATTAATGAATCTTTGAGACGAGGCCCGCGGAGCACCTTAAGTCGGGTAGATCCGCGTTAATTTATTAATTGCCCACTTCGCCCGACGGGCGGGCTATAAACAACGGATCTCACTTAATTTACGAGCAAATTATGCTTTACTTAAATATCAATTTAATTAAGTGGAGTTCGGGAACGGATCTCGGTGGATTTGTGTAGCACGGCGCGCCGCTCGTTTGTCTCTGCCAATCGACGGGATCGATGCGACCCGTCCGCGTCACGCCTGCCGACAGATTAACTTGTTTCATTATGGAATCCTTAAAAACTTGATGTAAAATCAATTTCCCATAATTACTATGGGATGTCTTCCTTTCCTTTTATGTTTTGTATGTTCGATACAAGTACTCAATGCTTTATAGACTACTATCTAATATTCTGAAGCATCCCGTCACATCACTGTAGGACTTGATAAATACAGTTACTCTTGAGCACGGGTGATGATGATCAATATTGGTATTTGTTAAAGGTTTATTAGTAAGCGGCGGCGGCACCCCGCTGGAGCCGTGCCGCGTGGCTCCATACGTGTCGGTGCCGCGCCTCTCTGCGGTGCCCCGACCCCCGCCCGCGCCGCAGCTCCCCCCTCTCGGGCCACATCCACCACCCTCCACAGCATTCGCTCCCTTCGACTCCGCTTTACTGTCCGCTGCTGCTCATCAGGTAAGAATCTTAACACTTTTCAGGGAGGATCATGCCAAGCTTTGTGACGACTCGGAACATGGCTCGAGTCACATACGCCTAGCTGCTGTGCTCGGAAGTTAGTTACGAGCCGCCATTAAGTTTGGCGTGAACTTTATCTGGTACTCAGTATCAATGGGAGGCTTTATTATCCTCGTGTGTTCAGTACGCGAGTGCGGCTGCAGCAGCGGCGGCGGCTGCGCTATGTCCTCCGTACGCTGGGCTCGCAGCTCTGGCGGCGCGGTGTCGCTCATCATCCATAGCTGACTTGCGGTTGAAGGCACGACGGCACGCGGCGGCCATGGCAGCCGCCCGCGCCTCCCCACCGCCCGCACCTCCTGTGGCACCCGCACCTGCGCCCGCGCCCGCAGACACATAGCCATGCTAAACGCTCCACATGGGAGAACACCTCTTTTCGGCAGCTGCCTATAGGCATACAGCGTTTTCGCACAACCATCTTTCTGGAGATAAAAGGTTACTTTGCAAGATCTTGTGCAAAGTGAAAAGCGGGTTTAAGATTGGCCTGATGGCAAAGTTCTTAAATGTAGACAGAAGTGAAATGTTATCTAATTTCTCTATCGAATGCTCTTCGAAATAAATGACTGCGTTGAGGATAAGATGCGTAAGTATCTACTTTTCCAGAGTTTGAATATCCTCTTTTCTTTTCTTTTATAGTCAACGATTAAAAGAGTAATTTTGATCGAGGACTTGTATGCTTCATCTTCAAACCTGAAATGAGAACATTTAAAATTACAGTGATAGTTATAAAAAGGCATAGACTGTTTCATATAGCGGAGTGTGGTTTACAATCATTTACTTATTAATAAATTACGTGGTAGAAATCTGTCCATTTGGATTAGAAAAATTACTTCTACTTAACTTTTCCAACGAGTAATATCTAGTCAGAAAAAAAACTTTAATAAAATATACTTATTAGGTACTACTTTGAGGACTATTGGTTCCTAATCATGTAAACATAATAAACGGTTGAACTTCGTTATGTGGGTGTTACCTATAGTTGTAGATTAAGATGGACAAGGTTCCTGAATACAATTAATTAATAAAAATCTCTATTATATACCTAATAACCATCGTTACTTTAGACTTTTCTTATTATTTATAAACATGTAAAATGCATTTTCATATGCCCAAAAAATTTTACTTAAAACAATTGAACATATGGGTTATTTTCCTTACCATAACCTAATGTATTGCGTTCAGGAACCTCAAGAGTAGTGTAAGTGCAGTTTGTGAAATGTCCGCTTGTATCAGGCATGTACAGAGCACTATGTTAGAAATAAATGACCAAACGAGTAAATTGGACTGTGAAATATTTGTAAATTTATAAGCTGTGATAAGTGTACGACTCGGAATGAAGAGGCGAAGTTCTGTTTAGCTTGTTTTTATTTAAATTTAAGTGGTTTTACATCTGTGGCTATTGAATGTTCGTAATGGTGGAGATGTCTCTTTTGTTTAACGCATTATGTATGATTGAGCATTTTTATTTTTTTATTAGGCGCATCAAGACTTTTTCAGTGTGAATAGAACCTATATAAATACGTCTACATATGATAACCATACAATATGTCTCGTGACGTTGAATTGAATGAATTTTCCTTTTATGCATAATTTTCATTGTGTATTTTGCAGACATTTTCACCGAAACAGTAATACGGTATGGAAAATGAATCGTTTTAAAAAGAAATAACATTTTACATTACGACCATTTATAACCACAGATGTAATAAAATAAATAAACTCTTGGTAAGTTAATTGTATAATTCCTATATAATATATTTAATATTATAATTCCGATCACAAATTAATGTAAATATGATAATATTAAGTGTTCGGTCTCAAGTACCTATCAAAGCTCTGTTCATAGTTAGCGTACTTATAAATAAATATTAGATGACGAACAGAACATGTTTTATTTTTATCTTCTTATTTTTTTTCACAAGTCAGTGTTTTTTCTCTCACATTATAACTTGGATAAGCTAGATATTTGTAATCTCAAAAAAAACGGTTTTCTCTGTCAGTACATAGAAGTTAAATCAGTCAACCCACCTAACTTTGCGAAAATTCAACATCAACTCGGATGATAAAAAGGAAAAGCTAATCCTTAGTCAACCGTGATAATCTTAAATAACAAATATAAACTTACAAATAAACAATTCAAATCAAAATATCGCTAAGCGATACAACTGAACAAATGATAGGTACAGATGAGTCTGTGATTTGGACACCTTCATAAATCAGGGTGCATCCCCTTCGCAACGATATTGTTTCTACGTTTGTTTGTGGTTGATTGATGACAGCCCAGAGCCCTGTACCGTCGGACCTTGTGCATACATCGGATAGAATTATTAATTTGAAGAGCCGTGCTAGGATTTAAGAGAGCAGAAAAAGTTCGAAAACTCCAAAATTATGAAAAATTTCGGCTGGATGATCAAATATTCATAAATTAGAACTAGATTAAGACACTGATTAATCATCCTATTATAATATTATTCATCTAGCTTCGCAACAATAACTCACGACATCCAAACTTTATAATCAAAACTATTTACATAAAATAAAATAAAATAAATAAACAACAAAATGCAAAGCAAATATTAGTAGACGAATAATGTGATAAAGTAATAACATGCACTAGGTTTCGTGAATCCGTGGTGAGAGCTCGCCGGCCGTGAACGACTGGGGAGCGTATTTGCACTAGCTGTTAAAAAAGCCCGCCCTCGCATCGGGGGCGCCCAATTAGGGCGGCGACGCTGTGATTGGGCGTAATCGCGTTAGTATCGGGTACAAACAACCCCCTGGAACGTCTCCACAACACATACAGACTGACACGATGATTGTTTTAAAGTTTGCGTCATTTAAGGCCCCATTCAAATGATTGTTACGTCGTTCGTAAAGTAGGTACCTCCGTCGTGTGACGTATGAAAAGAGATCCCTTATGACTTCAATTACGTCGCTGGTAAAGTACGTCGATTAATGTATGGAAAGAGATTTCCCTTTATGACGTATTGCGGTTGAACTTGAAGTAGCGGATGTGTGATTTAATAATTATAATTTTCCTACTTCCCAATTGATTTATTGGAAGTTGTGACTTCTACCCAAAGGACAGGAAATGTTGTTACAATTGTGAACAATATCCTTTCTATTGGTGAATAGAGTAGCGATGTAGACCATTTATGGGTTTTATATTTACCAGGATAATATATCAAGAAGGGAAAACCTACTTGACATGTCATAACCACTTAGGTACTACTATCTGCCGCGTACCTACGTAATATGAGATGTGAACATTTTCCTATTCCTTAATAAGTACCTAATATATCTACATAGATACCTAGTGCATAGATAGGTATCTAGTATATAGATACTTACCTACTTCCTCACAAAATAATTTACAATGAATAACACAAGTCTTTTGACCTATGTAAAAGTAAGTGTTTTCGTCAACTGTCTAGAAACAAAGTCTGCATATTAATTAATTAGCTAGTATTTATGAATCAGTTTACATGATTTATTATGTAACTGAGTTTGTACCTAATTTGATTCTTTATTTCAAAATTATTCACTCGTAAAACTGACAGATTAAGAATTCTATTAGTGTACCTATGTTTATTACTTTATCACCTAAAAACTACTGAATGAATATTGACGAAACATGGCCATATACATAGCTTATTATCTATATGTTTATGTTTATTTGTAGCTTATTATTTATTTAATTGGGACCTATTATTTTATAAAGTCTGAACACTGTGTGCCTTCATCTTACATTTTAACTAATTTATCCTACTTCCTACTTATATATATATATATATATTATATTTTATATTATAAATGTGAAAGTTTGTGAGAATGTATGTTTGTTATTCAATCACGCAAAAACGGCTGGACCGATTTGATTGAAATTCGGTATATAGATAGGTGATACCCTGGATTAACACATAGGCTACTTTTTATCAACACATCACGCGGGCGAAGCCGCTGGCGGAAGCTAGTTTATAATAAAAATAAAATTTAATGTTTTTTTTTATAAATAAAACAAATTTAATATTTTATACTATTAATCATTTAAAATGAATTTTATTCATAGACTACTGTCGAATCAAATACACAAATAAACACATGATATTTTTTTCCCGCATAGTCGGAAGTGGTCTGTATGTTTGTCAATATGTAATTTGTGATGAGAGAATAAACATTTTTTTTTTTTATTATTATCGACATCGATGTAACAAACGTGGAAATATCAGTAATGAATCTTACATTTTCCGCCCAAGATACACGCTTTGCCTAGTTTGGGGCTAAGGATAACATAAAAAAATTAATTTTTATTTTTTTATTAAAAGAAAAAGATCTTATTATTATTTTACGGGTGTTATTACTTCGTAAGTCAAACCACGTGAAGCAGTCATTATATTATAGGTAAGTTGAAAAGTCTATCAGACTCGATATTTTTACTGAGATTAATGACGTCAAAACAAGATCATTACTACTAGAGGTAGATAATGTCTGAAATCTAAACTGTGCATTTGCTTATTGCTTATTGCTAATTTTAACGTAGGTACCTATCCAATAAAATACTTTTGCAGATAAGCCCAGGCGATTGTATTGTATAAAAATGAAAACCGTTTAGAATACAATTGCGTAGATATGAATTGCTATGGTTCATAATAGAATTGAAAAGTCATGATCAAACAATAGTAAGTGTTCCGTAAACTTCGATAATATTATGGCATACCGAAGGATATTTTGATTCACAACTTTGTTTTCTAAAGCGATTCCACAGACCATAAAACATAGCAGATGCACTGCTGTTTGCCTTAAAAAAACGATCATTATTTCACTAGTCAATTACCTACCTAGTTGCAAAATTTTCCTTATATATACAATTAGGCATATTCGACACGTCATTGTCATCTAATTATGCCTAACAATATTATGTTTTCGTAACGCAGATCGTCACACTTCACATTTCATGACGTGTATAAAGTATGTAGATTCACCCACTGAAGACTTAGTATATAGCATGACCTGCTACTGAAAATACATAGCACGGCAAAGGTTATAAGTTTGAATCAGAGCCAGTGCAATTCAATTCACATCTTGTCTTCGATCGGTCCTCGCGCGCGACAATGAAGGCTCAAACAGTTTTAACTTTGATATTCGTCTGTTTATTTAACAATGTCTATAGTAGTGAGTTTGATTTGGTGCCGAGTCCTGAAGGAACGTTTTTCTACTTTGCTTACGGCAGTAATTTATTGACAAAAAGGTTGCATGTGCAAAATCCATCTGCGAATTTCTACAGCGCCGCCAAACTGAAGGTAAGTGCTGCCTAACTATAAATTAGAGATGCTCTCGATTTCGGGAAATAATTAGTAATATTGGAAACAATGCAAGTAGGCCTTAGTATGGCAATGAAATAAGTGAATTAACCAATTACCATCTAATATGTATGTACCAAATAACACTGAAAGTAGGTACTTACTTATTATGGATTAATTTTTTACCTAATCAAGCCTATTCGGTACCTCATCAAGTTATTATTAAGGATTATTCGGCTTTCTTAAGTATGGTGTTGATGTTCCGAATCTCCGACATACCTACCGATGATTGTTGGATTTTTCAGTAGGTACATGCCTATAGATAGGGCCATTTGCACCTTGGCACTATATGTTAGTAGGTCACTAGAATCATTTAAAATAGGTATTCACGCGAGATTAAATTATGAATGATATTCTACCTAAGGGCTACACGTTCCTACCGACCTACTAAGAGTAAGAAGATTTTCACTGGATGTTAGTCAGTTATCTTTATTAAGCCGGTGCTTAATATTATTATATTAAAAACAATAAGTAATAAATTGAAGCTCTCTTAAGATGATAAATGAGATGTCCCAACCCGTTCTCACCAAAGATTTATGAATATTTTGTTATTTTAGGATTACAGACTGGATTTTAAAATGCAAACGAAGGCATGGCAGGGTGCCGTGGCTACCATAGTGGAAGATGAAGGTAAAGAAGTGTGGGGCGCCGTGTGGACTATCAGTAACGACCAGATGCATCACCTTGACGAGTGAGTGCTTTTCCGACATACCCCACTGTTTAGATACACAAACATACATATGTACCTATATATTATCACTAGCTTCTGCCAGCGGTTTCACCCGCATCCCGTAGGAACTACTTCCCGTACCGGGATAAAAAGTAGCCTATAGCCTTCCTCGATAAATGGGTTATCTAACACTGAAAGAGATTTTCAAATCGGACCAGTAGTTCCTGAGATTAGCGCGTTCAAACAAACAAACAAACTCTTCAGCTTTATAAATATTAGTACTTATAGATTACTTCCCCGTCTCATAATGTATACTTGCGTAATGTACAGAAGAAACTGCTCTATTTTCCTTGACACAAGATTTAGTTAAAGGCTATGGGTCAATGCTCAGGCCATTTCTCGATATGAAAATATTGCGCTTTTGTGATAAGGAATGCCGATCTTTTGATACCACGGTCAACAGATCAATGATGTTATCTCCTCATTATTATATTATTATGAGGATATAATGATCAATAATGCTAGTTATCTTTATATTTCGCAGTCAAGAAGGCGTGGCTGATGGATTGTACTTTCCAAAGAACGTGACTGTAACAACGCGAAATGGCCAGTATTTAGTTGCCCGCACCTACATAGAAGTACAGAACCCTAATATTACTGTAAATCCGTGGGATTTACCCCCAGAAAGACGACCTTCTAACACGTACCTTGAGGTAAGTCCTACTCCACATTGAAATGCGTCAACCTTATAAGCTATAATTATGAATAACACTCTTAGCACATACGAAAAAAAAACTTTTAAATATATTTTACATCGGCATAGTATAGATAGGTTTCTATATAGACCTTCATTTTCATAACACGTGCATATTGTAAAGACTAGCATTTTATATTTTTACCTCCTTATTCATGAATCGATAAATCAATATTCATGATTTATTGAGTAGGTATAGGTATCATTAATTAAAACTTAGGAACAATGCTTGTTACCTAAGTACATATATCTAGACCTAATAGCTACAACTATTGTGTTTCAGGTAATTGCCCTGGGTGCCATTGAATCGCGTCTTCCAGCTGAATATATTGGCTTTATTTTCTCATTCCCCACAAACGGGAAAATGGCCACCAAAGAGAGAAGAGAACAACTTGGTTATCCTTTTTAATCAATACAAGGCCTCTATCATAAACATGTTTATGCTGTGATATGAATTAAATTATTTAAATATATCTAATAATCATTTTTCATTCTAAAATCATTTTATTTTATTCCATAAAGGAATCCTTCAAATCCTTGTATACAATGTAGGTATTGCGTTGTGATAATAGGTAAAAGTATTTTTTGATGTCTTTGTTTTATTCCGAAAGTCCTTACAATTTAAATGTATATCCAATAAACGTTTAATGTAAAATATAAAAATACCTAAGTATATCGGATCTTCAACGAATTCAAAAATGTGGAATTCTCTGTGAGTAGGTATGATCTCAATTTTGGCTGAAACGACTTTGATGCGGTTTTCAGCATAGCATTTGTCAGGCTCTCAGGTTTAAGGTATTATTGAAGTCGGACTTTAATAAAATAAAAAATATTTACTACCCGCCGAGTTGGACCGACCGCGCCAAGCGTTGCCTTACCTATCTTTTGCTCGATCGTTCCGGACGATCCATTCGCCTGTTACTTAGCCACGAGAGTCATCGATGGCATGAGATATCTAACAGCGACTGCACATGTATACTGACGGCATATGAATAGGGTTTCATTTCATATAAATACATACAAACCAGTAGTGCAGCTGCGGCCGACTGCAGTCGCTGCATTTGCGGTCGGCAGTTCTAAAGGTCCCGTTAGGCTCTTTTTAATTTTTTTGCAGAGCTTATCATTCTCAGTAAATTCTGTGCTCAAGAATAACAGCACCTGGCCCTGGTAACACTGCAACTGTCACTGTTTAGTATTGCCATGTGTTGACATTGACACTGACATTTAGCGAGTGAATGAACCCCACCCATCCGCTTCTTATCCTGTTCACATCTTGTTTACATTTTTTAAATGAAATAAACTGTGGATTAATATGTGAATTAATGTGAAGGTATTTATAATGAAGATCACAATATTAAGGATTGCGTGTTGAGTAAATGTTATTAATTTCAATTTACCAATTTTTACAAAACACAATTGATTCTTTAGTGCCAACAAATAATTTTATTTATACTCGGAACAAGGGCAAGTTTAAAGTGCGAGCCAAAAATTATTAACCGTGCAGGTTAATGCTTGCGTCACTGAATATTTGTGTTCATGGCAATTACGTTTATACTGACTAGATGTAAAATTATAATGAGATGAAGTATGTCGATGAACTGTATCTTTGGTTTTTCCCTATTCCTGCTGCTACTGGTGGCCCTCAACATATATTTTTTCTACATCCTTAGCACTGAACACAAGCCTGCTACTTTCAAATTACCTATAGTTAAATCAGACCCTATTCCACCAGTTATAAGAGAAATAAACGACTTCCTCAACCGTTTACCCAGTCAATATCATAACAAAAATTCCAAATTCCTACCTGTACAAAAAAGTTTAATCAGTTCATTTAATTCTTCTGGAACTAACTCAAAGAGTGTTTGGCAAACTGTTGAAAATGTAAGTACTAGGCATTGTCTCCAGAGTAATTTATTTTTAAAGAGTTCAAAAATGTTGCTATGCATATATTGTATTCTTAACTAAATCTGTTAGTTAAATTATTTAAACCATCATCTGCCTTTTATGTGGTCTGACTGCTGTGCCGAGGCTCCTTCTCAAACAAAAATATGCATGAAAATTATACATGAATCACAATACTCATATATCTTCACATGAAGCAGCTTACGTGACAAACTAACCAACCAGAACCTAGTTTGTTACCACAAATATCTTCATAATACATCATCATAACAATTACAGTGGGCAGATGAGGAGTCCTTATTCCCATACAAGGATGGCGCGGCTGGTGAGATACTGCAAGCCATGCGCTCCTCACAGATAGCACTCGCAGATAATGCTCCAAAGGGGACACAACTAAAGCTCTTACTTCTGCTGCAGGTTTGTTAATAAATGGATTTATTTCTATATTTTTTCCCTCCATTTTAAAAGTTATGCATGAAAATGTAACCCAATGCCCAATGTCTGTATGAATGTTGTCTATGTATCTATGATCTTTTTATAATATTTTTAGGGAAAACAAAAGCTGTATTTCAAACCAAAGAGGTATAATATAAGTGATGTTATAAGAGGCAATATTTACGCAGGGTATGACCGCCACAACTCCGAGGTGTTCACATATTACCTAGCTATGGTTTTAAACTATAAGTGGGTGGCTCCGTCTGTTATAAGAAGGATTCATTTCAATCAAGATATTTTAGCTCATGCTGCTGCTGGATTGAAAAGGACTATGGTAAAAAATGGTGAGTAGTTTCGCGCCGTTTTTTTTAAGTGTAAATAGTAATGAGAACAGAGAAATTGCTATATCAACATATTATTAATAAAACACAAAACCTTGTTTAATGGTTTCAAATCAATCAAATCGCTACATCATTATTTGCATTAATTTTCAGATAAAGGATTGGTGTGTATTTATGGCAAGTGTTATTACTGCAAGGTAAATGAGACTGTATGCCCTGACAATAAGGGAGAAATTGAAGGAGCGGCCATATTGTACTTAGATAAACAGTTTAAAGTGAACAAATCACCATGGAGGCGATCCTATAACAACATGAAAATGGAATGGGAAAATGATTTTGACTTTTGTAAGTGAGTATTGATTTTAAAGTCTTATAACATAAAACTGGATAATGAATTTATCTATTTAATGCTATGTTTTTACCTTTAATCTTTTCTTTTTTTTCAGAAAAGTCTCAATGTTGCTTAGCACAAAACGAATACTCAATTTAATTGACATATCTATAATTGATTTTCTCATACAAAATGGAGATAGACATAGGTATGAGGTATACAAAAATAAAATTATCTTGTTGGATAATGGAAAAGGGCTAGGCAATCCTATGCTAGATGAAATCGACATTTTAGCTCCTCTCTATCAGTGTTGCATGTGAGTAGTAAATACATTTTAAAAATGGTATTGGCATTACTCAGTAACTGTAAGTACTTACTAATTAAATATTTTGTTCCAGGATATCATCCTCAACCTGGCAATCTTTGGAACTTGTATCTGGCGGGAGCTTAACAGAGACAATAAAATTGCTAGCTTCGTTTCAAGGAGAAAAGCTTACTACTGACGATCACTACAGAGCTGTAGAACGAAGACTGTTGAAAGTTTACGCTACTGTGAAGTATTGCGTAGCTAAACATGGCAGTGCCAAAGTCTTTAAAAATATAGATGGAATATGAAAATTTTGTTTTACTGATATTTATAATAACTTCCAAGCATTGTTACGCATCCGCTGAATACGTTTAAAAAAATCTGTGCTGCGCAGTGGCTCGCGAAATATTCTTAGCCACCTTAGCATTTATTTATTTGTCGAAGAGCCTATATCTAAAGATGCGACATGCAATAGGCAGTTTCTTGTCAATCTGAGTCTTAAGATTTTAATCTTGGGTTTTAAACTTTGGACTATTAAGTTTGCGTTAACATACAGCAAAAAAAAGAACAATTTAAAATTATTTTCTATCGATACAAAAACAAAAATATTCACCTTGCACAACACTACAAAACATGAGTCAACGCTGCCAACCGCTTGAAAAATCCCTGATTTGAGGTACCTAAATCGTATCTACTTTAATGTGTTCTTGTAATATAATTAAAATGTTCACGGGGAAATAGCGGGAAATTAGGCTATTGCCGACCTCTGCAGAACGTAAGTATACCCCAGTGAACGCCAGTGCGAGCCAACCATACCGGTCATGGGCAGCCTCAAGGAGGAAGGAAGGAAAGGTATGCAGCATCCATCCACTGTACGTGACCACAAAATATCAGTCCAGTGAATCGGAAAAATGCAGGGAATTGTGATTTTTCATTGGCTACACTGCTCATGACATGACACAATAATGACAGTGACAGCATATAAGAAAACAATGTTTAGGTTGGATTTAGATAAAAAATGATCTATCTCGGTAAACTTACGTATTCCAAGTAACACAACGTAATACTGTACGTACATACCCAATTAGATACTTTATAAATTATTCTTGTAACCATGTTTCAGCCGATTGAAAATACTTTTCTTTACTTTGCTTATGGAAGTAATTTACTGAAAAAAAGGATTCATATTAACAATCCATCAGCAAAATTCCTAGGAATTGGTCAATTGAATGTAAGTTGCTCAATATATTACTCAAGTGATATTGACATTTCCTATTATACCTAATGCGGTGTACATACTTTAGTTCAGACGCTATTTACAGTCAAAAGATGTTATATTATTTTATGGTAGAGAAATAGAAGAGTTTGGGGTGCCAAAGACATGTCTTCTTTGAACCAATTGTAACTGTAGATAATGTAATATATCCTGGATACTGGACATCCACTTTTCTAATAGTTTATGTAATTTTATTTACCTATCTAATTTGTTTTGATTTTTTAGGATCACTTGCTTGATTTTATCAAATATTCTGAACACTGGAGAGGAACATCAGCAACAATAGTACCTACACCTGGTGCGCACATTTGGGGAGCAATATGGAGATTGCATAATGATGATATGCCAGCTCTGGACAAGTAAGCATGCTAACAGTCAAAATGTTTTATAATCATACAAAATATCTGTTTATTAATATTTTCCATGACTTTTAGGCAAGAAGGAGTTGATACCAATTGGTATTTTGCCAAAACTGTGAAAGTTATTCTACCTAATGGTTCATCTGTGGATTGCCGAACATACCAACAGACAATCAATCCTCCGCAAAGAAAGCCTGGTGAAGAACTGCCAGTAGATAGAAGACCCTGCATAACATACTTGGACTGCATTATTAACGGTGCAATCGAGTGCAACCTGCCAGAAGATTACATTAATGAACTCAAGAAAATTCCAAATAATGGACAAGAAGCCTCCCCCAAAATGATTGAGAAGCTCAATAGAAGTTCTTGATTATAATTAATCAAGAAATTTAATAAATTATTTTCAATTTTCTAAACTTATAATTGAAAAAATATATCTAATTAACATATACAATATATAATTACACTGTGATTACAAAATGAATAATTTTAAACTTGGCACTTCTTTTATTTTCTATCATTCCATTTCCTGAGAGAAAATGAGAAAATTTCGATTATAGTAGGTATAGTGTAGTCTTTATGGTCACGTTTTACAAAAATCAATTTGACCGCTTAATTATAAGACCGTAGTATAAACAGAAAATCAATTTCGTCTCGCGCATATCTGTGCTCGTAACATATGCCGTAGCAACCAGTGGCGGAGGTGAGGGAGGGGTAAGGGCCACATGGAGGGCGCGCACTTGTGCTCGGAATTTCTTCGTAGCGTCCATGGAGTTTGCGTCCATGGTTGCGAGAACCCTATTAAGAAGAACATCTCAATAATACAAGTAGTTTTTATTTACATGGATGAAGTTCTCCGAGCTAGGTGATTGTCGGCCACTGCGGCTGTTCTGACGACAATCGTAATTCACAAGCATTGCACTCTTACACTCTCATAGCCCGATGGGTCGGCAATCTGACACGAGCGGAGAGAGATCAGACGCAGGACCAACAACGCGTGCTCTCAGATCGCGCGTATCGAGTCATCAACTACCAGGAGTCCGGGCTGCTTTATGATAAGTTTCTAAAACCCACAAAGCGATTGCGGGAAACCGAGACCTCATGCACAGCATTCGCGCTTTGGTACAACTAACTAGACCAGTGGTTCTTAACCTTTTTGACATGAGGGACCACTTTAACTAAAGTTTGTCTTACCACCTCATCGGTTTGCCTCAATTAGCACTCATTTCTTTTATTATTTATCAAAAAAAAAATCTGAATTTTTGAGTCAGTTCTACTCAAAGCTAAACGCATGTCGGCAGTTGTGTAGGTAAGCAAATGCAAATAAAGAAAAACTTGGCTATGTAGTTCCAAACGAAATTTTTATCGGACTTAAACCAAAAATTACGTAAAATTTAGCCCAAACGTACTTAACGTTTTGTTTATTGACAAATGGAAAAATAAGGGCCACAATATAGTTTCTGAATACGCGAGCGAAGCGAGCGCGAAATTTTATCGGACTTAAACCAAATATTAGGTACCTACGTAAAATTTAGCGAAAACTTACTTAACTTTTTGTTTGTTGACAAATGCCAAAATAAGGGTATATAGTTTCTGAATACGCGAGCGAAGCGAGCGCGAAATTTTTATCGGACTTCAACCAAATATTACGTAAAATGTAGCCCAAACATACATTTTCATGAATGGGGGGACTAGGTACGACACACCCGATATACGTCCATGCGAAAACCCCCGCTCGCAATTATAAGTCGATAAAAATTAAGTTAGATAACGTATAGCAACGTCGCGAAGCTAAGCTTCGGACCACTTGGAATGCCTCCAGGGACCACCAGTGGTCCGCGGACCACCGGTTAAGAAACACTGATCTAGATAAGTTTACATAAGTATATAGGTACCAATACCTAGGCACTATTGTAGCTATCAAAGAGGTTTCTGGGTTTCTGGCTGTCTAGCCACGCGTCATTATGAGTCAATGTTTCAATCGTTGCTCTTGTCAAAATCTTCTTTGATATGGTCATACTTCAAGCACATAGTTTTGATATCAGTATATCCTATCTACAAAAATGATTAAATCGGAGATTCACAAACCAGACACGTTTCTGTATTTCGCATATGGTGCTAATTTATTAAAGTTTCAAATAAGAATGCACAACCCATCTGCAGAATTTGTGTCTATCGCGCGACTGGACGTATGTGCTTAAATAAACTTAAATATTTACTGTGAATATATAAGTGAAAGTTAAAACTGTCTTTTTGTGTTTGTAGAACTATAGATTGGACTTCCTCAAGTACTCACAGTTTTGGGGAGGTCCTGTGGGCACTATAGTGCCCACAGCTAATGCTCACGTTTGGGGTGTCATATGGAGATTACATAAAGACGACCTTGAAAATCTGGACAAGTAAGTTGAAGCTCATCCAGCAATAGGGGGTTATTCATATGAAAGACAGGTTCTGTAATTTAGCATAATAAAAGAAAACACTAAAAAGCCAAAAAAAAATTTTTAGGTGCATCGGCCTAGAAGTCGGTGTCTTATGGATGTTCCTAAGTTAATTTTGCCACCGACTTCTAGGCCGATGCACCTAAAATATTTTTTTTTTGGCTTTTTAGTGTTTTGGGAAGTCGCTTAAATTTTTTTGTAAAAAGGTTTTTTATTTACAGCTTTTCAGTGATACGAATAGCTGTCACTATCCGTATAAGTGGAAAGTTCTCATCAATCCTACTTCCTACTTATATTATAAATGTGAAAGTTTGTGAGAATGTATGGATGTATGTTTGTTATTCAATCACGCAAAAACGGTTGGACCGATTTGGTTGAAATTTGGTATGTAGATAGGTAATACCCTGGATTAACACATAGGCTGCTTTTTATCAACACACCACGCTGGCGAAGCCGCTGGCGGAAGCTAGTAGAAAATAATTTAAGCCCAAATACGAGGTATTTTACATATTCAGTTGTTGAGTTCCCTCGACCTTCTCTGGTCTTCATCATCAGGTCAGCTCCAAACCTTCACTGTTGCAAAGGTCTCGTCAATACAAATAATATAAGCCCAAACACGAGGTTGTTTACATATTCAGTTGTCGAGTTCCCTCGACCCTCTCTGGTCTCCATCATCAGGTCAGCTCAAAACCTTCACTGTTGAATAGTGCTCTGAGGCATACACCTGAGTGTCTGTCAAGTTTTTACCCTATATATGCCTACAACTTTCGAAGGTTGCCCTCGATTTTTCAGGGTTTCCATCATCAGATCCTGACCTGATGACAATGGGACCAACTGGCAACTATTCCGCGTCGAACAAAAAAAGAATCACGTAAATCGGTCTATAAACCTCGGCGTAATCGATGTACCTACATACATAGAAAAAAAAAAAAAAAAAAACATACCGGCCGAATTGAGAACCTCCTCCTTTTTGGGAAGTCGGTTAAAAAGTGGTTATTCAGTTCGTTGTAGGCCACAATATTAGAAGAAAGTATTCCAGTTCCAATCCTTTTTAAAATACGTCGACTTTACGCACCTTGAAGACATACCTACTTTTGTTTCAGCCAAAAGGATATTGACACAAGAAAGTTTTATGTAAAATATCTTGAAGTCCTCACCCCGTATATGGGAACGTTCCGGTGTCGGACGTATATTCAAAAAGTAAATCCTCTGCCTAGAGGCAATCGGGATGTTATTCCCGTAGAGCGGTGGCCGTCGTGGTCATACAAAACGGTTATTTTAATGGGTGCCAGAGAACATGGACTACCTAATCACTACATACGTTTCTTGAGAAAGTTAAAAGATAACGGCGACGAAGGCTGCTTTAGAACGTCTTGCTTATTAACACGCTACGCAAAGGATGTGCCTTGTGGCTGTAGGGTACCAGGAAAAATACTTCGGAAACCACTAATGATCGATTTGAAGAGAATCAGAGAGGAAAAGGAGCTTCCGAAAGTACAACCAAAACCTGTGCCAGTCAAAAAACCTCCGAGAAAGAAATTACAGTTTTAGAAACTTGTTCATTCAATATATTAATAAATCAGGAGATTTTAAACAAAGGAAAGGTGATAAAGGATGCAGGGTATCAAAACTATTTATTACAATTTTTTATAACTTTTTTATTAATATAAATATTAAAATTATTAATAGGTACTCGGTTTTTATTAAATTAATTATATAAAATTGTACACTATCTCAATCGTTTGGTGAAATTGTATCTAAATTGAGCATATAGCACAACGCTACCCCGACACTTATACAAAACATACACAATTCACACAAGGAAATAAATCATTTGGAAATTATTTTATCAGTCAATAATTTATGCATAATATTATAATCACTAAAAATGAGGTAATGTAACTGCCTTGTATAGTGATAATCACAATGAAACGAATACTGATAAAACAAGAGCGTAAGTAACAAAGGTCGACAGTAGGCACAGTTCGCAGGAACTGTGTGAGGCAACGTTGTGCGAGACATGGCCGCACTCACCCCCCGCACCGCTCAGTAATGCTACTCGGGAAGACTAGGCGCTGTCAGTGCAGCGAGGCGAGTGCCGCTGTGCGAGTGCGCTGGTCTCCGCTCGCGACACTACACTCCACGTCGGCCGCGCAACATTCCAGTGCAGTGACCTGCTGATTGGTGGGGCTACGTTCGTCTCACTCTACTGGAATATTCGCGAATAACTTAAATCGAACTAAATTATAGTTCTATTATATTTAGGTTACGCTTAACCTACCGTACCTACCTACGACATTCCTCATAATTGAGCAAAAGGCACTATGCAAAATTTACACATAAGTAAAACAATATTTTGATTTCGGTTTCAACGAAGATACTTTATATCCTTCTTAAATGGTTGAATCAGTGATGCAACGTGCCTTGTGCCCCCGACAACACAAACGTGTACGATCATGTACTAGTCCCAGTCCGACCAGGTCTCCGCTCCCTCTAACGCCCGACGTATTACTTACATTACTTTTTACCTGATTTATTACTAGTTCTCAATAAAAAGGTGGTCAACGACTTAAATAAAATACTATCGGTAAGCCATTCGTAATACATCGCCTATATCCATAGCCAACCGAGCTGAATTGATTCCTGTGGCACAGGTTCTTGATTGTGTTTAAATAATAACAATTTAAATGCTATCGAAAATATTTGTATCGAAATTCTAGCGTTACTTATAAATCAATGATGTATAAAACAAATAGAGAGTAATGCAGGCGCGGCGGTAGCGCACACAATCAACAAACCTGCTGCATGAAGGCTGGATGTCTGAAGGCACTCGTTTAAACCCTTATACCACATTATCGTTACAGTAACTGCTGCTACACCAGACCCCAGCCGCGAGACGCCGCTGGGGTCTAATGTCCACCACTGTTCTATATAATTGGAGTCTAACTTTGGTTGAATGTATATTATAACAATATTTTTACAGTTAATTACGATTATGAAGCGAACACTTGCTTGTCATAGTTATATTTAACTAGAGTAATTGCTGTCAATTTAGGTATTTCTTTAGATACATTAAAACAATTGTAAATTCATATACAAACCATCATAAATTCACCCCACGACTATTTCTATTTCTCGTTATGTAAGTAATTAAATTAACAAAGTCAATAATATCTACATAAACTTGCTGCCAAAAATCACTGCACAATAAATGTGAACAAAAATAAAAGGAACTACATAGTTACATTATACCTAATTATTACGTTGCTTTACTACAGATATAATTCAGTGAACTAAATTCTTATAAAAACTGTAACTATTTAAATTCAAATGGAAAAATATGAACACAATTAAAGTTGAACTTTAAGACTACATAATATGTATATCTTCTCATTTAACCTCTCTTTAATATTACTTTACATACACAAATATATTCGCATTACATAAGCTATTTCAGTTACCTATTGAATTATTTCCATACTGAAGTATAACATGCGTTGTGGCTAGATGTACACTTCACTGATTAACACATTTCATATACTTTGGTTTGTGTAAATATTTTATGTAATGAATGATAGTATGCGATATAGTAATTATAAGTGGCAGGTATACTATTGCATTTTAGTCGATGGGGAACACATTGTTATCAGCGTAAATTCTAATTGAGAATAACTGCAACATTTTAACATACAATAAAATTAAAGTCATTCATACAAAATAATATTATGTTGTTAGATAATAATTGTTGCGGTTTGAAGTCATTTGAAATCCTTGTTGTCACTTAACTGGTACTAGTAAGTACTCGTTTGTACAAACTACATGAGAATATATCCATTCTGGCAGTAGTTCGCGCAATATAAATTATCGATACGTATAGGTCGCAACACTAAGTAACACGTTCTTCGTCTGCTCGTTTAAACTTACGATTATGACTAAACTATAGGTGTTGCTTCATGTTCCTACTAAAACCAGTTACAACTAATTTGAAACGACCCTGTATAATTACTCTAATACAATAATATAATTATTAGACATCGGACTATAATGCACTATCAAAATTATAAAATCTGCTTACAAAAATGCACTATCAAAACCTAGTTATAATTTATATTCAGGTTTAATTTCTCATTTGTTTGCATTCAATCATCCCGTTAGGCGAGTTTTCGTGAGACACACAGCATCTCACTATCGGCAGATTAACTTCATTATCGCAACGTACAAAAGGCGTGATATATGTAACCCCAGAAATATGCACAGTTAAATAAATAATTATGTAAAAATACCGCATGTTTGCATATGCAAATGCATATAATCCGATTGTCTAATGATGTTTGCAAACTTTGATAACACAGCTGCAATAAGTAACAGCATTAAAAAAATGTAAATTTAGACATTTAGTTTCCAAATCTTTGGTGGTCAATAAAATTTTAATCGAACATGTGAAATTCATTAGAGAAGTAAAAAAATAACTTGATATATAAAGCGGCATATCCAACAGTTGAGTATTATAAGCAAGCTCATTTTGCATCGATAAGGACAAGTGGCAAATTCATATCGCAAGTACAGTTGTAACAAAAGTACTCGGCACAACAACATAACAACTTCAACGAATTTGACACCCGTTACAAATTGAATTTTACCTCAGAAACAATAGAAACGTATGTCAAAAACTCAATAAAAATAATTTGTACACGATCTCGCCTACATAAAACTATACACGCTTTTACATCTTAAACGGTAAACTTAACATTAATAGGCTATGTCACAAGTGACACCGATTATAACTATATAATAACGTCGAGGTAAACTATATAGGATTCACGTCGAGACAAATCGACTCACTTAATATCGTCTCAGCAAAAATATTACTTTCCTGATATGAAAACGAATCGTCAGACGAAAAAAATGCATCGCCGCGGAGGGCTCACTCCTCACACAAACTGTCCAGCGTCGCACCGGCCCCGGCGCGACTAATAAATGCGTGGAGATGCAGCGCCTCTCCCTAATATGAGTTCAGTACGATAAGTCGGAAGTCCGTCCCGCACGTTGCAGACGCGGGGCGGGTTCCGGTGGAGAGACGATCCCCGCTCGTCGGACGATATTACGGTATTTACACTAGGCTAGGATTCGAAGAGTCCTGAGGTAGATGCGGTGTGTGGCGGCGGCGGCACGCTAGCAGCCGGCAGCGGAGGGCGGCACGCCGTTGGCGGGCTTGAGGTCGGCGTGCAGCGGCTGCAGCGGCTCGGCGGCCGCGTCGTCCGAGCCGCGCGACCGCACCGACGACAGCTCGCGCACCCACGACGCCAGCCGCCCCGACACGCCGAACAGGTTGGAGCCCGAGCCCGTCGCCACCGCGCCCACGTTCACCTCCGCCAGCTCCTGCTCCTCCTCTGCGGAACCAGCACACACGTCAGATACACCGAGCCCGAGAGAAGACAATAGGTACCTACTGCTTAGCTCTATATCATTTTTCAAAAATTCATCCTATAACTCTTGAAAGCCTATTCATATCGCAAACTATTGCAGTGCGGGAAAATTAATAACAACGAATGGGATGAAAGTGGAATTCTATTGATATATAATCCAAACAAAATCTACTCGAGGCTAGATCACTCTAAAGCGTAGGACAGCAAAAAGACGAGGCCAACATTCTTCGAACTTGTACGGTACGTCCCAGTACACGTTGGTTATGGCCAACAATGACAATTTGAGTATTATGATCGGCTTACCAATAAAGTCGGTGTTGCAAATAAATAATTACTGGCACTACAAATGATTCATGGTCACTCAGGAAATGATAACAAGTGTCCCGCACGCATCTGAACGTTAAACATGCAAACAGTGACCGCTACTTACGTTTGGTTAGCGTGCCTCCGACTCGGCACACGTCTCTATGGAGCGCAACGAAGGGAACAGAAAAGCGGGCTCGAGTTAAATCACAATAGATTTGTACTAGCAACAAATGTTATCATTTGCTGATGAAGACCAGAACGATAGGTAAAGACAACTTTCATATATGGTAGATAAAGATTACTAAGATATTAGCATTACTTAGTAGAGAATTTGGAAAACTCATAAAACACAGTGTCATTGTGAATCAATCGTTAGAACGCCGTCTATTGTATTGCGATTAGGACCGCGCATGCATTGAATAATTACTAGTTCATTGGTCTTATCACAGTAAGGTCCCTAGAAAATTCGGTCTATTAAAAGTTTTATGACAGCTAATCTTGGTGTAAACGCGTAGTATACAGAAAAGTAATTTATAGCGTAAGAAAGAGGACATACCCATAGCTGTGCGCTGCAAGGCGTACATCTCCTGCCCCTGCGGCGTGTGGAAGAAGGAGCGGCCGCGGAAGTGCGGCATGGCGGTGGGCACCAGGTCCGCCACCAGCTGCAGGAAGCTGGGCCGCAGCGGGGCGCGGTGGGCCCAGCAGGCGCGCATGAGCTCGTACAGGCGGTCGGGGCAGTGCTCGGGCCGCTCCATCACGCCGCCCTCCACCACGTAGCGCACCACCTGCTCGTTGGACAGGCCCTGGTACGGCTGCATGGCGAGTGTCGCCATCTCCCATAACACTACGCCGTAGCTCCACACGTCGCTACTGCTCGAGAACACCTGCGGAGAGAGCACGGTGAGTAAAAGGTTTCAATATAAAGCAATCTAAAAAATTAAATTTTCTACTAAAATATCAATTTTTTTGTGTGTAAGGTTAAGAGCAAATATGTTCCGCAGGATCTACAGCTAATTTCGGATAAAATACGTATGGTAAGGTCAAGACTTACCCCATCTTTGAGGCTCTCCGGGCTCATCCAGCGCACCGGCAACAAGCCTTTGGTGCCTTTCCTATAATAGTCAGTCTCGTATATGTCTCTGGTCATGCCGAAGTCCCCGACCTTCACGGTCAGGTCTCCGGCGACCATACAGTTGCGCGCCGCGAGGTCGCGGTGCACGAATTTTTTGGCCGATAGGTAAGCCATACCGTCGGCTATTTCAATAGCCATCTGGAAGAAATAAAATATGGTTAATCCCAGTTCTTAAAGATCGCTTTACCTAAACGACTAATGAATAGCCTACGTACAACAATATTTAAATTTACATTGTATTCATATAGAGATATGTTTGAATATCTCTTGGCAAAAATTGAAATTCTCAACCATGACATCCCATGTGCATAGGCCATAAGTGGTCATTATTACCCATTAGTTGGCAAAGGGTCTCTTGGTAAATTGATAAAGCATACCTGCAATATATTTTGCAGTGAAGGTGGGTCATTCCCCCCCTTCCTAGGCAGCGACGCGTCTGCATCGGGGCGATGGGAGCGCAGGTAGGTCTTGAGGTCCCCGAACTCCATGAGCTCCATGATGACCAGCGTGGGCTGTCCGCGAGACACCACGCCTAGCAGCCGCACCACGTGGAACGTGTCGAATGCTTTCATCACTGAAGCTTCATTCAGGAACTCTTGCCGCTCCCTGCAGACATATTTTTTACATAGATTATTTTTACACATACTACAATAGGACTATATTACAACATGGGGACTATACACCACATTTGGATCATAAAAAAAAAATACAAATAAAAATTACAAAATAGGTGGTTAAAAGTATCATTTGCTTACCGATCCGTGGCGTGCTCGTTGACAGTTTTAACAGCACACCTAGTCTCCGCCTTTCCTTTTTCAATGCCTTTGACAATTCCTTCGTAAACCTGTAGGTAAAATAGTATTCACAATTTTATATTATTGAACAAAATAATTTATCGACAAATGTAGATTTAAATGTTTGATGAACTTACCATTCCGAATGATCCCTGTCCGAGTTCGCGAACACACTCGACAGATGCCCGAGGCACCTCCCATTCATCAGGAACGTACATTGTAGACACGTACTCAGGGTTCACGCTGGCAAACAACTTGTTGGCCTCGGCTGACGGCAAGAGACCACGCCTTGCGTACCAAATGCCTCCTCCCAGGACTAAGAACATTATCATACAGCCACCCACTACGCCCCAGATCCATTCGTACGCGGCTTCGGCCGTCCTCTCCTGTGAAACAAAGGAAAGTTTAAGATCTACTCAAATATCGAACTGGAAAGAGTAAAATGAGAAAAAATGTGACGGGTTTAACGAGAATATACGACGTCATGTTGATATTCATTGTCCCTATATATCTTAGACAAGGTTACCATAGAGCAATCGTGGGGATTGACGCTCAAGGCCTGTGCCTTGCAGTGGAAAGATAAAAAGGCTGACATGCAGATTTACATATGCATCAGCAGCACCATATAATCAGAATCATAATTATCTTCGACGTCATTAATAAAATAACATACCGGTATAAAAATAGGCGGGAATACGACGGAGACGTTGCCGGCGCCGGCCATGGTGATGGGCGTGACTTCCACGCTGTAGTTGCCGGGCGATAAGTTGCGTAGCGTGTAGCTGTGACCGTTGTTCTCATAGTCGTCTGCCGTTACGCAGCTTTGAAGACCCACATCCTGACCCTGAGGATTAATTACTTATTAGTAGAAAGGTTTTTAGCTTAATGGTGGAAATGCCTGTTATAAAGAAAGTCCTTTCATGAGGCTTCTTGCTGTGATGTATATAAGTCAGTCATCTTAACCCCTACGGAAGAGCATTTGCACACCAGCCATGTACTGACAGGTGCCTTATAACACACTCGATGCCGATATCAAAATAGACACATCGGAATTTATGTCGTAATCATACGGAATACGTTTGAATTTCGTTTGGCAAAAAATGCTTTAGTGGATAGTATAAGTATGTACCGCCAAGTTATCCTCGACGCGCGAGTAATGCACGGAGTAGGCCACCACGAAGCCGTTGGGGTTCTGAGGCGGTTTCCACGTGACGTTCACTTCAGCCAACGATTTGTTCGACACGATGACTTCTGCTTGCAAGTTGGTCACTAAATCCGCGTTCACTGTAACATTAATGAAATTGTGTATAAGCTTCTTGATTATCGCGCTTTATGAAGTGGTGCATCATTGTACGCTAATACTTAATGTAAACTGTATACTATCGGTAGTGTTCCCTATCGTTGTTTATATTTTATGAAGGTGTTCATTGAGTTAAAAGCAGCCTATGGGCACTATGGCATCAATGAACACTGACCGCAAAGTTATTAACTTTAAGATTTACCTATTTACTTGAAACTTGTTATGTCAAATTTCTTCAATATATTTTCAAGCTTATCACAATAGCGGAAAATTCGGTTGGTAAATTTGACAGATTCGGTTAGGTTGACCTGTTGGAATCTGTATTAACAGTTCAATAGTGAACATGTCCAGTGAGGTTATTTATTTCCAAGTTACTAACCTCGTTCCGTAGTGCGGAAGGTGTTGAAAGCGCGCTTAGAGCACCAGGTCTTGACGTACGCCTGCTCGGTCTCATTCTCGTGCTTGGCGCGGCAGGCCCAGATGTTCACGGTGTACCAAGAGAAGTGACGCATGTTTGTCACCTTCAGAGAATTCACTTTGCCTCCCAGTTCGAAGTAGAACGACTTTACGTAGCCTGCGAACAAATGTGCAACGATTGATTGATGGGGTAATGCTTTAGGGGAGCAATGGATACATCAGTTCCTACATAATATAATATTGATATTGGAGAACTTTTAATTTAATTATTATTTTACATACACAATACACTATAATCATTTATGTCCATATTATGATTATGTCAATGGGTATAAATTAGGCGGTCACCAAAAATATTTTTAAGACTCTAAGCTGAAGCACCAAATAAAATAAACAACTCCAAAAAAAATAGATTGACTTTATTAAAAGGGCACCAAAGTATATAATATTATGATCCAAAAAAAAATAAAATAACATCAGAAAAATCGCAAATCTCGCACACATATTATTTTTGGTTCCCAAAATGGATTAATGGTCACCAAATTCTATCCAACTAAAAGATTAATATTACTACCAAAAATCAAAGTTAGTGACGAAAACGAATCGCTGCAAAACCGACTCCACGTAGTCTTGTCTGCCCTACCCCTAGAGTGCAATTCAAAACCGCGTAGGCGCGGAGGGGCGAGGCGGCCTGCGAGCTGAGGCGCAGGTAGTTTTAAGGCTCGCCGCTGCGGCTGAGGCTGGCCGGCTGAGCGGGCCAGCAAGCCGAAGTTGCGGTGGTGAGCGTGAAAACCATCTGCGACGATAAGCTCGCATGGGACCGCCGGAGCCCCGCAGCGCCGGAGCCGTGACAGAAGCCATGCTTGCTGCATGTTGCGTGCTTACATTTTAAACGCACTGAGTTACACACAAATTCATATAACAATAAATAAGCGACGTACGTTTGGGAACCCTAGTATATTAATTGGTATTTGGGAAATATTTTAGCGATCGTTAGCTTTTTTAGTCTAACAAAAATGACCAAATTAGGAGTCATGGTATTACATAATTGGTAACATCTAAGTAGTGACAATATATAATATTTGGTCTAAAGTGTATTTTAAAGGCGTCCATATATTTTTTTAGTAGTCAATAATACGAAAAAATGGTTTTATCTAATAATATTTTTGGAAACGTTATTTGGTGACCATTTATCCATTTTGGTAACCGTTTAGAATTTTTTTGGTAGTAAAATAGGTACTTTTTTGGGTGGTGTTTAAACACAAGCCTATGTCAATTACAGAGATTTTTAAAGAGAATTGAGGGTTCCCTTTCACTGAGATTGTTTATGCAACACATATACAAACAATATCTACAACACATATATTTCTAACATAAGTATGTTAGAAATTCTAACATACTTTGTATGGTGTATGTATACAAGTAATAAGTATAAATAATATTACTAACTTAGAAATATTATTTAATTATTTAAAGTATTCGGTTTTATTTATTCTCTGATAATATATTATTCTTCTTGCGGCTCCGTCATGTCCGTCTGTATGTCTATCCGGCCACACAAGCAGAGGGACAGAGAGACAAATCCTTTCATGAAATGTTAAGTGAACAGTGAATTACCATGTTACGATTACGAATGTAGACTTACCTTCAGAATCAGTGGTGTTAGTGTAGTTCAGTCCAACCTTGGGCTCGAAGTTCGGAGTCAGGATGACGAGCATGCTGTTCAGGCTGTCGTCGACCGATCGCTTGACCCTCTTCGGGTTCTTCCTGTCATTCCTTCTGTATACCTGAAATAAATTGACGTTTAATTATCTGCAAATAAAGGTCGATTTTGAGTATTGTTTTTCAGTACATATGTACTTTATAAATGGTAATTTTTTTTTAGTTGACTGCCAAGGCGGCTGTTCTCATGTAAGGAGATCAGCCAGCTGCGCAGGACATATTATAGTGCACAAACATTTTCACAGGTATAGGTAATAACTTTATATACAGACACACAATTTTGAGCTTTAAATTCAAGCTAACAAGGTACCTTATTCTGCAGTTCATTCTCAAAGTTGATAGTCTCCATCCGTTCTTCCTCTGCTCGGGTGCTGAACCGCGAGGTGGGTTTGTCTTCCTCCTTGCAGGCGCACGAGCCGTTTGTGACTTCACCGGTCGTTTCCTTCGCAGAAGCCTCGGGAGATTCCTCTGTTCTCGCTGTTATCATGTTTGGTAGAGCTCCCGCTAAAAGAAAATTAATTAGGTTAGTTGGTGACAACTAGCTTTCGACCTAGTCCCGTGGGACTCAGGTACTTTAGGCATAGAAGCCCAAAGCCTACTTTGGTAAACGAGCTATCAAATCAGTAGTTCCTGAGAATAAGGCAGTCAAGCAAAAATAAAAAAAAACCTTCAGCTTTCTAATATTATAGTAGTAGTGGATAACTTACGATTGACACAGTAGTTGGTGTTCCCCGCCAATATCTTGGGCACATTGTAGCTGTTTGCGTGGATCTCGACATGGTACAATATAATGGTACCGTTGGCCATCGTCGGCGGCCCCCATCGTACGAACACCGAGTGTGGCGTTAGTGGCTCCACTGACAATCCAACTGGAGGACTCGGATCTATGAAGGAAGAATAATTAGATAAAGTTACAGGAATATTCCACATTATTCGGATAAATTGAAGATTAATTGTATTGTAAAATATTTTGACCGGTATTATTTTATTGTTTTTTTTTAACTTACTTCCTGGCAAAGTGGTGAAATAAATGATAGAGCTCTGTGCACCCTTTTTCTCTTGCAATGTAGTGTATGTTTTCACATACGCCGCATATCGAGTGTATGGGGTCAATTGTGAAAGCGGGTAGAAGGACGGCTGCATATTCAAACAAGGATTGTTTAGAATATTGGTGTTTTCATTTCCGGTCGTAACCTCTTTTGTGCCATTGCGAGCTTCGTCTATGGTTATATCGAGCACATTCCATCTGAAAAACAATATTAAATTAGTTGTGGTTTAGAAAAATAAAATAAACAATTTAGAATTTTTTCAATTTTTTTAAAATGGGAAGTAAGTTTCACTATTTCTTCTTCCTAGCAAAAACACAACAAAACAAGGTTTGGAAGAACGAGCTTTTTGAAGACATCTCGTGCAATTTAGACGTTCAAAAAGTGCTGTTTTTCAGCCTACTTTGAATAAATTTTGATTTTACTTACATATCGGAACACACATCCCTTTGCTCATAGAGCGTAACATTATGTTCTGCCGCGATGTAGTACACGGAATATCCGAGCAACTTGCGAATGTCTTCAGGGCAGTACATGTTCCACGTGAGTACCACTGCTTTGTCACAGATCTGACTGACTCGCAGGTGTAAGTTATCTGGCAAACCTGCGACGAGAAAATGAAGTCAATTAAGTATTTACATATTACATTTATAGCCAGTTTTCTCAGTTACTGATAAAGTCTCTGATAGTCTTAGGAACTTATCTGATAGATAAACTATAAGTTTTGGTTTCACAGGTCTCGGTTAGCAAAATCTGGTAGAAATTATAAGAAGCTTTCATCTGCCAGACGGAATTAACTATCAGATACCTAATTGACACTTTATCGTTAACCAGTGAAACCGAGCCTTAGGCCAGAAGGTCCTAATGTCTTTTGATGAACTACGTAAACAGTCTCCGACCACAGCAATGAGGGAACGACGGAGACTTCATCAGACAAAGTTAAACAATAAGTACACACAACACAGTAACTACTAGATCAATTACATTAAAATCTACTCACAGGAGGCCTGATTTCCGTTGTTATCTTCAGAAACTTCAATTTCAGTGAAGTTAGATTTCGGATTTCTAGTCATGTCTTTAAGCGGCAGTATCTTGGCGTAGCACAGCTTTGGGTTCAAATGTATGAACAGCGAGCCTCCCGAGATCTCAATGGGCCCGTGAGTAGACCAGTCCCATAGCAACTCGAGGTTTGGGTTGTTGAATATATGCAACACTTGACTGAAAGGTACCAGGTATACGTAAATCATAACATAATTAAAGTCATTACTTAATTATACGGGAAAGTCACAGAATCCACCGAAAAGAGACACGCTAACTAACACAGTTTGGGCATTGGAATCGGGACTCGGATTTTGCAAACGTATGTATTACTTATAAAGAAAACAGTAACAAATACGTTTGCGTTCATTCACATCGCAGCCACTCCCAATTTGTTTACCGTTATAATACCTATAACATCTTACTAACGCGTGTTTATATTCTCAAATCGATCGTAAAACTATTTTGAAATGCATTTTCGATTGGTTTAAAAATGTTAGATCAACAGCAACACGCAGAATAGACAATTCTATTTTGGAGAAACCATCGTATGAGATAATATGGCCCCTATCTCTTGGCGTAGAAGAAGCGTCAACGCACGTAACTCCAATGGGATAAGGACCTATATGAAACCTGCATCTTATGTATGGAGGTTAACAAGTCGGGAAAGACAGCTTAATTTTCAAGGTTTATAATATATATTTATATATAAATAATAAAGCTAACATACCAATCTACTGAACTAACTATGTGTTTTATAAACTAGTATTGAACAGAATCTTCAGCCCCCTGCCGCTCGCTGCGTCGTTTTCTCTATGCCGACGGTCGAGACTTGTCTGTGGGTAACATCTTGGCTCTTACGATGTGCCTCCATTACTTTTCACACTCACTTAATAATCTAATCATCACTAAATATCTTAATATACATTATGAACTAAAATAAAATATAAACATATTAAACTCACTTATTTTTGGCGCCCTTTTCAAAAGCTCCAGTAATTTTCCTAAGATTTTTCAGGAACATCAGTGATACTAAAGGGTATGCACGAATTACTTGCAGCGAACCGGTGATCTCCCGTATCTCACGTAATGACTCTTCTAAGACGGACAATGTCTTGCCTGTTGTGAAAGAAAAATTAAGTAAATAAAAAATCTATATAAGAAATATCAGGGAAGGTTACTAATTTCTTAAGATAAAAGCATATTCCTGCAGTATAAAGCTTCATAATCAGTTTAGACTTAGTCATCAGTGAAACTAGAGTTTTCACTGACCAAAGTCAGTTTGTAAATAACTGAACGACACGCAAACAAAATTATAATAGATTTGGGAATTTGGTTGCATCGATTTAAGTATTAAAGTAAGAGCAATTTCTGAATAAACTATGCACTATCTATCAAACATCTACTATATCTAGAATAGAGTTGGATGTTTGAACTTAGCATATAAGCGCTTATAAAACGATTCATTGAAATCGCTCTTAGAGTAAATTTTTACTAGCTTCGAAAATAAAAAGGATGAGGAGAAGTAAGGACTTGACCATAAGACATGAGGCTCACCACCAGAAGCCCGGACGGCTATCTCGAGCTTGCCCTTGATATGCGTGCAGCCTCGGAACTGCTCGGCTGCGGCCATGGAGTCGATCTTACCGCCCTGGCACTCCTTCATGCAACCACCGTCGGGGCATTTGCTACATGTCAAGTTGTTCTCACCGACCTAGAAACATATACTTTTTTAATCAAACAAATACTTGTGTTATGTATCGTCTTTCATTTGTTTTTTTATTCATCAATTGCAAATTAAGTGAAAGAATCGTCGTCATTTCTGTAACTTCACTCACCATTTCCTCATTGTACCCAATAGGACAAACAAAAACGCAGCGATTTCCATGGATCTTATATTTCCTTATTTTGGGCGAGCTGCGTTGGACACCGTCGTCCATCGGCGGCGCTGGCGCATTGCGACACTCTAGTTCTGTCACGCAGCGCCAGAACAACTGCAGAGAAACGCTCAGAATTAGAAAATTATACCTAGTCCAAGCCGGAACACACATATCTTGATCTGATCCCTTCTTAACCACCGATAATAAAGGAACATGAGATCGTGATCAAATAAATTAATGTAAACCTTGTTCAAATAGAAATCATGAGAAAAAAGGTTTAGCCCGTAAAAGACTTAAGCATGGTCTTTTTACAAAGTCTTTTTTCTCTTTAAGGTATTTTAACACACAAAATATGGTACCTAATTGATATTAATGAACTCACCTGATACGTCCCAACAGGGCAGCTATCCACGCATTTACGTTCCGGGCCATTACCGAAGGAGAAATTGCGGCAGACATGGCAGTCTTCTGGCCTGGGCCCGCTGCAGCCGCCCAGACAAGCATTATGGCAGCAAGTACGGGCCGCGTCGTCTAAGCAGCCGCGGTCGCCGCACGCCGGTGGGCAAACTAGACAGAGGAAGACATTCTTAATAAACTACTAAATATTAACATTCATGTTTCTTAAAACCCCGGGAATCGAACCCGAGACCTCGTGCACAGCAGTCACGCTTTGCGACTACTATACCAACTAGTAATAAGATCAGAAAATGTAGTGACTGAATAGTACATACAACGTTCAGCTATTCAAACTATGACTCTATTGTAATAATGTGATATTGTAAACATGTCTCCATAGTTAAACGTTTGTCAAAATATTTGTTATACATGTTATCTTTATTCTGTTTATTCACTGATAGATAATGTAGTACCTACATCCTTAGTACTAAGTTCCATCAACTATGAATATGCAAGCAAAAACATCGCCAAGGAATGTACAATAAGCCGTACTATAATAACGAAGCGTGTGTCATATCAATGCATCATTCACATTACTATATACTCAATGACCCATGTTCCCCGCGTCTTCAGTCCGTTGTTCCCGTTGTTTACGACACGTCCATCAATTACTTAATTATAATACAGTTTACATAAAGTCCGCTAATAAAATTAATATTTGAATACTTACTCTTCTGGCAGTGTTTGTCATCCCAACACAACAACCGATCATTTTCGTCAGAGGGGCACTGTAAATGCGACTGGCGATGGTCCTCTACTCGACTCTGAGCATTCGGGCACAGCCCACACAGTCGTGTGTCGTAGTTCATCTACAAATCAACAATACATTAGATCAATATTAATGTTAATTGGGAATGACGAGGTCACCTACATTATTTTAAGAGTAACTCGTTTCAACACTATGTTCACGATCCATTAAATATCACAATACTAGAAATGATATCATCTTTATGGAACATTCCAAAAGGATTTGATGTTTTATTTCACTGTGGGCACTGCGGTTAGAAAAAGCTAACAGTAAGAATTTCCATAACTTATCAAGTTGATATTTCACGATTTCACCAGTCTACCGATACACCACCTTAATTAGTAGTATCGTAGAATGGCGTAGATGTATTCGTTAGGAGGGTTTAAATGAATCAAATCGTTAATTAATGTTGTGTGTAGAGGTATATGTATCGTGGCCCGTGGGTAAACACGAGTTGTGGCGGAACTAATAACAAGTAAGTCCCACGGTCCATGACCAGAACAAGTTTGATGAAGAACAATAATAATATGAGGGCCCAACTCCGTAGTTAGTGGACATATGTCTGGAAGGCGGAGATGCCGAAATACATGTCTATAGAGTTCCTTAAGTTATTTTTGAATGTGTTTTTTTTTCTTTTCTAAAAGAGAAGAAAGAATATGCAATCCATTTTTCAATGTCTGCCCTTTTATTATCTATCCCGCAGAATAAGAAATATAAACTTTCAAAGGAGATGATTCATTTAGATCATTTGCAATCAACAGAGTCGGCAAAAGTGCGAAGCATCGCAGTTAGACTTTTGAATTCTTATGTGATTGAACTTACCCTAATAACGTTTTCGGCGTCAGGCGGAGTGATCCGTGACCAGTCAATAGTGTTTGTATAACAAAGCCTGTCGTTCTGTTGTATTCGCACGCCGCCATTCTCAATCTTCGCTAAAGAACGAAGACCCAAGGACTGTGGATTGAGTAACAAACGTTTAGCAGTGTCATTAGAGGACTTATGGGGACATTAAGGTTTCGAAAAGGACTAAAATTTACTAAGTCTGAGTCAAGTTGAGGACTAAAAGTCATTCTTGAACACATTCCTCTGAGTTGCTGCTGATCATAAAGCTTCTTTTCTGATACAGAATGTCAAGGGTCGAGTTTTAATTTTTGCCCCTTGCATTAATTTTTGAGGCTCTCAAAGTCGCCTGATATATCGAATCAATACTAATAATATATTAACAACTTACTTCTAGATTCTCATTATCGAATATAACGAGTGCATAATCCTTGTGGAGCTGCATTCCTCTTATCACTGTGAGGTTGGGAAAAAGGTCGCCGAGATTCTGCACGCCCTTCGTCCTACAAAACAATATAACCTGTTAATGCACATATCTTTTATAAGATAATTCTTCAGACAATTTTATTTTGCCTATGGTAAGAAAAAGTCGTAACGGCGATGAAACGTGCCTCTTATACAACTTTGCCATTTTCGACCACACCTAAGAGTGGGCCAAATACATGCGTTGGGGCATTTTAGCACTATTTTTATTAGTTAATCGGTGTCACCTGTATATCATAATATAATCGGTGACCTCTCTCAGTTCCGGGAAGGTCAGGTTGGCGAAGAACTTGGGTGTGGCGCGCTCCATCAGCACTATGTTGAGCTGTCCTTCGATCACTCGGCAGCCAGTCAGGTTGTTCAATTGCTTCGGGTTGTTTCTTATGTCCATTGATGTGCATACTGAAACAATAAAATGTCACTCTTTAGTAATTTTGTCATATCCAACTCTACATGATCGAGTGGTAGAAATATTTTTTTAACTAAGAGAGTTAGCTAGCTGGTCAAATTGTAATTTTTCTCCTATTAGAAGTGGATTGAATTTCGAAACCCACGTATTTTGATTGGTTCAATTCTATGAAGTAGTTCTAGCAGTTAATTGTATTCAGCTCACTTAATATACTGCGACAGTTAAGTCGAACAATAAGTTATGGCTACTTCCGTAAACAATTCAATTATTGGCGCAAATTACCTCCCACGAGCTAGCTTATTTCATATTAACGAACACCAGGGAGGAATTATACACTTACATCAGCCTATTTGTTCACCGTTTTGTTATTTTCTGCGAAAAGTATATTTGGCTAAAGCTAAATATGGTTGTGTGCCTAGTGCGGAAGCTAACGGTGCTGTAAAATTATTAAGGCTAAATATTTTCAGCGCTGTTTCAGGAGGTTATCACACATTTATTGTGCTTTTGCACTAAATAAAAGGGTCGAAGGCCTCATTAAGAGACGACGTTCACAGTTTCATCATATTTGCATCTAAAGTTATTGTTTAGGGCTACTGCACTAGACTAGACGTTTGCGTCATTAGATGATAACAACATAATATTTAGACTATTGATATTAATTATTTTAGATATTTTAGTAAATATTTGTTTATATTAGTACAAATTGTGTCACTTGAGTGCAACATGACTAATTAAGTAAGCACCTAATCAATATCATCAAACGGATCACATACTGGTTAGTTAGTGGTATAATGCCAAACAAGCGTGTTTAGCTATTTGTCGACTTCAAAACATTACTCTTATTGCTCTTTAGTTTTTAGGTCAATGTATGTTGTCTGACAAGCCCTAATTATTTCGAACTTTTCGTGTTGCTAAATTCTGTCATAGAGAGAAACGTCAAAGAAAATAGATCAAGAGTATGCCTCGATTCTCGATAAAAAATCACTTACATTTAAAAAAAATCGACATGAACTCTATTATTCAGCAGAACCGTAACAAACACCCTTGTTTTAATGATTGCCGACTTCATCATCATCTGGATTAGGGGTACTTTTTAATTTACAAGGTAGAGGTAGACAGATGCTAATGATGGTATAAACCTAATATCCTAGTTACCGAAAATATCATAATACAACTTATTCGATACTTTCTGTCTTCTGTACACATAAAAGGATAACGAGACGTGGCATTGTAAACATTAACAATATTACCAACGCAAATCTATTGCGTAGTTCCATCCGAACTCATACTTTGCTTAGCCAGTTCTACGCAGCATTTTTTCGGGCTACTCTTCCCAGGGCAACGGAGTTAAGGTCAGAGGCCGATTGCGCATGTGCACAAAATGCGCGGGAGGGAAGCCAAGATGGCAGACTGTAAACAATACGCTTGGGCGGTCGAGTCGCCATGAGTTCATGATAATAGTATGAGCAAGGAATAACTCCCAAGGTACCCAGACACTACTGATGTCAAATTACAGACACGGAATTCATGATGTTTTTAATCTTATTCTTATAAAATCTGCATATTTGGAAATGTTGATACTTATAAATATTAAGCTATTTGATTGGCTGGCAATGGCAACACAATCGATAAATATTTACAACTCATTCTGCTACCACGAATCATAAAGTTGCTTAGAAAGCATTGAAATGGCTTAATGGAGGGAGGTGGTCTGAAGATCGGAGCACACGATGGTATCGTGGTGTGCGTGATGCAGTGGGGTGGCGGTGCCGATGGTGGGCGGGTGGCTCCACATAGCTAGCCTGAAAACACGTCAGTCGACACGGCCCAATGCAAATGAACTCGCCGCATAATACCGTCTCACGTCCCGCAAACCTCGGTCACCCAGCTCAAAGGGTATTTATAGAGTCAAGAATGTTATTGTAAAACTTCATAGATTAGTGATGCACCCTAGTAATATTTCATTAATTATATTTAAGAGTTTTGGTTCTGATTGATTATATTCCGATTCCTAGAGTACAGAAACTTTTGATACAGTTAGATGTTGTAACATCGATTTAAAAAAATGGATCGGAGCTTTACCTAACTCTATCAATGGCAGTACGTACACATTGATTGTATTTAATCAGTAAAGCAGAAAGTAGTACCTTTCCAATTCTATGAATGGTTTATCTTTTATGAAAGGTTTTCTTCGATAAATTCTTTAACATCGATTATCCAAAATTGTAGCTTTACAATATTATCATAAGCATCGATATCGATACCCACGCAAACACTATTGCAAAAGATGCACTGCAGTACTGACTGGGAAATATAATGAGCGCGGCGTACTTCGTCTCTCCCCTCACACTCCCCGCGCTTACTACGCCTCTACTACAGCCTCCGCTCCCCCCCCCCCCGACCCCCGGCCCTCGCAGTGACGCCGTACTTTAACAAATTAACAGATGTAAACTGTCCTTATCTGGAATATTAAGCCATAAAACAAAGGAATAAAGCTTCAAACCCATCGCATCGGGTGCGATAAATGCCATTTAGAACTTCGAACATACTCTAGTGGCTTTTTACGTTTTACGATAATTTTATAAAATTACAGTCATTGAGCTGAGCTTCGATTTACGGATAAATAAGTTGAGTCACGTGTTGAATATCAACGTAGTACATAAATTGTCAAGGCCTGGGAAGCAAGAGGCGTAGTGTAATGAAATGCAATGATGCATATCACGTCAGTGCATTCTTTACAATAGTACACTGACAAGTTTACAAACACGTCAACAAATTCGCATTGGGTAATTTCATTGTAGTTAAATAGGCACTAGTATGTATCTACTATGTACGAGTTTAACAGAATATTTTTTTTCATCACTTTAAAGAACTTTTGAACCCAGTTCAAACCAGTCTCATCGGAAACTAATCTATAGTAGTGGTTGCAAAACATTTCTGCTAACAGCAGCCAATTTCCTGTTTATGACCTTGTGCGGTTATTCCACTAAAGGTTGCCGATTCTTTCTCCATCTGTGAAAGCGGATATTGAATTGATTTCATCGAAGTAGATGGTCAAACTAACAGCCGAAGAAGGAAATAACACTGACATTGGTACTTTATTATGAGAACAGTTTTCCTGTTAGTTTCTTTTATCTTTGGTTGTGCGTTTTTAGATTGGATAGTATTTATGATCTAGTTAGTTAGAGAATCTAGACGATTACTGGGCTTCTATTAATTAGCTGACATCATTATAGGATAGGTTATTGAATTCGACCATATTCGACTTTTTTAAGTGTTTGCAGATTTTGGCGACAATTTTATTTCACTATGAAAAGTGCAAACTTAATTTTTAGCTTATTTGTGTTTTTGGAAATTTGATTTCTTTCATGAATTGGTATTTTAATTTTACCATGAAATAAAGTTAATCAATTAGAATTTCAGTTTTCTTTCTAAATATTTGCAACTAAACAAAAAAAAAAACTAATATACGATTATTTTGTCTCCTATTCAAGAAACTACGCTGTTAGTTGCGTATTGTTTTTGTCTGTCAGCTGCAAGTTATTTATTAGTCTGTGCTGCATGCACTAACGTGACCCACGCCGAAAAGGCGGACAGTCGCAATCGTAGACGCAGCATCGGCGCGGGCGCAGCTCTATTTCCGACGCCGCGCGTCGTCGTGCTGAACGCATGACTCACTGCACTTTCACTGCAAATAGTGCCGTCTACTAATAATCCCTATGATTAGATTTAGATGACTCCATCTATTTTTAGAAATACTTTCTAAATACACTCCATATCACGAAAAGGAACAAAACAAACTGATCTTGTTTGTCTAGTCGTCGTCGGTCTAGTTCGTCTAGATATTTTTTCATACACTTCGCGCTTTGATGAACACGAATCGTTTAATTAATACGGCGTGTAATTTACGATCCACTTACATATCTTTGTGAAAATTTCAGAAATTGCTTTATTAGAAAGAATGAAAATGCTTGTGAAAAATAAGCTATGTAAACATAGTTTAATTATAAAGGCTTTGTTAGCTGTGTAAGTAATTGTGAGTAGAAAATATGGATATCCGCTTGGGTGTCGTGAGCCGTGGCCACGCGTCTCTGGCCGTTGATTTATGTTTCCGGTCTCTGAATGAAGATATCAACGTTCGATCCGCAGACCGCGACCGCGTGGGGCGCAACAGCCTATTATAGTAGTAGACGTTCATTCAGACCGGATCAAAGGAATTTGCTAAGCTAACGAACTCCTCGCAGGATTCCTGTGATCCTTGCCTCGTATCTCAAGCAGGTTTTTTTAAGTATATTATGTGAAACAAACATACCAAATATGTTTATTTATGTCGAGAATCAACAACTGGAAAAACTTTAATTTTATTAGCTAACCTAACTACATCACTCAATTTAATAAGTTACGCTTTAAGAGCAGAAAATACAATAAAGATTTCTGGAGACCAAAACTAATGCCTATTATACAAATCACTATTTATTCAAGATGTAGGCAACTGCAATACCTATTTCACAACAGTTTATCTCTAGTAAGTTCACATCAGAGATCCTAACCGAAATGAAATCAAGTAATGTCCTCGATACATTCGCTCGTTAACTGTAGATCAATCGCTTGTTTACCGCATGAACAACATTTCGACATACAGCCTCGAAGTAACTATGTTGAGTAACCCTATGATATTCCTAACATGACATGGCATCAGAGAGTCAAACTGGTCAAACTTACTAACCTAAAGCGAAGTTTTAAAACCTTGGATTTTGAAGAATAGAAGACATTGGTTTTTATCGTACTTATGAATAAATGCAAACAAAGACCTGCAAAAACATCATTCAAGGGCCATGACTAACGATATGTTCACAAACGTTAGGGAATGTCTTAGCGGTGCGACGTGGAATATTCCGATATTGCAAACAGTAGCCGTCTCAAGTGTACCAGCTCCGTCAATATCAATACTTATTATATTACCCAGTAGGAGAGCTACGCCTTGTTATTATAAATTGATTGAACTTAACAACAAATACTTTATTTTTATGGTCAATCATAAATGTTCCATATGGAATACATTATTAGTTACAGTGTGTATAAACAAGAAGCAATCTGATGCAGTTATTAGTTTCCTGCTACATTACTTGTGCCTAGTAAGTACACTTTTCTATTGACAATATTCTTTTAACAATTTAATAATAACAAATTTAATAAAAAACACTCGACCAGAAGACACGTATACTGTACATAAGTTATTATTTCATTCAGGTTTTATTGCCTAGTTTGAAACAGGTATAATAACAACAACAGGAGAGGACTTCCTGAAGACAACCTTAAAGTAATAAATAAACAAGGTAACGACTAACGGAAATAGGTAGTGTAACTACGTAATGGTAATTTGATAATAAAGAAAGGACAAATACTGCGAAGGATTCAGGTCACGATCGTGAACCACGACTGCTACAGCGTAGAATTCCACGAAAGGGTATCATTTAAATCCTGTTAGTAAAAATAGCTTTATTTTTAGATTAAATAATATTGTTTGGATTTCTTTTTGGGTGTTGGGAAAGGCTAAAGCTAATAACGTTACAGACAGTCGAATTAATTAAGAACCTCTTTCTTGTTTTCTAATGGATAATAAAAGTTACCGTTTTCTTCTGAGATATTTTAGGACTATCCAAAGAATGTACAGCCAAAAGTATGACGACCTTAATTTGTTTGTATTATGTCAAGTCTAAGAACTAGGGACTACTTAGGTATTACTAGAATATGTAGAAAATCTACAGAAGTAAAAATTGCAAATGCATTACATTTCTTACTGCCATTTGGGATATGTATAGATTTTTTCACCTTTCCGAGCTTGTTATTAATTATATTAAATTTTAAAGCATATATATCCCTTGACATATACTTCTAGAAAGATATGATGACGACGATTTTATCATACTCATATATTCTTGTCTAAGGCAGTTAAACAGCCTATCGTTTAAGTTAAGACATTGAAACACAAACGGCTAACATTTACGCATGAAAATTTAACCTTAACAAATAGATGTAACAAGTTACATATTATCATACATTCTGAAGGATAGGTCTACGCGAGTGCGAAGAAGGTCTACCGACAAAAGTTTCCCAGGATTCAAACCTAAATAATAAATCCATTTAGTAAATCTACGACGGAAATGGAAAGCTTACTTTTAATATGCCATGGGAAATGTACTTTTATAAATAAGTACACGTCGTCGTTGTACGAAGTTGTGTAGGCTTTCGGTTGCTAGCATTTTATTCGGGGAATGTAATAAAAGTGGTGCGACGGCAGGGCCGACCTCACACGTGACCTGCCTTTGAACTCTCCAATGTTTTGCACATAGACACTATTTATTTACGCATACCGCGCGCCGCTGTAATGGCAGCCTAATCCAATCTTGTACCGCGCTCTGACAATACGGCGACATCCACACGCAATAAATTTTTGTTTAACTTGTAATAGCTACTGTAATGGAAATAAAACTTCATCCAGTTCTCCGTTGTATTTTGACAAAATTAGTTAGGTCAGTAATATCTGCGGAAGCGGAAGTTATGAGTTCATCATTTCAGTGACTTTTTAACTATGGTTTATTTCTAGGAATTGGAAATGTAGTGGCTGCACGTGGCCTATCTGTTATTAATATCGCACAAACCATTCCCTTTTCCCCTGTCCATACGAATTCGCAAAATAAGCTTGGCGATGTGATTGCATACGATAAGCACGTACAGCAGGGGGTTGAAAAGGCAATAACAGTCACTTCGCAGTATACGGCCTGAAGGTGCGTCCACACAACCTCATGCAATGGCGTGCGAAACATACTTATGGCACACATTACTACATACATACATGCATGAAGCGTATGCTGTAATAAAGAGCACATTAGCGGTAACCGTGCTGCCTACGTACGTCGCCGCATCGGACGTGGTGTAGACGCACCTTAAGGCCCCAGTACACGTTGGCCCAAGTGCGGCCAAAACACGCCATCACCAATGTGTACACGGGGTATTGGTGCAGGTTGGCGGACATTTGTCAAGGTTGGCGCGCATTCGGCGAGTTGTCGGTTTTTTGGGCACACATCAAAGGAATCTTGGCCCAGCTTGGCGTGTGGTGTTTACACATTCGGCCAATGTTTAGTTCGTCACCGACCGCTGAGGATAAAATACACTTTTGTGTTGCGTGTAAAAATAAATATAGTAGTAAATATAGCAGTGTAGTATAATATAAATATATATAGTAGTGCAGTATAATAAAAATATGTGTAGTAGTGTACAAATAAATAGCCGAAGCCTTGATTACTTCGACGTCCATCGCAAGTGGCTTGCCAGGCAGCAATGAGCCATGCGCCAATGTGTAAACACCATTTGATTGTGGCCTACATTTGTGCTTTGCACAGCTTGGCCCAACACAGGCCAACGTGTACTGGGGCCTTTAATAAGTGGCGGTCTTTGAACGGCACATACAAGTCATTGATAGGAGGCGGATTCTGAGCATGTTTGTTCCAAGCATGACTGGTATGATCTCATTCGAAATGCATATTTTTTAAAAAACAACATCAAAGATGATTTTTTATTTCAACGTTTGCTTTCTGGTTTTTGAATGATGAATCGCGGAAGTACTGGTCTAATGCAAAACAAATCTGGTATTTAGATGATAGAATATAATTATTATCATATTGTGATCTAGAATTAGACATAGAAAAGATTATAACACATACTGGATATACAAGTCCATTGTCCTTGTGTGTCAGAATTATTCACAACAAAATCAAGAATTCTGAATCCGTAATATTCAAAGTCGGTAGACTTGGCTCATTTGTCATCTGGCGCCTGTTGCATGCAAGTTATTATAAAAACATAGATCACGGTCACCATGCATGGTGACCGTGATCTATGTTATATGTTTATACATACCTGACCATGGTCAGGTATGTATTACCCGCAGCTATTACCTCCATCCTTGTTATGCCCACGAAAATAATAAAAATGTGTATGTGTCGGGTGCGTCAAACAAAACAGTTGTCGGTACACCCATGTGAGGCACGTTTATTTGCGCGCAGTGGCCTCGCGGGGAGGAGCTCCGGTTGTTTACGTCGCAGCCGCCGTCGGTTGGTGATGACTCATTAACGGTCGCTTGATCGAAGACCATGGCGAGTGCGTTCCAATCAAATTCTAGCAAAACATGATAAGTACCTACGTGTTATCGTACAATTACTGTAAGATTCAACGTGGAAAGGGCCGGGGCGTCAAGGTTGCGGTCATCAACCTGGAAATGACGCAAGTGATGATTTACGATGTTTTTTAGAGTAGATAACATTTTACATTGCAAACTTTTGTGTTTTCCCTTATAGTAAATTGCCTTTGGGTGTGCTCAATGTTTTCACATCAACTAGGTATTTGTTATTTATTATAATATAACTGGACCATTAATGCATAACTAAATTCTAGCAAAACAATCATGTACTAGTATTAGATTGTTCTGGTTCTATCATAAATGATTTCTTTTCCACTTATAGCAAGAGCCTATTTGTCTTAATGAAAATTCAATCAAATGCCCCTCACTTCATTAAAAAAATAACAATAGGTACATATGTGCATACTTCCCTCTTACACGCCAATAACCCAGAGATTAAAATCATACTGAATCTGTAAGGGTTTCGTTTTTGCACCGCTTCCGAGCAAAATCTGCTTAGTTTGACTATTTTATTGGATGGTTTGAATTAATTATATTTGATTGTCAGGTAAGCATTTGCATTGGTGCAACACCCACACCACAAGATGTCTATCCCTAACTGCTGTTACTTGTAGTTTGCTTTGACTAGGACAAACTTCGGCCCAAGGAGACCTTATTTGCCAATTAACATTTGAAATCCTTTCTAAGTGGGAATTCAGAGTCACGGCCTCTACTCTCTACGAGTATGACAAATCAGCTAACGGCGATAAGTGACGTGACGTTTTAATCAACGGTTTTAATATTTTACGGTAAGATTACAATGCTTGCACATGTATGTATTTCTATGTATATGCGCCTTACACGTGCTGAAATGCAAGCAGATACAATACCGTTGAAGACTGCAATTAATTTCCGTTATTCCACGTCTCGGGTTACAAAGGAAAATTAATAATGTACCCGTGTGTATAAAAATAGCTGCTTCCAAAACTGTCCGCTTTAGTCTTGTACTTGAAGTTAGAAACTGTAATTACAAATATTAGTAATCATAGCTTCGTGATTTCTAGTAGGTTCTTTCTTAGAACAGTCACGCACAAATTTCAACCAAGTCTAACCAAAGGGTTGCCCGGGTAACTGGGTTGAGGAGGTCAGATAGATCAGTCGTTGTAAAGCGCTGGTACTCAGCTACATCCGGTTAGACTGGAAGTCAACCCCAACATAGTTGGGAAAAAGGAAAGCAATTTCTGTTTCTCTATCAATTTATGTGCCTCCTGAAACACCTTTAATTGGTAAGTATAATTTACACCAATGCGAGGACGGAGTGAAACGCTAGTACCTAAATGATAATAAATAAACTTTTCATCAAAGTTATCATAAAGTTTGTCATGTTATTTGAAATTGAGACGCAGTTAACAAAACTGACGGCCCTGTGTTATTCACATTCACATTGCATAGAGTTCAGAACTAACGATAAATAGAGACGAGGAATTTTTACACCGACTTTCTCTTCCAAATGCCCTTGAATTTCGAACACGTTTCATTGATGCCTGTTCCATTGATGTCCATTCAATGACTAACACGGATGTGTTTTATGCCATTTCGAGTTAGGTACAGTAGAGCGTCGATTATCCGAACTAATTGGGGGACATGGGTGTTCGGAAAACCGGTATTTTCGGATAATCGAACTAATGTAATTATGTATGTATGTATATTGATTCAGCCATACGAATTTATGTTCAGGTAAATGAAAACCATATTATTTACATTTATGAATATCTTTAATGACAAATAGGAAATAAACAAAAAAAAAGTGCAGACAATTTGCAGTAAAACTAATCTTTACTATGTAATTACAATTAACACTTAAAAAAATCTTGAATTTTCGTCTGTCGAAGCAAGCCTACCCGCTTACGACCCGCGCCATTGACGTTCGGATAAGCGGTCGTTCGGTTAAGCGACGTTCGGATAATCGACGCTCCACTGTACTAATAATTTTACGCATTACTTTCGATGATAATATACATGCAAACGTACCTCATTTATATCCTAAGTCTTTTATGGGTAGATATCAATTCGAAGTTATGAAATCAGGAATGCTTCTAAAATGCACATCTAACAGCGCTTAAACGCATTATTTCCGTACGTAGTAAAACCGAGCGTATGCATTCCAGGCGGAAAAAAATTGTCGCGCGGTTCCAAGCGCCCATACGATGAGCGCGGAAAAACCGAAGGGAAAATCCGCCAGTATGAGAACGCTGCAATATGTTGCCCCTTCGGACAAGCCTTCATAGGTTTTTAAACAAAACTATTCATTTCATGCCAGTATTTGTAATAAGTACCTATGCAGTTAGGCCAGGAAATGCAATTAAATCATAGCTATGTAAAATACGACTATAAAAATATTTATGGCGAACAACCAGTTATTTTATAACTACCTAATGACTATGCAGTACATATTATTGCGTTGTTTATTTACGTTCTGTTTTATATGTACCTACCTACTATAAAAGATATCTAGATAAGTATTTAGAAGCCGCTCACCGGAATACTGACAAGCAAAAAACATTTGAACAATCTACCAATCTAACACTACATTTGAGATTGATCCAACGAGAACACTAGAACTGACATGCTCACGATTTTGAAGAATCTACTTTCTTAAATAATCTAAATTGAATTGAAATGAACGGCGGTAAATGCCGTAGCTAGGTCGTCCATCGACTCGGATCGTGAAATGCGTTCGGAATGCACGCCGCTGCAGATTGCTAGCCGGGCCGCCTCTTACCCCGCACACTGTCCTCGCCACTTGCGCGAACCGTCAACCGGTTCTTGAACAAGTATTACGGCTTTACCATATCTAGTACCATTTAAATGACAACATACCATGGAACCTAAATATTCCAACCTAGACGAACAGTGGGTGAATGTGTCGCGGTGGCACCCTCGAAAATTCAAGTCTAAGTTATTGAAGTTATAATTCAAGTCTAAGTTATTGAAGAAACTCATAACCCATAACGATCACTCATGAAAATCCTCACCTCTTTGTTTTTCATTCTAGTTGGCAAAATTTCATAAATTCTGAGAAAAAACTCGGCAGTAATTCCTTAAGAAATTTTGCAACACGTATCCTAGAAAGCTACTTGGCACACCCAATTACCCAAATGCCGTCTATCACGAAAAAACCATTCAATACAGATCCTGACATAAAGAATTCAAAGAAACAAATCCTTCAGCTTGCTATGATGACATGGCATAAAGGGAATAAAAAACATTAAGTATAATAGAATTCAATCACTGTTCAAAACTAACGAGCCCTAAAGACACAATTTCATAAAGTTGTGTAAAACTACAGACGTTTCAGGCCCACTTTTCCATATAACTCAAACAGATAAGGTTTGATACCACGATTAGGGAAAACACTGAGAGACAACAATGATGGCGACGCCACGATGACGAAGTTTATTTGCACGGTATGACGTCTAGTCTAGTCTACGCAATGTTCCCATTAATTCGTAGTTGTAAACTTTTCAGTATATCCTAAAAGTAAACACCTACGCGCTCCATTATTGTCACCAGATTTGGGCAAGCATTGATCATATTTTTCTCATATTGCTACTGACTGATAAGATATGCATGATATAATTTTATCGATGAAATCTGTTATGACCACGGGTTATGACACACAAAGGTACGAGTAGGCGCGACGGTAGAGTGCATACCTAAATTACTAGAATCTTTAAAACGTTGACGTAATTATTAGATGAACCAACAAGTCGTGTATAAAAATAAAGATATAAATTAAAACAAATGAAAGGCGTTAAGAAATGGAACGGGCAGTAGGAATTTATTGGTGAAGGGTGACCTTCTATTGAGACTACTTGGTATTTGCATGTTTAATATGCATTATCATCACTATTTAAGTGTGCGGTAGTTAATTGATGTTAAGTAATAGCATGCGCCAACTCTACATGATTAAGATGTTAGAAAGGGGTTGGATGAAGAAAGGCTTTTGAGGGGAAAATAGTGAAAACAGCGGGTTTCTACTCAATGACAACTAGCTACGCACCTGAAAACCACAGGTGGTTTGCAAAAGAATTTCCCCGATCAGTTTCAAACTTGTTCAAAACATATAAAAAAGTAGTCGCATTTTGTTTTGCTACCTCAGTTTTGATTTTAATGCGGTCTAATGGAGACTGATCAGAGCGATCAAAGTTTATGAAACAAAAGTATTGATGTGGGGATATGTTATTTATTAAGATCAGCTGATAAATTATATGGAAATGGAATCACAGGGCGAAGCGGCGCTGTGCGGGCATGACGCTCGCGCTCGCCCGCTTGGGGCCTCTATCTTCAAAACAACACTTGTTGCGGAAATAGCGACGAAAAGCGTTTGCTCGTGTCGTGACGTGGATACCGGCACGTTCACCTCGCCCAGCCGCATGTCACCCTCGATTCACTGATCTCTGGTCCACTCATGTGCCATCATTACAATTCAATTAAAAAAAAAAAAACTCCGGTCTGTGTTTGGTGTTTATCTTTTTACAGCGGTGACCAGTTCCTATTCTTTCAGTGTTCTTCGGAAGCGCGAATGTTCAAATAATGTTTTGAGATGTTTTGTTGCTGGTGAAATTTCTCTCTCCTGATGATTTTTTATACATTCGTAGATCATCTCAAAATTGTAATCAATTAACATTAATTTAGGATGCCACATAGCTTTGTTTAATGTTCACATGTTTTGGGCAGAGAAATCAAAACAAATCGTCATTTGGCCTCGTCAAACAAGATAGTTACGTAGCGTGTGCGAAGCGCGATAAAATTAGCCGATACACTGACATTGAACGCAAAAACAAAGTGGAGCGAACTCGCGCATGCGCTCAGGTAATCAGATGTGGGGCAATTTTAGCAATCGCATTGCTAATAACTGCGCGCTTGTATGGGGCAAGAGAGGCCCATATCGGGGGCCCGCTTCAAATACTTACCCGCACTAATTGGAATGAGCAAAGATGACGATCGTCATCGGTCGTCGACCGCACTACCTTCGTGAGAGGAGAATATCGTTTAAGGTTGTTAGCCTGCTGGCGATGCGGTGACCTGAAGTGGAAAGCGACCGCTCAGACCACTGCCACAGTCACAGCGAATTTGTTGACAAGGCCTACCACCCAATCCCTCAATCAGACACACACTGTTACTTTTATCTATTAAAGTAAGAATCCGGAAATAACCATGTCCAATATTATGTCTATGATGATTCCAAAGTAAAACTGCAAATCCAACTGAGATGAAATTTGGCAAGGCAAGCGATAACTTGAACCCCAGGGAACATGGGATTTTATCTCGATGCGTCAGGTTTCTATCTAGGTTCGGATGAAATAGTAGAATGTTTTAGTATTTTTACACGAAAGACAGAAGATATTCTTTTTGAAGATTTCACATGTCTATAGATCAATATAACAAGACACAAACATTTTGTTCGACCTGAGTCCCGAGTATCAAACTAAGGTTCCATACTGAGTACCACCAATGCAATTAAGTAAGAGGCTAACAAGAAGCTAACGACACAAACAAGCCTTGGATATAAACAGCAACTATTCCTTGGGGTGCCAGTTTCAGTGGGATATACTATAAATAATACCGACAAATGCAAATATTTGCTATCGATTATTATGGTAAGTAAACCCAGGGCTTGACAGATTTAAAATAAGAATAACAGTATAACTGCGAACGTGTGTATATTCTAGACAGATTCTAGATATTCTGACAAGGCGAAATATATAAAAAGAAATTATTCTGTTATCCCGGAACCCTGGCGCCAAAATTCTCAAACAGAATCTAGCACCGTCATCGGAAATTCGATATCAGATGCCATGTTTGAACTGAACTGAACATAATTACCACAGCTACACCTACGACAGAATAAAATGCGTGACTTTTTTGGCAGACGTAGTCCGCTGCGTGGTAAACAAAGCAGCCCAAATTACATATGTACCTACGCAAATACTAACAGTTGCGTAAGTTTTTATTCGATGTTATTTATTGTCTAAATATATCTCTACATTGAGTGAGACGTCTTTTTGATAGAAATGAGATGCCGTTTGCTGCTATGATACTCACCAAATGACGTCGTTCTCAAAGCTACGTACGTATAAAATCATCTTTTACGCACTCTGGCAAAAGTAAACAAGAGTCAATGACATTGTGTATCACTGTAAACGATCATGTACATCAAACGGCATTGAACCATCAATCAAAATCTATTTAGGTTATTATATTATGGCGTTTTAAGTTGATCATAAGATTTATAACCCCTGCGCTATCATACATGGAGGGCTACTGTAGCGATGAGCAACCCCGTGACCCATTTCCATTATTGTAGTAGAAAATAGGGCGGGATATATTTAACTGCGAGCAGCACGGGCGTCTATTTCGCGGCTTGTAATTAGGAAAGTAAACAGTACTCCGAACAGAAATAGAACGCATAGCAGACATTTATATGCGTGCGTTTTGCATACAAATAACCTTGCAAAAGGCATAAGATTGCCTAGGCTCGTCCATAAAAGCTTCATTGTTCATTCTCGTGCTAAGTCAAGATAATATGCTATCGCCAGTGTTCTGGTTTCTTGACACATGGTCTTCTTCTTCTTGCCATGTTTCCAATTTATTATGGGTAGGCATTTGTTTTCCGCTTCCGTTCTTGCGTCAGTTGCCTTCCATAGTATTAGCGCTACCTCTTTATTCAAGTCATCTTGCAGGCTATGTATTGTATATGCTAAGTCAACCTCTTCCTCTTTATCATTTACATTCTTAATTAAAACTCTTTGTAGCATGTAACTTGTCCCTTTGTCATCAAATGCCACGACAAACGCCTCTCATCGACAAGTAATTCGTTAGTATTATAGGATGGTTGGTAATTTAGGTTGATTTATTTATTTATTTATTTATTCAACCTTATCACTAACATTACAGATATAATCCAATGCGTTAGTGAGGCACTTTTCTTACAAAATTAAAGATAGGTCTTAGATGCCAAATGTATTTCATTCAGTCATACCTTTACAGCTTAATGAAAATTTTACATTTTGCTACATCCAGACAACCCTTCATCAAAAATGTTGTTCTCACGTAAACAACTATTTTTTGCTTTGTTTAGATTATTCTAGCACAAGTATTTACGTAGCTTACGAAATTTATGAAGTTGCCGGGTAGGTTCATTGCATGAACCCAGACGTCATGAATGACGTCAATATGGTGTCGTGTGAAGACGATACTTATATTAGTAGGGGAGGCCTAGAAGGGATTTCGGGATTTACTCAAGCGCGGCAGATTAGTATATAGGGAGGTACCTATTACCCCATTTAACACCTCCACCAAATATAAGCCCTGTATATGCAGCCGCGCGTCTAGAATAAAGGATCAGATTAGTAAAAAAAAAATTATCATCTGACATTCTCCAGCGCGTCAGATTAAGTTAGGGTAAGTTAGTTATATGCTAAAAAGTGTATATTCCACTAATCTGACAATTTGCGATTGACGATAAGAAGTAGGAAGGTTACAAACTTGTAAAAAAAAAACGTCATCTTGACTTTCTCGAGCGCGGCTATTTTTTTTTTTATTTTGAAGGGAGTAATTCAACGTTCACGAAAAATATAAAATCTGACGATTCCCGTAAGCCGAAGTAAGGAAAATTTATCGATAAAGTTTAAAGCGTGCAGCTACGTGATGCCGGTATTCTCCTCCCAAGTTTCTATTCCTCTCTCTCTTTTTTCAATTCAATTCATTTGCAATAAGTGTTAGTACATTTTGGGTCTTAAATAATCTACACTAATAAGGTAAACGTACCAATAGTCGTCGGATTTCGGAAATCACTGACTTTGAAGCGCTACTGTGTGTTAAATATTCAATAGAAAATGAAAATTTTTGCATGACGTGATAGAGTATTTATTCATTATTCTAAGTAACTAATGTTTTTTTAATCATTTTGATGGGTTTATATACTTATTAAGGCAAAAGTAAAAAAAGGGCGATTTGTACCAATAGTCGTCTGATTTGTACGGATACTCGTCAAATTATCCCAGTACTCGTCAACTTTTAATGCTAATGTAAACTCTCTGCTCTTGAACATAAGGTTCAAGTTATGTACATTTTTTTGTGCTTGAATTTGTTAAACATACTTGTGCTTTTGAAACATTAGGATGGTCGATAGATAAAAAACCAAATTCCTATTTAGAATAGCAGGTCATAATCTGTTAGAAGAGCAGGTATTCAATAAAACAGATACATAGTTGCATTTTAATTTATATTCCTATCTATCATACGTTTGGAATCACAAAACCAGTCTATAAAATATCTATACTAATATTATAAAGCTGAAGAGTTTGTTTGTTTGTTTGAACGCGCCAATCTCAGGAACTACTGGTCCGATTTGAAAATGTTTATTATTAGATAGCCCATTTATCGAGGAAGGCTATAGGCTACTTTTTATCCCGGTGCGGGAAGTACTTCCCACGGGATGCGGGTGAAACCGCTGGCAGAAGCTAGTATGTTATATTTCTTAATCATAATAACGATGAAGTCATGTGCATATGTAGCACGAGTAAAATAATTACTTTTAAAATATTTAAATTGTAATGATGATTGATGACGGGGAGTAGCGACCCCGCGGGGCTATATATCCGAGTGCTCCGGGGAGAGTATATTGTCCCCCATCTCCGGCCTGCCGGAGTGAAGGTCTCCAGCCTCTTGGCTTGCCTTCATTGGCCGACCAGAGTGGAGTCGCTAGAGCAGGGTTAGCAGCCATGCTCGGAGGGTAGGTGCCTCGTGGTAAGTGGCGAGTGGGCCGGTGATGCTGGACCCACAGGGAGCGCGTGATCTGCGTTTAAAGTCCGCCGAGGTATCCTCACCCTTCTCAGCCGCTCTTGTCCCTGTTGCCCTCTTGTTGCTTTTCAGTGACTGATTCCCGGGGGCCCAGTAAGTGAGGTGGCGAGTCTCCACCTGCCATTTTAACATGTATTTTATACATTGTCATCGGCAGGTGCCATAATTCCTCATCATCATCATCCTCCGAGCCTTTTTTCCCAACTATGTTGGGGTCAGCTTCTAGTCTAACTGGATTCAGCCGAGTAGCAGTACTTTACAAGAAGCGACTGCCTATCTGACCTCCTCAACCCAGTTACCCAGGCAACCCAATACCCCTTGGTTAGACTGGTGTGAGACTTACTGGCTTTTGACTACCTGTAACGACTGCCAAGGATGTTCAAGGATAGCCGGGACCTACAGTTTAACGTGCCATCCGAAACACAGTCATTGGTGTCATTGCAGGATATACTTAGAAAGTACATACAAACTTAGAAAATTTGCGTTGGTACTTGCCTGCCCTGGAATCGAACCCGCGCCCTCATACTTGAGGACTTTTTTCCAGGTGCCATAGGTTCTATAGTATCCTATATCCTAATCCACTAACATCCCTCCCAACGCAATAGCCCAAGTAGTTTTCCTCCATAGTTAGCAATACTTTAGCACAGAACCGGAGATTGTCCTTGGGTTCATTTCTATAGTATATATACAGGGATAATCGTCGGTTTTGTGTCACCATTTCATTAAAGTTGTCTCAAAAGGGCGTTTTATTTTTTTTGCTGCATCTGATGTTGTGTGTGGGCCCTTGATTTACAACTTTTATGACTTTTAAAAGGCCCTCTTGCTTGTAGTTTCTTTCAGTCATGATCTGCTATTAAAATTACGATCATGCAATCACTAAATACAGACAATTTTAAATAAAAAAATCTTACTTAAGATTACTCTTTACCCATCAATATCGAATACGACAAGCAAAGAAGTGACAGCGATGGAAGCTATGTCACCTTAGTTTTAAAACTGATTTTAATATTTTTTACGTCAAAACTAGTTGAATGACATAATTTTTATACAGGCGCTATTAAGGCACATTAGGAAGACGCGGTACAATACGCGTGACGAAATGCAGTTATTTCGAACAAAAAGCATAGTGTAAGAACAGTCAATTTTTGTTTGCCACAAATTGTTATCCAAGCGTAGTAAACAAAGGCTAGTGCTAGACCTACTTGTACCCAAAGCGATAGATCTTAAGCGAAAAAACACTCGTAGAAAGTGCATACTTATAGAAAACAGGGGATTTAACCATTAAGAAACATATGAATTGAATCGAATAACATGACTGTGTACGTGCATCTAGAACCAGCAGCAGAGTAAAATTTACACCTAAGAAAAAGCTTAAAAGAAACGCAGTTTTATGAACAAATGTAGTCTAAACCTTAAATATGTTTGTTCTAGACAGTTATCAATTTTGTAAAAGTCCCGATATTAGCTATTTATTCGCATTTTGTACTGTAAAACACAAAATATCCTCATTATGACGAGTTTAGCTGCAACTTTTGAGCATGTCCCAGTAGTCGTCATAATAATTGTAAAATTGACGGGTTTTGGGTCAAATGGGAGTTTTGAAGTACCAATAGATGTCACATTAAAATAATATATCTTCTATGTTAAAAGTATTCCAAATTGCATATTACATCGCTAGCAAATAAACTTAACTATCTAATTAAACAAAGAAACATACCACAGACCCAACTGGAGTTATGTAAATCAAAACACAAAACCACGTGCTGAGTTTCACTTTTGACAGCTGAACTTCACGAAAAAACGATTTTGTTAGGGCACACACGTTTCAAATAACATATCTTAGAAGCCGTGACTGTTAAAACCCCGTATTGGTATTTCAATTGTGCAATATATTATCAAGAATATGTTGATATATAAACCGGCCCATTTTAAGTTCTGTAGAAAATAATAATAAAAGTTTTAAGATTAATTGACGACTATTGGGGCATGACGACTTCACCCGCGTTTACCTTATTATAAAGCTGAAGAGTTTTTTGTTTGAACTCGCTAATCTCAGGAAGTTACTGGTCATGGTATGCAGATATATTGTTTTTAACGAAGACGATTCATTTTATTGGATACTTTTGTTAAGAGCGCTATTACAAAATCGAATCGCTCAGGTTTAGGTAAATTAGACGATAGCCGGCAGCACTTGCGCGCGTGTGCGTCTAGTGAAATACGCAACGCACACCTGAGGACCGCCACGCGGCACAAACAAACTTGAGACTTTGCCACTTTTATTTTCGAAATAGTTTATTGGTTTTATAGTTTATGAAATATTATTTGTACCGATGAATTTTATAACCTAGAATAGCTCGATTGAGTTACAATAAACAAATAATCGTTTACAATTTTTAAATTATTTAATCGACAACCAAACTTTTCACCATGTTTATCAATTAGGTATAAGTAATTGATTTATAACAAAACTAAAATCTATAATTCGTCTTCCATGTATTGTATCTTCATTTTCCTGCAACAATAAAAACTAGGAATGTAAATAGTTTATTAAAACAAATATGTCTGTTGCGAGTGACAAAAAATACTTACCATATTATTTGTACTGGTATCCGATTGAGTCTGATAATCTGAATTAAATATGCTTTCATCATCCTGCAAGAATCAAAGATATCCAATAATATTGTTATGCAACAGCGAAACTAACGACGATGACATTTACGTACATATTTCTATATAACCAACATCAAAAAAAGAGAACCCAATCTATAACATTTTCGCATTAGAATATCATGGGTTAATACTTGTGTATATTACATTTCAATCAGATCATTATAACTAATAAATAAAATAAAAACTCACTAGTATCAAAACGAGTTCGTTGCGCAGGTTGCGCTATATTTTTCGAGCTCCGGCGAGTTTGCGCAGCGCAACAGCGAGCGATACGTCCTCCCTCGATAAGCGCTTGGCGCTGACTAAAGTTGAACACCGCGCGTCACAAGATTTATATTGATTTTTGCATTGCAAACAAAAATTATTTTAAAATATTGTTTTACTTTTAAATAGACCAATTTTTTTTTTCAAGCTTTATAACAATACCACCTTAATTATTAAATATGTTTTATTTGAATTTGGATTATACTTTCATAGATAAAAAATATAGTTTTGTACGGAAAATTGTCAGTAACTCTCAGTTTTATAGAATTATTTTTGGTGTATTACTGTATGAATTGTAATAAATTGGTGTAAGCAAGCACAAGTACAAGATATAGTTGTATCTTGAACATTTTTATAAATGGTTAAATTGCTATATCCTCGTAGTACTGAAGCATCAAAAGATTCCCAAAACCAACATTTTATGAAACATCCTTTGCAGAGACAAAGATTTTATTGATGTACGTGGACAAATTAAAATATTTATTGAAAACAGCCCCAAGATAAATGATCAAACTTTCTTAATCTTATTTTTGTTTTTTTTTTTGTGACTATATCCAAAGCATAATGACGCATCAAAACTCGTATAAAACTCGAAAATTTGTGATAGCCCTCTTAAATACGTGTGCCTTCCAGTTGCATTGTTTGTCTATCGTGATACCGAGAAATGCCGTTTCGTATACTTCGCCTTTTTTATTTTATTATTTAAATTGAATAAAATTAGTTTTTGTAAGATTTACGCGTAGATTATTTCCGTCAAGCCATGTTATTATAGATTCAATTGTATTGTTTATGTCACATGTATATTTATCAATGTCATTATAATTAAATGTAATTATTATAGAAATGTATGTAATGTATGAGCAGATTGATACACTCCGCTAATAGCAATGTCATATATATCATTGTATTATGTTCCTTCTTATCGAGAACAACCTTTATTATAACAGCTTTGTTGAAATGTTTGTCCGTTCTGAGATATATCTCAAAAAGTGTGTAAAAGTTGATAGTACTTAGAAGACATACCTACTCGTAGTAGCACTTAGATATTCTTTTAAAAACTTGAGATATCAATGGATTATTTAGTTTTAACTTTTACACACTTTTTGATCTATATCTCAGGACGGGCAAACGTCAACAAAGCTGTCATATTAAAGGTTGTTCTAGATAAAAAGGCCTATACAATGATATGTATGACATTGCTATTGGTGGAGTGTACGAGGTTCCGTATATTTGTGTCCATTGTCCTTTATGTTTTTCAATACTTATTTGCTTATAAATAAAAGTTTTGTACTTCAAAGAATAGGTACATACTGGTTTATTTACTTGCAATTTTTTCAGTTCTTCAATTTGTTAAAAGGTTTGCAAAAAAACTTTCCATTGTCAGATTAAGCGAATTCCTCCAGATAATCGTCAGATTATAAGATGATTACGTTAAGGGTACATAAATGAACCATATATATCTTAATCTGACGCGCCCGAGTATTTCAAAATGGCGATTTTTTTTTGCAATTTCATGTAATGGCCACGAGTTTAGGTCACGTCTAAATCGTCAGATTATTGCATAAGAGCCTTCGTTTTGGTTCACTTAACACCCCTTTTGATAATCTGACACGCTCGATAAAATTATTTTTTTTCACATTTTTAACCCTTACCTACTACCACCCCCACCATGGAAACAGTCAGATTAATATACGTATGTTTTCAAAATGACGTAGGACGTGCATGCTATTAATATCTGACGCGCTCGAGTATGTCCATGCAACTGTTTTTTTTTACATTTTTGAAAGTTTATAGCCGCTCCACCCACCGATGAAAGTGTGTGTATGTCAGGACATTTTTTTCTTCTTATCATCTAAGCTTCGCAATCTAATAGGTCTCATTGACGCTCGAGTCACTCCCGATTTAGCACTCTCGCCTCCCCTACTATATTACATAGAATAGCTATGAGTAGCAAAAAAATATTATTAAAAATAGTCTTTGTTTCACTAGTAAATTCCTTTCGGAATACATTATAGAATTTCGTCACTTGTTTTGTTGTTGAATATGAAGTCCTAAGCTCTAATTTCTTTCCGAAAAATCTAAATGTTCCTTAGGACATTTTTAATGACAGCTAACAGCTCCGAGTGGTAATTGACGAGGACGCCCTCATAACATGGTACTTAAAAAATATCTGGCATCTGGTCATTAATACATACATTATATCATTTTTTACAACAATTTAATACGTCTTGGTATCATCATAACTATAAAGTATTTGACGCAACAATATGTGATGTTTGTGTACGTTCAATGAGAGCTACAGCAACAACGGCATTATCGGTTATCAGAGCACAAACAATGTTATTTTTAAAATGATCTTCTTTCACGCCCGATATAAGCGGACAGGGGAAACCTTGAAACTGCATTTAAGGCGCCATTGGAATAACAACGACATTAAGCGAATCATAAATAATGAGTTCACATTTGTATAGCGTTAGCGCCATACCACGGTATGTATCGGTCACAAATGTCGATGGAAGCTGAAACAAGATTTCTTCAGATATTTGTTTGGAATTTGGCATGAATCAGTGACTATCTTTATTTTGCACATGTTGTTTTGTCAGAGGCATAATGTTTTATGATATAATATTATAACCTAAGCTTGATATAAACATAAGATAATCCGTTTCAGTGACAAGATATAAACCCTATTACAGTACCCGTAATCTGAATCATATCAAACAAAAATACCAAAAGCTTTTCCGTGAAAATCTAAATACATATTATTTTCTTTCCAACCGTGACCATGAGAGATATTGGCGGATATAATATTGTTCTTTCAATAATGATGTATTTTTTTTAAAGCTTTATAATATCAGGTTTATAGTTCTTGTGCTCTACCTGATCCAGGACCTCATTGAATGGGACTTAACTAAAGCCAAACAAAGCATATTAGCTGTAGATGGAAAGAAGTAAGAAATGGCGTAAGTAATAAGCGAGCAGATTGGCAGACCAAAAGAAAACGCTAGAATCGTTAGTGGAGAGTGCAGAACAGAATGACTAGCATTGACACAACAGGCTAACACTTCAGGCAATGAAATATTTTGTTCGATTTCACTAAGTGTTACATTCTTATTCTGGAACGGCGCTAATAACTCATATTTTCAACCTTATTCCAATTCATTCAGACTTGGCGCAGCGTACATATTTATTAAATAAATCTGTAAAAACCGTCACCTCAGTATTCAGACTTAAAGTTCTGGATATCTCAACACAAAACTGCAGTTTTCACACCTATTTTCTACAGTCTTTTTCTAATGGTTTTCTATATTTTTACACAGCAGCAGTTATGTTTACGACATATTCCATGAAAAAGCCTTAATTGAGGAGAACGTATTTAGCGAAAGGTGCTATGCTGAGGAAACCAGTGATTTCGTAGAAATCACAACATTATATCAATTATCGAAATTCCGAGAATGGTAAGGTTTCTTGTATTTACTATTAAGTTGAGAATTAAACAGGAAAATGTGAACTCCATTGCCGATTATGACTGATGTATAAAAAGCCAGCCCAAATACAGCTTTATCAGGCCACCCTTTTCCAAAGGCAGTGGGCCTGTAGGGGGGCTGTTGGTTGATAAAAAGAAAGGGCCGTTCCAGATTTACCCTTTAAATAAAGAACACGTATAGGATCGCTTCTTCAGCCGTCTGACTGTAAAACCATGGAGAATCAAAACCGGCCTCCGTAGTCAAATGCTTCATTCTCAGAATCACAATAAACAGCGAAATAAAGAAAAAAAAACATTAATATTATAATTTTCCTGTAAAATAAGAATACCTACACCAATACACCACACAGCAAGGTGTCTCTGAATAAACAACAGTTAATTTATTACAAGTTGAAGGTTATTTATCCAAATGGGTATACAGACAATTACTATTTTACTTTTTTACCTATTAGTATTATTGTGCTCACTTTACAGCCTAAATGCGAAGACATAGATCATAGCTGTCATGCAACGGCCTTCAACCGTCACGACGATGTTTAACTTCCGAATGTTCGCTTTGTACAAGTGGGGTCCACATGTTGACTCTCTCCAAGCCACGTGGTAAGTATTCAATGACGTATTCGGAGATTGGATGCGGTAGGTCACGCTCTAGGCTGTCAGATGGCTTGTCAATGCGTTCGGCAATTTGCGCACTCGCACCGACTTTATCACCGCATGCCATGACCGGCAGATAATGCAACTATGTAGCTTTACGTAACGTTGCTATTAATAAAATTGTTTTACAACGTAGTAAAGCGATACTACTATGAACAAATGCCAATCGACGCAATAGCAGAGAAAACCAAGCGCAAAGCCTTTAAGCGATTTTACTATGCAATTAGACGTGGTGGGTATTACACCTGCCTTATGTAAATGCTATATCTATGTTCCCTTACCAGCTCACTCTCACGACTGCGACTCTACAAAAACATATTTTTTTCTTGACAGCTTTAAGCTATTGAAAATTGCGCCAGGATTTCTTCGAATGATAGTTCAAGAAGGTAAAGGGTATTAAAAAAATTACCTCGCTATTGTGCTATTCCGACAGGTCAGTTACTACTCAAATTCGTATATTACATGACAACCTAATAACTTTCGAAATAAATAAAGCTTTATTTGACGTTTGCAATAAACGCTAATGTTATGTTTTGTTTTAAATCACAGCTGTTACAATCTCCATACAATAACAAAGTAAGCAATCTGCATAAGTTCGCCGACTTCCAAAACTATCTGCAGACAGTTTTCGTAGACATTGAAGATGTTTTTAAGACAAGTGTATTGTAAAATTCTGTTTTTTCGTCTACCGCCTTGTTTTTCTCGTTGCCATCGACCTTCCTTTCTACGTTTCGTGGAATCTCTTCGTTTTCTTTTTTGAAGCCGGTTATTAATTTGAGTAGTGTTGGACCGAGCGCAGTAGGCGAGCCAGCCAGCCGAGGCCGCGGCAGATGAGAAGCGGTCGCCACGACCTACCGTGTGCGGTAGGTCATGTGTTTACAGATACATTGCACTCAACTACACTTCCTACAATAATCCCAAGATAAGATATGACTGAGTATTAATAATGTAGGAAAAAATTGCAGCACTGTATGAATTTTGAACTGCCATCGTTCATGAAAGCTCTGATAGATTAGTTTGAGCTTTTACTAAATAACTATTTTAGAAGATATTCATGAATATTTTATTTAAAAGCAGGTTCTCAGCTTGAGTAAGTACTGTTGATTTGTAATTCACTTACTTACTATATTATTTCGACCCACTGAAACATGACTCTATCATGTTTTCTTCTTTTAAAAACAAAATAATAAATTGCTAACATCCATTGTGATAATAAAAATAGCATAAAAACTGCTTGTGCACATCATAAAACAGGCGCTAGAATTTCATTGCACATTTTGCATATATGCATAGATAATGCGGATGTGTTAGGTAAGTAACTTTATACTGTGCAATAATAAACATTGTCTTTGCCACAAAGTATCGATTCGACCAGACGTACGACTCGTATTCCCACTGCTATGATGAAATAGTGCGTAGTATTTCGTTAATTACGCCATCAATGTGAGCGACAACTACACGTGTAAAAAGTGCTTACTCAAGTCATGCTGAGTCAAATTTGTTTACATGTATCAAATAAATTTAAAAAATATTGTGCTATAAGCATTCTAAAAGTATCACATAAAAAATGGGGGTCATGTTGATTCTCCACAGAAGAGACCAAATATTACTCTTTATGGAAGAGTCTCACGTGCAGGGCTAGGCAGACCTTCAAACAAGACGCGCTATTTCTAAGAGTAATGGACCCTGTCTCAGTATTAGCACGTGCTAATGATGCTGTTTTCTGCACTAATCTCATGTTATTAACAGTCTAATGAGAACACAGGTGGTCTTCGAGACTGTCTTCTATTAGGGTGGCTGTTGCTACACACACTGATACTTCAACGATTAAGAATGAATTTCTTTCGACATTAAAAATAACAAACAGCTGTTTACAATTTCTTCAAATTATTATTTTCCTCTAATTGATAAAATAATTCACAGAAAAAACACATAATCAAGCAGAAAATATGTTAATGGAGCTGGCTATTAACAAATATTTCGGTCCTATCATAACATCCGGTTATTAAAACTCATTCCGACTTATCTTGATATGTACTTGCTACGACCATTTTAAATTGACATTCAAGTACATATTATAGCGGATTGATAATGTCCCTGTAATGAGTACAAACATCAATGAAAAGTCGTTGACTTTGTTATCATGGGAGCATTCTAGCTGCAGGTTAGTAATTATCTGTACTTTAATGCGATTTACTAACGTCTCGCGACTCGGAAGAGCATGACACACACTCGTGTTATCGTTTACAAATAGGCAGCTACTGGTTACTAAGAATCTAATACAATCTCGTCTCACGTTATTATTAGATCTGTTTCTAAAAATACTTCACTCATAGATTGTTATTTACAATGTGGAGATACTTTGTACAGTTTGATGAGATAATCTTGTGTGGCAGGTCACGTTCCTTTTGGAAAATGTCTTGCTTGATGTCTTGTATTATTTAGGTGGGTAAGTATGCTATTTCTGAACTGTCTATTCCTGAGCCTCAATGGAATTAAGAACCATATCTTGGAAGATCTGTAGTTTGTGTTAAAATAATAATTCAGTTGCTTACTCAGTATGATTCGTGAAAAAGTAAAGATGATATTCTAGTACAGTCGTATTTTACATATTTTTGTTATACTTTGAAATGATGATGGCCTTTATTTTTGGTTATCAGCACGAGTGCTACAGTTGAACCTGTGGACCTCGAAGGTCAAACTTGGCATAACAATGAAAATAAAACAGAAGTTTTGTGAATAATTAATTACAATTTTATTTTTAGGTGTGGTCCCGACTGCTAGCATAGAATTTAGAGAGAGCGAGAAAGTAAAATTACGACCTGTTTTTTTTTAATTTTAAAATATTTTCAGCTCTTAATTTAACATTAGCTCCGTCAGCGGTTTCACTCGCGCCCTGAGGGAACTTCAAGCCATTTAAGCGTGAAGAACTGATAAATATTCGCCTTTTTATTATTAGCCTGATCAAGCTTATTGTAACCGGACGCAGCTGAATGTTTTCATTACACGTGTAGCGACCGCCTTACTCTATTTTTTATTCCATACTCGGGCCAGCATGAAAATAACAAACTAAATTACATAAATAAACAAACACTGATAAGTAGTTATCAAGGCGCCAAAGATTTCAACTTATCATAAATGTTTGTATGTGAGAACCTTGCTTATCAACTTTCAGGATTCGGAATCTACGCTACACTATTCACACACAGGCAATCATGTTGATAAATAAAACGTGTTTGAGTACTTGTAAGCAATCATATAAAAAAGTATGAAACAATTATTTTTACCGACTGCGCCAAGCAAAGGAGGACAATTAGGACATCTATTGGTATTTCCATTACGGTGATTGCAATGCATGTTTTAAAACATTAGCAAGCTTTTCCCGGGCTTTTCCTTACTACACTCCACAGCCGGGAAAATCCTAAAAATACCTAGGAGTGATGTGGGTATACGGAAAATGAAATGTGATCGTTGTTTGATGATTATCAAATAAAGCTGATTTTTTATTTAAATGAGACATGTATTAAGTAGGTACAACACTCGTCCGTTCAATGTCACCAATACACGATAGCTAAGAAAAGATAAGCGTATAATTTAATAACTTTGTTAGTGTTATGTTGAGATAAAATAAAAGCATTGTGGAGCTGACTAGCTATCCCTGCCAACTACTGATAACGTGCGTATTTCACATGCAAATGAGATAGTAGGTGAATACTCATCATGCTAATTAATTTATCCTCTGTAATCAGAACGTCTACACAATTATGAAAATAGGTGTTACGTAATGTATTGATCAGTGTATTAAATAATAAATAATTATATTGATCTAATAATGTTAATTTATTATTATACGCTTGATTACTTCAATACAAGCAGTGATATTCTAAAGTCACTAGTTAATTAATAACACAGATACTACAACATTGAAATGATGTACATAAGTGTGTGTTTTAATTTAATTAAGTGAAGGTCGAGAGGTAGGTTTTTAATTTTTAGTAATGAGCTAATTACCTCAATTAATAATACAGTTTATGTTGGTACAACAGTGCGTTAGTTTGCTCACTATTTAGTCAACCTAGGAAATTATTGATAAATACATAAAATATTTTAACAGACTTCCCAAAATGGAGGAGGTCACACAGCTAAATATGTTTCAGCTTAATCTGCGTTGAATATGACAGCTTTAAATTCTAATTTACCTGCTTCATTGAACAGAAAGTATGGGTACGAAGTAACTATTATAGTAATCTGCGGTATGGGGCAGTTACTTCATACCTGCCTATAAAAAATAAATTTATATCGTACTAGCAGTACGTTTACAATAAAATTTACAACATTGTTATGTTATTCATTACCACTACAACGTAACGTATGTAATTTGTACTCGACTTATTATGTAGTTGGTCACATAATGAATGAATTAATCAAATACACTATGTACCTACTTGCGGTAAAGTAAATTATTGATGTACTTAGTAATAAAACCTATGCTTTATGTTCTTAACTCCATACCTAATTCATAGGATAAAGTTATTTGATATTTTCGAATTTCAAAAAAGAGGGTCATGCAGAATTCGGTCCCCCTTCGAGGTTAATGACCCCGACAGCTGGAAAGCAAAGATAGGATAGGGATACATAAACATCTGGCCTACAATCAAAAGATTAGTGTATGAAGGGCGACTTTTAGGGATCCGCTTGCTCTGGGATCTGGGAACTGGGAGTGGCGCGGAAATCCGTATTAATGATTACTCGGACTTATGACAACATGAACGAAAGATCTATCGTACTATTTATAGGCAAGTCCTTCTGAAAATACCTTCTTAATTCAGTACTATTTTTGAAAGGATAATCAGTAACAGATTTATATCAAAACAGGATCTCTTTAATTACCTATAATGTAATAAAAATACATTTTATGTGTTTGTTTACATACAGAGGTATTTGGTCATTCTATTGCTAAACACAGGAAGCCGACCCCAACATGGTTGGGAAAAAGGTGATGATTGCTAAACACAACCAAAATGATGAGTTGTCATCAATTTCAAAACCTTCTTCATAAATCACTATCTACATAAATTGGTGACAATTCTTGCAATAAGTAGTTTTTTGCTACCAGACAGAAGCAGCAGAGAACTCGCAGCAATGATCATGTAGAGATCAATCATAAAGTAAGTACAATAAACAAGGCGTGTTGATTTTCCTTTGGCTTGAGGCATTAGGAAGATTTGCAGGTGTGACTGATTGATTATAAATATTTTGCCATCTGTCGTCATCAAAATTTTGATAACTATGAATATAAATTAGATCTGCTAATGAAGCAGATACGATAAACTCAGTTGCTAGTTGGGTTAAATAAAAAATAGGTGTCGAAACCCGTTCAGTTTTGATTTGATTTGACAACTATAACTTTGTACAACATACCACAACAAAATACATATTCGAATTCATTATCTCGACAATTATTAAGTCGGTTAATAACGTATGCCTTGTGATAAGGCAATGACATCATAATAAAAATCCTTCATTTGTCAGACATATTCTAAATGCAGTTAGTTGATAAGTTGAGGTTGGTCCAGCTTTGCATATAGATATAACAATAGTTTATTTTGCACACCAGACTAGCGAACAGATTTGATAACTAACTAGCTACTAAGTGGACAAGCAAGCATGCAACTTTGAAATACATGCACCACAATAGCAGTAAATAAAAATGCTAATTAGAGATTTAAAATTGGCAAGCTCCGAATGTTCTAATATCAGTGCGCATATTATACGGGCGAGTGAATTTCGGTCCGGTTCACAAGATAACGGGGGACGCCTCCTAAACGAGGCCTCACTAGCTCGTCGGTCGTCGAACAGAGAATTACAAACAAACAACACATCGAGGCGAGTCGTTATCTCTCGCGGATTAAACGGCGGCAGACACGATACTCGATACTCACGCTCGCGCTGTGCGATGCGCTACACTTCCTTCGCGCAAACAAACCGGAGCAAAAAGTACGCAACAACAAAAACATAAGGGACGAAGTTTACGCTATTTTAAACTAATTATCAACTTGAACAGCTTACAAACTTCTGCGTGCGTTGAACAGTAATCTATATTCAAGTTTTTAATCATGTTTGGTTTAAAGTAAAAATGCGCACATTACTTGCACTTGTTCATGCACTGTGTGTGTGACACCAATTTATAAATGCAGACTTAAAGACGTTTAAGTCATAACCTAATAATTGTCAAGGCAAATTAAATAACTAGTTAGCATTGCATCATAATTTTCCTTAAGCAGGAAAAAATATTCAGATCACCTTAGTAATAGCATAGGAAGTCAGCTATCCTACATAATTGATGTAAAAAAACAATAGAGGTAGATGTGACAGAGATAACTAGATATAAAATGACCTGAGAAACGTTTGCACTTCATAAATTACATAAAAGAAGTATGTAATTATTCATACTTTTGAATTCTAGGTAAATGTTTGTGACGCTGCTGGACCGAGTGGCATTCATGAAATACATGTAAATACAATTTATAGCCGTCGAATTTACTGGGACACAACATCACCAGTGGTGTAACGTAAGTATATCTCAATAATACACTTCAATAGATTTTATATTTTTAACAGTTTCTTGAAATATCTATTATTTTTCCTTTGGGCGTTTATACCGTCCAAAGTTTGTGGCCATAGATAGAATCTATCGAACATATCCGATTGTCTTGACGACACTTACTTCCAGTCGGATGATTGGATTCGCCGGCAGCATCGGCGCGCGCGCATGCCATGAGCAGCGCGCACGCCACCACCGGCCAAGCAAGCCTGTCGCACGCGCGCCGCATCACGCCGTGCTGCGACCCTGGCCTGCTGACCACATGACCCGAGCTGAAACAATCAATATATTTATTATAGCAACTTCCTCTATGTTACGCAACTAATTGTTTAACTCAACGTCCTGCCTAAACATAATGTTAATGAACTGAACGTAACAGCATACATACTACGCTGCGATGTCTTTTGATCTGGTTAACAATATCAGATCGTGTAATTTAAGACAGGTAGAATGAATATGCAAAGTTTTTCAGCTGCATTTCATCACTAAGTATGTAACTTATTTGACAAACTGATTGTTGTATTAGTTTTTATAGATAAGTTTTATTGCGCTAGTACCGTGGCGATTGATTTATTGAGCTATGTTCAATCCATGATGGATAAATAATCGAGTTTCGTGAGACGTCAAACACGGATGATAAATCATTATCTCACACTAGCATACAAAGCGTGCGTCTCTGCAAATTGCCAACCCTGTACGTACAACAATAGTGGTTTCATTGATGAATATAAATTTCATTGATCAAAGTGTCGGCTCGCAGAGGCCAATGAGTGTATAAAGACCGCGGTAATTAGCGTGGGAGCCATCGATGTTCCCACGACACGCCCGTAACAGGAAAATATTAATTAAGAAACACGTTAGGTATTGAACAAAATAACCGCGATCATGTGAAAAATTATGTTTTACCTACCGCGACCAGGCAAAAACCTTATTGGATGCGTAGATGAATGTGGCATGGCCGTATCGACAGAGGTAGGTAGGTGGCTATGTTATTTGCAAACAGATATTTATAGAGTGCAATTAAAACAGTACAAAGCGCCCACGCTATAAATATTGATAACACAGAATGGAATAAGGACGTTACTTTTAGATTTGACGGTTTTGTTTGGTCAACAGGATTGTTATCAATTATTAAAATGATTTTATTAATACTGTATACAAAATTAAAAAAAAAAACCTTTGTTATTAGAGTTCCAAAAATAATATCCCATCAACGGTTTTGGTACAAGTCAAGTGATCTCATCAAAATTGTCAAGCAATATTTAAAGAACTCTTAGGAAGTTTCCTAACTTATTTTTATTTTAATTAATCACTCCTGCGCCGCTGAAGAAGCGTCAACGCACCTTAGTAATTAAATCGCACGCCTAATTGTAACACCCGAAATGCATTATTCCCAAAACACTTTTTATATGAATTATATTATATGCCTGTTCCGTATTTAATTATTTATTTTATATTCGTCGTTATTTTATTTTTATTTTTTCACGCCGCTCAAGTTAAAAACAGTCTCTCATTATCAGCTTTTATGTTATTCAATCATTTATCATCATTTGTAATCATTTTTATTCCATTCCAAAAAAAACGCTAAGCTACTAAGGCTAAGGGTGTATTCATCCACATTTGCGCACTAATTAAACTTATATCTATTTAGGGTAAACAAAATGTGAGCCACGCAAGACCATGGGTATTAAATAACTGACAAACACGTAATCACATGCAGTACATACATGCAGCTAAACAGATATTTTAATTTCAAATTTTACCCACTGATTGAACTGTAAAAGGTAAGCGGAAAGCCGTTCATGAGCCTATGTTTATGTAAATCCACTTATGAGGAGGCAAGCTAAAAACACAAATAAGATTTGTTTAGGGCGTTCCGCAGACGATCAATTAAATTGCGCAATATTGGTATTGTGCAAAATCTATTGAAAGTTATTCCTAATTTGCGCAACGATTTTAGAGACATCTTTTTATTGCCCAATATTATTGTACGTCTAGGGGTCTCCTAAGAACTAAATAAATATGTTTCATCTAGGATTATTTATTTTGATGTGATTGGTAATACCTTCACAGTATATATGGTCGACTAATTATCGTTCAAATGCGTGGGATACGCGCGATTCGCACCGCATGCACCTGCACCTGCGTATTCCCATCCGTGAAAGCATCTTGAATTTGATATCAAAAATATTGTGAACTTTTTTGAATTGATTAACAACTTTTTATGTTATTTTTAAAAACCATAAACAAGAAATTATTTTGTGACATGGTCACATCATGGTCACATAGTCAAAATAAATTGACAGGTAACAATAACAACGGGAAGTGTGCTAGAAATAAATAAAACTGCTGCAACTATTATAGTATTTTTTCTGCACTGCAATAACTACTGCGGACTACGTTCTGAGAAGTCAGTTAAAGAAATCGAAAAGTAGTAAGTAGTACATACGTTCTTTTATTTGTTTTTTCAACAGGCGGCCTTTTTGAACGAAAAATTTAATATGAACGAATCAGTATGGAGGATGTTCTGGACTCGCGGTAAATGTCTGTGCTCAAAGAAGACAATTTTATTGACATTTCCGACAACTTGTTAAAAAGGTTGAATGTAAAAATGATCGCGCCAAGGGCCAACAGACAGCACGCGAGTACAACCTTAACAGATAGGGAGGGAACGAGTTTCCCGCGCTGCATTTGTTGTTTACGCGGCGTGTCGTGGCGGACAGTGAGGTCGACGACCTCGTGCCGCACCACGCCGCCATATTTTTGGTAATAAATAATAGATAGAACAGCGCAGCGCAGCACGATCGATCAGACCGCGACCAGTGCGGCGGCGCGTGCTTGGCTCCGTACCCAAAACATTGCACCCCCACCCTCTCCGAAGAACGTGGACGCACTAAGGAAGCATACTGCGTAAAATCTTATCCATGCCGAGTACAAGTCGTGCCGTTTTATTGCATTCTTTATTTAAAAGATAGTATAACGGTACCTATATGTTAAAATACTGTTGTCACTATTGTTTGAAGAACTCCTTTTTTGACTGATTGTCCTTTTATAATTTATAATAAATTATACGGGAGTAATGCAACAATTCATGCAATATCAATTTAATTTGACGCAAACATGTTTTGTTGAATTTTATAAAAATAGTATGATAGATAACACACCATAACGTGATAATATTACTTATCTGACACATTACTCATTACAATTCTATGAATAGATAAAATGTAAAAAACATCGTACATTACGTATTTTTTTCTTGCCTCTAGTTGAGTTTTTAAGGGTGTTTTTTCTTATTTTAATGTGACCAATAATGCTTATTAAATAGGTACGGTAGACCGCACATCAGTGGTAACTGTCATGCACCTTAACTCAATAATAATAAGTACGATTTTCCAATGAAACTGTTACCACTGACCTGACGTTGACTGTACCAACCCATTTTTATAAGAAAGTTTCAGAATCTTAAGTATGACAAACAAATACAAATACAAAGTATGAAAATTGTCTATTCATAAAATATGGGTTTACTAATCGCATAGGTAAGAAAGGGGGTGTTTTTTTTAATGCTTACCTTTCGATGTGCCTCAATAAACAATCAAGTAAGTTGTACAATAATATCCTAAAACTTTTTAGATTTCCTACAAACGTACACTTCTCGGCAAAAATAAAGGGTCACCTCCAAATAACTTTTAAACTGCATAAGACAACTTGAAAGAAAAATAAATTAGTACAAACACAGTGTGATTCAAATGCAAAATGACAATTTATTAAGTATACAAGTACATTGAAAATAATCATCATCAAAATAAAATAGGTATTAACTTCTCGGTAGTTTCATATGAAAAGTCGTGATCACCTCCTCACTTTGTATTGTAATTGTTAGCTCGTATGTCTGCAAAATCATGTATTTATTTAAGTTTAAGGTAAGGAGTCCTAACTTCGCTTGCTGATTGTCTATATGCGCAATATATTTGCATGTACCTAAGGGCTTTCTCATAAACAACCATATTTCATAAAGTAATAGTCAAACACTTTAACCAACATAAAACAAAGAATGCAACAGATCGCATCAACAAGTTAATTCAAGGCCAAGCGCACTGTAAAAAAAAAACGTTGTTTTCGGATTATTGTTTTGATAAGACTTCAAGGTATATGTTTCTTGCGCACTCGCTTATCGATAACAAATTCTTTGTATTTCAATGTCTCCCATAAATGTGAATATAATAGCTATGTTAATAAATGAATTATCATTAGGATTATCAGGAAGTAGAAAGAAAAGTCAGGATTACGATGGAAGTTACACTGTCTGCCTCGTCCAACTGTCTTCAAAAGTATAAATCATTTAACTTTTTAGGATGAGAATATTTACATCGTGTGTTACACTTGGACACAACGATTTGTAGGAAGAAATATCTCTAAAACGATCCAACGGAAATATCAGGTAACAGCTCATACAAACTCATCAACCTAGTCACTTTGATAAAAACTTCATTTAGACTTTACGGGGAAATGGCGGATAGACAAACGGACATGACGAAATTATAAGGGTTCTGGTTCGATTACGAAACCATAAAAATGTACATAAGCAAGACAATAACACTGTATCAAGACACATAGGCAGGCACCGCTAAACAGAGTTTTTGATTTGAAAACATCTTGAAAACAATGTTTGTTTGTTTATGATTTTCAGCTTCTTTTTGAAATATAAAAACTAGGTTCGCACTATACTAGGTACCGTCCTTATGGCTTCATTGAAAATGAACTTTATCGGCTTCATTCATAAATCACTAAAATTGGAAATCCCGTATTTATTTAAGTAATCGATATCTACTGTTTTTCGGTATTGTTGTGATATTGAGTTCATAGTTTATCTGACTATGAGAATGATTTTAAGAAAACACCTACCAATATTACAGTATGTTTTAATCTTTTAACTAATTTGTGACAAATGTCCTAACAACGTATAAGACATTAGTCGTCTATGCTGTTTTCCCAATATTTTTTTTTTACTGAAGTTATCTAACAGGCAGTATTTTTATTATTCTCTTCGCTTTTGTTAATGTGTAATTTACTCCAAATAATATATATGTGGAAACTTAACTAAGCAGGATATAAGCTGAGTAGAAGCTTTTGTATATGTGATGTTGGTGGCGGATGGAAAGGATTAGCTGCAGGAATAAAAATCCCGACGAAATTAGGTAATACAGAGTAGGAAGTAAGAGACAACTATTGCATAACACACAATCCGCAATCCTTGATACTTACTATCTTAAATCCAGGTCTTATTGAGTAACAGGAGTAGTTACCGCTTAAGGAATTTAGCTTTTAGTACCTATGTCTGATCTTCTACAAATCCTGAGAAGAGCTTCTTGAGGTAGTGGGATAGAGTATTTTATACGAAAGGAATTCAACTATTTAAGACAGATTTTTTTCTTGATCTTATTTATTAATGCTTGTGTCACAATCATGCCATGGTTTATTTCTTCGTGAGCAATCAAATTTTCCTTTAGATACCTACTTTCTATTAAAAGGACTCGTTTATGTTGTTCAAAGTTTTTGAGTGAAGTAAGTAGGTGACCCGTTATTTTTGCCGTCTAGTGTAGTTTATTATATTTTTTTCACTATAATTAATGTGATCGAATGTGTGAAAACAATTAAGATTTGGTCCTAAATGAAGTATTCTAATAATAATAAATAACCTAAACCTATAACATTATTAGGTAATTCGAGAGTTGCTAGATTGTAGGTTTTCCGTCTATAGCCTGATGCGGTGGAAAAAATTATATGTAGTCATACAGGGCCTGCCTACCTGAGTGAGTAACATTCGTTGGTAAACTTACATTTATTATTGTTTTATTATTTACATGAAACAATTGACGTAAGCGACACCATCGACCCGGTAGCTTCTTTGGCCGCAAGTGTAATAGGTATGTACTTAGCTATTAATGTTTACGAGACAGTGAATTTACTACAGTTAGTGAAAATTCAACTCTTCAAGAAGACATAAAAATCTTCTTTGAAATAACAGTAGCTAGGTGCATACCTATATTATCTTTCTACTTATTTATTTTGTGACTGACAAGATAGGGAGTCAGCCAGTTCTTTTCAAGATTGAGGATTTATGGTCATGCCTGCCTACCGAGTAATTATTAATGAACACTAAAAACTCGCTTTATATCGCCTACGAGCACGATAGTGGAAGCAGCCGCCAGGCCGTCACCGCTCCCCGCCATCGCGCACATTTTGCTCGGCTGTGCGCCGCGCGCCGCCCCGCGCCGCGCCGGCCGCGTCGTTCGTTGCGGAGAAGGGCACAGAGTTGTTTACACCACCGCTCACACCACGTGGTGTGAACTGAGCATTCATATGGTCACGTGGTTCTATTATTACAATTTACCTGTAATCCGAAGCTAAACCGCTGATTCGCAAAACTGGATAAACCAAGTCTAGTTCTAGCCGTAATCAGATCGAAAACAAATACGAAACGCTACCTGAGCTCGGTGCCTGCCGTGCTTGTCTGCTCCTCGCGATCCACAGTTTATTTATACGCAACTGATTCTCTAATACAATATTTCACTTTATCACACAGCACAAAACACTTAATATGTGTATTTTTTTTATAATAACCAAAACAATAACAACACTATTGTAAACATAATACGCGGCAAACAGCGGATAACGTGCGGACGAGTTATCACAAACGACGCGCGCGAACGACTGAGGGAGGAAAGAAGCGGAGGGCGCGGGGCCTGCCGTGCCGTCGACCCAGTCGAGGAATGCGGCTCGGCTCGCCCGTTCTCGCGTGCTTATTTTTTTGCTCAGTCCGATGGGACGCTCAGGGGGCGCTCTTAAGCGCGCTCTTCCTCTAGGCTTTATTCGAAATAATTTTTGCAAGGCATTATTTCAGGATAAAAACTTTCGTATACATAATAGGCGTCGTAGAAATTTTCTACGGACATCAATGTACCTATAAGAACTAGTACATTAGGGACCATTCAGATAAGAGCTTACCCTACCTACTATGAATGACTTATTACCTGCGAAACTTAAGTAGGAACATACCTATGTTATTATAATGTAAATAGATACTGATGCTGATTGGTACCTAATTATTGTATAAGAGTAGGTGCTAGTCTGCGTGTGAACGCCAGAAATTATGCTTAACCTGCGTCCCCTTACTAACCTTTCTAAACGAGAGCTTTTTATAGTCTCTGTTATTACTTTAATTCAGGCATTTATTTATTCTGCATACCTAGGCACTATAGACGAATTTAAGAAATAAAGAATTCGGTGTTAGATGTCCAACATATCGAGGAATGCTGTCTACTTTTAATCCGGGACGCAGGTGAATCCGCGGGCAGAAGCTTATAGGCAAAGTACCTGATATTATAGAATTTTGTATCTTTTATTTGCTCATCATCTTATTTCGCAAGCACAAATGTCCATTAAAGTTAAAGCTTCATTAAATCTATTGCTGACACTTTTTATCTTGTTGCTAAAGAAAGAGTCAGCAATAGTTTTAAAGAAGCTTTGACTTTAATGGAGCTTTGTGCAACTGACGCATGACGTTTACCATTCTAATTAATAGGTACTGTTGGTGACAAACATTCATACATTGTGCGAAGACAACAGAATTTATGTAAGTTATGTTACTTATGTTATGTTTGTTTGCTATACATAACATAAACTTTATCGATTGTTGTCGTAATTGGCGAAAATAACTGTCCTTATCAATTTGGTACGTACTTCACTCTGCATACTCCAAAAATATGTCATTATTAAGCAATTCAATTTTATGCATAATATGAATTATGTTCAGTGAGTTTTTAAAACACTTCCAAATACTAACTGCAGTTAGATGCCCTATAACTAACGAATCCCAATTGAAGAAGAAGCTAGTATTGTTCTCTGGCAATTAAGTGGGCATTAGTGACACTAAATCTCAATGCTGTATTACCGATAGCAAATTCAAGGTACCTGGGTCCCTACTTCATTGCTTTCCTTAATCACATGTGTAAGTAAACACATTAGTATGGGTACTAGCAACAGTAGTGGCGTCAATAGATTCAATTAATTTCTCAACAATAGATAGCACCCACTCCTGATTCCAATAAATATTTAAGTATGTTCTAATTAGTAATGTTATTAGCTAAGTATCAATAATACGCAGAGTTAAACATTGTAGTTATTTAGTTCCTTGTATCTATCTCGTACCTAACTTGAATGCCTCATTGGTTTAGTCGCCAAGCGCAACTACTGTCGGCGTCTCGGGTTCGATTCCCGGGCCCAAGCCGAATAATTATGGGTTTAATTCATTGTCATCGAAATAGGTTCCCGTTTTACCCTTTGGTTAAGGAACCCTAAAAACAATGATAGAAATAATATCAGCAAGTACAATACAGGGTACCGTTCTGTTAATGCCTTCTTAACAACAAGATGTCAATGAATTCCACAAAGTTTAATAGGTATACATATATATCAAGATTTTTGTTGACAAAAAATATTATCAACAAATTGCTGAACGGTCAAAGTTCAGTGGAAATCTGTTTGGCTTATTATCTTTTAACACTTGTGGCGGCCATGATGGTCATGCAGCATCATTCACTAAGTACTTATGTTTATTGAGAAGTTTCAACGTGCCATCATTAACCGAGTTCTGAGGTATATTAGTACATAAATAAATATATATTTAAATAACGATAAGAAACAAGGGCACGATCGAGGTGGATTTCGGATGCTAATGTCTAGTGCATTTTTTTTACTAACGAGCTTTACATTCCCTGGATGTGATCGTGTGTAAGTGGCTAACTTTTCTGAATTATAAATATGGATAACTTACATCATTTTTCTCCTTGGTGCCAGTTATATTCTCACAGGCGGCTGGCTTTCAAAGACTGAAACTTAAAATCGCGGCACCGACGTGTTTGAAACTGACAATAATAACTTAATTTCTAAATTGCATTTCAGCAACGCGCGAGTATTTTTTTACACAGAGGACAAAAATATTATGCAGAAGAACCACTCGGATAAAATTCTGAAAATGACGCACTGACTTGACGTAAAACTAGCATTTGCAGATTCCATCAAAAAATTACCTGTCCTCCCCATGGTCTTTACACCTTTCCTCAGCTAAACTCATCGTGAAGTTCAATTCATTCTCTATTATTCTGTAGGGTCACAGAGCTGCATCATATAAGAAGTACCTACGTTCCCAGTGAAAAATATTATGTACTGACAATCAATAAGTGCTTCTACGTGAGGTTTTATGAGCCTTTTTTATGGAGATTGGTAATCATCAGGTAATGTGTCAAACTTTTACTGAAAACCCGCCTCTGTTCCCACAGCCTAGGCAGGATGATTTTATTAGCCTGCGGTATGATTCGAAAAAAAAAAAAACGTTTCGTGTTCCTTCAGAACAAAAAGATGTAGGTACCTATGTATGTTCATAATTGTACTTATTATTGTAGGAGTACATGCCACGGTTGTTCTGATTTCTTTTATTGCTCAATTCTGTGAAATACTTGTTTACTTCGGATACCAAATTGTATGTAGGTATAATCAAAGTAGGTAGATAGTAGGTGCATACCTACGTATATTTCAAGTAAACACGAGAGTTTAGTCACTTAGCTTAGTCATCATTGGTAAGAATATAGCGTGCAATATATGTTTTAGGTGTCCAAAGTATTAGTTTTTTCTCATAAAAGCGACATACATTATTTTATCTGCTAGTGGCGCCACAGCACGGCGATGATGACAGCTTATCAAGTCCGCCATTGAAAAAACATCGTTTACGCAAGCAGTATATTTATCAATGAAAGCAAGTTTTTCTTATCGTCCACGGCCGTACTTATACGAGGTGAGGACTTGAAGACCCTACGATTCGATGTACGTTGTAAACAACATATCAAGTGGTGGTGGTAGGTTCGATGACTGCAAATACCCACTAAACGCGATGTTATTGACACTAAGTACTAATAAAAAATAATTTGGTACTTAACCAAACAGTAAGATGGGTTCAGTAAGCGTGATGATTAGGTAGTTTTATTTTTAAGGTTCTGTACCATAAAAGAAAAAAAACGAACCAAGTGCGACTCGGACTCGCGCACGAAGGGTTCCGTAAGATTATCTACACGGCCAAAAAAATGATGTATAAGAGCCTCCTTAAAAATTTACATTATTCTAGTTTTCAGCACTTATTTGTTGTTAAGTATAGCGGCTACTAACTGGTTTATGAGATACAGCCAGAGGCAGATCCAGCCGTCAAAAAAGGTTGTGGGGACATCCGATTCTTACGATATGGCTGAAGGTTGATACACATTCAAATTAATACAATTCAGGAATTTACAACAGGTGCAAGAGGGCGTATACATATAGGGAGAGGGTAAGTAGGTAGATTAGAAACTGCATAGGGGAGTAATTAGGGACAGTACGTAAGAAAATATATAAGGAACTACATACAGGGGGAGTACATAAAAAGAAGAAATTAGTATGGTGTTTTCAAACAAGAGTAGATCTGCCACTGAATGGGTAGCCTCGGACGGGCGAACAGACGCTCAGCGAAGACTTTTGCCCTATCGGTTCGGATGGAACGGTCTTTTATCGTGTTTTATAGGTAGACATGAGCAAAAACATCTATTTTGGATTTTCAGACGGAATTTAAATTTATCTTTCATGTTTTATACATTCATGACTGTCTCAAATTATAATCGAAAATTTATCTTCGTGCGCACGATAACTTTCGTAACTAGAGTAATAAAGCACGATCTAGGTCATAAAATAAAAGTGGAACTAGTGAAACATCGAAGTTCTCAAGTAGTCCTACAATCAAAGAGATCTACTCTATGTTTATAAATCATAACGCGCCGTAAACTCCCCTAGCGGAGAACACAAAGTGATATAAAAATACTGAATGTATTCAGAGTTTGTTGATTCAGGTAGCGTGCCGCACGATTATATTCCCTACGTGTGCAAAAAACAACTCTGGTCCATTCGATGTATAATTTCCTTGCATAAATAAATGACAATATGCCTGCGTTTGTTTCAACAAGGCCTATGTTAATTGAGCTCCTGTAACCTACTGAGAATTATTATTTCCAAGGTTTCTATCTATACATCTTAGAACTCAATAGTCGTGCAAATATTTTAGCTTACCTATGTGCCTTGCCTGTTTTGAAAATCTAAAGCTAGAATTGCAATCGCATCAGTTCATTCCGCAAAAACAAGGTGTGATGAATATAATGTTGACGACACGTGGAGCCTATAAAATATTTTCTGAGTAGTGCGTTTTTATTGGACATAATTGGCACATAAGTTTTCCAGGCATGGCCGACGCATGATGTAATGCGTTGTTAGTAATGTAATGTGACTAGAGTGTTCGATGCGCAGTTGACCCCAATCGCCCCCAATCGAAGGACTAAATTGTTTGTCCAATCAACTGATATTATCTTTAAAAATTCTACGTTTTATTATAGTCATTTAAAAGTTATCTCCATATTTCAGTATGAAGGCGATTCTTTCAGGACCAAATTATTTTCTGTTTAATGCCAGCAGAAATGCGGATGAGCAGTTTCGCTATTCAGTAATCGAAAGTTCGTGATTAATAACTTCCGAATAATGCAAAAAACAAAAGATAATTCTGAACAGAATGAGTTAAGTTATCGACGGATAAAGCTGACCGACAGTCTGCTAGGCAAAGTTTCATTGAGGGTTGTTATCTAAGCCAAGATATTTTGACCAGATAGCAACAACTACCTTGAATTGAGCCTATAGACACCTTCATAACAGTACACAGTAAAATAGAGTTACTTTATAGTGGGCTGTTGCTTGTCATCAAAATCCTGTGTTTTATAATTTATAATAACCTTAGAGGTATTCTCTCTTCGGCACATCTTTCTTATTCGATTTAAAATTACGTTAGAGATGCACAGGAATCTCTGCGATTTCTTATTGAAGAAGGTAGTTTAGTGACTCAACTATCAAATATTCAATGATCAAACATGCATATGATAGTTATTTCCAAACTGTACCTAGGTGCTATTGTCATCTTTCATCATCATCTAATTATGAAAATGATCACACGTGGGTGCCGTGTCATAAGCAGGCATGTATTAGTAAGGATGGTGTCACACATAGCTATAGGGCGTCGATCCTCTTGTTAATACTAATTGACCTGCTTGAGGTGTCACCGGCCTTCTCGGCTTTTAGCAGGTCCACTCATTGCCGACAAATGCCAATGTAATAATTTTATTGATCTGATTTAAGTACTGAGTTCACCAAGAATCATAAATAATTTTGGACTCAGTAGTTAATTATATTACATCATACAGGATGCAAGTACATGTATCTACATAATTTCACGAAATCAAACTAGTGTATAAACTGAGCTGATATTCTTCATCATCAGTCAGAGCAAGCGAACATTTTCTGGTGCATTCCAACAATACACCACAGCGATGTTCATAATCAGTTTTGTGCAAAGTCAAAGTCAAAATCATTTATTAAAATAGGCTAATACGATTAGCACTTTTTAACGAGTGCGAGTAAGTAGTAGATAGTAAGTGTAAGCACTCATTCGTTTATTTGCCAAGTCAATGCAGTTTTAAGACTTTGGCCACTTAACTAAAAGTCTCGCAGAAAATAAAAATAGTTTTTCCACCGCAGTGAAGCCTGCATCGTACTAAAACAGCGATATAACACTCGATAGTAAAGTTGTTATATTTTTATTATTCTTAAGTTAGCTGCATGTTCGCAGACTGCGGAACTACAATAAGTTGTTCAAGTTGTCGTAATACTGTTCAAAGGCAATATTTCGCTTTGGTAATTGTAGTGAACACTGTTTGCTAAAACACATTACAAATGAGTTACGACGATGCATTTGGCACCCGCGTTGAATGAGACTGCGTCTTACGACTCGCAGACATAGGATTAACGAGTACTTTACTATAGCTACCTAGTTTGAAGCGGTACAAACGGAACGCGTAACCGCTACACATTTACACTAAACAATGAACGTAGTGCAGTGAGTAACGTAAATTCCATGTTCAAAGGATAAATCCGCAAAAATATAGATTTCAGGTAAACGTGCTAACTTGGTTTCCCATGACTATTTCATGTTATGTACCATGTGCTGGTTGTTGGCGTTATATAATAACCTAGACTGAGTAATTACATAAGTAGGGCCTTTCTAATTTCAGACTACACCATTGCCCATGGGATTGGTGATGAGAAAATAATTCAAATATAAATAAATGTACTCCTTTTTATTACGTTTAGATTAAACACTTAAAAGTTATTTAAACACGGCTTATAATGCTGTAGTATTCACATTGAGGTAATACAATGCTGGATCATCTGTGTCATACATTTCTTTCAAAGTTTCCAACACTAGATTCTGAATATAGTCCACCTGCAATAGAATAAAATATCAAAAGTATAATTGCCTTTTTAAACCAGTATTCATAGTTTACATATCAAGGTTTTACTAACCTGATGAGGAGGACAGTATCCATCGTCAGTAGATCTAGCAATAGTGATCAGTACAGGTGGAGGTATGTTCTTTAAAAGCGGGACTAGAGCTTTCTTGACCAAGTTTTGTATTTCTTCTTCCGTGCTTATGTGGTAGGGTAATCCACCCTGATCGCGGGTGCACCCTCCTGCGAACACTGCCCACCAGTCTGGCTTCTCGTTTAACCGTTCAGCTTCTTCTAAAATTGCTGCTGCCAGTTCTGCAACCTGGTAAAGAACACTATTATAAAAATAAAGTTAAATTTTGATACTAACTTTGTGTATGGGGGCGGCGGCGGTCTCCACTTACCATGTGGTAGAGTTGAGTTCGTTCTCCTTGATATTCATCTAAGTTATCACATCGCTCCAAGTGCTGAAACAAGCGTTCAAGTTCCTCAAGTTGTCGTTCTCGCAGTTCAACAACTTTATCAATTGTTTCACTGTCGTTGTTGTCGGGAAGTTTAAATTCAAATATAGGTTGCAATCGATCGTAGACATTAATATTTCCGTACAGTCCGAGAAAAGGATTACCTGTACTGAAGAAATCTAGATCAATGTCAAGTACATAAGGTTGTGTAATATCGAGGTCAGTTATAAGCTTTTTAATATTATTTTCATCTTCTGCAAGTGACGAATCAGAGAGTTCAGCTGATGTAAAAATAAACTTTCTCTTATTGACTAGTTGTGAGCAGTAAAGTGCATCGGAGAGGTAATACGGTTCCTTGCAGTCGACGCGCAGCTCGCCTGACGTCGGATGATCGCCGACGTGTATGGATCGCGTGTCGTCTCGGAATTGGCTCGCCCACGGCGGACGCAGCCACACGATTCGGCTGATGTGTCCAGCCGCCGCTGCCGGTACAATCCAATTTTCTATTTGTAATAATGGCAAAACATGTCTCCCAGAACGAGCTTCCTCTCCTTTCAATTTACGATCAATGAGCATATCAGGATGCGCATCCAAGTGTAGCAGAGTTGTTCCTTCTAATGGTAACTTTTTTCCTCCAATTGCCGAATATATAAATTGTAAAGCATCATTGTGTTCTTCAACTACATAAATAGGAATCTTTTTGAATCGCTTCAGAGTCGTTACTTGATCACAGACTTCAGCCATTGAATTTCGAAGATCGTATGAAAAGTATGCCCACTATAATATTGAGATCTTGTTTTATAACTGTAAAGGAATATTAAAATATTAAAGTAATGAATTGTTTGACATTGCTGTTACAATGAAAGTTCGTTTAAGAAAATATATTAGTAGGTACTCCCACCTACGCTATCCTTAGTTTCTCGTGATATTTAATAGAGAAGGCTGTTTATAGCTTTTTTAAATTGATAATAATTCCTGTCCTTAGGCAGGTCAATAAAAAAATATAATCAGGGCTTGTAATATTAACTGAACAGTATAACTTATGTAAACAACCCAGCGTTCTCTTGCCGAGACAACAGACTTTCGCTCTCGAAGTTATTTAGTCTATTCGAGGGTTTTTCCAATTTGGGTCAAGGTCAAACGAGGGAAAAATTCGAGGGTAGGGCCACCCTGCCTATTACAGCTACTGCGCACTTATTACGAACATTGTGGCTGGCATATCCACGATATTGTGCCTTCATAGGCATCATCCGTGTTTACTGTTGAGTTCGTTTTGCAAGTTTTATAATGCGTGCTGGCAATGCTGGGTAGAAGAGGTGACGCCGCAGCCGAACACGTTTAATTTTATAAAAATTGAAAGAAAACTCGAAACTGACACAAGCCAAGCTATGATAGCTTGACTTTATCTTAACCCGGAATTGGTGATTTTCTCGATCATCAATAATTAGCAAGATTAGGTATCGAGACATTCGTTCGTAGGTCTAATTTTAATATTGCCTATTGCCAAAACCCATCAATTCGCAGTAGCTCAACAATAACATCCAGAGGACCTCAATATTAAGTAGATATCCAGAGATTTCTTTTGTGGGGCGTAATATTATTTGAATTCATCAGGGTATGGGGCTGCGGTGCGCGAATCTCATCAAAACGGGCCATGAGCGTTTTCCATTAGCGTCGGCAAACTTCCGGCTGGCGCGCTGCGTAGTTGCGCGGTAGCTAGAAGGAGGCGGATGGCGCGGGGTGGCGGGGTGGCTGCTGCAGGAGCCGCGGAGGAGGGGTGTTGTGACGGCGCGGGCCCGGGGTCGATAGCGCGCGTCACTGACGTCACTACGCTACTACGCCCGCCCAAACATACCCCCGCGCGCGCCTCTCCCTCCTGACCTATTGCGCCGTTACGCCCACCTGGGTCAAGGTATGGAAGCCCGCTGGACCCGCCCGGATGTTCAAATACCTTCAGCCGACGTTACACTATATTACGTAGTTAAATAAAGGTTAACAATCGTTTTTTCTTCATAATCAAACAGACGCCCACGTTTAAAGGATAGCAACATTCATTGATGTAAAATAACGCATTCATTAATAACGCGTTAGTACGCAAATCATTCATGTATCATCCTATATCATGAACTACAAGTACTGAAGAAATTGTTAAAATGTCGCATCAGACGCAGAGGTGAGATGGGGATGACTTCGAAGTTAGAACTTCTAAAATCAAAAGTAAGTATATTTTCAGGTGGACTGTTTAGCTTTTAAATTAAAAGGGCTGAATTGTATTTTACTTATCTTGATTCAGAAAGTAGGTAGTAGCGGAAAACAGTTAGTTGGCATTAAATAAATAACCCTTACTAATTTTATAAATGCGAAAATAATTCTGTTGATCAATCCGTCGCGCTTCCACGCAAAAAATACAGAACCCATTTAAATGAAGTTTGGTACGCATGGTGATAAGTCTAGAGAGCCTGAGAAGGAAATAGCACAGAGAGTGGGTATACGGCATATTCACGCCTTGTCCAAATACCCGATCATTCATTACTGTTAATGTTTCCCTTTTTAATAAACCATTTTTCTTTTTATTGTAAACTTAACAATAAATTTATTATAAGCATAATACTATGTAACTCCATAAGTAAATGTATATTGTCTTCACAATGAGAGAGACCTGGCACCCATAACACAAGTTTGATCTTAATTTCGGTGCCAGATATCTATAATATCAGTGAATTACAATTTATAAGGCAAGTTGCCTCTGTATACTACATGGTAACTCTAAATGTAAATTGTTATGTGGCAATAAATAAATTTATTTATTATTATTTATTCTAAAGCTGTATATGAATTCATATATTATACTTAAGCTATATGTATTAGAACATACTTGATCAAAAGCTGTGTGCTCTTCTACATCATTCCGAAAATAAGTAACTTTGGTTGCTTTGTTTAATTAAATTGTTCTTCTAACCAGCCAGGGATTTTTGCAGTATCACTTGTAAAAAATCTCATCAGATCAAAAAGCTAGAGGGCCTATATCATTTAACCCATACTTTCAGGGCCACCTAGGGTCCAAAAAATCGTATATAACTTGATTAAATTCAGGTACATAAAATAGTAAATAAGGAAGCATATAGGAAGAGTATATAAGAGAGTAGATAAATCGGGGAAGTTAATAACAGAGGAAGTAAATGGGAGGTTTAAAAAAATTTGGTATGTAGGGGGGAGAACATAGGGGAGTACATAACGGGTTTCAAGAGCAAATATACCCACTTATAGTATAAAATACAAAAATACTAAAGGAGAAAATAATGGAGTTTATATTGTATGTGACGAAGTACATAGGTGGATGAAGGAGTACCCTGCAGAAGAAATAGGTGTGATATCACAAATAAATTAGGGTTGTGCACATGCCCACAGCGCCCACTATGGTTGATCCACCACTGTACCTAGGATATTGGTAAAATATTGAAAATGTTTATACCCATTACTTTACTATTTATTTTTATCAGGCACTTGGGATAGAAAGATATAGATAGCACTTTAGCTAAAGTGCAGTTTTTTTAAACCACTTGTTTGCCTTAGTAGAAATATCAAAATTTTACTTGAGGTTGCAGGGGAGATTCTGGACAGGAAGTCATCATCCAATAGCCTCTTACCATAAATCTGTTAATGCACTTAATCTTTGAAGTGTGGCCTATTCAGAACACATAGTGTACAATTGTTATATAATCTGCAAAATAGATCGTTTTCCGGGCTACCAACAATGCATAGCTTAATGTACTATAGAAGAGTGCATGTGCTCTTATACATATTACTTTAAAGTTTTTGTACTATGTAGATGTAACACAAACAAATGTTGTTAATATATTATAATCGCTACTGCATAGCTCTTCAGTTTCTTTAAGCTGACAAGGTTTACGTGTACTTTATAAAATGTACAACCTGTATAGCATGGAATGCCTATAAAAAAGCAAGAGCTAGTTACAGCCTTGTAAATAAATAATGCCGCCATTGTAAAGAGGCTGCACCAAGTTTTAAAGATTATTAATTTACCACTTGAGTTTTCACTCTTGTCTTGAGGAATGACAATTTTTTTATTTTGCTATAAAATTGCCATTGCAAAGAGTAAAATCTTTAGAAACTTTCACATTTATAATATTGAAAATTATTTTGTTTATGTATTTTATATTATAATACTGAATAGAAGTTGTTGTTGCTGGTTGCGGTATTAAGGAACTTGGGTCAGTGGGTTGTCTTAGTAAATTTTAAAAATAAAGTATGTATTTCTATTGACTGGCATGACACAGCTAGGAACATAAGACATAAAAGCTAACAATTATTATAACTAACTGCTTTATTTATGTTAAAAATATATGTGTAAACTATTTGCCAGTGTTTGAATAACTCTTTAAACACCTAATGTTAAGCGTCACAAAATAACAAGTTCTTACTTTATTTCTCCTGGATTTTTGGGCTTAAACTGACTATCACACAGCATACATTATCATATAAATTATTTTCAAAATAAAATTGTTTCAAGACAAGAGAGGTTATTTTTATTTTTATAATCGAGGCCTGACGTTAATGTACTAATGACAGTGACATTGACTTGTACGAGCGTATGACGGCGACTAGTGCTTGAAACGAAACGTTTTAATTGCGCAATATTTTAATCGTAATATGGATCGTCTAGGGAGCGCCTTATATCAAGGATCCTCCATTTCAAGCAGCTTTTCTACACTACAAGTGCGGACTTGGCCAAGATAAGACGAATATGAGGACTTGAGGACTGTAGAGACGCACCTCAGATTACTTCTTGGCCTCTCTATTAATCCTTCCTCATTGTGAAAAGGAACTTCACGTGTAGTGTGGACGCTGCTCTGTATTAAAATTATCTGTGTTTTGTAAACTGTTTGTGATACTTCGTATTCTGTGTACAACAATTTCTATTTGAATTGTGTGTGTGTGTGTTTCTTCACGTCTTGAGCAATGAGAAAGGGATATTTTATATTTGAAAAGCTTTTTCCACCGGGTTCAGTGGTTATGCGATTGCTAAGGCGACCCCTAGACTAACGATTATAAGACAGTGCAATAAAAGTTGCTAAGTGCACAATAATATCAAGCAATACAGTTACCGGCACGGATGTCGGGCCCTGACCTTCACCTGCGCACAAGCGATTTACTGCCTTATTGCCTTATGCGTACGGGTGCGCAAAGCGATCCCCACTCTTCCGCCGAGAGCCCGACATCCGTGCCGGTAACTGTACTAACTTTGTACGTTCAATTTTACAAAATAGGTAACATTGCGAAATTAAATTGTAGTCTAGAGACTTTCCACAATATAGAAATGAAGTCGCGAACCACCCGCGACTTTCGAAACATTTCTATCTACATCAATCAACTTGTTTATCAACGTTCTAGCCACGTACGCGGCACGCCCCGGGCAAATTTCTGTCTAACACAACCAATCATTTGTAAGCAGAGGGGGTGAAAGGAGAAATAAAACAATTCTAAACTTAAATATAACTTTATTTTAATATTATATGGTTTATTACATGGAAGATATAAACTGGGTCCAAACTAAAAAGGTCTCATGATTACTCATAAAACAAAGTAGAATGATAATGAATCAGATTCTATCCTCAATGATTAAAAAACATAAATTACCACTAAGTGTGAATTTTAATAATCATTTTTTAGTCAAAACTTTATTCAGAACCCACTATAAATGCTATTATTTTCTCATTTTTATTTTGACGTAGTCTTTCATTTGAGACTTGCACCTACATATTCATTTAAGTTTTTTTTTACAATCAGTCATGAAATGGTTATTCAATTGCATATCTTCCGATTACATGATTGGATTACTTTACCACAAATTGAAAACAAAAGTTAATTTCCTCCTTAGACCAAAGAATAACCTTGAACAATTTATTATTGAAAGACACCACATAAGATATTTGCGTTTGTAAGCGCTCATAATGTTTGAAGTCCTAAAATACTCAGATGCGTACTAACGCTTAACCTAAATCGCCATCGATTGTGATAGTCAACAGAAACTTAACCTAATACAGTGAATTTATCTAGTTCAAAGTAACTAAGAAAAATGATATTATTAGTAGATTTAATCTACGTATTGATGAACTTGGATGCTTTAAATTATTGTATTTCAATGGATATAAGATTTCTTATGATAACTTAGGAAAGGGTGGGTGAACAAAAACGGTATTTCTATACTTACCCACTACGGATTGCAATCCCCCAAAGCATTCATTTTATGGATTTCATATTTAGCAAAATATTCCTCAGAGTTCCACTGAAGCTAGAACTAGAAAGGAAATGTTCCGTAACATCTTTGAAGGATTGCAATCATCTCACCAATAAGTGAACGATTTCTTTGTACTTTGTTCACTGTCTATATATTATAATCATAAAAAGCCGCATTAGGCAGTGCTTATAAACTTATTATAATTGAAATATTATAATTTGATGACCAGAGATAAACCAAAACAGGACAAACTGTCGCTGACAAGACAAACATAGAAGGCATAATGTATTTATTTCAGTAATATCTGATAGGCATATAGCTAGTTTCGTACTTGTTAGAATACTAAACTGAACATTTCGTTCCTTGTGACAAATTGGGTAGACAGATATATTTCATTTCCTGTAATTAATACTTTGAGGCAATTATTGTTGCTATATGCCTATTAGATGGTACCTGCTATCTCTTCACAACTCCACCGAATTTCTTTAAGGTCTTATTTATACTATAACAACTGCAATATTTTTAACAACAATTTGTAGTCTTTGCTAGCTTTAATTTGATAATAAAATATTTTTTTAATCTATGCTAAATGTGGTTTGTTTCGGTGTAGAAATAAAGACTGTTCTACTGGAACTATGTTAGTTAATCTGAAGGATGCCCATAGGGCAGAGTCCACAGCTCCGGGTGAAGCGAGAGGCACCGTGTGGCGAGTGCGGCCGGCCGCCTCAGGACCGTGCCGCTGTTACATAATACGACAGTTCTCGTCGCCAGCCTGACGAAGCTCTCCAATCTACAATAACGAGGTATTATTTAATAACAATTAAGTAGTCTCTTATGATGTTATATTTAAAAGCTTGTTTCTTGTCAAGTACCTGTTCACGACGAGGGTACTTGTGCGTCAGCTCGCGGTGTCTCTGGGCGCTGGTGCTTATTTGTCGCCGTAGTCTCTCCGACACCGCTACTTCCTGTGGTGCAAAAATAAACATTTGAATTAGATCTCACATTACCTGGATAATAATCAGCTCGTATTTTTTCGCATTTATATGATTTACAAGTAAGAATTCACAAATTACCTCCTGGTCGTTGTTGAGTAAGGCAGTAGTGAAGGAGTCGGCGACGAACCACTTCTGTCCCTTCATGACGATGTCACGCGGCGGGTCGTGGTCGACGCCGGCGTCAGCAGACCACACGGTGGCGATCGCGCCCGGCTCCAGCTTCACGGTGCGGTGGAACTTGAACACTGTCTCCTGGTCACCGGCTTTACGGACGATTTGGTAGCCACCCAGGCTCAATTCCTGCGTTAAATATTGTAGCCATGTAACTAATTGAACAAAGATTATTACGCCCATCCACATTCAAATTGCTAATCCTGTTGTTTTGTGGGAATATGTTTATTAGAAATTGATAGGAACCGACCTTCTTGCCCTTGTTCCTGATCTTAACGAAGGTGCCGTCGGGGCAGGCCTCGGCGACCTCGAGGTCTCCCTTGGCGCTGGAGGTGACGCTGAAGTCGTTGAGGCTGCGCTCCTCGGACTCGTCGAGCAGGGTGCGCTTGCGGGCGGCGCGGAGCGGCGTGGCGCGGCGGGACGGGGTGCCGCGGGATCCACTAGCACTCATAGATACGCCGCTTGCGGAGGCGCGGGACTCGCGACCAGGGGACTGAGTGGTCAGGTTCAGCCTACAATCATGATTGTGGTTAGGTTTAGCTTACTTCACGGAGTCCTTAAAATCTAGTTCAAACAGTAGACTACTACTACTACCTTCTCCAGCAAAAGTTTGAAGTTAGAAACTAAAACCTTGATGTATAAAACACTGAACCTTAAGAAAGTGATAATTACATAGCTAGACTTCAATGTGTGAATAATTTGCCAGTATTTACAACACAGTATCTTTTTAAACTATTACAAATAGAAACTTATTAAATGTTTACATGCAAAACTTTTGTTTTAACATCTATTGTAGCAGTTATCAAGAGAGAAACCTAATTAACATTAGATAGTAGGTACAATCAATCCCAACTCTTACCTGTCCTCCTCTCCCTCAAGCAGGGCGCGGTATGTTGCGATCTCGTAATCAAGCGAGATCTTGATGTCCATGAGCGTGGCGTACTCGCGCAGCTGCGCCGCCATCTCGTCGCGCAGGCGGGACAACTCCTGTTCAAGAGACGCCAGGTCCTCCGCGTGACGGGCACGTTCAGTCTCCAACTGGCGCTCCAACTCGCGGCAACGGTTCTATGAAAAGTATAATAAAGTTAGAAAACAAAAGGTAAACGTCTGAAATTACTTCGAGAGTATACAACCCGTACCTCTCGCTCATACACTATAGCACATGAGCGAGAGTTGAATACAGCTGTCGCGATTTCTAATCCCATTCTTTATCGGCACGGGTTGTAAGTACATGTTTGGTTGTGTACCAGAATTTCTAGACATAAAACTCTTCTGTGCAGTCTCACCAAAGCAGTCACAAATTAAATTTTATGGCAAAAGTAATATACAAAAAACTGATTATTCTCTACAACTACCATGACCGTGTGAAGTCAAATAGAACTTTGACTCAGCTTCAAATTTTATTTTTTGCTGTACTATAACCGCAAAAGAACTTGGTTTATGGCCCATAAAATTGTTAAAAAGATAACTTACGCTCAGTGCGGCGTTCTTGTTCTCCAGATCGTTGAGCGTGGCGTTGAGGCTGTCGATGCGTGTGCGCATGGTACGCAGCTCTTCAACGGCAACGCTGGCGGCCGTGCTATTGCGGTTAGCCGCGTTGTGCAGATTCTTCATCTGAACAAGTTATTTGAAATGTTAAATACAACACAAAACACAAAAACAAAAGCATGGATTATTATTATTTATGTACCTCAAGTATTAAATAACTCAATAGGTTCCTGTAGGATTCAAGAACCACTGACAACTATAATAATAATTTAAAATAGGATCTTGAAAAGACAAGTCTAGAAAAGACTACATAATTGAGTAAATACCTTGTTTTCATAGAGAGCTTCAATTTCGTCGCGGTTGGCCTTGATGTTGGCTTCCTGTTGTTCACGCAACTCTTGCAGACTCTGCTGCAGCTTAGCTTCGTACTGCTGGGCCAAGCGACCATCTGCGAAAATTATATTTCGTTAGAATTTCCACCTAATTAAATCTTAGAAAATTTCGAAATAAAAGGATCCAGCACCTGCTAAGTAGTGTACTTTTAAATGCGATCCTTTACTCAAAGAGTTGTGCCTAAATAATCTGCTCACCGATTTCAGAGATTTCAACCTGTCGCCTGGTACGCGTCTCCTGCAACTCCTGCTGGTACACCTGTTCCTTGAAGGCCAGTTCCTCGCGCAGACTCTGCACCGTGTTCTCCATATCGATACGGCAGAGCATCTCCTCTTCCAAGGTCTTGCGGGTCTCCGCGTATACCTTGCGCAACTTCTCCAATTCCTTGGCCAGCTCCTGCAAGTTTATATTTATGAAACATCGTTCAGGACACAGAATAAAACTTGCGCGATACTGCTGCGAATGTTGCAACTTAATAAGGAAATGCCAACAGTTGTTAGGGGTCATCCAAGCCACAAGGAAAATAGCAACATGACCTAGTGCATATCTAAAATCAAATATAGTAACAAGGTTAACAAGCATGTATTTGTCAAGCAGTGATATTTCGCACACCCGTGAGTGTGTGGATGGCGCCGACAGCCTAGGATTTCCGGGTGTACAGTGAGTAAGGATGTAGGCGTTGTGCGATAATCATTGAAACCATGCCATGGCGCAAAATAATACATACCCTCGCTTCATCTTGAGCCTTCTTCTTATCAGCGAGAGCTGTGTTGTATTTGTTAGATTCTTCAGTGTAGCGCGTCTCGAAGTGCCGCGACATGTTGTCGGCTTGTTGCCATTCTTTAGTCTTCTTCTCCAAGCTGGAATATAAACATAATTCATCATGTCATCCGTAAAATATTCTGGTATCTTCAATGTAAGAAGTACATCGTAAAGATGAAGGTCTTTCTGGTAATACCTGTGAGTATTTGGTACTTATTTTTTAAATAAATATGGATGAGTAAACATTCCATTTACATAATTAGATGGACAAGTTATTGAATACACGAAACCGTGACATCTAAACGACAATCCTCAGAAATAAAGTTGTGTTTCCATGCGGCGTGTTGTTGCGCAACCGCACACGGAATGTTTTTGTAAACACGCCACTATCCAGTTCCCGCGTGTTCTCGGTGCTGCCATGAATAACATTTTATATGTATGCGTCGGTTACTTGATTCTCGTATTTCCCGCTCCTCATGAAACAACTTCGTTTCACGAGGCGGGACCGTCATGTAAAACCTTGGCCAATTTAAAACTTAATTGAACGATGACTCATAAACTCGATAAGGAGTGATAGCTTGAGTCTCAGACCAATTGTTAAATTCGAACGGAAGTGTATGGCAGATAACCATACAAAAAACTACCCAAAATTTTATTTTGCAAAGCAACTTTAAAATTGATATTTTTGTAGATTATGAGAGAATTTATTTAGAGATGACAAAACCATGACGTCATTTATCGTTTGGGGTACATAATATCTACTGCTGATATTTAGGTACGAACGACCGAGGTCAATCACTAAAATAACGATTGCGTGCTTGCTTACTCGCCCACCCGTGCCCTAACCGAACTTATTCTGTCTATTAAACATTTTTGCCATGGGGACGTTTGTTCAATAAATACTGTTGCGATCTAAATTAAATTTTATGTTTAGGCTAATCCAGGGTTAAATGCTTAAGTTTTGTTAATCTGCCTAAGCTCAAAGCTTTTCTTCAGCGGGAAGTAGTTGCCTCGGAAACAGCAAATAACAGTAAAAAAAATCGTAAGCGTGTCGTCGTGCGGCGCCTAAACATAGTGATCTATTTTGGTTTATGTCCAAAGCTATACAAAATATTACACTTTTTAAGTGACCTAGTTTCTAGTAGCATACTAGGAGACATTCAATGAAATATCCCTAGAGCTATGATTATACACAATGAATAAGGATAACAAGTACACAGATGGTTGCGTCTAACGTACAATTCGCGACGCGGGAGGCTCTTGAAAATAGAGCAATTTTATTCGATTCAAGTAAAACTTGGCGTGTTTCAATAATAAGACATATTTTCAAGAAGTCGTCAGCGATATTATTGTGTCCAGTTTGAATTCAAAGAAGGTGGAACTGATGTCATAGCTACGTAAATATGTCGATTACGTCATTGGCAAAGCTTTGGTCAAGTTATTAGTCACAAAACGTGGATGATGGTTTCAATAATAAGTACCTACATAGTCAGCTATGTAATATTTACATAGCACATGGGTGTATTTCCTGTTTTTGTCAAATATTGGGTAATATGATGAGATCGTTATTTATTATGTTTGTAAAAGCGCGCTAAGCTCGCGATGTGTGGGCCGGGCATCGGAAGCGCGCGCGTTGTAAACCTGCCAGGGTCAACAGCTGTCGCCTTCAAAGTTAATCTACGTCTAGGCGGAAACTTGATCTAACTCAATATAGCCTGTGATTTGTGGCATGAACTTTATTTCGAGCTTGGGTTATGTAGGTTTGATACTTGTGGGTTGACAAGAAAATGTATGTTAAAAATTATGATTTTGTATATTTTAAATCAACATTTAAAAGGACCTTTTTGGTCATTTTAATTTTGCTCTTTCAACTTAATTTTGGTACAATCGTAAAATCACTTAATGAAGCAACAATTCAACAATTAAACAATTTCTTAATGAAGCATTTTTATCTTTATAAAGCGGGATTAAATAATTATGTATTTAAAAAGCGATAAGATAAACTGGCAAAATAAACGAAAGCTAGAGAAATGTTTGCGTTACGAGGAGAGCTCCGTGACCCAGTTGTAAAATTTGCGTGCGTCAAGGTCGCAAGCCCGAACCCCCCTTGTTATCGTAAAATTGTATGCTCTGGTAAATAATATGTATTGTGTACAGGTAGGTACATTGTTTCTAACTTATCATGGCTCGCCATCTATATCTAACTGTAGGTGACTTTGCTTAGACCTTTTGTCTTTGTACAAAATGGTTTTTCTTTTTCTATCTAACTTTAAAATAATTTTGCTTGTTTAAAAAGGAATAATTAATGGGAAAATAGAAAGCATATAAGATTATGGTGTTTAAATAGTGTGTTTTGAATTTTTATTGTAGACACTACACATGCACCAAAACTTGATACTGTTATCTATTTCTTCTTTATTTTTGCCAGAAGTAGCTTGGAAATTACCTAATGCTTAACTAATTCATTGCATCTATCAATAAAGTGATGATATCACAAGTTTAAAAACATATTTCACATCTTTATTTGTGTTTTTCTAATAAGGCTATAATGTATGTGTGTGACCTCTGTCGGAAACATTCAATGTCTGCCGAAACTGGCAAACAGAGTCAAGGTGAAGTTAAAAGACATTATTATTATCACCATATGGATGAAGCTCATTGCACAATGCATTGTTCAATTAGCACTGCACTTTAGTGAAGGATCATCAATAACTTGCTCAAAGAATTCCAGGTATTACTTATGTACAATTAATCTATTTATCATAGCAAGCATTTATTAGGTGTGTAGCCATATCAATATGATAATGTATGTGATAAAAACCATTTTATTTACAAGCACATGTGCTATCATAATCCTAAACATTAGATAGAACTAATAAGAATAAATGTGTACTGAAAGCATTTGTGTCTGTATAAATCATTAAAAATCATATAATAAAGTAAAATTTCAGAGTAAACAATTTCACCTTGACACAAATCTGTTGCTATCTAGGCCACTTCCTAAGACTAAACATTTTGTAATCAACATTTATTATTTTGAGTTACTTCTGTAATAAAATCTGTGTGTCAAATACAACATGTTACAAGGTAAAGTTGGTTCAGTATGAAGATAAACATTAACTATAAATTATTAGGTTTTTTGGAAATGTATTTTAATAATAAAACAGGAATGGATGGCATAGTGGATATAATTGATATTATTAGGCTATTTTTACTCTGTTGTTGTAATGATTTTATTTTTGAAAGTTTCTACTGTTTAATATACTATTCCAGTGTTACAATATTCAATTACATAATTTGTTGTAGTTATGACTGTTTACAAACAAGTTTTGTTTTGTGTGAACAGAGTTTTGGCATCAACTGCTGTAGCTTTTGCCAATCTGTAGTACTATGCTCTGCAAAATCAAACGATACCTTACGAGTAAATACCACCTGAATATCTAGGGAAATATTAAAATAATTTTAATTGCATAAATTAGAAAATTGGCCAATTTACATAGAAAACAAATATATTGTTTATAAACAAATTATTCAAAATTACAACAGAGTTTTAGACAATATAGTCGCATCGTTATAGTTAGGAATGTGATTAGTTGGGTTAAATCGGGCTATGATGTCACAGTGTCGTAAAAGCGAGGTCGGCCGCGCTCGTCACACCGCACCCGCTAAGAAACTCCGCCGATGACGTAAACTTGCTATGCTAAGGTTAGCCGGAAGAACTTGCTACCACATGCAGCACATTTATTTATAGCTAAGTTATAAACACTAAGGGCTGATTTTTCAATCGCCAGATAACTGTTATCTGAGGAATAAGTTTGACGTTTTTACAGCTTTTGTATAGAAAATATGTCAAACCGCCATATTTATTCCTCAGATAGAAGTTAACTGATGATTGAAAAATCAGCCCTAAGTTAATCAAAAGGAAATGCACTTACCGCTTTTTCAAGTCATCATTCTCTTCATATAACCTCTTCATGTCAATTTCCAATTTAGCTTTTTCACGCGAAGTTTCATCCAGGAGTCTACGAGCATCTTGCAATTCATGCTCGTACATTCCCTTGATATTGGAAACCTCGCGTGTGACCACCTCCTGTGTGGTTGTGATCTCGCGACGCAAGCCAGAATTTTCAGTTTCCAATTGTCTGACTTTATCGATATATGCCGCCAAGCGGTCATTAAGATTTTGTAACGCATCTTTCTCCTGCAGACGGGTGTGTCTCGTAGGGCTCAGCGGGCTATTTGGCCGGCCGGCTGAACTAGAAGGGCGGCTTCCCACAGGAGTGCTTGACTGCTGCGGGCTTTGCACTGACGACACCACACTTATATTAGAGGACGACGTAACAGTCTTTTTTGTTTTGGACGACATCTTAATGTTTTTTTCTTTCACAAATAAATAAGACTCCACACAAGTAATTATTAACTCCGCACCACAGAGTACTTTTTATACACAGAGTACTTTTTATATTATGAAATGATATGCTCCGCACGAGTGTACACTCCGTCAGCAGCCAAGCGTAGAGCTCACGAAAAGCAAGCAAACGCTAAACGCAGCCGACCAATCAAATCGTAATAAACCCAAGCTTGTGTAGTCACGTGACCATTGAGTCATAACAAATGTTGCCACGTGCAGATTCTAGAAATGTCCAATGGCGCTGTAGCACCATCATCATCCGAAAAAATGTAGTGGTAGTACATAACTCTAAAGTAAAAATACCAGAAGAGAAGTGATATAGGAAAAGATTGTTTTTATCTATTACTAACTGTGTTCCGGGAGGGGTTCAATTTTCACCACCAAGGAACTATCCTGCGTTGGATTCAAGTTCTTTCACCGTGAAAGCAATCGCACGCTGTCCAAATATAATATGTACTATACATACAAATATAGTACGTACGTCCCAATCATTTATTTGATTGGCTTGAGGCAGCTTTTGGGTGACTTGGGAGCGCGCCCCTATCAAGTCGCCCAAAAGCACCAAAAGCTGCAGCGTAAACAAGGCATAAACGCATCTATGTTTTATGTTGCATCTGTGGCTATGTGGCTGTGGATGGGCTGTGGCCATGCTGTGGCGGTGTGGTAATGTCAATAATGTCAAGTCTGTCATGTTGTTGAAGCGCCGCGTGAGGTTATGTTGGAGTATGTTTATTTCGAACTTAAATTGTAATAGGACTTTAAAATGGCAGACGTGAATAGTTTATTCGATTGTTTTGATGAAGTGGCTCCAAATGAAGCTTCCGTACAATTTCCAAACATAAAAAAGGAGGATGATGTTTTGTAAGTTAACCTTTGTTGTTGTTGATGTCTGTCTTTCTCGTTATATTCCAATGTGCGTTTTGTTAAATATGCGTATTTGTTTCACAGGGAAGATAGTGCTGCAAATTCGTCTGCTACTGAAACTCCCAACCTGAAGCGGTTACACGATGAAGTGGAAGATATTGAGAAATCTTCAAAAAAACAAAGACAAGAAGATGATGATGACTCTGAGCTGACTAGTGACATAAAGTAAGACTATTTAAAATAAAACCTCAATGTACATATCCTTATTCAACCTATTGTAAAAATATATAATGACTTTTTCAGTTTAGAACTTCTAAATGCTAGAATAGTGATACATACACTAGAGACACACGAGGGGTGTACGCACGAAGTGGCGATACCGCCCAACCATGAATACGCACCCCTCGTAGCAAACACAGCAGAGCCGGCGAAACAGTATGCCTTCATACTGGATCCTTTTCAAAAGGAGGCTATAATGTGCATAGACAACTTGCAGTCTGTGTTGGTCTCTGCTCACACATCTGCAGGAAAAACTGTTGTGGCTGAGTAAGTATATAATATATTCACTTTGTTGGTCTAACTTTTGTAAAGTTCTTTTCTAAAAATGTGAATCAAATGTGATCCCAGCTTGTCAAAAGATTGCAACATATAAAGAAATTAAGAAACTTAACACAATTTCAACTACAATTAATGAGGAGAGACTACTTATGCTTCTTTGCAACTTGTGTATTTTTTTTTATAAAATCATATTTAAATATTTCTTTCTCAGGTATGCCATAGCTCTGTCTCTGAAAAACAAACAGAGGGTCATATACACAACTCCTATAAAAGCCCTGTCTAACCAGAAGTACAGAGAGTTCTCCGAAGAGTTTCATGACGTAGGTCTCATTACTGGTGATGTGACCATAAATCCTTCTGCTTCTTGTCTTATTATGACCACTGAGGTATGATATCAAATTATAAATGAATGTTTGTCTATTATGAAATGTTTTATGAAGATTGTAAATAATCGTTTTTATTCCAGATTTTAAGAAACATGTTGTATAGAGGATCAGAAATCATGCGGGAAGTAGGTTGGGTTGTATTTGACGAAATTCATTATATGAGAGATAAAGAAAGAGGTGTTGTTTGGGAAGGTAGGTAAAATTATAGAATACAAATTAGGTATTTTAAATGTTGGTTACATTACAATCCCTTTATCCCTTTCCGTAACAATTTTCAGTTTACACATTATTTAAGTTAACAGCCATAATGACTTAAATCTCCCAAAATTTTGCCTTGCAATTTGCAAGAATAAATATGTAGTACTAATAACTAACTTTTTTCATCAGAAACTTTAATCTTGCTGCCCGACAACGTTCACTACGTGTTTCTATCGGCCACAATTCCCAATGCTCGTCAATTCGCGGAGTGGGTGTGTCGACTGCACTCGCAACCTTGTCATGTGGTGTACACGGAGTTCCGACCCACTCCACTGCAGCATTACATATTCCCGGCTGGAGGAGATGGCATACATCTTGTGGTTGATGAAAAGGTATGGTTAATTGTCAATTTAAAAGATATGTGGGTAAAGGACCAACCTCAAGTACGAGGGCGCGGGTTCGATCCCAGGTCAGGCAAGTACCAATGCAACTTTTCTAAGATTGTATGTACTTTCTAAGTATATCTTAGACACCATTGGCTGTGTTTCGGATGGCACGTTAAACTGTAGGTCCCATCTGTCATTGAACATCCTTGGCAGTCGTACGGGTAGTCAGAAGCCAGTAAGTCTGACACCAGTCTAACCAAGGGGTATCGGGTTGCCCGGGTAACTGGGTTGAGGAGGTCAGATAGGCAGTCGCTTCTTGTAAAGCACTGGTACTCAGCTGAATCCGGTTAGACTGGAAGCCGACCCCAACATGATTGGGAAAAGGCTCGGAGGATGAAATTGTAATTGTTAAAATAGTGTAAAATACACTCATTGAAGACGGAATTGGATGTGGTCTGTCACTATGTTTTATTTGTCTTCATTGTACTTTTCACTCATTGTACTAAGAGATGGAGAAAGAGAAACATGATGGTTTTCGGCCTCTAAGCAAGTATAGCATATTGATTTCGGACACTTACGCGAATATTAGACATTTAAATAAAACTACATTTACAGATTTGATATCAAGCATAGCATGTTAACATTACACATTGTATACAAATAACAAAAGAAATAAAAAAATACACTAAAAGACCTATTCCTAAATCAGGGTATATTCAAAGAGGACAACTTCAACACTGCTATGGCAGTACTAAGCAACGCCGGTGACGCAGCGAAAGGGGACCAGCGTGGTCGGCGCGGCGGTCCTCGCGGTGGCAACCAGACAAACATATTCAACATCGTCAAGATGATCATGGAAAGGAACTTCGCTCCTGTCATCATATTCAGTTTTAGTAAGAAGGACTGTGAGTCGTACGCTATGCAGATGGCGAAATTGGACTTTAATACAAGTGAGTAGAGATGGCTTTTCGTATCATTCAAAATTGCAAAATTCAAAAATGCATATTATCAATCATCTTTATTTGCTTCTTGCCACCTATTGTTCAATATAGCTCCTTCAGAACTTATTTCTTCCACCAGCTATTTCCGTGCCTACATTTTTGTGCAATGTGTGACTGAGCCATAGATTGCATGGATGTCAGTGTCTGTTAAATATCGTTGTGGCTAGGCAATTTTTTGCCAAATTGCAGTCACAAATTGCCTATTAGATATTTGTTAAATATACTGTTAATTATTCAAGCGAAATAATAATACCATTTGCAGTTGAGGAAAAGAAACTAGTAGATGAAGTATTCAACAATGCAATGGATGTGTTATCCGAGGAGGATCGCAAGCTGCCTCAGGTTGAGAATGTGATTCCACTACTGAGGCGCGGTATTGGCATACATCACGGAGGCCTGTTGCCCATTCTCAAGGAAACCATCGAGATTCTGTTCGGGTTGGGACTTATTAAGGTGAGAGAAAGTGACCAGTTTTTTTACACTCTGTTAAATGAATTATGTTATGTGAAAAGATTTAATTTATTTTTGTTATGATCAGGCATTGTTCGCGACTGAAACGTTTGCCATGGGTCTCAACATGCCTGCCAGAACTGTTGTGTTTACCAACTGCCAGAAATTCGACGGAAAAGATTTTAGATTCGTGAGTATTCTTCTTCTTTTTTTCAAAACTTTGTATTCCACATGTAACTTAATTATCTCTCACATCCTGAAAATAGTTTGTTCGGAATCGTTTACTGAATCGATTTATATAATTTTTAACATAATTTTATATCCCAAAATCGATTACAACTACGGAAATTATTGTCATATTAACCCTGTATAGTCAAAACAAATTTAAATGTATACCAAAATATTATGTTTTTATATAGTCTATTATTTCTTGTACATTGTTTGAAATGTTTCGTCATTTGTAGATTACTTCAGGCGAATACATCCAAATGTCGGGTCGTGCCGGCCGTCGAGGTCTAGACGACAAGGGTATCGTGATACTCATGATTGACGAGAAGGTCACTCCTGCCGTAGTCAAGGGCATGGTGCAGGGGAAAGCCGACCCTATCAACTCGGCCTTCCATCTCACTTATAATATGGTAAGTTGTATTTATTATTAATTATAAAGAAAAGTTCAAAGTTTTAATGGTCTTTAAACAATGATAATATGGTAATATTGTTTGCAGGTCCTCAATTTGTTGCGAGTAGAAGAAATAAATCCGGAGTATATGTTAGAGAGAAGTTTCTTCCAGTTCCAAAATCAAGCGACTATTCCGGATCTAATAGATAGTAAGTTCTACTTTAATTTTCCTGTATATCGTCAACATTTATCGAAAGCATTTTAAAATAAGCCTATTCTTTTCTTACTACATTTTATCAATATACATGTGGGATTGAATGTTTCTGAACGATTGAGATGTGTGTAAGATGATGGACGTTTCTAAACGAATGAGTGGGAGTAAGAGGGAATGAATGAATGAGAGTGGGAGATTGGTTTGAAAATTTAATTTAAAGATGGAAGAGTTAACATATAGACGATGTACCTAACGATTTTAAGTAAAAAAAATAGTAATAAACAGTTTAGATTGAAATTCAACGGTTATTATTTAATTACGCAAGTATTCCACGAACCCTGATCCCCACAGTTTTGGGGGCTCGTCCGGGATCAGTGCTGTGGATACGATTCGTACCGACGAACAAAGACGCCACGTGGAACGCCATTACGCCTCTGCACGCCGCACCGGTTTCCTTCGAAAATTATTACGACGACGACGACGACTAACGAAAACTACGACGCTACGACTACGACGATTTCAAGAGGATGTCGAAGGATACTGATGCGGGTGGTTCACCAGACCACGAGCAGCTCTGGTACACCAAGGACGCCGTTCCATCGTTCAGCGGGCAGGACAAGACGTACCCCGTCTCGAAATGGATTCAAGATATCGAGGATAATAAAGACATATTCCAGTGGTCACCAATACAACAGCTCATCGTCGCCAGGCGCTCGCTTACTGGTACAGCCGCGCTCTGGTTCCGAGCCGAAAAAACCTTCAAGACATGGGACGAGTTGAAACGGCTATCTCAAAGGAATTTCCTGACACGTTGGATCAAAAAACAGTGCATGAATTAATGAGTGCGCGTAGAAAAAAACCCAGTGAGTCCCTATTAGAGTACCTATATACAATGAAGGAATTAGGAAAACGTGGTAAAATGCCGGACTATATCGCCATCCGCTACATTGTAGACGGGATACCTGACTTAGAGAGTAACAAAATCATGCTTTACGGTGTTACGACATATCCAGACCTAAAAGATACGTTTAAAATCTATGAAATGGTGAAAGAAAAAATGAAGGCGAGAACATTGAGTGTGCGCAGTAAGCCTCAAGCGGTGAGTCACAATGATTATCACAAGCCATTTCAACCAAGATGTTACAGCTGCGGCGATCGAAGCCACATGTCAGACCAGTGCCCGAATAGCAGTAAAGGCAAGAAATGTTTCCATTGTAACGATTTTGGGCATATTTCGGTAGAATGTCCGAATAAGAAGCATGCAACGCCTTCAAAAACATTCATGCAATCAAGAAAAGATGGCGGCGGCGGTGAACGAACAACCCGAACAACTGAACGGCACGAATATCCACGGAGTCGCCCGACACCGGACGCAGCTACGCGACTTCCGCCGAAGCAGACCTACTTCACGAGTGAGATTGAGAACGAGAGCGATCGCGATGAGATCGACGACGTCGTGCACGATGTTCATGTTGTCAACACGGGTATGAAGTGCGCCACGATTCATGATGAACGAAACGCAACGTATGACAGTGACAGCTCTTCAAGTGACGTTATCGATCAAGATCAAGATGTCAATAATAACAACAACATAGCACTGTTTACATCGAAATCGCGCCAGAAACCGCTGAAAACGGTGGAAATATGCGGTAAAATAACAGATGCGCTGGTGGATTCGGGCAGCGATATCAATCTTATTACGGATGAGTGTCGTCGTCAACTCGGAATGAGTGTTAACGGTGATAGTGTTTCGGTCAGTGGTTTAGGTTTATCAGTGATAAAAACGAGTGGTTCGTGCACAGTGGACATTGTTATAGACAATAAGAAATACGAAAACGTTAAGTTTTATGTTATCTCGAAACGTGAAATGCCTTTTTGTATCATATTAGGCAATGATTTTTTACAAAGAGTGACAATGTGTATGAGTGGTAATTCTGTGTGGTTTGGTAGTAAAGATGACGAGTGGTTGAGCTGTATGTTGAGTGAGGCTTATGTGTGCTCTGATTTTCCTTCCACAGATCATATTAAAGATAACAAGGTGCGAAACAAAGTTCAACAGTTAGTTAAAAGTTACAAACCTCAGCAAGGTAAAGAATCTCCCATACAAATGAAGATTATTGTCAAGGATGATGTCCCTGTAGCACAACGTCCCCGAAGGATTTCATTGAAAGAACAACAAGAGGTAGAAACACAAGTTAAAGAATGGTTAGATAAAGGCATCATTCGGGTAAGTCACTCTGAATATGCTAGTCCCTTAGTACTTGTTCGGAAAAGGGATAGATCTGTGAGAAAATGTGTTTATCATAGAAAATTGAAGCCAAAGGTCCGAGGTCCCTACAAATTTAGGAAAGTTAAAATGAAAGACCGTTATGATGTAGAAAAGGTATACAATGGAGAAGGAGACGGACCTAACAGAACTTCTACCTCTGTAGACAATATGAAGAAATGGCCGATTATAGGAGAATAAGGGTAATATTCTATTCTATTTCTGATGTAACAAACTTCATTTTATTTTCTAGTGAAAAAGAGATGTATGCCAGTTGATTTTATTTAGTTTGAGTATTGTTTAAAAATAAGTTTAGCTGTTTGTCAAAAAAGTTGTTAGTCATGTTTAATACCTAAGATATTTTGTTAAATTCTAAGAAGATCCTTTGTTTAGTTTTAAAAAGATTTTTTGTTTAATTTAAGCCTTACGATGTAAACTCAATGATGTTTATTTGGTGAAGTGTCTGAGGACAGACACTCCGTCAGGATGACCGAATGTGGGATTGAATGTTTCTGAACGATTGAGATGTGTGTAAGATGATGGACGTTTCTAAACGAATGAGTGGGAGTAAGAGGGAATGAATGAATGAGAGTGGGAGATTGGTTTGAAAATTTAATTTAAAGATGGAAGAGTTAACATATAGACGATGTACCTAACGATTTTAAGTAAAAAAAATAGTAATAAACAGTTTAGATTGAAATTCAACGGTTATTATTTAATTACGCAAGTATTCCACGAACCCTGATCCCCACATACATGTGAGTAAAATTGGGCATGCATACGTATTTGTTCTCATATCATCATTAAATTACTAATGCAAATGAGTTCGCAAGATTTCACATTATGCAATTATTTTTGCCCTCCTGTTTTAGCCTATACGTATAGTCTCACTGCTTTTGTAAAAGTCCCCAAAGTCTTATATTTTCGCTATCTGAAGCTTGGTATTTTTTGCCCTTTACAGAGGTAAAATCAAAACAGAAAGAGTACAACGCTCTAACCGTGGCGGAGGAGCACTCGATAGCTTCGTACTGCAGCATCAGGTCGCAGCTCGATCTGCTAGGAGCGCAGTTCCGCTCCTTCATCACCAAGCCGGAGTACTTGAAGCCTTTCTTACAACCTGGACGACTGGTTAAGGTTAGTTGGTAATATTGCAAGGCTCTATGGGGCCAGAGATTTAGCGAAGGAAGTGTTTTATGATTTGAAAGAATGAATGATGAACATTTCTACCTGGTCATGCATGTGTCATGACATGTTTCTAGACGAGAAAAAGTTTGGAAACTCTTTTTTACATGTTTGTATTCACGCTAAAAGTAGCCGTGTTTAGAGTCTGTGGATGGAAACATTTTACCCGGTTGCGGCAAGTAGTTATCCCAGGACGGCGAAAAGCTACTTTCGTACAATTAGCGCTATCTTACGCTCTATTATATTCTTTTCTTTTCGTAGATAAAAACAGAGAAGCACGAGTTCGACTGGGGTATAATAGTAAACTTCAGACACCGGACAGGCAAGGGTAAGAAGGGGGAGGACAACCCGCTGTCATCCGAGTCTGTCATCATTGTGGATATACTGCTGCATGTCAAGAAAGCTGACGGAGAGGACGCGGAGAAAGTGCCGTGTCCACCTGGCGAGGTAAGAGAAATATTCAAAATTGGGGATACTATAGTAAAATATTAGATTATTTTTCTTTGGGTTATTTCTTCACCTGTATAAGTATTATGTATAGTGTACCCTCTGTAGGATGCACATAGTCTTGCTACACTACGATATTTGCTAAGAGTAATTGGCCAATAATAAAAGAAAAAAAATGTAGGGTAGAAATATTATCTCTTCTAATGTGGTACATATTCTTTTACTTCGCGAAGTATTGATTTCTTTCACTCACTTTACATCATTATTACACTTTCTCAGGCCGGAGATGTGGAAGTGGTCCCAGTAATCCACACGCTCATCTATCAAATAAGTTCCCTCAGAGTATACTACCCTAAAGACTTAAGACCTGCAGACAACAGGAAATCAGTTCTGAAAACCATTGGCGAAGTGAAAAAACGATTCCCCGACGGACCGCCATTGTTGAACCCTATAAAAGACATGAAAATCAATGAATCAGTGTTCAAAGAATGTGTTGAGAGAATAAAACTGTTAGAAGAAAGGTGAGTTACAAATAACCTATAACAAGTTATCTTCATATTAAAGCGTTATTTACTACTGATTCGCATTATTGCTCACCAGCCTGTATTATCGTTTCAGCTTATTTATAACTATTAATTTAATTTTTGATCTTGATCGACCTATAACCATAGATTACCTGAATAGTTACTTCGCTATAACTCACTTTTGTAGCCAATTGTAAACCATTTCCATATATTGTCAGACTTTACGCCCATCCCCTACACAATGACAAGAGCCGCGGCGCCCTAACCGCGGCCTACGAGAAGAAACAGGAACTCCACGAGGAACTGACCCTGGCCAGAGCTGAGCTGAAGAAAGCCAAGAGCATACTACAGATGGACGAACTGAAGAAGAGGAAACGAGTGCTGAGAAGAATGGGGTATTGTACCGCCGCTGATGTTATTGAACTTAAAGGACGCATCGCTTGCGAGTTGAGCAGGTTGGTCTATCACTTAATTTTTATTAATTGATGGGTAATAGGTTTAATGTTTGAATCTTAAAGAACCTATATATTCTGAATATCTTATGTTATGTAATAGTGTGATCTCATAACTTAATTTTGAGGGATTTATCCAATAACATTGAAGTTTTCTATCTTGCTTTTTCATCTTGAGGTCTCATTGGCGGTGTTCTGAAATTCATCTCATTATATTGGCCATTGCTTGTGACTTCACTGATGCCATTTTGTACTGTTGTGTGAAATGAACTGAAAAAAAATGAAAATTAAAAATATTTATTAGTTCATAAAGGATTGTACAAAAAGATTGTGATTGGAGCCTCCCGTTAAGCATATACAGCCTGAATTGGGGGACACCGCTCTTCCTTAACGTTATTAATATTATAATACAATGTGTCGCCATATTGTATTTCTGAGACAAGTGTAAAGTTGACGTTGTGAGCTCTGGTCAATATACTGAGATTAATTTTGAAACACACTTATTGTATGGTCCTCAAAAGAACATTAACATGTTTACACACGCTGAGTATTTATAGCTATAATTTTTCGCCAACAGTGCCGACGAGCTCCTCCTAACGGAGCTGATATTCAACGGCGTGTTCAACGGTCTGACGTCGGAGCAGAGCGCGGCGCTGGTGAGCTGCTTCGTGTGCGACGAGAACTCCTCGCAGGCCTCCGCCTCCGGGGAGGAGCTGCGCGGGGTGCTGCGACAGCTGCAGGTGGGGGACTGGAACTTGTACATGGAATTATGCTGAATTGATTGATTGTCAAAGCTTTACGACGTTGGTACCAATAGTATCAAAGCGCCAGCGACTTGTGTTTTTAACAGACTTCCCAAAAACATTTTTTTAGCGATTCTATACCCATTGTTGCTGGTCTGCCAATTTACTTGGATGGTACATTAACCGTCCTGAATATACTTTGAAGGTTAAAAATGTCTCATCAATAATGTTTGATTTTTCGGCTGTATTCGGATAATTACTTTCCCAATAAATATAGCCTAATTCATTTTAGACTTTCTAACTTTCTTAACTAAAAAATTCGCTGCGAGAACTTTCGTAGAAGTTGCTAATCTGGGGTTGTAATATTTATCGATTTACATTGCGTATTCAAATCTATGTCCTCAATTCCAAAGGAAAGGTCAAAAATTCAAAAGAAAAATGTACATATCCCTATAATATTTTGTATTGTAACATCTCACATTATATTCCAGGAATACGCCCGTAGAATAGCGAAGGTATCTCAGGACGCTAAGATGGACGTGGATGAAGACGAGTATGTGGGCAAGTTCAAGTGTACGCTGATGGACGTCGTGCTCGCGTGGGCTAAGGGCGCCTCCTTCCTGCAGATCTGTAAGATGACTGATGTCTTCGAAGGTCAGTTGATTTGATAATAAATTTTCCAGGAATGTAATTCTTTTGCAAGGTTTGAAATGAATCCTGCAAGACTTTCGAATAATTTTCTTTAGATCATTAGACGGGATAAATAGAGATTAGAATCGTTCGACAGTTGATCGATGCCATAAATTGATAAAATGGCTCAGTTAACGTTGTTTTTAAGTTTTTACCATTTTGAGCGTCGATTAATCGATTCAAAGATCGATCTTTGATGGACGGTTATCGACAGTATCGATAATTAGAATTAAACTTGCCTGTCTTATATTGAAATAAGAGCTCTTTAAGAGCTTTCACGTGATGTAGTTTTCTTACTATTAAACAAATAAATTCAAACTGGCACATGCTCCATTTAAGCTATTGTTAGATAGCTTCACAGTTCAAACTTCAGTTCTGTTTAACAGCTTATCACGTTTTCCAGGTTCCATAATCAGATGTATGCGTCGTCTAGAAGAAGTACTGCGTCAGCTCTGCCAGGCAGCCAAGAACATCGGCAACACAGATCTGGAGAACAAGTTCAGCGAAGCCATCAAACTGCTGAAGAGAGACATTGTGTTCGCCGCCAGTCTCTACATGTAATATGTATGTTGATGTTATTTCTTGACTTAATATAAGCGTATTCTATTGTAGACGTTTTTTTTATTTTTGTAGTGTGTTGGGTTGCCGTTTTGTTACAGTGTAGTTGGCAACCCTAAGTACACGTGACAATAGACAATTGTATAGTTATCGGCACGGCACGGATAATGAGCTCTCGGCTGAAAAGTTGGGATCGCTTTGCGCACTGTACACTTAAGGCAATAAACCAATAAATCACTTCTGCGCAGGTGAAGGTCAGGGCTCAATATCCTTGCCGATGATTATAAAGTGTGGGGAAGGGGCAAATAAAGCACATAGTCACAATGTTATAAGAGAACTTTATTGTTGTAATTACTGTATATCTATAGCATGAACTGGCAAGTAACAAAAAGAACAGTATTTTACTAGAATTACGCTAGAGAACCATGTTCACACAGATCGCCGTGCCGAATGATACAACTTTTAACTAAGATACGTAAAACAAAGTGACGTCATATCTTACCAAACCGAATCGTTATAAAATTACCCACACCGTTATAGTTCTAAAAAGCATTAGAACTCAATTGACAGATCTATTGACATAAAGTAAGAATTCATAATGTATACAAAAATGTAAGATATAGGGATGAAGTGAACGTGGCATAGTGAGTACACCAGAGTCCGCCTACACAACTATTTTAACGAGGACCCTGTCAATGTGGGATCATTAACTTGCGCGCCAGTCCCGCGACTCTACAAAACATTGATAAAGACCTTATTAAAATAATCGATATCAATATTGTAATACATGAAAAAATTTAAAAATTGCTTACGCTATAGTCTCATTTGGTGCCTGAATTGATATGTCCAAGAACTAAACGCGAAATAAACGCTAACTCTGTCTAACTATTACATTTTGAGTAACTAAACGAGGTATTTGTTTTGTGTCTATAGTTACATAGAACTAAATCCCGCGAAGTGCAAGTAAAAATATCTGCACATGGTACAAGACGCGAGCTCCGCCTATGCTATGATAAGTATACGCTATTATTATCGTTTAATACTTAGACGTAACAGTAAACACTCGCCCCCGCGTTCGACTGCTATGGAAGACTCGACGCTTACTTAGAAGCACTTTCAATACATTACCAGTCGTTCGCCACTCACCAGTTTAAACAATCTCTACGCCATTAAATCGACTCCTTACTGTATTATTTATACAAAATGTACAATTTCTCAAAAGCGCCTTCAATCAACGATATCTGTAGTATATTGTGAGTATGCCGTGATATGAGTATGTAGCGGCCGATGACATGAGCCCTGAGCACACTGACTACAGTAATCTCGCTGTTACTCACTGGGGATATGCCGAGTTTACTTTATTATTGCTTTCGTTTGCTACTTCTCTATTGTACGCAACACAATTGTTATATCTAAAACTTTATTGGGTAATGTATGCTAACTACTGTACCATATAAATGTTGGTAAACTGCATATACACTGGCCGACAACAGGCTATTCTAAACATGTCTAAGCCCGCTCAGTTCGCTTTCCACTTAATATTATAATACGAAGTACACATCAAGAGATTACTGTAATCAATCTACGTATATAATGTGTAGCTTGCTATTGTCCCGCGTACGTGTGGCCACGTGACGTCACGTACGCGCGTCAGACACATAAACTCACTATCGGTCCATACAATAATATCCGTGTGAACTATGACATATTGTTATACAGTGGTTTGGCACTAAATCTCTGTCAGCTATGTTAGGAATATATGTATAGGCATGTATGGCTTTTGTACTATTTCAAAAGTTTGCAATAAAATGGACAATAGCAAGCCGTATACTCGTGTACATTAATGACTATTCAATATTATATGTAATATGATATATAAAACTCTATTCAATGTTTAATGTATGTAAGTATGTGGATTTGATCATTACTCTATGTAACATTCACATTTAGGTTAGGTACAAACAAGTTAATAGGTAAATACACTTATTCTCTTATACTCCGAAACTTGAAATTTTACGTATGAAAGTAGACTGTCAGTACTTATCCAATGTCCCGAGGCCTTGTCTTTTCAACTTGAAACGTTCGAAAGAGAACATTATGATATGCAAACAATTATTGTTACAGATCGATATGATGAAGTTATTCTTTACGACAGCAGAAGTCGAATTTGAACGACCTATATATTAGCAACACACTTTCTTAAAATTGTAATAGGCCATTTAAGTTAGTAAAATATTTACAATAAAAATACGAAACTGTTTACAGTTTCTTTACGACATTACTCGAAGATTAGGCGAGAAAATCACTAACGACTAGAATGGAAAGTCGTCAGAGACGCGTCGCCGCGCCCGGGGACACGCCTGCGCGAGCGACCGACCGACTGACCGACCGACTGACCGACCGACCGACTGACCGACCGACCGACCGACCGACCGACTGACCGACCGACCGACCGGCCGACCGACTCGCAGCTCAACAACAACGTGCTATGATTAAGTTTGTTCCCCTGTATGGCAGTGCGTGTTAGCGCTGCGACGCCTTCTCGACGACACAACGACTTTTTACATTACACAGGCACACATAAATTCAGCAAAGAAACCTCTCTACAAACAAATATTCTTCTTATTTACATCAACCCCTAGCAACTATTCAATAAGTTTGCGATAAATTTGAATGACAGATATCGAGAAATAAATTGAATTAGGTCTCAACATAGGTAAATTTTTCTAAAACAGTTTAAACGATATTAATATTTTACATTAATTATCTTTCAATACCTATTAACATTAGCTATAATTTATAAGATCTCCAAGTTTGTGATAATCTTCGATTTAAATTTAACAAGATATTAGTTACCTACCTATTTACCGTATGCGTCTGCATCAGTTACAATATGAAAGTGACAACTTAACAGAGAGGAGAAAATATTTCAATAATCATCGTACCCTAACTCGACTATAATCCTGTCTCAAAACAAGATCAAAAGTTCACTTGGTCGGACCAAAACTTCAGTCGGTAAAATTGATCAAAACTGTAGCGAGTGGCGGCGCGAGCACACACACACACACACGCCGCCCGCTACACGCACACATACAGCCGCACGCCGCGTCACACACATGACTCGCAAGAACACTCGAACGCCTTTATAGTAGAAGCTTTCCCTGGGGATGTCGTGAGACTACGAGATAACTGTTAAAAAATCGACCGGTTGAGTGGTTGTGGGGTAGAGAAAGCTCCCGTCCCGTGCTGAGTACTGCTTAGATGAGCGGGCGCAGTCACGTGCTGAGCACGAGCCGCAGCAGCAGCGGCGTCACCACCGCCACCAGCGCCGGCAGCAAGCGTCCTCCGCGACCGCATGACTGGATCTCGATTTCCTAAAATCATCATCTTTTTTTATCACTTCTGCAAAAACGCAAGGTATGAGCCTGATCGAAGATCTTTGTGTCCGAACCATAAGGAAATGGTGAGGTCATGAAAGTACCCCGCAGTTAAATAAATAATTGCAGTATTGGATATTTTTTTCGTAATGTGGTAATAGTCGTGGTGGCCTTCTGGGTGAAGAATCAATCTCTCAAGTATGAGTGCGTGGGTTCGATTCCAGGTCAGGCTAATACCAATGCAACTTTTCTGAGTTTGTATGTACTTTCTAAGTATATCTTGGACACCAATGACTGACAAAAAGGTGAAGGAAAACATCTTGAAGAAACCTGGACTAAGTCTGAAATCACCACCCCCGCAAACCCGCATTGAGCAAGCGTGGTGATTAACGCTCAATCCTTCTCCGTGTGAGAGGAGACTTGTGCCCAGCAGTTGGACGATAAAAAAATAACTGTAAAGAATGTTGTACCTCGGGATGGTATGAGCCGCAGTGCGCGGGGCGGCGGCGGTGCAGCGCGGGCGCGCGGCGGCAGGCAGCACGCGGCGCCGCCTCGCGCGCGCGCACGTCGAGGCGCTTGGCGCCGCACGGGCACAGCGTGTCCACCACCAGCAGGATCAGGTTGCTGTGCGGGATCTTCTGCACGCTGAACGGCCTGGGGAACAACACGAGCAATATTATACAGATAGGTTCGCCTACATTTCAAACATGATGAGCAGGAACTGGTGAGGAACTCGTGGCTAAGTTAAAGGCGAATGCACAGTGACTTTCATGTCAAAATGAGTACGTTCGTGTTTAAGAAAACGCGTTTAAATTGTGTCTTTTGAAATAGTCGGAAGTTAGAAAATCTGACTTCTACCAAGGATACCCCTTGTAACGACGTCACTGGGTAAATGGATTGAAACGGTCACGTAGTAGCTCCATGAAAATACAAGTTGATGGAATGCTTGGTTCACTGTTACATACCTCTCGCATCCAGAGTTGTGACAATTAGTGAGCTTGCCCTTGAGCGGCTGTGCAGTATTGAGTCTCGAAGATTGCAGCGTGAACAGTTCGGCGCTGGTGTCGCAAGGCCGCACGGCTGCCGAGCGCGCGGCCTCGCGGGGCGGCGGGGGAGGGGCGGCGCCGGGGGACGGGGGAGGGGGATGTGCTCTCCCGTTGTCCCGAGAGGTCTCGCCAAGTCCGTCGATGATGATCTCGTAGGTCCCACGATCTCTATCCAAATCGTCTTCGTTCTCGACATCTTCGCTCTCGTAGTCTTCGTAGTCTGGCATAAAATAGTAAATTAGTTAAACCCTTAGTATTGTGCTTGTGCTGTCTGTTTTATATGTTTTCAACTTTTCAAGTGTATGTGCTTACCGACTTCCTCCTCAGCGTAAGGTCTGGCTCGTGCATGTACTGGCTCCCATAGCGGGAACCACATTGCTATTAGGCTTGTTAGGTATCCGCCAAGCCAAGAAAGTGGTTTCAGCGGCTGCAATTTGAATACGAACCAACCATTAAAGTACGAACAGTATTACCTATGTATCGATTTAGGTACACTTTATATATCCATCTTCTCCTTACCGAAACCTTGTGACCATCTCCACTAAACGAGTTTCTGGAATCCGGACATCGGCCTTGATGGTCGTGGACGACAACCTTTTTGTATATCCGATCTTGCACTAAAGAATCCATAATAGTGCCGTCAACCTGACCGAAGAACCGTCCAGTTTGCGAGACATCTTCTGACAAGATAATAAAGCCATTGTCGTCTAAAATGTAGCAGTCCAATTCATCGCCTGCACAGGTCTTCTTGCAAGCCGTGCCTCCGGTACACTGTAAGGAAAATGAGAAATTAGACCGATATCATACAGAGGGTCGTCCTTTTGAGTATGACTTACTGCAGAAGTGACATTCAAGAAGTGTTTTGCTAGCGAGTCTAGCTGGAAGTGTAGTCCGACGACGGCAGCGGGTGCGCGGTGACCGCGGGACTCCACGAAGACTGCATGGGTAGCGAGTACTAGCGGCGGCCGACCGCTCAACTCTTCGGCTTCGGAGCCATCGCGGAACGGAACGGAGAATACGAAGCTCTCGGGCTCGATGGCGTGGTGCTCCACTGCGCGACGGTACCATTCCGAGTCGTAGGCGCGAGCGTATTTCTCACTGAAGTGCCTGCAATATCACATCAGTGATAAAATCAAGATTGTGGGAGGTTGGTTAACAAAAAATCTGAAGACGATGAGAAGGTACAGGTTATACTTACGGTTCAGATGAGTCAGAACTTCTGGAAGTGTTAACGTTCTCTGTCCACCGCAGTAGACCGCTGCGAGTTGCGATGAACGACAGCGTCACCACGAACTTGTGGAACCGTCCTTGTCTGCAAAGATATGATGAGGTAAGTATGACATGGTCAGTATTGGAGACAATTGTAGAGACCCTGGACACATTTAAATGTGGAATTTATTATAAGAAAGTTATGTTTCCAAAAACAATAAATATACTAGCTTTTACTCGCGGTGTCAACCGTTTGGTTTGTATAAATGCATTTAAAACCACAGTAAATAACATAGCCTACAGCAACCAGAAAAGTCTGTTAACATTTGTTAAAGTATATAAAAAAATCCGTGCTGGCTAAAAATCACACAAAACAAAAACAATTATACACTTTACCTGATCCTCGTGAGCTAGATATAATAAGTGGGTAACTTATATTGAGGTGGCATTACTTGCAAACTTATGACAGTATTAATCATATCAGGATTCTTAGGACCTTGTTCAAAATTGTTTTATGGGAACCCGTATTGGCTCTAAATCATTATTTCTCCAACAAATTATAATAATTTGGAATAGCCTTTCTTTCGGTGCATTAAGTGCAATTTTTATCCCAAGTTTCACTGCATTCCAATAGCCAAACCGTGTAAGTGCAGACGTTTTTCCTTAGTAAGATTAGGTATTTCTAGCAGTTCTACTGGATGTGAACCAATCTGATGAGTTACGTTACCTTGTAAGGAGTGCCATTAAAGTCGCTATCGGGCTATTTGTGTGACAAACACAAACAAATTAGTCATCCACATAAATAAAAATAAAGTGCTGAAATATCATGCAAATAGGACCCCCAAGTTGTAATTGGTTAAAATTCATTTTTATTGAATTGTTTTTTGGTGGCAGTGCCAGAAATTTCGAAGAAGCCAGCCCTTAGGCCTAAAATTGGTTCTGGAGATCTATTGTGCCCTTTACTTTGGGAGACTACCCATACAAGACAATACATGTCTTCAATGTTAAATGTGTACGCTCCATTCAATGTAGTCCAGTACCATAATTGAAATTAGATTTCTTATAGCCAATTAATTTGAAAATAATTGAAGAGGAGGCACCGACACTCAGATTTTGCTCTCTAAAGCAAAAATAAAAGTGTTTGCAAATATTGAATATATTTAAGTGTTGTGGTGCAAATCATGCTTTAATATAAGAACAAATACTTACTGTGAGTGATGGCTAGCATGTCCAGTGTGAGCGTCCAATTCTTTGATTACCATTGCGTCCCTAATTAATGATTGCACTAAAGTTTTGTCACCTGAAAATTAAACAGAATTTTAATGTTGTGTTCAAAATGTTACAAAAAGCACTTTGGTTTCTAGATTTTTACTATTGACCAAAAAAGTCTCCAAAGCCGAGATGACTGCTGATTCAAGTCTTCGTAACTATGTCCATAGCCACAATTTGCTACCAGCTTAACAGTTAACTTTACAAGACCCAACTTTATTCACCAAGAATAAGCTGTTCTATGACCGACATGGAGAACTAATTATTTTCTTTAAAAAAAGCAATTTTTGGAACCGAGCAAATCCGTGCAATTTTTCATAATAAAACTGCAAAGGCCTGACTTATGTCCTGGAATATATTGTGTAGTTGTCTGCTTACTTTTGACTCAACGGGGCTGGGATGTTCTTAGAATAAAAGCCCCTAAAGAAGGCCTATTCGAAATAAAAACAGTTGACTTTGGCTGACGACGAAAACAATATGTTACAGTCCATTAAATACGTACAGTAATAGGAATCCCTGTCCTGCCTTTTGTGCGCGTTGTGCAGCGTGAGCGCTCGCGGTCGCAGCGACATCCACTTCCAGCCCGGCCGCCCCGCGCGAGATAAGAAGTGCACCAGTTGCTCCTCCGCTGAGTTGAACGACTGCTCAGATGTCGACGCGTACTCGCAGTACACCCTGGACACACAAAAACAAAGTGTTGTAGTTTCTGTGATGTTGATGTCAACACTTTGTGATATTGTTGTCCAGTTAAGAAGTAATGATTTGGATCTTCACTACATAGTATAAAACAAAGTCGCCTTTGTACGCTTAAGTCTTTAAAACTACGCAACGGATTTTGATGCGTTTTTTAAATAGATAGAGTGGTTGAAGAGGAAGGTTTATAAAATATGTAGGTATAATGACATCCATTAAATCGTTGGGAAATAATGTTATTCCCGGGGCGGGTCGCTAGTAAAGTATACCTATATGAATTAAAGTTCTTACCAATCAGGATGGACTTTCCAGTTTTCGCCTTTGAAGTATTCCGTGACTGCAGTTACAAAAAATATTTTGGGTTAGTTACAAAAGCAATTACTTACATACAGAAATAAACAGAGTGGAAAAGCGGACAAAGTTTACTATAGATTAGATTATTAGAGTATATTATAGAAGCACCATAGTGGACCATTTCAGAACAGTAAAGATACTAAAAAAGATACAAGGCTTGAGGCCTTGTTTGCCGTTGATTTGGGATCAACTTTTAATTGGACTGTGAGCAAAGCAGAACACTTCTAAACATCAAAAATCCCACTTACCATTGACAGGACTATGTTTGACCTCTTGTTCCGCCTGTAGCTCATACATTCCATACCCATCGGGAAGGACAGCTGCTAAAGAGAACGGAGTACCGTCCACCGGGCTGTAGAAGTACCGCTGTCGTCTGGTGGCGACGCGTCTCATGTTATCGTATTGCACTTTGACTGCGATCTCGGTTTCACCTTCACGCTGTTCTATCATGTCGTGGCGGAGCTGCAAGATTTTTTGAATAAGTATTTATATTCATTGAAATTGGCAATTTCAAAAGAAGGGTTAAATTTTTGTATTTCAACAAGTTCTGTCATTTTTGGTCATCATAAGTAAGAATTTCAATCGGAAAGTAACTACGGCATAAGATCTTAACATAATTCGTCGACAGCCTCAGATTACTTCCAGAAAAAGAATACTTATGGAATTTAAATACGTTGGACCGAAGATTGAACCTTAAGGTACCCCCTCATACCTACTTAATAATTAAATTACACAAAAAGCCTTGTGATCATTTCAATCATCATTTCATATCATATCAATCATTTCAGTAGTAATACTCACATCAAGTAGAAGTGATGTTAGATTGACCCTGGAGTTCTCATCCGAGTCTACAAGCAGTTCCACGTCCGTGAGGTCGACGCTCGAGTATAGAGGGCGCAGCGTCTCAGTGTACTATGAAGACGAAATATAATATAATTAGTATTACTAAATTATGACTAACTTTATTAACATTCCTTCTTGATTTAAACGATTTGGAAAACTTCATTCTGTACTTACTTCCTCGTTTGTGTGCTGTAACAATAGAAAGAATATGTTTTAAAAATACATTATAATCTGGTTCGTCATCAACATCATTGTGAATTGCTACTTCAAATTGTACAGCTTCATTATGACCCTCTGGGGAGTGATAAAAGTAATTAAGAAGATAATAAAAATACATACCAATGGCCTTAAATCTGGATGATACAATACATGCCCGTTGTTATCCACCATGAACGAGTAACCGTTCACACCCAGCTGTAAAAATATAAAATTCATTAGGATTTTAATCTATGATTCAGACTAAATTATATAAGTAGGTATATATGAGCTATGGTAGTTTACCTTATATGGTGGTACGAGCTTCTTTATTTGATCGATAGGCACATCGGTACCAACTACGCCGAGTAAATTGGCCTCTCTTTGCTGAAAACAATAGAAATTCCATTCAGTACAATTTTCTTATACACAAAGAAGATTTAATATCAAAAGAAGAAAATAAAGAAGTAAGTATGAAGTAAGAGAGTTACTTACCGTGTGATTTCGCCTATCGAAGATGGGTACGGTGACGGAGGACATAAGCTGACCCATTCCATCATCAGCGAGGCTACTACTCTGTAATTATAAGATAAGGAACACTTATTTTCTGAAGTAGGCATAGACTCTATAGTCTTTAAGCATTTAGAAGGCTTTACATGCCTATTTGTAGTAACAGCCGTTAAAAAGATTGTGGATCCGTTCAATATGGCTCCGAATATAAGTTGTACATAAAATGAAGAAATAAGTGTGAATATAAAGTCTCAATTAAATTGGATTCTAGACAGGCCCACAATGATGACTTAGAAACTTATTCTCAGAATCTTTTTCGGTGATAAAATTTTTCATATCAGTATGTATTTGAAAGTGCCTCTTTATGTCGCATCGTCATTTACCCAATATAATAGGTACCTACACAATAACGAACTTTGTTTCAACATACCCTGCCGCCAACGTACGCGGGGCTCCAGTGCACAGGATGCACGGTTTGGTACATGACGAGTGGTCTCGCCAGCACCTCCACAAAGTGAAGCACTTTCGACTTGATCTCCGAGTGCTCGTTTATTGTCACGTAGAAACCTGGAACATTTCCATATTTTAGGGAAAAACTAGTAAAGCAAAAGTAAACATAATGTACCTCTGTGAACTTTAACTAATATCGGCTACATGAGATGTCATAGTAGTACGTAGCTCAGAGTTTAATAAAAACAAATGATAATCATCTAATAATGGTGGCCACTGGAACAATACGTCAATCCCAAAAAAAAAAACTTTATCTTCCATTTTCACTAAAGAGAAACTAAACATTACGGAAGTCAAAGTAAAATAATTTATTTAATTTAGGCCTTTAATGTTGAATAATATTTATTTTGCAAGCATAAGCACTTATGAACTAATTTACCTTTATTAGTGCAAGCCATATCCTTCATATTATGTCCAGCAGTCGCGTCTCCTCCCACACGATACGTAAAGATGCGCACAGGCATATGTGGCCAGTTCCACGTGCGGAACACCCCCTTCACCCCGCCCGCACCCCCGCCGGCGCCTATCACGGCGATCGCTTGATTGCACTGACATCCTAGACCTGTTCTGTTGTACTGTAAGGACATAAAATATATATTATAGTTTTTTATATATTATAGCCCAATGGATTGTGTGAAAGTTGACATAGCTGGAAAGAACGTTACTTGTGAGATGACGGCAGACAGAAGAGTATGGAAAAAGAAAACATGGTGTGCCGACCCCAAATAAATTGGGATAAGGGCAGGAGGATGATGATGATGATTATAGTTTTTTTTGTGTAGTTTTTCGCGTTTTCCAGGACATAACGTAGATGGCAAGAATAAAATGTTTACCCGATGTAAGATTTCGAAGCCTGTGGTGAGAGCGCCGGTCAGATTAGCCACACCTCCGGAGAGCTCTGCGTTCCATAAAGCTGTTTTCAACTCTCTTATCGTCTCTGGAAGAGCCTGCAACAATTATGAAAATAAATATGAAAGAATTAAACTATGCTTCGATGTCAACTAAGAATGTTCTATTTTTCAGAATTTCTTTAGGTAAAACTTTCAATCTAAACTTCCATCTTTTATCATTTTTTTCATCTTTTATTATTCGGTTGTAAATTACCATATTGCATACTGTATAATCACCCAATGTACACTCTGAAAATTCACACTAATTAATGTATATCTATTTTTCACACTAAGTAGAAAAACTGCACCCTCTATATAACAGTCACGTGACTCATTTAAAGGTATGGGTTAACTAACTTTTTCCAGGCGTCTGACATTTGATACGCGACAGAACTCGTCTGTGATTCTCGTAAAACTTTCTTCAAGATCTTACCACACAGGGCACGCCACCATCGTGGCGGTAAGTCCCCTCTTTGAGGAGTGGCTCGGGAGGAGTCACGGCGCCCTCACGTACCGCATGACGCAGGTCCTCACCGGACACGGTTGTTTCGGGAGGTACCTGCACCGCATCGGTCGTGAGGAGGCGCCCGGGTGTCACCATTGTGCGGACAGCCCCGAGGACACGGTGGACCACACAGTCCAGGTGTGCCCCGCATGGGAAGGGCACCGCCGGGTCCTCGTCGAGGCTTTGGGCGGCGGCGACCTCTCGCGTCCGGCCCTGGTTCAGGCCATGGTCCGGGGCGAGAGGGAATGGGATGCCGTCGCCTCCTTCTGCGAAGCGGTCATGCTCGAGAAGGAGGAGGCGGAACGCCAGAGAGTCCGCACCTCTCATCCCGGCCGCCGCGCTGGACCAGGTAGACACCATGGGCGCCGGGTGTCGCGAGATGACTCCCGGCCACCGTAGGCGTGGGTCTGTGGGCGGTGAGTTCGGGTGGCTCATCGTCCCTCTGTCTTCCTAGACGACAGACCCGTGTCGACGGCGCGCGTTGTTCCACGCGCTCCTCAAAGAGACGTCAGCAACCCCAGCGGGGCCCAGCAGGGCCAAGGCCTGCCGGGGCTGCGGGTTGTTCGAAAGAGATACCGCGGCCCTGGTACATAAAAGGCCTATGACGGAACACGACGATTTTAGTCAGTAAGAGTCTGACACTCCCTCACCGCTGCTAACCCACAGCGGGAGGGGTCATTTGATGATTTTACGTCGATAAAAAAAAAAAAAAAAAAAAAAGGGCCGTGGAGATATTCTGCAATTTTATTGCTCGATATTCCGCCCACATCAAAACGTAGTAAAACGTAAAGGCACGTTTGAAAATATGAATATTCATAACATTCTCTTCATTACGCGATACCATTGAGATAAGGAATGTGACTAATTTATTAATTGCTTTCCTTTCTTTCCTTATCGTAGCGATCAGTTTTATGAGAATAATTAAAACTGATATTAGGCCAGAGTAGCTTTGCAGGTAGTTTATAGAGAATAGAGGCTTTGATGTTTGCAAAGCTAAATAACCCTGCTACATAATGCAGCATTGGAATTATCTTGAAAAGAATCTACAAGGCCTTACCTTGGCTCGTATTGTTTAATAAAACTGGCCAAGTTATGTGTTCAACTAGCGATGAGTTAAAGTTGTGTCTAACCGCAGACGAAGGCTGCAGCTGGTTGCAGGCGAGCAACCTTGAAACTTACTGCGAAGGCCCATTGTTATGAGTTCCTAACACCAACATGTTTAGCGTTTATTGCTTAGATATCTTCGACTCGAATTACGTCTAGGAAGGTTGTAGCTTCCATTAATCGTACCAAGTTTTATGTAGTTACTCAGCCAAAAACGGGGCCAAAACTATTTTTTTTGCGGCTCAGAAGCCATACAATAAAATAAATAGAATTCCCTTGCGCATTTAACACATCATATGAAACCAATGTAACTATACTAACGAACAGTAAATAAGTCATTAGATAACAAATAAACCGTTTACCGACTCGTTAATGTTAACAAACACAGAATATACAAATGAAACATGGTGCGTATAACTCTTAAATATACAAAGTTTCATTTCCCCGGGGACGACATAAAGCTGGGAATGTTTGCCATGTAGCTAATTGTTGGATCGTATATTAGCCAAGTTGGAAGATTTCAAGCACACCTTCACGTATTTGTATGTATAAAGTATGCACGGTTTTTCATAGTTTACATGGATTAATAAAGTGTTCGGGGAAACTTCTTTGCTCTTCGGCGCTATTGTTCGCAAGAAAACATAGCAGCAGCTCGAATGGAGCTGGAGTATTATCTAGTCATCGATCGGACTTGTGACTTGGCTCGACCCGCTGTTGGGAAAGTGTGCAAGTATCGCAACAAAGTTGCAAGCTCGCGCGATAAGGGCGCGGCGCCACCCTCCCACCTGTCACGAGCTACGCGCCGCTCTCTTCTTTGTACCGTTGATTTTATCTCTAAACTTTGCCGAGACTTATGAACTGAATAAAGTGAGCACGCCAAGATGATATTCTCGTTGAAATATAGTTCTTTACAGACACCTCGGGAAATGCGAGGATGTCTTATCAACTAACAGTTTAGACAGCGAAAGATTGAGCCGACAGCTACCGGCTTACGATGTGTTCGTGGTCGTTGAACTTTTTGAAATCCATGCATATGTTGAACTCTTTCTGCTATATGAATTGTGTGATAACATGGGTACAAGTTATTTAAATTAAAAATATTCACTCCTTTAACTCTTGTCTCTTAATTGAGCATAAAATAGTCAAGAAAAATACGAAATCTATAATCAATTGTAACCACATCTTTCCCAATTCATCCTATCTAATCAAAAAGAGTTAGGTCGGTAAAATCAGGTTAACTGTTAATCAAAGTCAGTTGTGAAAAGTTCGGGGTCGTGAATACAATAAATATTTAAATATTATCTGTCACTTAACGCACATCACGCCACATCGGGTAGGCCCGTGGGCACTGCGTGAGTGCTCGATTGATGAATGTCCCTCATACAGCCCTCGCGTGGCACCGCCGTCATAATGAAGTGCTTTTTGTATTTGTCCCTAATGTATTCCATTTAGGTTTTATTGTAAATATCACCTTTTTATTTTTTTTGTTTAGGCTTTACAAAATCTATGTAATTTTTTTTAACCTAAGTCACGTCTGATTCTGATTTTTTAACGTGAGTAACGTCTGATTCTGATTTTCATAATTGCCATTTGTCGTGTAGATACTGGACTTAATCTTTTGGTTAGTCCCGAATTGTGAAAATATGAGGATTGGCTCCTATTGTTTTTAGCTCTGCCGTCTGAAAACATGTTAATTTATTAACGCACTATCGTAGTTTTTGCTAAGCTTAACTAATTTTTAATAATAAATGTCCCCCTGCACAAGGCTTATAAAACAAGTCAAAATCACATCAATTGTGATGATAGTGATCAGCGTTGCGTTTGTTATTTACTCAATTGTTGCGTTAGTATACAGTGAAACTAAAATGGTTTGATACCCAATATTAATGGCGTCGCATTAAAGCCGGCTCCATTGAATCCATTAAGGTGCGTACACACGATGACAGATGAGTATCGGAGCCCAACCGCGGCGTTCCGACACGCGATACTTGCATTTGTCGCCATCATTTACATCCTTGTATACAGGCGGGTTTATTGAGCCACAGTTATTTAGATCCGCTTGATCTACTACACAATAAATAATACAATTGGGTACTTTTTATCGTTATTCTATATCTAAGAGCAAGTGCACGCTAATAAAACATAAAATAAGACGTTTCATAAAAATATTACAGTAAGAGAAATTCAACAACCTGTACCCACAGTAATCAACAACATTTATGCGTCTTTGCAGTAGGTCAAATAATGGTATTCTGATTTGACGATATTAATGAAAATGGTTGCCGATATTGCCGCATTCCTTCGCAATATGAATATTATTAAGTTTTCCATTGGCCCGAAATTCCGGATCGTGTCGCTTTTTTACGAAGTTTCATCAAGTAAATTGCTTATTCGTGGACGTGCTTCAGAAACTGCAAATATGTTGGCGATACGATACTGTATAACGGATATAAGCATAGGTAGGTACGTACTACACGTACGTGTAGGCGAATAACTGTTCTAGTGCCGCGGCCGCAGCCTCGCCCACGACATTTCTATATGAAATACCTTTGGTCGTAATTATAACAACCGCGACTAGCCGCTGGTCAGCGTAACAGTGCCTTCACCCACTATTGCAAACTCCCCCCAGCCATGTTAACCGCACACCAAATGTAGAAATAAACTTTTATAATTACGAATATACGTAACTACAGCTACACGTTTCCTATCGATTTCCTAAACGATGCGGTATTCTTTGTCTATTGACCATTTGGGCATTGTGTGGTTACGAACCTTAAATGAAAATTATATCAAAGCTTGGTATTCTATTGTATTCGTCTATAGGAACCACGGGCTTCGGGTGACTAACCTCTTATTAACTAGACCTTAATTGAATCTTAAATACATAAATTCTAACGAGTATGTTCATTGTTTGAAAGATCAAGATTATACGCTTTCACCTTTTATATAGCACATGAAAAGATTATAATCAACAATGTTTTTGTATAGCAAACAAAAAAGTGTAATTTCATCACCAAAGTTCTGCACGTAGCATTAAGCTGCTAAAGCAGATTTTCAGTACGATTATTGTAGCGCATATGATTTTCCGATTGTGAATTTCTACGGAATACGAAATAATTAATAAAACACGGGTCCTGTGTTCTGCATCCGTTCTGTCACGGTCCGCAACCGCGGCCGTTTAATTTCATCCCGATTCTGCTCGAAATTTCCATGTTCGTCAGAGTTTTTTTTGGTAACATTTTTGGTGTATAATCCTTAACGTGATGTTATCTTGGCGTGACCTAAATCCAGCATTGTTAATGCAAAAACGTGGACAATGTGCCCGCCAGTAATTGACACGCATAAACCGATAATAAAAGCTTTATATGTAGGTGATTCGAGGACAATCTACGTCACGTTAAATCAGTACTGACATTGAACAATTTGTTTCGTACACCTGTATTTGCAACCCTCGTTTTAATTAAACTTATGTCGCGTAATTACTGTTGATTGTCGCCTCGCTTAGCTAATAACACGTTAGAAACTATTAGCACCGTTTTAATGATTTATAAATTGGTCCCGCAGCGACGCTTCTGCTTTATCGCAATAGCTTGTTATAATGACACATGTTTAATAAACTAGTTTTCGCCAGTGGTTTGACCTGAGTCCTGTGGGAACTACTCCGTGTGCCAGGATAAAAGTAGTTTACTTATAGTCTTGTTGAATTGATGGACTATCTAATGCTGAAAGAATTTCTCAAATCAGCCCAGTAGTTGAAATTAGCGCGTTCAAGTAACCAAACAAGCTCTACAATGTACAAAACAATAGTGTAGATATAGTTACAAAATAAAACTAATCTACCAACTCCTGGGAATTAAAATTCCCTGTGTAAACGAACTAGTATCAAAAAGTCAACTCGCCGTAAGCCGAGAGTTCCGGCTCTGCATTATGTGGGCTTAGCTCCCACATAATATTAGCGCACAGGTAATCGAATATCCTAATAGAGTGTAAACACTGATGGATAGCGATTCCAGCGCCCGCGCCGGCGGATATTCCTACCCACTAGTTTTGTTTAGCTGGGTTTACTACCCACGTGACGAGTTTATATAGTGCCAGTTTATTTCCACGGTGCCTGAGTTTTATGCACATAGATAGCATATATTCTTTTACATCGCAGTGTCAAAGAACTTTTGATATCGATTGACGAAGATATAAGTTTGGACAGCTTAGGTTACTAGTTTTTTCAACTTTCCAAACAAGTAAGAGTTGACCACACAACTTTGAAGTTCGATAGCATTTATTTATATATTTAATACGAAATAAAATCAATTTGACAAAGTTATAAGCCGCAATATCGAAAGTAAAGTTAATAAAAAGCCAATAGTCCATCGTCCAGCGTAAATGTTGGATCGAAAGGTCGCGGCTTCCAACACGACCGCGCTGAACTTATGACACTTATATCACGGCCGCCATTAATAATATATAATATTGTATCAGCTTATAAATACCCCTACACGTTTCATTCATTATTTACATTCCAAATAAAAAACATTTACTTGCTTTTCCAAGTAAACGATGGTTCATAACTATTTTACTCACGTTTCTTAATCATTTAAATCGTTGGAACTTTTAAACCGATCCCAGTGAAGCTTGCCAACTTGAAGATGAATCGCAGCTCAGATCGAAAACTAGGATACTTTTAATATTAAAATAAGATTTGATTTTCGAGGAATATCTGAGTGATAAATGTGTTTTCAATCTGAGCGTAAAGAGCAAAGCTTTTTAGAATTCTTTATTCAGTGGAGCAAGATTTTTTTGCTAAGTAGATAAAATTATGTGAAGTTATGCTTACCTGAGCTAAAACTTTGGTGTAGCAGGAATGTAGCTCGGAGATTGTGTCGCTGTATCGGTAGATGTTGACAAAATCATTGGGTCCGAGGGTGTCCAGGAGAGCTGATACGGTGGACTTGGCAAGACGCCAGTATGACGAACTCAAGTCATCGGAGTCATCGAGTAAGATCACCAGGTCTTTAGGAGAAGTCGCCGCTTCGACGAACCAGTTTGAAGACCTGAAGTCGTAGAAATCTCTCGCGTGATGCGAGTAACCGTCTTCTGGTGGCCAGGACATTGCTGTGGTACACAAAACCTTACATTAATCAAAGGTAAAACTTACTACGATATCAGCACATAGGTATTTGCTAAAATTTTAAAATCAATCAAAGATCTTGTTTGTTTAATACGAGACGAGATTAGGTAAATGTTTGATTTTCATCTAGGTAAGCGAAGTTGGATAAGTAAACATTATGTGGCGCGCGTAGCATTCGTAGCGCACGTAGCAATCGTAGCGGTCCGCTTTCGTAGCAAAGTTTTAAAATGTACTTGGTTATTCATAAATTAAAGGGTGCAAAATGCATTTTAGACATATTTTTGTGGGCTCTTTTACCTGGATACCGCCTCATGAATCCCGAAGACGAGGCGTAGTACTGCCACGACAGCGTGGGGTCGATCTCATAGTTGTTCACGAACAGGGGGTCCAAGTGCTCCGACCACGCGATCTGGTTCTGTACCTCACCATCTGCGACAACACCCAAGTTAAACTTGTCTCCAACTTGGACGATATTTTACAAGCCCACGTTATTATTGCGAACCACTCTTGCGGGAATGTTTAATTGGACTATTACGTGGTTATTTACTGGGATTTAAAAGATACAGTTGATTAATACTTGCTGCCTTTAATACTAATATTTATGTCCATAGGACATTTTTAAAATTAACCAGTGTAAAATAATGGTCCAAAAAAAGTTATAAAGTAATCAACATTCCCATTTTATAAAAGCATATACCGAATAAAAATATAATAAAACCTAGTTGAAGTTACGACAGACGGAAACAGTTTAACCTATTGCAATTTAAAAATATAATTTAATCTGAATAGTTGGCAGCCATTTTTATAGACAACAATAAAACTGTTTATGAAGCGGCCACAGGCACGAACAAGTTTAAATTCCGTTATTATATGTAAATTATTTCACGTGCTGTTAACCTTATGAATTATGTATGAAATGCAGCAAGTTCGTTATACAATAGGGGATAATCGCGACACTGTTGGCACTCTGTCCACCAATTAGGGAGATTTTCTTTAACTACCCATTAAAAGAAGTGTAATTGGCAAACTTGGTTCATTGGGCAGCCGTGATTGCTTTCTCCTGGACCGCCGGCCGGAAAAATTAATGGTTCGCCTGTGTACTATGGGTTTGTTAAATAAACGCACCAGGCCCTATGTAATTACGCCCTTTAAATTAAATACGGGCTGCCAAACGATATTTGGGGATTTTTGGAAGCGTGAAGAATTTTGTGGGAAGTTTATTTTATGTGTGTAGGCTTTATTTAAAACACCAACAACAATAGCGTCTTGTCGATAATGAAATCCATATACAATGCACAAACAAAGTCAGAACTGATAAAACCCTAGGCTTATACAATACATAATAGCAGTGAATCGACCGACTTTAAGGTCGGTATTCTAGAGACTTGAATCCTCGATTCAACCAATCAAATGCATTCAAATGTATGCTCCATTCAAGATATCTCGAGTATCGTTCTAGAACTCGGCCGCAGAGAATCGTGGCATAGTTTCTCTTTATTTTAAAACTATGGGCAAGTGTAATTTGTCAACAATAATTCATCGTAGATTTGAAATACATTTGTTGGAGTGAGCACTACTAAATAGTGAGGAATACGTCAATCTGTCCATTAATCATCGGCGGCCTCCCCGGGGCGACCCCCTCGCGCCCGTGTGTCAACAATATATTAGCTTCCATTATTTAGGGATGGAGACCAGTTGTATTTTTAACTAACATTTCATTATTCTCAAAAGTAAATAAGCATGATGTTTGAATGTAATTTAATTAAAGATACCTTAATGCTTTGCTTGTTGTTACGAAATCAATTAATTGCCAACCATACCTATTTGAACTTATTAATAAATAAACTAACGAGATTTCCTAGAAACCGTTACGAAGTTATTAAAAAGCAGATTCAGTATTAAAGTTCATGTAAAGATTCATTAATTAGCCCCTAACCTTGACCTAAAATATTTTAATTAAAAAAATATTCTTTTGAATTTTCTACAAGTTCATTACTTCTTTCTGTATCAAAATATTATTTTCATTTTTTAGCAAAGGCCTTGCGTACCTAAGCTATGGCGAAAATTAGAGGTAAAGAGAAGTTCAGACTCCATTATATACCATAGTAGTGGTTTCATTATTGAATTGGCACAGGCTAGAAATGACTATGAAGAAGTATACAATAAAGTACCAAAGACCAAAAGCTAGTTAATGTATGAGAGTACAAACCATCAGTATTGATATAAGGCGGCATAAGCACGGCACTATAGCTGGTGTTGACAGCGATATGGTCGAAGTGTCGGCTCGGCGTGAGGGCCAGGCGTCGCGCTCTCGCAGCCAGGGTCCCGTCATCAGCGTGAACGTTCAGCCAGCGAGCGTCGTAGTACGAGCCTGGTGCTCCGTCGCTGCCACCGTTCCCGGCTGACAGGGCTGCCGCTTCAGCGCTGTCCATGATGCGCTAAACAAAGAAATTAGCGTATTACATAAACGAGCAAAATATTTGTTAGATATTTGCACGACATTGTTAATAAACCTAAACAAAAAAATGTCACCCTTCATTTGTAAATTTTGAAAAACAGTCGATTAATAGACTTGAATACATAGTCTCATTTAAAACAACAGAACACTAAACAACAAATAAAATATGTTAACATGTGTAACACAAGCCGACAACAGTTCCTAACGATGACAATTGTTAAGCCTCACGTTAATAAAAACTACGGCTGTATTCCCACAAGTAAAAGTATTAAAAGCACCTCGGTTTAAAATAAAAGTTTATATTTGTGTCAACATTTCCCCTGTCGCATGATTTACAAGGGTTGAAACAGTCAAGTCATGGAGCGAGCCGCGGCCGCTATCACAAAGAGTGGCCGGATAAAAGGGGTAGACAATTGTCGGCAATTAGCCGCCGTGGAATTGGGCTGATCGATAGCTGCCTTTGTCCCGCAGCCAAGCATTAGCGAATGATCAAAAATAATCAGCCCCAATGCGCCACACCTTCCTCCTAAGATAGGATATATTATGTTTGTGGCGCAGGTTTTATCTACCCTTTGAGGGAACGCTTCCTCTTTATTTAATTTCGGTATCATAGCCAAAATTTAATATTAAATTCATATTTTCTTTTCATTTGTTTGGTGGAATATTAGAATAACAGGATTAGCCCGCTAAATAGGACTTGCGGTCGTAATCTGTACAAACGGGATAAGCTTGTGTTCAGATTAAGGTCAAAATATCTAATTAAGCCGATTTACAAGTAAAATATGGTACTTAGAGAACATCTTAGACATAAGATTTTGTAGATAAATGAGGTCGTAGTCAGGTCACATTGCAGACATTTGACAATCCTGTGACCTGTGAGTGTTTGATAATAATGATAGGGGTTGCGTGATCTTAACGACCCAGAACTGATTACGTCTATAGCTGTAGTTGGCTCCACGTCGATTATATGAACTTTGTTACTGCAACATCTAGGCTATTAGGGCACACCCATACCATACAATTAAGTAGCTCAAATATTTTAGAAATAAACCGCGGCTGGCATTTAGTTTCAAACAAATAACTTAGTTGGAAATATGCGCTAATGTTTGTGTACGATGAAACTTTTGTACACTTGAATTCGAAAAGCGTACTCAATCAGTTTTACTGGACATTATTCTAACTAGGTCTTATTACGTATTCAGAAGCTTAAAAAAAGGTCTACGGAAAACACAGTTTATAAATGAGAGTTTTTAGTTGTGAGACGAAATAGCCCCATCCTAGGAACAAGCTCGCGAAGTGGGGGCGAAGTAATTAAAACTTGCACTGAGCTCAGCTCGCCTCCTACACCACTACACCGCACTTGCAGCGTCCGACACCCCTCGCTCCACGCAAAAGGATTTTTATTAAAATTAATCCTTTGATAATAAGGAGAAAATCTTTTAATCTGGGTGCGACACAATGTATTTTGTAGTACAAGTTAATTTGTGTCTCTTAATAATGATGCCGTAATTATACCTTCTATTAAACTGAGTATCTAGCATGCAACCAATCTGATTGCGTTTTTAGAATAACTGCGATTCTTGTCTTACAGCTAATAGAGAAAAGCAGCAATTAAATAATTACAAGACACCTCAAATATTTTATTTGAGCCATTAGGAACGGCTCCGAGCGCGGAGTATTCTTGGAACAATGCTTAGTGCCGGCCGTAAATACATTCCTTTATTTTGTTTCAGCTACAGTTTCATTAAGTGCGAAATGTTGGCGTCGTTTTTTCTCCGTGCGACGCCCGCAGCGCAGCAATCCCCTCGATTTTTCAACTTTATTGTTGAGCTAAGTTCCGCCGCTTTCGGCCCACTATTGCTGAGTTCTATTCCCAACTTATTATGCGAACTATTCTGTTGGCGGGCTTCTTGAGCAGACAAATGGAGTCTTTGCAAATGTTCTGCTGTTATATTTTAATAATTGCAACGTTATTTACAAATTGTTCGTTCAACTTTGTTGTTTTAGTAGCGATGGCATTAATTACCCTCAAGGAATGCACAGCTTGTACTGTACTTTATCTTCTATTTGAATAAGTGCTCCGCGTTTTAAACAGACGTGTTACTTTGAAAACGTCATTTGCAAAAACTTACATGGAATTTTCGTATCTCATAAGTGTGTTAAAAAGAAATAAGAAGGCAGTGTCGATACAGCACTCTCATTTGCAGCAACCGGTAAAGATGAGGGGTTGAGTGAGACGAATAAAGCGAAGATAAACGCTCCAGATAAACTCAACGTATTCACTATGATTCCGTCTCGTTGGCGCTCAATGTGTCGCTACACACCCACGCTTCTAAATAACTACAACATGACAAATATACGGAATATTTTTTACTCGCTTAAGCCTACTTATTAGCCGAGCCTCACTGAGCAAATACTTAACCGAGTAGAATAAAAACATATATTGTGATTTAAAAGTCAGTACGAAGCGTGAATACAACGTTAACACGACATTACGCTTTTCTTTTGAAAGGATTTTTGGGACGTACTACAGACTCTCTTTTCGGCCCGATCTATTTTTGCTTAAAGTGTATAAGAGACTTAAACCTTCTGCAAAGATACTGTTGAGAAATCAACCTGCTACTATGTACACTTATACAGACTTGTCGGCGAATTGCTGAATAATTTTCAATATTATAACGTACATATTTTTCTACAAGTTCATACGATATCGCGCAACATTTTGTCGATCTCGAGGGTTCAATGAACTTCTCTCACATCTTCGAGTATGTTCTTCAAATACTGAAGTAGCGTTAGTAAATATATTGAAAATTGAACGCTTTACTTTTTCACGTGCTTGAAAGTCTAATTTATATTTTAAAGAAAATCAAATGGTTAAGCTAAACACATTTAATTAGCATCATAGGCTTGGTAGGCGATAATTAATTCCAAAAGAACAATGAAAATAAAATACAAAATTAATATTTATGTTATCGCCATCGCTAACTACATATTAGAGGTATAATGAAAACAAGAATGGTGCTTTAGTGCAACGTTATAAACTATACTAATGTGGAGTAACTACACGAACAGTGATTCACTGTAAATATATGTATTCACTGACAGTGAATACATATATTTAACGTAGAAACCCAACATAATCTCAAAACACTTCCCTATACTGAATCCAGAATCCTGGAGCAAGTTCCCTTCCACTCGGAATAGCAGCAAGCAAAACACGGCTGTGTTAATGACGCAACTTAATTCATAATTCAATAGTGGCACGTCATAAGTGTAGCATCTAATTTGGGCGGTCGTGCAGCGGCGTCGGTGTTTGTCGACGTGCCCCGAGGACGGCTCCGGAGCGGTGACATAATGCAATAAGTCTGCAGCCATGAGCGTGGTGCTGCGGTCGTCCCTCCCCATCACATGAATAATCCGTTTACACAGTACATACCGCACACATGTGCAACTTTTTGGCATAGATATACTATGTGTGTTGAGTTTGGAGGTACCGCGGTACAGTGCATGAACTCTCTCTGTGTTTTGAATTTTATGTCGCATTATATTAAGCATCGCTTTCATATATGCTCAATCATGGTTATATACTCTTTTAAATGTTTCATTCAAAGATACTATACATAACTAACGTTAACAAAGTTTTTTATTTAACAACAAGGCCAAATTGAACGAGTACATTCCATGAATTTCAAACACACTGCGCACTGAAATAGTAGCCGAGTAAAACTACAAACTAACGTGAGCGAGCTAAGCTAATTGATTTTATTGGATAAGTAATCTTTAACTCAACAGAGTTGTAGACTGCTTTCACACCGAAGTTAGTTTGTTTGAGTGGTTCTTTTACTAGGTTTTACTTAACTTCAGTGGAGATTAAAAGGAGTTTAATATTTATGTAAACCATACAAAATAAGGAAACTGTGCTGTACAGATATTTTAGACTGTAAAAGCCATTTGCATAACGTCGTACTTTAATTACAGATAACAGTTCTCAGAAGTTTGATCTACATAGTGACTGTAGTACTAATACATCACGTAGTGGTTGCGCAATAAGTAATACATACATAACAGTTATTGCGACACACGTGCAAACACTCCGCGACGTGCAAGATATAGAGGTAGGTTTGAAAGTTACGAACTCGACAGCCTGGAGACGTAGACGCGAGCTGTACTATCGACAGTGTATAGCGACCAATCGCAACCCGCAGAAACACGACTGCAGTTTCGAATGATAATAAGGGTGCAAAACTGAAATCACTCAGGAGTAAAGACCTTACACGAGGTCAAATTTTGAAGCAATTTACTATGTTGTTTAAGACTACAAACAAAAACAAAGGAAGAAAGTTTTATTTTTGTTTTCAGCGTGTCAATTTTTGACAAGTCAAGGTTGTTCAACTCAATGTTTTTCGTCACCACATCTTTCTCAAAGCAATGTAAAAGTTCAGTGTACATACCTACAGATTGTCACACAAATCAACCTACCATTCGTGTAGCGCTTTCATGTATATTCCATAACGACATAACACAAAAGTATTTCCGATTTTTCCCCGTTCATATTACATAGGAATCTAGTAGGTACGAAGCTGAAATGAGATGAACTAGTGCCTATGTATTTGTATAACTACATGTTCTAGCTACGGAATATGAACAAACGTAATCCCGAGTGTCGACAGAGCTCAACTCGGAGGGAATCGCTACAGCAAACTAAATCTATTTACGTGTCACATGCCGCGAACTTTTGATACGACATTTAATTTGGAATCGTGCATCCAACTGTGAATGGGCAGCTAAATGTACCTAAGTACTTCTAGCGACTAGTAAAAAAGAATAAATTATATATTGCTACGAAATAAAGAGCGAATGATTAAAATATGTGGTGAATTTTTATGACAACAATGTATGGTAAAACGCTAAATAAAGTAAATTATTCATGTTCCGTAATAATTTATTAACCTCGCATAATATAAACGTGCTCACTAATTTATTCCTAAAGTGAGCAATAAAAATTCAGTCACCCTTTTTAGTAAATTCAGATGTAATCGTATAGCCGTCGACATACTTGTCACAAAACATTTATGTTATTTTATAAGTAATTATAAATTGCTACATTCGCGTGAGAATAGCTATGAATTTTACGGCCTCACATTTTATAAAGCCCCTGAATAATATGACGTATTACTGTAATAGCCTTTTACAATGTCAATCTTCTTTCCAATTTATTCAAGTAAATGATCGCATGTCGGATCTCAATGAACTGGTTCGGTTTTGTTCCAAAGAAAAAGTCCGGGAGGCACGTCTAACAATAACATGATTACTTTGTAACGTTTATTAGAAGGCAGTGGTCGCTAAATTGAGTTTTATATCGAAGGTAGCGGTGCAGGTCATTGATCCCTGCCCTGTGGCGCCGGTGCCCTGCGCCCACGCTCGAGCCGTACCTTATATACCTTATCACTTACATTTCTAGCTAAATATATACGCCGCTTTAAAATAATATTTCTCTACAGAACGAGTTTTAATCAAATGTGTAGTTACGTTGTACTGACTTATAATTCTTTTAAGCTTCACTCGGTCTGCATTGTGCGCTTTGTCATAACGGAAAAAGAAGAAAAACGTGAAAGCCGCGCTACTTCCATTAATCTTTTAAAGGATTTTATTTATTTTCTTATGTAGTAATATAAAAGCTGCTACTTCACTGATAGGGAGATGTTATTATTGCGTTAGCAGGGGGTGTTGTTCCATTGCCGTCCTTAAAACTAACAAGGACGCTATAAATTGTGTTGTCATTTGGTATGTACAAAAGGTGGTATCTGTGTATGGTGGCAGTAGTGCAGGCGTCGGTGCGCGCTTTAGAATATTGAGTAAGTAGCCTACAGGAATCACCGCCCTCTATCCTGGCGAGGGGCGGCGCGTGCGAGCGGGACGGGGCACCGTCTCAAGACTGCGAATCAATAAAGTCCACTCGTATAAGTCGGGCGGTGCAGCGACTGGATATGGGTCACGGTGCACTCAGCCCCCGAGATGGTATTTAATAACCCTCTACACGCTCTGACAGATATTACTCGATCCTCCTTCCGCCCGCGACGTGTTTAAATGTAAGCGATGGAGCGCCCGGAAAGATTTTTAAATGCGCTTTCAAATAGTTATGACATGATAAATACTGAGGACGCGTTTTTTATCGTTCGCATTTTTAAGTTCAAAGGCGGACATTTTTAAGCAATATAAGCGACGTCGTCATAAATGTCGCATCGGAGATGATTGTCATAGCAATTTCCGACACCGATTGCGGTCCAATGGCGTGAATTATGTCAGAGATTTCTTGTCACAAACAGCTGGTGTTTCGCAATTTGCTGATGGCGGCATTAAGGTCGGGCAAGTGCAGCGGTCTACTTGGTGTGCTCCTCCCCGCTCTCCCCCCCCCCCCCGGCGGAGGGTGTCCCCCGCTACGCCCTGCGGCACGCCGCTGGAATTTGGCGGTGCGCCTTGCACTTAGGCTTGCTACGGAATTTAAGCATACACATGTTGTATCGTATAGCGTGGGAAGCGTAACGTATTACCTTACAAGCCGAGCGGATATTGTACTCGCTTGTGTGGCTTCCATCCCTTTAGCTCTCAAACGATTTAATAAAAATAAAATACTTTCAACAGATTACGTGCACGGAGCACAAAGAACGGAAAATATGAATTGTATGTTACAAGTTGAAGCAATAAAATACCCTTGTGGAAGCTAAGTCTTCTACAAGGAAGTCGTTTTAATTCAGGTTCAACCACCAGGTTAGATCACGATATGTGTTTATTTTAAAACTATATGAAGAGCTGATTCCCTTCTGGGAATACCAACGAGATGCGATGTTATGATAATGAAAAGTACTGCTACCCCATCCATTATGATGTGGTATAACACAAGATATCACAACAGAGTGAAAAGCTTAACCGAAGAGTTAAAAGTGTAACTCGAGTTAAGACGTGACTTCGTCCAAGAAGTTAATCAATTCCAAACACTAATAAAAAACTTTCCCATCTTTCCATTGCTTTCACTTCACTCCACTCACTACACTCCTAAGCTTTTAGTGTTAACTTTCAACTCTAGTCATTTCCTTTTAATACGAACCACTGCCGAAAAGATTTATGAGTGGCCAGTAAGTTGCTACGAGCTGCTACGCTTACGCTACGAATAAAGCCCTCGCTACGAATACTCGTAGTTGCTACGAAATAAGGCGGAGTGACGTAGTTTGAAATTGTTGTGAATTCAAAATTGATTTGGTAGTGCAGTCGATGTAGGTATTCCAAGTGTTCGAAGGCAGCACCTGGGTTAGCATAGTTGTGTGTGACGACGTCAGAAACTTGCATCAAACACGCGACAAGCGCGGAGCGAGTGTACAAACTTGATGAATTGTTAGCGTTACATTACACGAATTATTAATGAGTTTATCATAGTTCGCGAAGGCATGCATCTATGAAGCTGTGCATCGTGTTACATTATGAAGACATTGTTGCTGGAATCTGTTGCTGAGGAATTTGATCATAGCGTGTTTAAATTATTATTATATCTTGATACTATAATACTACTAGCAGGTGCTATTTACGTTCTATATAAAATATATATTTGAAGTATTTTTAGTAACATAAAATATAAAAAATGTGTTACCAAAATCTAACAACGAACACAAACAGAACGAATTCGCTCAGTAGGTGCACTAGTTCCGAAATAATTGTATTTCACATAGCGAGCTGGCAGCGAACTCGTGTAAATCCAGCCATAGCTCCGTCGAACTTATTTATTGTACGAGTGCTCAACTGACTGCAATAGCACAGCGTTTGTTAATAAGCCAGCCAATGAACTATGTCTTTATTTAACTAGCACCACTTTTTCAATTACTGACATGGTTTTAGTGAGGCAAGTGTATTAACTGACAGCGGTAACGTTTAAAATGTTTTGGATATAGTTATAAGAGAGTTAAAGGTTGAAAATATCATTAAAACTATAAGGGTTCCGTTTTTGCCATTTTGGCTACGGAACCCTAAAAATGCATTTATGGTTCCCAGAGCATGATCTTCAGAAATAAAAAAATATCCTATAAGAGAACCCAATTCTGGGATTGTACATAGACTGATTCTTTTTGTGTTTAGTTCTTTTTAAGTGTGCAATAAGGAATAATATACTTTTAAGTACTCTGATGGTATCAATCAAATAGACATAAAAACAGCAAACTTTTACGTGTTTATAAGTATGTATTATAATGCAATAGTGGTAGGTCAGAGCTGGCAATTAGCGCATTTGAAACTAGGCCGTTAGTTGTGTTGCAACCGGTTCATTGCGCCGCCTAAATTATGACAAGCATGCAGACCTACACTTAAATGGTTTCATTAATATACGTTACTTATTTAGGTTTAAAGAAGAATAAACCTCACGCTTTGTAGAAGATTTTTTCTAGTTTTTGATTCCGTAACACTCTTCGTAGCTGAATATGCTACGATTTCTCGTAGTCTTAAGTTTACTACGCATGCATTTTTCCCAGGATAATATCGTAGTCAATGTGCTATCTACTCTTTTTCTCTATCTACTCTTTACGAAAAAATACATGGAAATTCGCCCTATTTTACATCACCCTACATGGTGATTTTGTTGAAACACATGATAATATATGAGTACCTACAAACTTCAAAAAAGTATAATATATCGTGCCAATATTTGTTAAAGGCCCCAATTTTCAATCTAACCTGTTCCACTGTAAATTTTTGTGTTTAAATAAAGCATGGTGGCAGGCGGGGCCGGGCGGCAGAGGTTAGAGGGTGGGCATCACCCGCGGCCACTGTTTACATTATACCTATTATATTATTATGATTTATTGCTCAATCGATGCGCCACCCCGCCCCAGACACTCAGGTAATTTCACCGAAATGTTGCTAAACTTCACGTACATGCAGGAATTTCAAGTATGCTTCAACTTTAAAGGAATCAGATGCTTTGATACGCCGGAGGTAGCTACTCGTAAATAGTTTATGTAAAAATAAACTGGAATTTATGTGAGGTTGTCAGCCTAAAATATATGCTTTGTTGCTACACCGCCTAAACAGTGTGTTGTTTAAATATTTATGTACGTAAATGGAGAAGAACAGTTTCTAAAACTCGATTAACTAGAAGTGATTGCAGTTCAGAAAGCCCAATGTTAACACAAGGTTCGAGTTCATTCAACAATGCGTCAAATTGGAAGTGCATAGTCAGAATGCAAACAGCGACAGAGGAACGAGTGCATTCAGCGAGATTTGCCGGTACCGCACCGCGCCGCGTCAAGCCCGCCTCACTCTTTGAATATCGTGCTCAAGTATCACCCGCCTCTTCCTACAACACATTTACTAAGTTTACGTAGCCTGTTCATAAGTAACTACAAACAATTTTATACTACTTATACAGTTGCAATATTTTCGTACATTCTGCTGTATTTTCTCCGTCTCATAGATACACATTAAATAAAGGACGGTGAATCATAGGGTACACGGCGATTTCTTTCAGTTTTTTGATCGATTTAATTTGCACGAAGGCTGCTAGGCATTGAATTGAAGCGCGTTGATAGAATTCCGTACCGGGTACAAATCACAAAACATTCCAATCCCTCTGGTTAATTGAATCCTGTAGGCCTTCATTAGAGATGGCGGGGGACGGTTCGACAAAAACGAACTTTTACGGAAAGGAGAACGTCGGGGTACCGACAAAAACCACAAATGACATTCGGGAGGTGGCACGGATCGAATAATTACGTCGCCGCGGCTCATGCTCAACTTGGCTTTCACACTCCAAACATCGTCGCTCCTTCATAAAACTTTGCGTACAACTTCTCACTGCCTGAATTATTACATGTTTTACCAAAACGTAAGTGCTTAACAAACTTTGTCTAAGTGAAAAGATGACATGGGTACCTAAATACTTGTCGCATGTCATTCCGTGTATACTCAATCAAACAGCAAAGACGCGTCGTGGTTTTATGCAAAACTTTCCTGAAAGAAGCCTTTCATACTTATGCGGTAGTATAGTGGAAAGAAAGAGCTCTTGGGGAGATTTATTCTCTCGAAATTGTCAACTTAGCATTCGACTGAAAGTTGCTCAAGCAACAGACAGAGGACTAGTTGAGATTCAAAAGAATTCCAATATCAATGGGTGCGGCGAATCGCGAAGACTCGTGTCCGCGGGTGCGGGCCGGCTGCGGCGGGCGCGGTGGCGGGCGCGGCGGCGGGCGCGGTGGCGCGGCGAGGCGCCGCACAACTTCCACATCGACCATTGCTGAATATGTTAATGTCGGAGACGCCACGCTCGCTGTCGCCGCAATATCGCTACTTTCAATTCGCAACTCGCCTGCCTCATCGTTAACACATTCCTATTGAGTTTTATACCGAAATGGAGCTCAGCGGTTTTATTGCTTTTGTTACGCAAATTGAAAACTGCCTGTTTGGACTTAGACACGTATAATTAAAATACGCGACAATACCATAGTTACATTTTGAATAGAAGATTTAATTGTATGATAAGTCTCGTTCGTGGTTGATTATCATTATTAAGATAAGTCAATAGAGATCTTTTCATTTTTGCTTCATATACGACGCTATACTACGTTATAAGCCAATATACTTAGAGGAACAATCCGTTTAGAGTCCACACATAACAGGGAATGTAAGCGTCGCTCGATCTCGACTCGCATGACAATTCACTTTGAAAGGATTTCTGTATTGTGCACTAGATTCACAAACACAGGCGCGCGGCCGTACGTTAGCTGTGCGCCGTGCCTACACGACGCGTCCTCTCACTATGTAATACGCTCGGCTTAAGTAAATTTAACTCGCTACTAATTAAATTCAATTACATTTTATTTACGTAGGTAGGCTTCTAGTTTAGTGAGGATTATTTTGTGAAGCGTCAAATACCGAAACTAATAAAGGATTTACAGTTAGAATAACATGTTCACGTTTCATATTTTGTTATTATTTATCTAACGATTTGTGATGCATCCTTTTATGTACTTAATCAAAAGCTTTCGTTCCTGAGAAAACTGGTTCTCTAAAACTATATTATTGCAACGTTGTAGTCAAATCCATTCAGCTGCTATAAACATACACAATATACAACTTTCACCTTTATACTTTTGATAGCCAAAGAACCACAAACCATTTTCTACCCTATTATCTTAGTATGTAGGTACCTAGTACCTACAGTTGTAGTAGTAGTATAGTACAGTAGTACAGTATATATGTTACGGGTAATGCTAGAAGGTGGAGTAAACCTAGTTTTACCCGGGTTGACTTAGTATTACCCAAGCTTCTTGGGTAAAGTCCGAATAATAAGGAAAATAAATATTAATTCGGGATTTACCCATGCTCACCTAGGTCTACCCAACTCTGATTGGGTAATGTTAAAAGGAGATCATTCAAGTCTCGAACAATTTGTACCCAAAAATGAAAGTGCCGGCCAAAAGAAAAAAATAGTAGATTCTTGTAGAGAATAATGCCCTGAAGATTTTTTACGATTACAAGAATCGTCTACAATTAACCCTCCGGCTGCTATTTGACTTTGAAAATACCAAAAATCTCACAATGTTTGGAGCATTACATAACGGCCCCAAACTGGAGAAGGCAGCCGCTGCCTTCAAAGGACTCCTGCCCAACCTGGGAATCAAATGACTTGGGCTGTGGGGAAGTCAGACACTTACTGATTAAAACCCATCATGGAGAAACCAGGGTCGCGGTAATTCTTGCGAACAATCCCGCAGCCTCAATAGGCTTTGTCCCCGCTAAAAATATCGTACGATTCTTGTCGAGGATGTCCTGAAAATATTTTACTTATATAAGAAACATCTTCGGTTAACCCCCAGACTGCTATTTAAGTTTAAAGTGTGAAAACCGTGAATAAAAAATCTATACTTGAATGTTACGGGAAATAACGTCCACAGTATTTTTTTAACTAATCGAACGTCTACGATATACCCCCCCCCCCCTCCTGCTACACCGAGTAGACTTACTGATTAAAACCCATCATGGAGAAACCAGGGCCGCGGTAACTCTTTCGAACAATCCCGCAGCCCTGGCAGGTTCTGACCCTGGTGGGCCCCACTGGGGTTTGCTGACTGTCTGAGGAGGGCTTGACTTGTCAACGCTCGCCGCCGAAACGGGCCTGTTGTCTCCAAGGAAACGAAGGGACGATAAGCCTCCCTAAACTCACCGCCCACAAACCGACGTCTACGGTGCCGGGAGTCTTCTCGACACCCAACGCGCGTGGTGACTTCCACGTCTACCTCAGCGGATGGGATGAGAGGCGCAAACTCTCAGTTATTGCACTGCCTCCTTCTCTGGCATGCTGCGCAGAAGGAGACGAAGGCATCCCATTCCTCCTCGCCCCTGTAGATTTTCCTTTGGCTCATAGTGCCTCTGTCTCCTTGGAAACAGCAGGTGTCGGTGGCGTGCATTGTTCACGCCCCTCTCAGAGAATCAGTAAACCCCAGACGACCCCCAAAACCTGGCGGGGCTTCGGGATTCGAAAGAGTTACCGCGGCCCTGCAGCATGGTCAGAAGGAACACAACAATCAGTAACAGGCTTCTCGGTGTAGCAGGAGGGAGGGCGGGGGGGGGTATATCGTAGACGTTTGATTAGTTAAAAAAAAAACTGTGGACGTTATTTGCCGTAACATTCAAGTATAGATTTTTTATTCACGGTTCTACCTTTAAACTCTAACAGTAGCCTGGGGGTTAACCGAAGACGTTCCTTATAATAGTAAAAAATCTTCAGGGTATCCTCGACAAGAATCGTACGATATTTTTGCGGGGACAAGGCCTATCGGGGCTGCGGGATTATTCGAAAGAATTAATAATAAATAATGGCGTCCACGGCCAAATTCGGCCACGGCGCTGTTCTCATTTTAAGGAGTTCAGCCAGCTAAGCAGGACATATTATAGTGCACGAGCATTTGCGCAGACACAGGTGCACTCCCTATTCCTTCCCTCTCATAACCCGATGGGACGGCAATCCGACACGACCGGAAAGAGATCAGGCGCAGGATCGACATTTACGTGCTCTCCGATGCACGGGTGAATCAATCACCAACTTCCAGACTGGCTGGGGCTGCTTTGTGAAAGTTTAAGAAAACCCACAAAGCGATTTCGGCCCGACCCAGGAATCGAACCCGAGACCTCGAGCACAGCAGCCGCGCTTGCAACCACTAGACCAACGAGGCAGTCTAAAGAATCGAATGAGTCGAAAGAATCACCGCGGCTCTGGCTACCCCATGATGGGTTTTAGTCAGTAGGAATCTGACTTCCCCACAGCGAGAGGGGAGTCATTTGATGACTTCCCAGGTTAGGTAGGAGTCCTTTGAAGGCAGCGGCTGCCTTCTCCAGTTTGCGGCCGTAATGCAATGTTCCAAACATTGTGGAATTTTTTGGTATTTTCAAAGTCAAATAGCAGCCGGGGGGTTAATTGTAGACGATTCTTGTAATAGTAAAAAATGTTCAAGGCATTATTCTCTACAAGAATATATTATTTTTTTACTCTGGCCGGCACTTTCAGTTTTGGGTACGAAATGGATGATCTCCTTTGTCTAATTAATTAGTGAAATGAAAATCCAAGGTCATTTCACACATATATTATTTAAAAAACATACAAAGGCGATCGTAATTGCTTGAAGAGCATAAACTTAATAGATTTAATAGAAAAAAAAACTAATAACGGTCGTTGTTGTTCAAATTGAAATTATTTATTTACACCTTTTAAAACCCTGGCCTCCTGAAAGCGACTGTTTATTTGCAACCTCTCGTAAGCTTTTTTTTCTGGTGATATATTTTCAATATCAATCAGTTTATCATGACACACTTGAGAACATTTCCTCAACAGTACCACATTCATCCTAGAATTACGCCACGGGCTCGAAAATTACGCAACAACTAACATTACCCAGTCAGAGTTGGGTAGACCTAGGTGAGCATGGGTAAACCCCGTATTAAAATTTATTTTACTTATTATTCGGACTTTACCCAAGAAGCTTGGGTAATACTAAGTCAACCCGGGTAAACCTAGGTTTACTTCACCTTCTAGCATTACCCGTAACATATATATCAGCGCAAAGCACCTTATATTGTGTATGACTGTTATATCTGATGCATACGCAATCTGTTAGAGTGAACAATATATCTTTTGTTGTCTTAGATTATATCGAAGGCTGACTTAAATGGTAATTATTTATATTGAAGTTGAAAGCTGTATAGCCGAAAACTCTTAATTATGATATTTAAAGTCGTCTTCTAGACGACCTTACTTTACAAAGTAAAAGCTTTTGACAACAAGTAATTTTTGAATCTCAATACATTTATACTCTTTCATTAAACAAATGTTCTTTAAATTTGGTACCTACCAGTGCTTGGCTACCACAAAACTTTGAATGTTCAAATTAATTGAACATAATCTAAGATCTGCTCATCCAAAATGTCACAATGAGAAATGATTTTCGCTTTTTCTGACAAATAAAAAGTGCTTTTAGGGAGTGTAAACAAAGGGACATGACAAAATACAAATGAGAAGCTTATCTAAGTCCCGTCATTTGTAGGTGACTACAATTTCATAGCGTTTTAATAGAAGTCCAGCCAGTCCAGCAATAGTAGTCATCTGAATACATCGGCTGCAACAGGCTGATTTAAATAAATAATACTCATTTATGATATCTTAATAGGTCTATACATATGAAATTGCCGTTTTGTATGAAAAATTTAAACTTTTTTTTTCATGTATTTTTTATTTGTATTTATCAAAGTAATTACCCATGCAATCAATGCTTCTTTGCCAACGCAGTGGCAGTGAATTGATGCCCTTCTTAAAGAAATTAGCTGGACGGGAGACAACCATTTCTTCAAAGGCATTTTTTTAACGTATCCACGATGAAGAAGAAGATTGAAATACGATGACAATGTAGCACTAATCAATAAAGTAATGATTATTTTTGGAAGGTGAATTCCATGTTTTTTAATAAAATTAATTTGAAATTACAATAGTACATACAATATACAATAGTAAATTACAATACTTAGCCAAACACAAAATATTATGATTTGAAATGGCCATTACCGCAGATCGGCAATTTCATAGGTAAAGACCTAATAATTAACAATCCATAATACATGTGTAAATATTCTTTTCACGAGTAAATATCGATTCCAAAAATTTTATTTTATTGATTTTCTTTAAGCGTTCAAAACTGAATAGTCCATTAACCACCTAAGCTTTCTGAGTCACACGTAGTTTCTGCAAAGGGTTATGACTCAGGCCATAGTAGGAACCCTTACATATTGCTAAGTTGAATTGCTAATGATTCACCATCGGTTTTTATTAGTAGAATATCGAATAAAAGCTCTGCGTCTGCATGAGTTTACTATATAATTTCAACAATTTAACCATTAGCTTTTCGAATACTGAAAAAACTTACGAGGTAAAACCTCTACAGTACTCACCATGACAGCGTTGATCTTGAAGTCCATGTGGTTCTTGACTTCGGCTGCGAGCTCCCGCACCAGAAGCAGCCCATCCTTGCGCACCACATCCACGTTGTATTCGTGGTATTTCTGGGTAAAGATAATATTATGTTATCACAGATAGATGATAGGTTTACGGTTCTTTGGTAATATTTGATGAAATGTGGACAGTTTTAGAAACGAATAACTTTTGTAAGTTGTTTTAGGATTTTAAATACAGACACATATAAAATAAATTATTAATAAACTGAAGCATTATATTTACAGCTACACTTAATTCATATCAAGATCATAGCGTGATTTAAACCATTAATAAAGTAGTGATACATTTACAGTCACAAAAAGCCTTATTGTGGTATCACATGAGCATGTGTATGTTTGTATTTTCATATAGACGCAGCGAGAGAAAACCAGCGTACAGGGTAGCGACCACTTGCCGTCATTTATGCACCACGATGGTCGTTATGGCAACATTCCATAAATGGTGTCGGTGGCCAACCTGAACACAAAGTATCAGCCTTTATATTTCAGTATAGTAGAGATATCATGAACTGCAACCGGATTATCTCTCATCAGCAAATACATATATAACATAACAATAGTTCACAGCAAATAGACTAGTGCAAGTAATATCTGCGTAGAGCACGCGTAATTTAATGCTTTCACGAGCACAGATAAACATTGGCAGGCATGTAGCGTTCGCATAATTTGTGAAAATGACAACAATCGTGTCGCATTCGCGCTACATTACGCGTTGAGTTATTGGTTCCCAACATGGCGGCGCGGCGGTGCGCGGGGCAAACAGCGCGCGACTCGGCCGAGACCTGTCAAATTTAAAAATGGAACGAACACATCCGGAATTTGGCGGATGCTGGCTGCCAAATTATTGTTATTCGGCAGAGGCGCCCGCTCCGTGCTGCCTTGTTATTGAATTTTGGATGTGCCCGATGTCGCCTTTGTTGTACTATCAAATCTAACGAGATGCCTCACTGTGCTTATAATATTTTTTATTCGCGTTTCAGCCCACCGCTTAAACAAAACCGCCGCTTATCTGTTGCGGAAACGTGAGCCTGCAATAACAGAGTTAACTCGGAACATCTCTTAGATTAAGGATGAGCGAGGAAATAAAAAGGAATACAGCTTATAGATAGGGGGTAATACATTTTACGGGAAACCAGCTGCCGCTCAGTCAATAAAGTTCGTTTTAAGGGTACCATCGGCGGCGGATGGGAAATGGCGGCGCGCCATAGAGACGTCCGTCCGCTGGCCACGACGACACTCCCCTTCATATTACATTGTCTTCAACGACACCCGGAGATCCCATTTAATCGATAGCCTACTTGAGCTTTAAAATGAGGCAAATGGCTAAGTGAAATCCTTTTTGCACATTACATTTATGAGTGTCAGCCAAAACATTATTTTTTTTTTGGAATTTCAAAATCGCATGGACACTATGGACAGATATAAACAGGGGCTGGTCACTGCCGTACTTGACTAGATTTCGGTAAAAAATTTAGAAAAGCGCCATCTGCAATCCTCTTCCTAAAGTATTTAATATCTTCAAGTGATAATAGATGGCTCTTTAATCAAAAATTAACTTCCATAAAATATCACTAAAATTATTGAAATCTAAAAATTATTTTATATATTAGTATTACGTAGGAAATCTATCAATTATTTTTATTAAATCTGTACACTATTTTATATACATAAATTATTTTTCTATAATTATTTTTTTGGTTGGCAATAAACCGTGCCAACTGCCAATGCTGAAGTTAGAATTTGAATTTTAATGGCGAGTACAGTACATACAATTTGTGTGTTAAGTTTTCGTCCATTTAAGTGTTTTCTGCTGTTGACTTGCGTTGATTTGAGTTTTACTCATCCGCTGTGTTTTCGGTGAATTAGTGAGTGAGTTGAGCTGTGCTCCTCTGTTTCATTGTTTCACATAACTTGCGAAAAGACGCCATTAGTGTTTAGTATTATTTGCGATAAAGACGCCTTTTTTGTGATATTTGTGAAATAGACACTGTTATTGTGTTATTAGCGATTAGAGACGCTTGTTTGAGTGCATATAATCATGCCGAGGCGGTGCGAATTGGGATGTTCACACAACCCGGGTAAGTGCTTTCTTTATCAAGTTCATAGTACCTAGGGCCCGATTCTGTTAATAGTATCATTAAGTTATTAATATCAAAATTGAATAGAAATTAAATCGCAATATCAGTTTTAACCATTTCGGGCATTCTGCTACTAATATTTATAAGACCAATCGTATTCCAACGACATTCGATTGGTTGCTATTGGTCTGCCGTTTTGGTTTATAGGTACATATTACCATATTATTCTTAGTCTATATTGCCATATTGCCTCAAAGTCGTGGTGGCCTAGTGGGTAAAGAGCCAACCTCACAAGTATGAGGGCGTGGGTTCGATTCCAGGTCAGGCAAGTACCCATGCAACTTTTCTAAGTTTGTATGTACTTTCTAAGTATATCTTAGAAACCAATGACTGTGTTTCGGATGGCACGTTAAACTGTAGGTCCCGGCTATCATTTAACATCCTTGGCAGTCGTTACGGGTAGTCAGAAGCCAGTAAGTCTGACACCAGTCTAACCAAGGGGTATCGGGTTGCCCGGGTAGCTGGGTTGAGGAGGTCAGATAGGCAGTCGCTCCTTGTACAGCACTGGTACTCAGCTGAATCCGGGAATTATTCCCAATAGTCCCCTCTAGCGCTGTCCTCCGGGGTGACAGCCGGGAATTGTCTTCCCAGTTATCACCGGGGTGACAATTTGTGCCGACTGTTCCCTTTGAAAACTGACTAGAGGGGACAAATGGGAAGTCTATTTCTCAGTTGTCACCGGGGGGGTGACATTTGCTACGGTTCCTTCTTCCTTCCTAAGAAAAAAAAATGTAATTACCATAGATTTCAGGTTTTTTATTTATTATGTTACATAGAATCACATAAAAAAATATATATATTATTATTTTAACTAACACAATGTCAACAGGCTTACAAAAATCGATTTTTTTATAGTAGTTAATACTACTATAAAAAACAAAAACAACATTATGTTTCCTATAATAGGCACAATCACAGATAACTTTAATTAATACTAATCACAGATAATCACTAATGGTTAAGTTAAAAGTGCTTATTAGTCGCATGCTTATTTGTAACACAGTTTGTAATCTTGTTAAATTAAATAAAATTAAGAAAACGATTGGTGTTAATAGAAATTAATAATATGTGATGTACCTATTAAAGGAAACACAATGTTGTTTGTTATAAGAAATAAAAACCTGAAATCTATGATAATTACATTTTTTTTTCTTTGGAAGATTCTATGTAGCATAATAAATAAAAAACCTGAAATCTATGGTAATTACATTTTTTTTTCTTTGGAAGGAAGAAGGAACCGTAGCAAATGTCACCCCCCCGGTGACAACTGAGAAATAGACTTCCCATTTGTCCCCTCTAGTCAGTTTTCAAAGGGAACAGTCGGCACAAATTGTCACCCCGGTGATAACTGGGAAGACAATTCCCGGCTATCACCCCGGAGGACAGCGCTAGAGGGGACTATTACTACATAGTATAAAACAAAGTCGCTTTTTCTGTCATGTGTCATGTTGTATGTCCCTATGAACGCTCAAATCTTTAAAACTACGCAACGGATTTTGATGCGGTTTTTTTTAATAGATAGAGTAACTCATGAGAAGGTTTTTATGTATAATAACATCTATTAAATAATGGAGAAATACTGTTACCCGTGCGAAGCCGGGGCGGGTCGCTAGTTGGGAATAATTCGAATCCGGTTAGACTGGAAGCCGACCCCAACATAGTTGGGAAAAGGCTCGGAGGATGATGATATTGCCATATTGCAATCGTAAATCGTTTGCAGACAATATGATTCATTATTGAATCACAGAAAAGGATAAACACGTTTATTTAAAAGAAAAAATAGTGGAATGCCACATACGCTTCAATCGTAATTGAGTCGTGATTGGATCTCAGTCGGATGTGAATCGCATGTCGCTAAAGTAAAATTAGCAGGGGCAGGATTCTGCGCAATTTTTTCTTTGAAATAAACGTTTTTATCCTTTTCTGTCATTCAATAATGAATCATTTTGTCTGCAAATGATTTACGATTGCAATATGGCAATATAGACTAAGAATATTATGGTAATATAGACCAAAATGGCAGACCAATCGCAAACCAATCGAATGTCGTTGGAATACGATTGGTCTTATATTAGTAACAGAATGCCCGATATGGTTAAAAAAGCTGTTGCGATGCAATTTCTATTCAATTTTGACATTATTAACTTAACAGAATCGGGCCCCAGAATCGTGCTCCTGAAAGCTCCTAGTCATCCGGATAAACTTGTCATCACGGGAGATACCAACTCAGTCAATTATAAGGTTGGGCGTTTAGAGAAACACAGTTCCTTACGAGTAACCATTTATTACTGAATCCCATATGAAATGATACATGATTTAATAAGATAGACATACATAGATAGACACGCGCACACATACATAGGTAATAGGTATTCATTCATACATACACTATACAATATCAGCATACAAACTTCATATTTTTGTAATTTATTTTTCAGGTGTGACACAACATCAATTTCCACACCCAGAAAAGAATCCTGAGTTATTCAAAGCCTGGGTTAATATAGTTGGTGGAAAACTGGAGACTGCAGATGATATCAAATTTTACAGAAAGCGAGTCATCTGTGACATACATTTTGCAGACAAGTTTAAGAATCGCAACAACCGTTTAAATAACATAGCTGTTCCTACTCTCCATCTTCAGGGTAAGATTTAGATCTTTATTCTTGAACTAGATCGCAATGCCACCTACTGAGTTAAAATTGCCATTAAGAAAACAAAATTCTTAATTATTCACAATTAAACTGAACTGAAATCTTTTAGGCCACCTGTTTGCAGTATATTAATATTTAATTGGATATAAAATGCAGTTCATTCACCCCTTAACCAACTCGGTGAAGGTTGTTGTTTAGTGGGATCTTAGACTTGTTTTTACTATTTCCAGGTGCTCCATCACAAGATGCTCATATGCCTCCTGCAACTCCACATATACCAACTGAACTTCCTATGCCTGAACATAATATATGGAATCTGCCTTCTACATCAAAGCAAATAGTCACTGGTACGTAAATGCTTGGCTACCTACATTCTCAAATTATGTTTAACTAGCTGCCATAATTAAATACTGCATTTTTTTTATAATAATAATCCCCCCCCCCATGGGGCCACCTTGACGTGATGGGGGAAGGCATGAACGCTTAAAGAAGTCAGTAAGAACTAGACGACCCTGTGCCAATTGGTAAACATGAGGTACCATCAGAAAATATAGTCATAACACCTCGGCTAACCCTTTCCAACTAACGGTCCCAACTTCCCAACTAACCTTCCCTTTCCCTTTACCTTCTCTTCAGTGTCTGATAAAATATATATCTTATTACTTTAAAATATGTACTCTGCAGTCACCTTCTCTCTTTCACCTCTTAACTTTTCTTTTTCTTAAGTTTTAAAACATTGCTCCTAATATAATTTAATGCGACTACGAAATAGAGTAATAATACCCCAGGCGGGTACCGGAGCTAATCGCGATGGAGAATCCCGCCCCCTTTGTATTCTGGGTGGGGGCGACGCTTTTTAAATTTCATTTTTTTCATAGATACCTTTAAGGCCACCTGTTTGCAGTATAGTAATATTTAATTGGATATAAAATACTGTTCATTCACCCCTTAACCAACTCGGTGAAGGTTGTTGTTTAGTGGGATCTTAGACTTGTTTTTACTATTTCCAGGTGCTCCATCACAAGATGCTCATATGCCTCCTGCAACTCCACATATACCAACTGAACTTCCTATGCCTGAACATAATATATGGGATCTGCCTTCTACATCAAAGCAAATAATCACTGGTATGTAAACGCTTGGCTACCTACATTCTCAAATTATGTTTAACTAGCTACCATAATTAATTACTGCATTAAGTAATATGTAACTGTTGTGTAGTCATTACAAACACACTTCAACTTGATTTATTGTAATGACAATTTAGGTTAATAATCCTCATGTAACTCACACTAGTAATTTTGATGTTTACAATGACAATGGTGAATTATTATTATTTTATTTTCAGCTGCACCTCCCAATGCGTGTGTTATAGCAGCAGAACATAATTATTGCAGTAAACATGGTATACAACAAAGACGGAAACTTAAAGGAGACAAAAGTAAGTGCCAATGTAGTTTATACCATAAGATATCCAAAAAAAATGTTTATACATAGGCTACTTTTTATCTGGGTGTGGAAAGTAGTAAAGTAAAAGTTTTTTTTTTTTTGCAGAAAAACTGAAATCAACTTCATCGCTGGAGAATGAATTAAAGATTTCAAGATTCCAAATGAAGAATTTAAAAACCGAAATTATTCGGTTACGTAAACGGAGTAGTAGTTTGAAAGAAAGATTAGCCAGCGTTGATAAAATTAGCAATACAAATTGTTTAAAAAAAATAACGAGAAATATGACAACTGCAGCAAAAATATTCACAAACATGCAGTACACCCAAACTCACAAGAGAGCTCGTGGGCGGAGGTTTACTTTAAAGGAAAAAGTTTTGTCTCTCTCCATGTACAAAAAGAGTCCCAAGAGTTATACTCTTTTATATAAATACTTTACATTGCCCTCTATAAAATCATTAAAAAGGCTTCTTGCGAAAATTGAAATAGAGTCGGGGCTAAATAAGTTTTTATTCATAAAAATGAGAAAGACTGTGAAGGAATTAAGTCCAGAAGATCGCCTCTGCTGTCTTATTTTTGACGAGATGTCAATATCGCCGCAGATCCATTACGACGGATCTAAGGATAAATTAAAGGGATTCGCTTGGCGTAGTAAAAAAATTGCTGACCATGTTTTAGTTTACATGGTCAAAGGATTAAAGAAAAAATTTAAACAGCCTGTTGCATACTTTTTTACAAATTCTGTTAACAAAGCAGAATTAAAAGCCTTGACTATAAAAGTCATTAAATATGTTCAGGGTACAGGGCTTAATATTTTGTGCACAGTGTGCGACCAAAGCACAGTAAATGTCAGTGTAGTGAATGAAATTATTGAAGATAGTAGAATAAAATTCATAAAAGAAAATAAGGAATGGAGACATGATGTAATGGAAGTAGGGAAATCTAAAATTATCCCATTATTTGATGTCCCTCATTTATTGAAAGGGGTAAGAAACAATTTACTTACGAAGGACTTAAAATATTTCGACTTCGAAGAAAAGGTTGAAAAGACGATAAAATGGGAATATTACCAGAAAATTTATGAAGCGGACAAATTACATGGTGAATTAAAAATATGTCAGAAACTAACTGATGAACATATTTATGTGGAGAAAATAAAAAAAATGAAGGTCAAACACGCAACCCAAATTTTTAGCCGCAGTGTTGCTACAGCTGCAGAACATTTATCTGCTAGGGGCGATTTATCTAATGAGTGCCGCCAAGTAATTACATTTACCAAAATGATGGACAATTTATTTGATTCCTTAAATTCAAGCTCATTTAATATGATACATGGAAAAATGTATAAATGTGGTGTTAGAAACAATTCTCCTCATCATGAATTATGGGAAAATGCCAAAAAGGTATTAAAATCAATAAAATTTATTAAAGTTAAAAAAGAAAAGGAAAATAAAATAAGATTAATTGAAACGAGTTCGGTACCTTCAATAAAAAATTTTATACGTACTATTGAGGGCATGCAACAGTTGTGGAAAATATTATCCCAAAAATATTTATTTGATACAATGATGACCAGAAACTTTAACCAGGACCCACTGGAAAATTTTTTTGGGAACATTAGAAGTTTTGGGGTGAGGAATACGGCACCCAACACAATTAGCTTTGAAGGTGCCTATAAATCACTTCTTTTAAATAATTATAACTCACCCCATTCACTTAACGCTAACTGTGAAAATGATGACAATGATTGTCTTCAGACATTGAGTTTCTTTTTGGAAGACAAACTTTTAGAAAACACTTCTAATGTTCCCAGTAATGAGGTTCTACCATTTCAGCAAGAAGAAAATGACGAAATTGAGGTGCCTTTTATAAATTTAAATTCTGAGCCTGCTGATGCTGGTCAGGCCAATTATGTATGTGGGTGGGTGCTGGCTAAATGTTTTAAAAAAGTTGCTAAATCATGCAGGCACTGCAAAACTGAACTAACTGGCGACAGTCAATTAAAATCAAATAGTTATATAAGGGCAAAAGAATATACAAAAGGAAAACATTGTCTGTTGTATCCCAATATAGTGGCGGAAAAAGTTTTTAAAGACATACAAAATATTGTAGTAGAAATTTTGAAAAAGAATGTGCCAAAAACTAAATTAAAAGAAAAGATAAAAATGTTTTTAGACATATTTGTGGATTATCCTTTCACCTGCGATATCCACAAGATAGAATTAAGAAATGTTTTTGAAAACATTACAATAAATATTTTGGTATATAGTTGGTGCCGCTCAATTAATCGAATTTTATCAGGTAAAATCCAATATCGTGATGAGGATGATGAAACTAAACTTTCAGCACAAATTTATTACAATAAACATAAACATAAGTAAATATGATTTTTATTTAATTCCAGGTCGCCTACTAAGTACTTTCTAAATGTTCCTACATAACGTTGTTCTGTTGAGTTGTAGTAATCTGTGTTGTATTTCCATATTTCAATAAATAACTATTTTCTACATTCTGTGGCTATATTTTGTAAGTACGTACGTATGAACAAATTCCCCTAGAATATCTATAGACGGTTATTCGTCATCTCGACACACTAAACTCACCACGAATGTGTCGAGTTGGTGAAACTCAAAATTTGTACATTTATCATGTCGTCAACTCGCCACGTCAAGATTTTAATTCGTGTCCAGTTAGTGAAACTTAGATTTTATCACTTTTATGTTTTCGCCAAGTTTGGGAATCAACTTTTCGCGTTTCAAACGTTTGCAAAATGGACGTTCAGTGGCCGATGATGTTTGTGACACAATGTATCCAGTTGGCGAAAACATAAAAGTGATAAAATCTAAGTTTCACTAACTGGACACGAATGAAAATCTTGAGTGGCGAGTTGACGACATGATAAATGTACAAATTTCGAGTTTCACCAACTCGACACTTTAATGGTGAGTTTAGTCTGTCGAGATGACGAATAACCTGTAGACAATACTGATGTATACATGTGTGTGAAATGGGATGTACGCACACATAAACAATTTGTTTCGGCAGACGATACCAGATGGCGCTTCAAAAATCGTTTGAAGGTTGCAGAAAAAAATCGAAGTGGGTTCTCTATTCCCAATCTATTTACTATACTCTATGGATATAAATAAAGTCAGTATGATTGACAAGTTTGTGTACAGTAAAAAAAAAACTCCCTTGAATATAAGTTAAATATACCTGTAACTCGGTACCCAGTTTATCAAGGAAAGCTATATTAATTGCGCAAATAGAGTGGCGGGCTAGTTGGAGCCGAATGGCCGAGGAAGGGTCGCGGCCGACGGATATTTGATTTGATCCCTACACATGAGGCCTATTTGTGGAACGCTAGGGCTGCTAACCCTTGACTACGAAAAGGATTCAATTCACTGACTTAAAATTTACAGATTCAACCGTGTTATTACCTAGCTATAAAACATCATTTGTACTTAACTAAAACACACTCACAAAGCTATTTCAGTTACATGTGAGAAGCAATACCTATATGAAACATTTTGAAAAAATCATGACTGAAAAACACTGAATAAGTTAAAAATACTTATACAAAAATTGTGCTTACGTGAGGTTAGGGCGTCTCTTGGGAGGGAGAATTTACTGACCCTTGGGCCGTGCCCACAGACCTGCATTATGTACGGACGGGGCCTGTTAATCGTGCCTCGTTAATTATTTTAATGGAAGTAATTTAATAATAAGAGACCTATCTTCTAAAATGATAAACAATACTAATTGAAATTGAAAAACCAAATATGAAAGAAATCCGTTTTGCCGCCAATTTGATGCCAGTTGTCAAATGACATCTCGCATGACATGTTATGGCGGCCAGTACCTTTTTTTTCGTAAAAAGTTTTTATATCACGCGTTTTTATTTCTGACTAAAATGTTGAAGTTATTTTGTGTTCGACTTTTGCGTTGAAAGAGATCGACTTTTTATTTGATATTTAATATTAAACATTTCCGATGATCATCATTCGCAATCTCACATACCATACAATAAAGTCAGTCATAGACACAGTATAGTCCAATAACCCACCCCCAATCTCCAATTAACATCAAATCTGGTGGAACATCATCGAAATAGACAATTTATTAGGTGGTGTTGTATTTAATTCGTAATTTAATCGGCAGCCGGTAGGTCGGCATCACTGCGGCGCGGTTGCATAACGCCCGCGCCCCGGCCGCCGGGACCCCGGACACGTTGGCTAACAAGGAACCTAAATTCAATTAAGGCAGTTAATTTAATCCGCTTTGTGTGTCAACACCACCCTCGCGGACCTATGATTAATCCTATGTATTCAACTATTTTGATACATTTTAAGAAGCTACTAAGCCCGCTAAATACTTACTTGTAAGTTTTGTATTACTTGTGTTAATTACGGAGCGAATTAGTAAATATCATTTGTAAATACATTTGGAGTGGTTTGTTAAAATAATGTGAAGTTTTAGGGTTATTTAAGGCCTAATTACTGTATCGCCCGGTTATTATAATGTACTATCAACCCATTTATCGATTTACATGTTAGTATTATGTCACATTAGAAAACAAACCCAATTCATTAACTTCAGTCGTTAAAACCATTTCAGGTTATCAACCCATAGGAATTAATCTACCTATCTTTACTCATGCCTAGTAACTAAAACTTCAGAATAAAATTGAAAACCCCTTGTCTGTAAACTCCGGCGATTTACGAATAGCTGAATGAATGGAACGCGGAACATTTAGAGGGGTCATCGTCCAACGCCAGCAGTGCTATACCAGCGTAGCTAGAAATTAACTTCATCTGCGAATACGGCTTCCGAGCTGTACTGAACGACACTAGCTCGATCAGGAACTCAATATGTGATCCATGTACGGTATGATGTTGGCGTAATTTTGAGTATTTTCGATCATGTTTCATATGATGTCTACGAAAAATAGTAGAGCTTTAAAAGCTCTGCATTATCTGATGCGTACAAATTTTAAAGACCCTTATGGGGCAGTTGAATAATCAAGCTATGCTAAACAATATCTGCAAAAACGCGGCGTCACGGTCGCCGGCCGCCGGTCGGGCGTTTCTTGCACGCACCGGACAGGATTTTCCACTCCGCCCGGCCGCATTTGTGCGTACTACGCACAAGGGAACTCCATTTACCAACAAAAAATATGTAGTGAAAAGGGCAGGATCGCCTTTCGTGCTATACAATCCTCAGCGAATTCCAAAACTCGAGCCGATGGGAAATATATTAGGTGGGCGCGCCTCTCAACAGTTCCGAATGCGGAGCTTACGTGGCCCGCGACCGCCGCCATTATTTATTTCTAGCCGAAATAAGTAATGGCAGTGGTCGCCTGCTGCAATCTAATCCGTTCACACCCTATACGCGCACATATAAATCTACCCATACATCTTAAAATAAAGGAAATATTGATTAAAGTTATCGCAGAGAATATTTCTCTAATGGGACGACGGTTGCTCCTTTGTTTCTGTGTGATAAGAGAAACCCTTTGTATGGCGAGAAATTCCATTATGTACCTACATACTATGTTACATATCTAACTGAAACTGCGAATCGATAGTGTTTGAAGTTTGTAAGTAGTCGTATCTGCCGTCGTATGCCTTGTTTATTTCTGTTGTAAAATTTTATGTTCAACGTACAAAGCAGAAGCAGAGTGAAGAATTCGTTGAAATTGTTAAAAATTGAAATGTTAATTAAAACGTTGTAAACATTTTGTTACAAAGTAATTTTGACTTCAAAATGTTTTATTTTTGCAAAAGAATATTTTCCTAGAAAAGGGAATAATTTTAATTATGATGGTACGCAAAGAGGTGATTGAAAGCGGAATTAATTATAAAATAAAGCGTTGACGTAATTTTTGTGTTTAGTATTTTTGTTTTAATATTAACACTTTCTTTGCTTTGAAGAATCGTCAAAAGTATCGTTAACTGACATTAATACGAGCACAATCAATAATATGGTACGTTTAATGTACTACAAAATTTTCAGAAGTTTTATAGTGTTCCATGAGTGTTCAAACGCGATCAATTTTACAGAAATATTACGCAGAGGTTAACTTAGTAGGAACCTACTACCTGATACTTATCGTACTGTAAATCTGTAGTAAGGTTAATTAAGTGTAATATACTATGATTTACTGAAAGGAAAAAAAAGCACCTACATGTCTCAAAAGCTCAAAGATGCGAATATAAAGACACATAAGCCATATTTTTTCTATTTTAAAGTCGGAATACGACCAAAAAGGTGAGTGCCGATATGTAACGCAAGGATGGGCGCTTTTATTCTTTGGCAGAAGTTTTAAAAAGAATGAAAGGTGTTCGTTGCTACTATTGTGGACTACAATGGGCGGGAAACAAACGCTCCCCAGCTAGCACGCACTTTATACCTGTATGAGTTCGGATTTTTTGAGATATATCTGCTGCAGCGCTTGTGGGGAAGTGCTTTTATCTAATTTGACAACTTTCACTGTTTTATGCATTTTTTGTTTAGGATACTTTTTATTTTAAGACTTAGGCTATAGCGTAATATTTGTTATATTTCTGTTAATATTTTTCAGAATTTTATAACATTGTCATTGAATGAATCAGTCAATAAAATGTATTACGCAGGTAATTCACCTCCAGGGACAAAGTATCGTCCCCGCCAATTAAATTTTAATTGCGATGGCTTGCCAAAATGCCAAACTTTTAATACGTAGCAGCGATTAATTAAAAATGTATTACTAATGAAATTTAAGTTTACGAAAGGCAAGACCGAGGACCGAGCGTCTTGGAATTTCATATTCTCGTTAGAATGTCGAGATTGAGCGTGCTGGAGATTCATTTCACTGTGAAACTTCATTTTGAATCAGATTATTGCAACGTTGAATGCGTTTTTTAAATATTTTCAGCGTCATTTTATTATTTCTGCATCCGATTTTGAAGCAAATGTAGTGTGTGTATCCTTGGCCTAATAATGTTTATTCGACCTCGATGCAACGATTTGAAGTAAAAGCAATTTTGTGTGCTGGCAAACTACACTGTGTAATAAGCACTATGAATCATCAACAAGTTTCAAGGTCCGTAAAATATAACAAAAAAATGGATCAATCGCCCCACTAGTTATCAACTATGCCGAACAACTACCCTCTTCTGAATCAATATCAACGTCTCACTGCTAGATATAAGTTCTATAACGCTACAATAAATTAAGATTACCCCTAATTAAACCCTTACAGTAATTACCTTAATAAAATTAAGAGACGAAGCTTAACAAACTCCGCTAATTTCAATTGTCCACTTGTAATCTTTTGAAGCGAGAGTGTCGCTCCCCGGGCCGGAACCGGCGCGCGGCCACAACTAGCGCACTCTGGCGGACGTTCAGAGTTTAACCTAATTTGATTGTAGACTGAATAGTGAAGGCCTGGACCTTCACGGAGTACTGGGTTTAGGTCGCTCCGTCCCTTTGTCAGATGTGGGGCAAGGTAAACAACAGATACTACCGAAGAAATTATGTGACACAACTGTCAAAAGCCTGCGTTATGCTTGTATGACTCAGAATCATAAAGCTGTCAAAATTGATGATGAAATATACCTAAGAAAATCAATTGAAAATGATACTTCTTTTATAAAAACATCGCTTTGTTAACCTAACAATTAATTTAATCAACAGAGTAACGACCGCAAACGGTTTTATTATCTGTTGAAGCAAACATTAATAAAGAAACCACATTAGATAGATAGGCACGTAGACTGAACAACAACAATAGAGAAGCTAATAAATAAATAAGAAAGTTAATAATATAAATGATTTATTGAAGTGATAGCCGGGGGGGTCAGCGGGGGTCGATCAGCCCTCTAATATTGAATAAGTTGCGATGGCTAAGTTTCTCGCGAAACATCATATTATTACTTGCGACGGGCGCGATGTACTCTGAATTTAGATTGTGCTATTATAACTGGCAATACGTTACACGCTGTTACTTTTGTTAGGATTTTCAGTGTTGCGGTAAGAGCTTACACGGAAACTGTAGTCTTTGGCATTAGATTACTTTAGTTATATTGCATTTTGATATTCATTTTATGTTCGCATTGGAATATGTATGATTTATAATATTATGTATGCTACGTACATACCTCTATGTATATGCGTTTGGTGAAATGGAATTACATAAAGGGTATAAACTGTAACGAAAATTCCTGAAAATCATTAAATTAAAATGCAAACATAAATTACCTGTTTTCAAAGGGAATTTATGTTTAATACACAAATTGATTTCCAAGTACAGAAAGTCAGTTCTTATTAATATGTTATACGAGGGTATTAATTACAAATATTTGCTATCATTTCATATCCAAAGGAAAAATAAACTCGATACTTTTATTTCGATGTAATAATATCAATGCTAATATTTATGTGAATAAACATCAATATACGTATTTAATTTTTTTGAACTTAGGAATATTTATAATATTTACATAATATTTCAGACTGAAATCACCAACCCGCATTGAGCAAGCGTGGTGATTAATGCTCAATCCTTCTCCGTGTGAGAGGAGGCCTGTGCCCAGCAGTGGGACGATAAATAGGCTGTAACTTACATAATATTTACATTAATTTTAAAAATTAAAAATAAACTTATATATACATATTTTTTTGAACCGCTTTCAAGAAGAATCTTATTGTTTGCGAGCTTGTTACGAAGGATTAAATTAAAGAGGTTCTAATACTTCTAGTCTAGACATAACTTACAAAATAAAGTTATATTTCTTGAATCATACTATAAACCCAACTCAGCGTACTCAACGTAGTAATACCAATGAAGAAGTAAATACTGGAAATTACCAATTAAAAAAACTCCCCAGCCAGAGACAGCCCTAAGAACATAAAAACTAGTAAAAGTCCCCACATAATAAACATTACAAATGGCAACTAATTGAAACCATTAAGCGATCAAGATGCATCGATAAGTGACTAATACCATGCTTTAGTAACAGTCGTTGTATCCCTATCTCTGGTCGGACACGTAACTGGGTCGTGGGATGTGGGGGTGTCTGGGGGTGTCGGGGGGTGTTGGAGGCGCTAGGGGGCGCCACGGGAGCGGACTCGTAGTTTTTGTACGTACGCGTCGGACCGGCGATCCGGCTTACTTGCTACACGCTCTCTCGCCGCCTTCAAGAGAGAAACATCACACGTACTCTCCACGCACGACTCTCAGGAAATGGAAACTTTTTTTTTGTTTTTCAATCCCGATTTTCACGTGAAACTTTTACTACAAATGTCGAGATTGACGAAGAATGTTCTACAAACTTTCCTACGAATATAAAGCTTTTTGTGCGTCTTTTGTTTTCTTGTGACATAAATATTAATCGTTTACTTACGTTTTGTATTTGATTCATTTTTGTAAAATGCCTTCCAAACTCCCATAAGTCGACACCGAATTTTAGCGCCCAATTCTTGACTCTGCAAAAAAAAAGAAGATATAAATGAAGGCTTACAAGTCACTCAATCAGAATTCCAGGAACAAGTTTAATGTAAAAAATGTATATTATAGAACAGAATGAACAAATTCGAACGATTCTCGGAAAAAAATTAAACATTTATCATAAGTCTGTGACGGGGAAGTAAATGTGATCAGGAAAACAGGTTAAGCATTTTTTTCCACTTCGTCAAGCACCCCTTACTCGGTGGGAGCTTACTCGTACAATTTATATTTGTCGCCGCAGTGTACAAATGTATAGCGATTGTCGCAGGATGAGACCAATTTGACGAACGTCTCGGCCGATACCTGCGCCGCGCCCTCTCCCCCCAAGTATTAGCCTTCATTAATAGGATTACTTATAACACTCTTATTTTTTCAACAAAACGATTTAATAACTTGCGACAACTTAGATACTTGTGTATTTCATCTTGAAGTACAAATAAATGAAGGAGGTGCTTAGCTCAAAGTACCTTATAGTATGAAACTTAATCAAATGTAATAAATTCAAGCCAGTTTAGCATTTCTTTTAAGTAGTGTATGCGAACTTAATAGACTAAGATGTAAGTTTTTATTAACACAATGTCGACCTTATTGTCAAATTGCTCTTTAAACCGTTCGTAAGTATACATACGTTTAGCTGTAGTGCAATCTATGCCATCTTAATGACGACACTCTGCTATTCTGAATTACTCATCTCTCAGAGCTAACCCGTATTACTGAAATATGAACTCTAACTTTAGAGCACTTTATTTCACATTTAATATTTCGGTTGACATAGTAACTAATGGCAGTTGAAAGTGCTTTGAAACCAATTGGTATCATAAATTTATTATTAATAACTTTAAAAATTCAGTCCTGAATGTTGCGTGTAGGTATGAAATTTAAAAGCCGGCTTAATACTGAAAAATAAGTATGTTTAATTGTAAAGGTATTTGCTAGTATGTAACATTTAGCAATTCCAAATATGAAAGCCGCCCCATAGCTATTTTAAGGTGAAAGCTCCTTAAATATTTTCGGATTAAAATTTATAAGAGCTGGCTTAAAAATTCCAATCTACGTGGAGGAAATTCCAATTTTAATACATAATAAAAGTGCTCTTTCCATCCTTTAGCATTTAGTAGAGCTTAAAGCAGTCTATCTATGCGGGATTATCCCTGTCCTGAGCAGTCCTGTGATGAGAAATCGATGGAGACTGCGCTGCAGCGAGATGAAGTACGAGTTCACGTCTAGACGCCGCCGTCAACCCGCACCCGTCTTCTTAACATTACAATAACTTACAATCGTTTCATATTTTGCTTTGAAGTTATTATCTACAATGACTTAACTTTCAAAGTGTATTTCAAACGAGATTGTATTCGATTTTTTAAGGTTCCTGAACCTTGAGTGTATTGATACGATCTTTTTGCTATCGATATAAACAACGTAACAGGGAAGAAAATAATAAGGGTTTCGACTTCCCTGTAGATAGCTAATGGACTGATTTTTTTGTATACTTTATCAAAATGTCTTCGAAGTCGTTTGCAATGTTTTCAGCCCCACCCTTCGCCTTCTTTTATTCATTCCTTTTCTGACCGTATCACGGTCCCCTATCTATTTTTAAAAGATCTTGTTGATAACATAAGTAATAATAAAGGAAATGTAAAAGACGACAACGGCTGAGCGAATTTTTGGGCAAAACTTCGTTCTTATTTCCTTATTCCGTTTCGTTTAATTCAAGTTGCTCCACAATGTCCTCATTAGCAATCAGAGAATGTTTCGCGGGCATTGTTCGCCCAAGTTCGGCCGTCACCGGCACCGGTTCGGAATTTAGAATTATTTTAAACGTTCGTTTGGGTAGCCGGCAGGTGTGCGGCACGCTCCGGCAGCGTCTCCGGCCGTTACCCGGGACACGGCGGAGCGCACGCCATCCTCAACTAATCACTTTTAAGGCTGTTATGACTAGGAGCCAGGTCTTTATTTCAAAATTAGTAATGCTTCTACTGGCATGTCATTTATCAGTGCTATGTTGTACTCTCCTTACGTGAGATAAAACAATTATGTTGCTGTTTTTTCGTGAAATTTAAACTATACGATTAGGTTGCCAAACGGAGAAAAGGGTCTTAACACTGCAGTGATCCGCTTAAAATATCTTGTTACTGTAATCGGTTTAACCGTGGCGCTGAGCATAGGGTTTCGTCGGCCGGGGCGGGGGTAAACCGATTTACGTTTCACCTGAATTTAATATCATTCCTTTGCGTATGACAAATTTCTGTCTAAAATACTGGGACTTAGTCGGAACGTGGGAAAATTGAACCGGAGCAATGGGTGACTTCAAAGCGACCTTTTAAATGACTTATCTAATTTATGATTGCTGTTTAATTAGGGTGGATCGCACCGAGCTCCGTTTAATTTATTATGATTAAACAAGAAACGATGAAGTATGTGAAAAGAAGCGCTGCTTACACTTTCACCCTCCCTGTTTTGCAGAAAGTGTTGAATAGCTATTGTTATGGATGGCTAATCTGTGAATATTTAATAGATCGATAGGGATTGTGAACAGGCGTTTGAGAGTGAAAGTAAATTAATTAGAGATAGAAAGCGATGATATCTGTGTTGCAGCAAGTCGATAACGGTTGTTTTATTAATCAGCGTCGGCGAGTGCTGGCAGACAGGGTGTCAGACGCGCTGCGCCCTTACGTAAGGCAGCCTCCGTAGTACGCGGCCGGCCCGCGCCCCTCGCCCCCCCCCCGCCCCGGCTCGCTCGCCCCCGCCCGCGCCCGCCGCGACACCCGCCGCCCCGCTCTAGATCAATACCGGAGCCGGCGCCTTTGACATGTGCCCCGCGCCGCGTGCCGCTCTGCAAATATTTACGTTGTGGAAACAGATCATAACTAGTTTCATTTGCCTGTTTGTACGGCGCCCGCGACACGACAACAATCATAAAAACCAATTTAATTGACAAAACGTCTAATTTATGTCTCAATTACTTTAACCTGATTGCTTTTTTCAACTGTTTGCTTTTAGCTTTGAGTGATTTAATTAACGCTTTAATAGCACACTCGCTCAACACTTATATCCTATAACAGTCATTTCAATTCAAATTAACTGTTATTTGGTTCAATCAGCGAGTAAATTTAACTAAAACGTTGATACCGCATGTGGTGTCGGCCAATCATTGATAAGCCGCAATCCAACAGATAAATAAAACACTCTAAATTAATTTATATTCAGGATTAACTACATGGGTACACCATAATTTTCAAATTGAAACGTTTATTTGGTATAATAATAGTTTATACTTTAGATAACAACTTCAACGTTCACTATCTTTCCTCTACAGTTACTGGAAAATGTCTGGGGTAAACTCTTTTTGTGACAACTTTATGTTAATTGTGTAGATTCAACTACTATAATACCTCCATTTCAAGAATAATACTGGAGCTAATTTATATATAAAAAAAGTTCATAAAGAACTACTACAATTCATAATAATTAACTGTCAGTGAAAAAGTATTCACCCTTTACCCGCATTGAATGTCGCACTCGCTACAAAGTGCATCGCCGGCGTAGTACATCGACTGCCACGGGAGATGCTACGAGCTACGAGCTACGAGCCTACCCCGCTTGTGCAAATTGTCTACGCTTCTACGAAACAGTTAATTGAGTTACGATTGTAACTAGCGCGGACTTTAATACTGCCATTAAAGGCTGTGCTTTTATGTTAAAGCTATTACACTTTCTATGTATAGTTAGTAGTTTTCTATGATATGCATGAATAGTAAATCTATGAAGGGTTGGGTCTATAGCTAAGATTTTGGGTTAGTTATAATATGTACTGTCTTTATGAAATGCTCCTAGGTTTTTTCAGATTTAAATGGTATTTCAGTTGAGTTCTAGAGAAAGTTACAAATTAAATAATTTAAGATTGCAGTAAATGCAAAATGTAGTACTAAGGAACTCTGTCATAAATGCGAAGATTACTCTGTCTGTCTGTCCGGACAGATACAGTCTACTCTAGAGCTTATTAAACGCTCTTTTTTATCCATGTGCGTGAAAAAGATGCCTTTGGGAACAACCAGCTATGTACTAATAAATAACATTATCTTCAGCAAGCAAGTTTGCATGAGTCCTTAGAAACAAACTGCAACAGCAAAGCACTCAGTACGAATAAACTTCAAACTGCATTTGCGCGTTTTTCCTTAGCGATGTTTAAAACTACTGGACAAGTTTTAATGGAACTTTCATTTATATTATCCTTGAGAGCTTGAACCGGGCTATATGATTACGTCTAGAGAAACTTTTGTGATCAATCTCGGGAACTAAGCCAGCGACGCGGCTTTTATGATCATTTTACTACGCAAACATAATCAGGTATACTGTATATACAAGGTTTTTTAAATAGGGATTCTACTTAATTAAATAAACAAAATATTATGCATATAATACATGTATTTTAAATTGTGTCAGCATGGTTTTACTGTATCAGAGAACTATTACGTAGTAGTAGGTGGAAGGTGTCCTAAAAAAGGCTTCTATTTAAAAATTCGCCAACGAAGATGTCATCGTTCGGGCAATTAAGGTTTTGCGTTGGTGTATCAGGCACTAACTATAGAAAGGTATTTCTCAAAATACTTTTTACGAATATTGCATCAAGTGTCAGTCGTCGTAGTTTAAATAAAAAGCAAATTATTTTAAGACACACATTTTGTAAATTTGTGGGTGTTGACGACAGTATTCATCTCAATTAAATATAAATATATAATTAATTTGCTATTAATTATATATATTAGCTTAAAACATCAAAAGTCGTACAAAGTCACGAGGTAACTTTACTTTATAAAGTCAAACCTGAGTGTCTGGGCTCATCAAGCTTGATTTTATTATAATATTTGATGAGATTTTCTACATACATTCACCTGTGGTTTCGTAATATGAAATTGATAAGAGTATTCTAAAAAACCTGGTAAAGGTTGATAAAAGTAGGTATTATAGGATGATGATGACCAGTCTTATCGTGAAAGTGAATTTCTGCAGACAGTCGTTATGCATTGAATAGCCTTGAACTCTGTACTGCAATGCGCTTCTTTGATAACAGGCAACAGTTCTTACGTGTATATAAAGCTAACTATTTATTGGGTTTTCTTAAAAAACATGTTGTATTTTTATTACGTAATATATACAACTCATATTGCAAACCTAGATCTAGTTTATAGGCTTAAAACAAATAAAGCGTGTCAAAAAATTGGTCCTTATTGTTATTGCTTTGTTCAGAAATATTAGATATTGAAAAACATTTGACAAAAAGTCGTACTTTTATTTCTAAATCCGAAAATAGAAATCCTACAATATTTTCAGATTTTCATTGTTATATTAAATGTCAAAATACTTGAGCAACAATTTTGTTGAAGCTAAGTTTAGTTTGAAAAGGCAAATTGACAAACGCGTTATTTTGGAAACTGTGGCTACAGGGAATTAAGGATCTATTTATAATTGGCGAATCATCTGAGTGTGACCTTTGGCTTCTACCCTCGGGCTTAGGTCACATCTATGTAATATATTTAACAGATTTCAGACGTTTAAGATTAGCCCCGTCTTAATTGGTGAGCTGTAGAACATGGGGACATTAATTGGTTGATCCTACTGGCCAGTGAATGTGAATCAACCTTTATATATTTTGGAGGTATTTTTGTGATCTCTAAATGTTAGTAAAACAACTTATAATAATATTTTGAAGGGATATTTATATTGTGTACTTACTATTAACATGGGACTGTATTAGTACTATTAACATATGTATTTAAAACAGCGTAAGGATAAATATACAAATATCAAACGCTGAAATTCAGCTTGAACCCTGATGATACATGTGTCCAGCAGTAGAACAATGTAAAGGCCTGTGATGATGAAAATAGAATGACCGAAATATCAGTACCCTAATCAACCAATAAATAATATATTCCGTGGGAGCCAACATTAACCGTTCGACCTTACACCCACAGCTCTTTACCCGTTTCATAGTTGAGTGGTGAAAGCTGCACAAATGCGCTTACATCGCGATTCGCTGAACTATGACCGTATCTCATATAAGCTATTGTTTACAACGGCTCGGCGCGGCTCGCCTGCAGCCCACGTGTTGCTTACAAACGACCACTAGTGGTCAAGACGCTGCTGTCACGTACAATGGATGAATGTCACTTGTTTTATGTTGGGTGGCCATAGGTTGGACGTGAATGTATAGTGTTACAAAATTTTAGTTAGAAAAAACACGATTTTCAAGAAATACGAGTATTTCGATATCTAGAAGAATTATCTTGTACACTATACTGCTACGAATATAGTATATGTACGGCTGCCTATCAAACTAGACTTTATGTTTTGAATAAAAATAGCATCAATTGTCTGATTCACCATCCATATAGCAATATTGGATCAACCTTGAAAAATTACTCCCAATTAAAACCTACATGGCAACAACACAAAATAATCGCGATAAAACAAGTGACGATCATAGTACATAATATACATATGTAGTAAATATAGTAGTAATAAATATAGGACGCCTATGTTCCCAGCTCGGCAAAATCTCAAGAGATAACGACACCAGTTAATTTAACATCGCCCGCGGCATGTGTACAGTTTAAAGATAGTAATAACGTTGAAACAGCCTCGCTTTGAGCTTTTCAAACTATTTACTAGACGTTTCTCCTTAGTCATATGTCCTATATACGTTATTACAGATTATTTTATGCTCATGGAGGATAGTGGTGCTTAATATTCAACTTGGTATCTTGTAAAACAAATTGAATTTAAAGTTAACTTAAAACACTCACTTCCATCTCGTTTTTCTGACTTAGGAATCAAAATAAGGTTCGTATGCTCAGTTTCTTAGTAAACCAATTAAGAGAGCTGCAGATATGCAACCATCTCAAGTATTACGATGTACGAGTTTATCAATAAAACCTCAACAGTTCCGTATTCGGGGTTGCTAATTCTGCAATAGAATTTAGGCCACAATTCAGGCTAATCAAGCTTCGTCCATATATCTATTATTATTGAATCCGTATTAAAGATAGAGACATAGGTATACTATACTCGAGTTATCTAAAATCAACGTCAATTATTACATGTGATATATTTTGATCTATAGGTGTATAACAGTTTTCTGTTAATGTGCATTGTCTAAGTGCATCTTGACAGGCAGTAAAGGCAAACGAGAATATTTTAACAAACCTGAACTTTAGACTCGAAAGCCAATGAAAAAGAAGGTATTACCATCTTTGTATGAGAAGAGACATACCTCTTCTGAAGTGAGAGAATAAAAAGGCTGATGATGATGAAAACAAAAACTAAATTTTAGAAAACGAAACACGTGTCAAAAGTTTTAAAATATATGGATTTACATAATAAATGCTGTAATAGCTGGCCTTGGTGAATTTAGATAAGTTTCAGAACAGACGGAAACCCTTATCAGTATCTATAATTTCCTTTCATATTAGCAGAGTATTATCTGTTTCTATGAACAGGGTGTTACAAAAAAACATAACGTACGTGAAGTGGAAATGTTTTAATGGTTTGTTTCATTAAATCGTATTCGTAAAAAATATATTCCTGTAATTACTATTCTATACATATTTACAATAAAAATCAAAAACTATCCTAGTAAAACAAACAACTAAAAAGCGTCAAAAAATTCGTCCCCATCGCTGTCAACTGGGAGCGTGCCCAAGAGGCTGGCAGCATTACCTCATTGGATCGCCATTATTACTAAACCGAAAAAATCATAGTAAAGATTTTCAAACACGTTTTATACATTTACTTAGCGATGATAGAGTTATTTATTTTCCTGTTATAAGCATATTGTGTGTTCTTTTCTATATGATTACTTGAAACTTTATGCTTTTATACTTTCTGTATTAGCTTAAACTGTTTTAACAATTTAATAGAATGCAGGTACTACGTGTACAGTACGAAGCTAATAGAGTTTGTTTGCTCGTGATCGCGGCTCCGGCCTGAGCTTGCTATTTTTTTGATTTCGTTTAATCTTCACATTTGCATTCTTAATATAAAAAAAGATTTTCTCCCGCTATGTGTGGAAATTGAATGAAACTCCCACGTCGTTCACACCTATAGACGAACCCCCATTTGTATAATGATGAATCCAAATTGATATCATTATTTGAAACGAAAATACATTATAAAAATGTAAAGAATTAGATAGGCATTAGATAACCATGTTTTAAGCTCTTTATCCAAAGACGCCATTTGCTTTTTGTAATTCTATTTGCTACTCCATCATGCATTTTCAGTGCAACTGAAACTATTGAAGGAGTATTACACTAAGAAGTTGAGAAAATACTCTCCAGTAAGAAACTTTGAACATGTTGTAAAGTCTTACAGCGCAAGATGAACGAAATTGGCAGACTGTAAACTTCATACAGCATGCATGCAAGCTTTCTAATTAATTAATTATCTTTACTCACAACCCCTCCACAAATACGAATACACATCGTAATACAGATTAATGAACCAGCCCAATACATTTAATCAGTGGCACGGATACGTAATTACTTTAACCGGAATTCTCGTTAATAATTCAAAGTTTTTACAACCGCTCCACTGTATGAGTGGCGTGGGGACCCTCTATGCCACCATTTATCACGAATTGATCCATCTCCGAACTTCCGACTGTCACTTGTGAACTTTTTCGTTTAGCAAATCGTTGCGTTGGGACTACGAAACGTCAATATTAAATTCCGCTAACATCGCTCGTACATTTCGAATTAAAATTAACTAAATACTTTGGTAACACTTAAATCACTTAATAAAACTAGATCGGAAAATTAACGCCTTACGCAACAGTTAACAAATTAACTGAATTACGTAAACAACTAGTGTTTACATTTTGTTTGTGTAAGTTAATTGGGAGTTAATTTTTGACGTAAATGTTACGTGTGTAAGTCACAGTTGTAGGGCCTCAGGAGTAGCGGGGGCATAAGCTTTCGCGGTTGAATGTGGTTCTGTAATTGGCTGTCAATAAACTGGTTGGGTATGCGGAGCACGTCCTGCCCTACATACCGCTGCAAGAGGCCTTGCAACGGGTGGACCCTGGCTACCACGATTACAAGGTTTGATTTGAGATCAACTCTCAAATCTTCCCCGTTATGAATTTGACAGTAATTTTCGAAGTTGTTTAATAAAATTATGATTAGAGTGATAAAATGAAAATTGAAATAACAACTAAATCTACCATTGAACCTGTTCCAATCGGTTATTATTGCAACCTTGACACATTTCGACGAATGCATAATATTTTTTTAATGACATATTTCAAGCATACTTCCACCATTTTATTATGATTTATGTAACCTAAATGCAAATCTATTGCAATAAATAACTAAATAATCGCTTTATTTCAATTATTTCGTTTTAAACCTTGTTCTGTTTGACTTTTGTGGTGAAAGTCATATTTAACTGTGATAGTTTCTATTGAATCATTAAGGGTTACCGTTAAGCCACATCGCTTTACTTAGATTGGGAGGGCGGCTTCACCCTGCAACTACTAAATATCGAACGATATAAATATCTTACAATTTTTGGGAGAAACAGATATTTTTTATGAAATCTTTTAAAGTGTGTTAATAAAATTAATCAGAAAGATCAATTTCCATTTTCAGATATTTTTAACCACCTACGGAAATAAACGATATTTTAGCCGGAATGGCACGTTGAACTAACTCTTCATATCCACGAGCCAGCTTCGCGTTGCTTAATCTATTCAGGAATTACATTAATTTCATTACAGAACTAGTACAGATAGGAAAATTAATTGTGATCTCCAATAAAAAGATCCAGTACGTTAAAAATAACAGCATTATGAAAGCATGCAACAGTAACTCACTACGGAATGAAAGCGGAAAAATACCTATGTACTTTCTAAAGTTAACAATCTGACTCGGAAACTTTTTAACCTAATGCTGAAGGAAAATAAATGACAAAAAATATAAAAAGTAGTCAGATAATGATATGTATTGGGTATAGTAATGTGTGGTATTACATCCGAGGAACTAATGGCAGCGTGTCATTTATATTTGTATAGTCTATATTGAAAACTGAAATTACATATAATAATACATATCGTTTTTACATGACCAATCATCATTATTGTTTGGTTAAAAGCAATATCGGATCTAGTTTGTTGTATTGTTTAAATCAGTTTCTATGGTTTAGATTCATTTAAATCGTCATTGTGCTTTAAATAAAGTAGGTACGGTAAAGCACTGTGATGAATTTATTGATATTGTCAATTAGTACAGAAGTGTTTAGAATAGAATATGTTTGATGTATAATAGGCAACTTTGTAGCAAAAGCTTTTAGGTTAGATTCTATGACGACTTCCCTTTATGATTCGCAAACATCTTTGTTTTTTCTGCCGGTTAATTGTAATATCTCCCTTTATTTCTCTACGTTGAAAACAAGTGACTGCACTAAAAACCTTCCGAAATTACCAATTCTTGACTACCTTTCAAAACATTGCAGGTCTATTTAAGCCTTCAAATAAATGGAATGACGATCTGACGTTGTCTATGTATCATCATAAAAATTACAGGAAAATGTGATGCGAATTTCGCAACAGGTGAACAAATAATATGATTTATGTACGGGGAAGGCAGGCAACCATGCTTGTGTGCTTTGCTGTGTGTTCGTAAATTTTATATCGGACGTAAGCGAATCAGCTGCTAAAAGGTCCCACTGCGGTTTAAATTACATTAAATTGCATCTATTTTAGGAAAAAAAGGAAGGATTTAATCAAATTCATTAATTGTATAAATATAAATTTTAGTTTATTCTCTTGTTGTTTACAGAATTCTATGTTTGCTATGGGTTTTCATTGGGGTACTTATTAGTACTACAATAATGGGCAATCTAACGAGACTCTTATAGGGTTGTGGCGTTTCCCTATACCTAATTAGAATTCTACTGAACCAGGTGAAATGTTAATCAAATTACTCTTAAGAGTTCTCATCGATAACTTATTAAGAATTAATCAAATCCTACAACAACTTTAAGTTATATTTAGAAGGAATGAAATCGATATCTTATAATTCAAATCCTTCAAAGTGAATCTCGTAATTCATTTGATAAGCCATGTATGTTGGGTACCAACTCGATATGGTTAGAAAGAATGTTACTTGTGGGATGACAGCAGATAGAAGAGTATTTAAGGAGAAAACATTCTGCTCTGACCTCAAACCAAATTCGGATAAGGGCAGGAGGATTATGATGATATAAGTTAAGTATCAAATAGTGCTGAAACGTATCTATGTACCTACAGAAAATATTTCTACATTAAGAAATAAACTTTTGACCCTTCTTCAAGGTGTCCTTGAAGAGGTCTTAGATGTCGGCCATTCACGTAATCGAATGTATTAGCAGGTGAAACTTATTTGGAATGATTTCAGTTCTGGCTGACAAGACAAGGTTAAAATACTGCCTTAATTCTGATAGCCTATGGTAGTTATATAAGATAACATATAAGTACCTAACTGTCGTTTTTATTGCATAGATACATGAGTGGAAAACAATAAAATTACCTACTATTGTTATATATCGGAATCGGACACTATGAATTAATTTACATAGGTACCTGATTTGTTACTTCACAAGCTTAACAATTTATATACCTACTATTACGAGTGAGATTTACATGTATCCCACGTTAAGTGAACTGTAACATTTCAGGCCAATGATTCAATAAATCATAAGCTAATAGGTAACAAAGTTTGTGACTTCATGGCATTTGTAAATTCTCAAAATCAGCGCCCACGTAATCTAATCTTCTTCTTAATCATTGTCACATTGTAAGGATATCACCTACGCATAATTCTTATTGCTTCTCATTAACCAGAGTACTACGATACATTGGAGTAAAGCGTGGGCTACACGACCAATTACTACAATGTTTTTTACACATAAGTAGGTTCCTACGATACATTTCATAATATTGGTATATCATCTTTATAGAGCGATGATCCTTGCGTCCATAATACACAGGATACTAGATACATTATTCGTAGATAGTACGAGAACGCTTCGGTAATCAAGTCTTTTTAAAGATCTAATGTCAAATGTACGTGCTCTGAACTATAGATGACTTTTCAGGTGACAGCAATCTTAGTATTTGTAAGCCACATTCGCTACTGAAAACGAATAATTTCTAATGTTACGTAGGATTTCAGGTATCATGTAAGATCTGTCTCGGTTGTGTAACTTTTCACCATGAAAGAAATTCTGAAAATAAATGGAGGTAGAACTGAAATTCATTCCATGTATAAAAGGTACAATACTGAAAAAGGTCTACGTGAAGAATAATGCTCGGATCCGTAATGTAATAAACTTAGATGATAAATTAATCAAAGTACGTAAGTAGTTTACAATAATAAGCTTGTTATCTTCTAGGAACATGACACAGTGTTAGGAATATGCTATTAATATTGTTAATTGATAAATAATTTTATCTTATTACTAGAACTTATTACTACGAGATATTATTTAATGTCAGTGCTCTACAAATCCAGTGTGGGTACATGACATGTAAGACTAGGTTAGCGGGTGACTTACTCATTGTGCGGGATGTCTTCGAGCTGGTTGGCGAGCGCGGCGGCGGCGAGCAGCGCGAGCAGCAGGCCCAGCGGCCTCCGCGGACACATGCCGGCCATCAGCGCCATCGCACTCCCCACATGACAAGGGCACACGACAACCGACACAGCACTGACCGTTCCTACATAGAAGCACACACCGTTCGCACTAAACTCTCCCGACAGTGTCACACAGGGCGTACGTTTGTGCTTGAGTCATCGAGTGGTAGTGTCAGGCAGGTTAGGGACCGGTGTCGTGCGGGCGGGCCGCAAGCGAGGACAAGCGTGTCGCGCGCCAAGCCGCCCCGCGCACACCCCGCGCACCCCGCCCCGCAGCCCCGCGCCCGCACTGACGCTGCGCGCGAATCATACGCCCAATAACGCAGCGGCCTACTACTTATTACTGAGATTTATTTGCTCATACATAGGGTTGATGGTCAGCGACCGAGGCGGACGTCTCGAGCCCTTCTACGACAACATCCGGCGTAGTACTCGCAGCAGCGCGTGGCACGCGGCGCGCAGCAGGGCGGCTGGGTAGCAGCGAGCTGGTCCGGAGCTGGTGCCGAGCTCGCTGGCGAGGGGAGCTGGTGGCGCGAGGAGCTGCCGGCCGCGACACCGGCCGCCACGCACATGCGTGGGCAAGGCGCCAGGAAATCCTTTATTGATTCCCGCGCTCCCGCTTTCTAAGGAATGTCGCAGGCGTTGCTACCGCCAAAATTTCACCCTCCCACTATTATAATTTGAGTTAAGCGGATCACTGTACGCTCCATAGATTGTTTTCGTTACATTTAACGAATTTAAGGGATTTTCCTTTAAAGGAGATATTAAAAGAATTAAATTTTATACGAACGACGAGGGGCAAAAGTTTTATTTTTCAATTTTAAGACTTCTTTGTAAGTAATTGTTTTTAAATATGATTTTGGGAGTCGTTTGTTTTTCTCATTGACTACATTACTCTTAAGCGTAAGCTTACGTACATAGAAAGCTGCAGAAGTTGTACATGAAATGTTTTAAGAGTAGGGACCCATTAAGGACAAACGACATCCCTACGCGCGTCTGAAGGCTTAGGTAGTCTAGATTACACCTGGTTGTTACTTACGCAACGCTCACTAGCCTGTTACCGACGGCAAGGGGTAAAACCGGCTCCCTTCATCTAATTGGATACTTCAGAGTTTTCACTTAAATCGTATCTACCTACATGCAATGCATGGTTCTAACTTGTAACTTTTGATAACTACATAACTTCGAAGTTATCGTTTAAGTTGTGATGTAGTTGTGTGTTTATTGATTTTAAACCTTTTATTTTTTATTAGGTATTAGATTTATCTTATTTTTTGCAAAGTATCACTCTGCATAACAAATTGGATACAGGTGTATGACGCGTAGGGGGTTTTGGGAAGACATACATTTCCAATGTTAAATGGCAATAGAATCTCGAAAACTGGTCTGTTTGCATTTTCAGCTACGTTTAAAGAGAACTAATTCCCAAACCTGGATAAAAAGTAGCTTAAGTTACTTTTTGATTACATTAGCTAGCCAGTTAAGTCCCGTTAAAATCGCCAGCATCCATTTCATTTCAGAGGATAGTCACAACAAGCAAACAATTTTTTTCAAAAAGCAGTTTAGGTACATGTAAATCGGGAATAACATCTAGACACCTTTTTTAACACACGGTCGGTTAGCCCCATGGAAAGTTATCAATTGTGATATGGGTGCTAACACAACTGACCGGCTACATTTAGCTACATATTTATAAATACATTTTATAACTCCCAGGCCACAACCAGCAAGTATGCTCACCATACAAATGTCGACCGAAAATCGAAATCGGGATCTCAGCATTCGGCAGTCCGCCATAGTGACCATTGCGCCATTGGGCGCCATTGGCCAAAATACGCACTTAGTAAACAGCGTTCATTTAAGTTTTTCAAACAAACACTAGATTTACTTTCTTTGATTCATTTTCTGTATACAACGAGCAAGATATTGCGAAAAAAGTCATGTTATGCTGATGTTCGTTTTGAAGTAGGTTTATCTATGAGTAGAGTACCCTCACACAGCACACTAAACAGTCCATTGACAGTTGCAGCGACGGTAAAAAAAAACCTTTTTTTATCTTGAATTCAATTGAAGTTTTTATTCGGGCTGATACCGACCAAATATCATCGTTGTTATGTGCGTACTACCCATTCATCTTCATGCTAATTTATGAGCCCAAACTATCGGTCCACTGAAAGCCTGCAATGTGCTGGTACTCTTACTGTACCTTGAGAGCAAGATATTGTGAAAAAATCATATTATGATGAAGATTGTTTATAAAGATTTTCATAACAGAACTTGTGTAAAGGTTAGGGTGAAATAAAAAGATGTTATATGTTGTTTAAAAGTATTTTATTTTCTCAATACAGTCGACATTAACTTTTGTGTTAACAAAAACATTTCTTGTCACAAATATTACGGCAAAATTAATTTAATTGAGTTCATAATTTCTATGAGTTTAGCTTTTTTCTTTCTTAAAATGTTTATAACTTAGTTATAATGTACTTGTTTCTATTACAAACATGTCTTAATTTTCATAAGATCCTTGTTACTGGGACTTTTGTTCAAAAATATCAATATAAAATTCAAATACTCGTTGTATATAAATGCTACTTGATACTCATTAAAGAACACTGTCAAAAAATTATATTTATCATTTGTTAATTTTTAAAAAATCCTACAAAAGTTAATAAACGCTTCCCTTTTAATTACCACCTACAGTTTTTCGACAATATGTCAGTTAAAATTGTATAAAAATAAATGATACAAATGTAGCCAGCTGCCGCACGGGGGCGCTGCCTACGCACATAGTTAGCTACCACTACAGCTATATTTACACAATATCATTAAGTTATATAGGTACGTATAAATTAATATATGCTACTAAGTACTTTGCACAAAACGTTACAACGTAACACGTAACAACGTGAGGTCAGTATTCCTGTCGGCGACGCGACCCTCGCCACGCATACACACAATACTGTGCTTTGATCTTTAAATGCAGTCTTCACAATTACTAAGTTTACCTAAAGATCACAACAATACAGTTAGGTATAAAACATAACTAAGTAATCTCATAAATAGCCGTCTAACCTACAGTTATAACTACCTAAATAATTTGTACAATTAATCTGAGATTTCCACAGATTTTCCTGGTGACAGAATAATTATAGACATACAAATAAATAATATTATAAATTAATAATATTTGACCACAGTCTTTAGAAGTATAAATGTAACAAAGAGTTTGGAGACAAATGGAAATGTCTTTAAAATAGGAACACACAAACAAATGTATAGATATCGTCTACAAATGATATTTGGTTTATACAGTAAAGAATTCACTAGCTTTGACACTGGAACACATCTATACTGAACCGCGAGATAGAAGTGCCAACTAGTGCCCGCTATGGAATGATTTCAGTACCGTCCTGTATGTACTAACAGCTATGTTCACGTTAGATACAAGCACTTCCATCATGCACCGAATTACAATATAGCCTCCACTACATCCATATGAAGAGTAAACTTAAAATTACTATTCTCATAATTACTGATTATAAGCGGCATTGCCAACCTTAACACATGTTTAACGAACGATCGCTCAGCTTATAAGACATAACTCCGTAACTTTAGGTAAAGATGTCAGATTCATTGATCAGATCATTACATACAGTATATTTAGTTGCATTCATGCAAGTATAACTAGTCGTCACAGCGTGTTGACACGGTGTGGATCGTTTATCAAGTGACACACAGTTTGTAACAGTCTCTGTGTCTTCAATGTCGTGAGGAGTCGCTTTCATGGCCGGAGTCTCGGCCGTTTTCTCTAGGTGAGGCGCGGTGGTCCCTTTCATCTCTAAACCGGTCTCTACGATCCCGTTCTCTGGACCTGTCCCTTTCCCTATCTCGATCCCGGTCTCGGTCCCTGTGTCGGTCTCTGTCTCGTTCCCGATCTCTGTCTCGGTCCCGGTCCCTCTCCCTATCGTCATCACGATCCCTACGTCGATCATAGTAGTGGTAGGATCGCCTGGATTTCCTATCGCTTGGTGTCACTACTTCAACTTTTATATTAGCTGTGGCCGTCACCTGTAAAGAAGTTATACGATTAGACATCAAATAATCTTTATAATAAAATATTGAAGTAATTTTGGATTCATATTTAATTTCAACGACACTAGAGAAAATAACACCAACCTTAGTAGTAATAGCGCCTGGATGAGGTGTTTTCGAAGTGGGGGTCGATCGTCCAGACGCGGAGTCACTGCCGTTATACGTAGTGGTCTCGACGACCACTTCAGGCTGAACAACAATGGACTGCATGGAGGACTGCACGGAGGGCGCAGAGGAGTGCCAGCTGGGTGGCTCCTCCGTGATGGTCGTGAGTGAGGGGGCAGAGGGTCGCGGGGCTGACTTGCCACCACGTCCACCCTTGTCGCTCCCTCCTGAACTCGAACTCGACTTCCTTGGATGTATCGGTGAACTCTTAGGTGATGGCGTCGACAGTCTTTCAGGATGTTCTAGTGGACGAACCTGGTTACAAAAATATCATTGGTCAGAATTTTCATGAATTCTTTAACGCTCAGATGTTTAATAAATAAAATATTTATAAAATTATTATAATTAAGGATGCTTTAGAAACCAACCTCAGCGTTCGGTCCCAGAATAGCCAGTACAATCGGGAAGAACAGCAGTCCATCCACTAATCCCAGTAGAACTAGAGCTAGCAGTAGCCTCAAGAACAGTCTGGCGACGAAGCCAAACTCGCTGGTAGCCAGCATGGACGCAGCCAACGCGGCAGCCAGCGCGCCGTGTACCACCGGAGCCAACACCGACTCCAAGGCCAGGCACGCTCGCCGACGCCTACATCCGATCGATGTTACGAAAGCCTGAATAAAACAAAACACAAATTAGTACAAAAGTTCACAAGAAGAAAACAAATGACAGACAATGATAATGATGTTATGAAAATGGTATATTATCAGTCAACTCACCAGACATAAATGCACAGTAAAGTGGACGCCCCGGCCAATGGCAAGGACTAGTAGAACAGCTGGCACAGCAGATAACTTGACTCCTAGCAATGCCATTGTTCCCAGTAACTGCAGCACTAACGTAGCTAACGCCAATGTTACCAGCACGGCTGCCCAGAAGTTCAGCAGCAATACCATTACAGCCTGCAAATTTATATCGGTTAGTCAAGGTCAAGACAACCAGTATTTTTTATGGATTTAAGTCCACTTATCATAATTGGTTAGAAAGACTTACCACGAATACAGCAGCCAGAGCGCAGGCGAGGGCCAGGAGCAGCGATGTCCGCAAATACAAGTACTGCTCCCAAAACAGGAAAGGAATTCCAGATGGGAAATTAGACAATCCCTTTGCTTCGAATTTCAAACAAAGATCTCGAACAGACATTATCAGGGTCTTTATGTTTTCTGTATCACTTAGACCTGATAAGTAGAATGGCAGTTGTGTGTAGATCAGTGGTGAGGATTTCGGGATCTTCAACTCCACATCTCCTGCTGAATGCGTCCATCTCTTTGGTTGGGGTTTCAAGTTTCCTTGTGAAGCCCCATATGCCAAGGCATCGTTCGTAGCCCAAGCCGATAGATAATTATAGAACGCTTTCGGATTTATAATACCCTCCTTATCAACTAATCTGTGACCATTCTTGGTATCGGTGGTAATTAGTGACTTGTCAATGGGATTGTCTACGTGTCCCGTCTGCACCATAAGTTTGTAAGCCAATATGCCTTCATCGCTTGCGTTCTTAAACCAGTACTCTTGCGTTATACATCCGTTCTCGACATCCTTATCGTAAGCTGCCTGCAAGTCTAGAAGCCAGTCTCGGAACAAACTTAACCAAAACTTTGTAAGTCCGCCATTGTCGTTCTTTATAATGTTTGGTATCCTAACAAACTGATCGTGGTATTCGTAGAGTAACTTCTGATTGGTGGGATACTCGAAGTCACCTTGCGTGACTGCGTACATGCTGTAGAAGCCGAAGTATTTCTCTTGTCGATATAGGAATTCGTGTTCATCCGTGTTCTCTGGTACAATGTCTGTTAGATCTAGACCGTCTTTGACTTTCGTAGCTCCCCAAACACTCGCCAGAATAACTGCGATCAACGCTAGCATTGATGTAACCTGAAAATAATATTTTCATTAGAACTGTTGTTTGTGAAACAATGATTATTTATGTACTATATTATTTATGTTTTATGTATGTACTTCAAGCAGCATTGTCGCAATATAAGGGGTAAGTTGTATACTATGACAAAACATACCTTAACGGAAGGTCGCATGATGAACGGCGCATAATAGTTCTTTGCCCACTTGGTGAGCGACAGACTTAGGCAGCACGTCACCTGCGACTGGTCTCCCGTATCTTCAGGATCTAAAGGTTGTCTCGTCGTATCTTTCCAATTATTCTGTAATTAAAAACATTTGTGAGTTCCAGAAATTATTTTGAAGTTTCCAAAAACTTAGTAATATTGATCAGAGTATAGAGGTATCATACCTTATCAGTCTTTCCACTCCTGCCGCGAGACCGGTCACCAATCTTCTTAGTTCTCTTAGGCATGGGGCTCTCTGGCGTCAAACAACACAGCAGGTCGGCTCTCGCTGCAGACCTCCGCCGAAGATCCAGAGAGATCATTGCGGGGAACACCAGCAAGATTGAACCCAAGTTGAAGAGTAGGAGAATTGCGGCCTGGGAAGGATAAAACATTTATTTATAAACAAAACATAACATAAGAATTCGTATATATGACATATGATGACAAAACAATATATCATCTGCAGGAATTTACATAAAAAGGCAAAGACTTTAAAGAACTTATGTATCTAGACAACTTGTAATAAAAATTGATAAACGGAAAATACATATGAATGGAATCTTACCTGCAGGCAAAATACGCGCAGAGCAGGGATTGGCAGTAAAGCCGCTGCTAAGAAAGCGACGACGTTGCACAGTGAAGCCAGCAGTACGCTGAGGCCGCTCTTCTTCAGCACCAGGCCTGTTCGCTCCTCGCGCGGCACATCTCCCGCTTGCTCCACGTACGTGTGAGTGAGAAGGAACATGTCCTGCACGCCTAATCCGAGAGCTAGGAATGGCACTATCTGCGTGCTTGATGCGTTGAATGGTATACCTAAGGAATTAAATGTAATGATATAAGTTAAATCCACATTGTAAAAAGATCCAGAATAATATTTCTCAATTAAAAAATAAGAACAAAATAAAAGTGTTGGTGCTAAGCTTGCGTGAAGAAAAAAAAACAAAATAAAATGAAAATAATCACCTAACAAAGCACAGAAGCCTAATCCAGCAGCTACACTGATGGAAAGAAGCAGAACTCCTGCTATACCCACGCCGGTTTGTGAACGAACAGGGTCGCGCCACTGTATTAGTGTCACGGCTACATAAACTAACTGAAATAAACCAAATAAAAAAACATAAATATAACGCCAACAAAACAAAATAAATAAACAAGCAGAGAAAAAAGATGAAAATTCTTACCATGAACATGTATCCCAGCAAGATGTTCTTTAACGACAGTTCAGAGAATTTGCCCAGAATGTCGTTAAGTGTTGATGTCGAGAATGGGTAGAAACTATATGACGGCGACACCGACTCGGATGTTGTCATTTTTCGCACCTCCTGCAAATCAATCCAAAATAACTATAAGATTTTTAGGATAATTCTCTATTATTAATCTTCAGTATTTGTAACATCGAAGACACAATTTAAGTAAAGAGCAAGTATCGATTCAGATGTTGAAGATACAATTAGTGAAAGTAATGAATTAATTAATTAAGTTAGAAAATCATGATTTAAACTATGTTTTATACTCACAGAAGCAAACTTCCTTTGCCATGAATCTAAGACTGCAGCGGCTTTCTCTTGCGTCCATCCAACATGATGCACTTTGTAGTGGTCTGCCCAGTACTCGTACATCTCGCGCTCGCCCATCAGTTGTACTACCGTCTGCAGTGCTTTCGCACTCCTCAGGGCTGACGTGGAGTTCCTCGTGGCTCCACCCACTATCAGCTGTTCGGGCCACTGCATGTATGCTGCCGCGAAACCGTAGCACCCATGTGACAGCTCCGCAGCTACGTCTGGAACCTTCAAAACAACGCACTGCTGTAGACATTTGTTTTTTCTATCAACGTTGTAAAATTATGTTTACTCAGATCTAATATTTGTAAACAACAACATCTATTGTATACTACAGAATGATGTACAGTTAACAAATTAAACAAATTCCCGGAATGTCATTAACGTTGACAATGATAAAGAAACAAAGTAAACTTTAAAATTTATGAGTTTTCCGTGGAAGTGCTCGCCTCCATCGGATGGTGAGCATTATTGATATAATAGTGTCATTGTGACGGGCGATAGCTGCGGCAAACGAAGCCCATTGAAGCGTGTACAATGCGCCCGTATAATGCGGCGGTCCGGCTGCGCGGGCGCACCGAACAATGCGCGCCCGATCTGCGCCCGACCCTTCGCCGAACGTGGGTGGCGACAGACACTCAGTGAACGCACAAAAACCAAACCAATGCAATTGAGTACCACCACGAATGCACTATTTGTTAAAGAAAATGTGTTTACTTAAAGAACAATTGGACGAGCCGATTGATATGTTTCTTCTGATTCACGTTTTTATTGAAGCAGATAATATAATTGATGAGCAGCAAGGGAAGGTTCGGTTGCGAAACACATATTTGGTGATGATGTTATCACGTAGTTGGTAACATAACTTTCTCGTAGGGTGGAGCTCGCCGGCAGGTAGTCGCACCATCTGCCCGGCGGCGACCGCTTTCATCCTGCCTTATTACCGTTTCCAAAAATATTTTATTATTATGGAAAGTATTTAAAGTTTATGCGTTCGTCTCGATAAAGATATTTTATTTGTCGTGATCCTACACGCTTTATTTATGTGCCAGTAAAACTGTCGTAAATTGAAGTCTTCATAAAAGGACCGGGAGTTGTCGTAATGGTCCCTAATGTGTCTCTCACGTATCCGTAACAAATGACGCATACACAACAACTATACAAAGGAGATTAAACTGCCAGAAGTTTTGGGAACTATAAAGTATGAGGATTAGCGAAACTTACATTGCCTGTTTTCTTGTTGGGGGCTGTGTCTGGACAGTGGGCATCGGTGGGGTCGAGGCAAGGCTTCTTCATGTAGGCGGAGGTGATGCCGGCTCTCTTCATGTACGCCTCCATCGTGCTGAATGGAAACTGAAACCTCAGCTTCCGCACTTCTTCTAACACCTCTTGGGGGTGTAATTGAGTCCATACTAATTTATGTTGAAGACCTCTGTGAAAGACAGTTAACAATCATTTTAATGTTCAGAGACATCATAAGTAAACAGTTATTATTTTTAAAAGTATGGGTACTTACGGGACGTAAATGGGATAATCAGGTCCTAATAACTTGGATCCTTCCCAGAAGCAATCGAGGGGCGTAATGATCGCGCATGGAATGATGTTGTCGATGATCTTCTCGATGTGGTAAGCTTCGAAGTCGGGTATGCTGGGGCTGTAGCACAAGTCTTTTAGCCTCCACTCTATGTCGTACATATGAACTGTGACTCGGGTTGCTGCGTGGACCACCTACGAAAAAAAATATATTTATAGAACTGATATATTAAGGGTAACTTAAAATTTCCGATAATTCTAAGCACAGATCTGCTCAGGACTTGATCATAGAGTGTATGTATTTATTTTGGAGTGGAAGATTACCTTTAGGTGTTCGAGCAGCGCTCCTGCGTGTAACAGTGACACGTCAGGATCCTTCGCAGTCTGTATGATGAGCTGATGCGTCGAGGAGTCAGCTTCTCCCAATGCTTTCGCTGTGTACTTTAGCTCGGCTTCTAATCTACCACCCTCTGTTAACAAAGGAGTTACATATTACAAAATGTCTGAAGAAACAATACCCTATTATAACTATAACATGTCAACATTTGATCCGCTCTGGTAGGCGACAGAGTATTAACATCAACATCAAATTAGCGCGCAATTTGCAAGTCCAGTAAAAACTCTTATTATGTATCGATGGAAAGGCAATTAACTTGCATTGAAGTATATTTTTCTTTATCGCGTGCTGGCCTCATATGTTCATTAAAATAAATCTTATGTTTAATGCGACACTCGTTACGAGCGGAGACCTCTTAATTTACGTATTCATATCCCTGTCGGTAACCTGTAGCGATAATTTTCTACAAGGTCATTTATATACATTCCTGCCGAGTATTTTGGTGTGAATAACAAATATTGTTGTCATTTATTTTTAGTTCATTTGCGATAAAACTGTTTTTATCTTACTTCAGTGTCAGACTAAATAAAAGTAAAAAACTAAACAAGATAACGTATAAGGAATAACCGAATAATAGCAACTTCAGATGAGTTTTTATTATAAACAATAGTGGTACTTTTTCTCACTAGGATAGTTAAAGCTAATGTGTGAAACATCCAAATATAGCCGGAACCCCTCTTGTACGCAGGTTAGCATTGTGGAGACGCCACATTAGTGCCGAGGGTCGAGGCAGGCGGCGCGACAACGCGATACTTAACACATACGACCAGTGATTTACTGCGCTCCTACCCGACGCCACTGTGCTCCAACTGTCACCAGTGAGCATCGTCGCCTGACACCCCTTAATTAGAAATAGTCAAAATTTATTTTAATTAAAACAGATGTTGAATCTTATTTATTTTTGGGCGCAACATAAACCAAGTTAATTAATAAATCACGATGAGTTTGTATGCGAAGACTCAATAATTTCTAAATTGAAATAGGTTCGTGATTGTCGCATGTAAAGCCGGAGTCATTTCGCATGTTGTCAGCGAATCGGCGAGAGAATTCGTTCCAATTAACACCCGTCCCGCTGATTTATAAGCCGGTTTGTAACATTTTTTGTGCCGAATTAGGTGCACGACGTGTTAGAATAAAAAAAGGTTTGACAGCTTCGCTTAACCTTAAATTATCTTTCGAAGACACACTATATTATGTGGGTACTGGGTATAAAAAGTGTATTTATGTACTACAGAGTATAAATTTAGAATTCATCTGAGAATAATAATGAAAACAGCAGGATACTAATGAATGTTTGTGCACGCACTTTGTGTCCGCGTTCAGGAATTACACAACTTGGCGCGGAACATTGTTATTACGGCCAAAAATATAAGTGGTGCAGTGTCTTTGAACGATCAAAAACGTAAACAACTTTCAGTTGCAATATAACTTCGAACAAAAAAAGTTAAAAAGTTCTATAAAAGTTGTAACACGTCCACGGCAACTTCTATTCGAGAGTAGTTGGTAAGCGAGGGGCACTTGAAACAATCCCGTCGATCCCACATTGGGAACTATTTCTCACATGTGTTCCGTGGAACACTGAAACAGTGGCAGTTAACGCCCTCGCTCCTCGCTCGGAATGCTATTTTATTTTTGTAGCTAATTTATAGCGTGACCGGTGAATGTAGTGCATAGAAAGCGTTCACAACACAATGACTTAGCAATACGCAAATGAATAACGAAGCTATTTGCATAGCCCCAACTCTTCAAGTGTAATGATTTATTCCTAGCGGCTAATAGTAGGGTCAGTGTAACAATTTCACGCCTGTTACCTTTAATATGCACTGAGATATTAACACCTATACACCTACTTTCATAAGTGCCATAATTGTGAGTTATTGTGGACATAACAATAGTAAATTAAGTTTAAACAATACTAATTTGGTCTAATAATCAACAAGTTTCTGAAAAACTTTACATTAAGTGCCTTAGCTTTAAATATGTAGACAGCCATTTAGTATCAGTATACTACACTCTTACTACACTAAGCTAGGCTAGGAATAGTGCCGTGGTTACGCGGCTAGTGTCGCAATGGCAGTAATGTTAATGTTGGACCACCTGACAGTCGCCAGTCATTTGTTCACAGCTACAGATATTCTACTAACACTAATGTCATCAGCATTTCGCAGAACACTTTGTATGCAAATGAGCTTAATAAGCATAAAATTACAAAATGAATATGAACAAAAAATCTTATAAAAACAAAGTCGTGCTGTGTTACCTGTATTTATGAGGTTGTACCAGTTAGCATAAGTACGTTCAGATCAATAAGAATTCTGCGAGTATTTTATAATATCGGTAACATGCACGATTTCTGTGCTACCAAATGATAAGTTTATGAAATGTTTTACGTAAGAACCACTAATATGTACGATCGTAAAGATACAGATTCGTGGGACTTTGATGATATTTACCATAAGCTGATGTTACAAAGAAACTTAAACTACTATTCTACTAATAAATAAGATCCCTTTTGGGCTTTCAAGAGGAACGGACAGTAAAGAATAAACTTTTTCTGTTCAAAAATAAACTGCGTGAAGTGATGTCTTCTCCAGAGTTCAGGTAGAGGAATTTCGAAAATGTTTTATGTTCGTGACACAACGCTAATGGTTGCGTGTTTATGTGTACAATTGGTGATGCTTAAAGTTTAATATTTTTATTTATATTAAACCAAAGTATTCATTGAATGTATACAGTGAAATTGAACATGAAGACTATTTCAATGCAAACATCGTCGTAGCTGAATTTCTCCGGCATTCCGGACAGTGCAAAACAGGCTCTAAATCAATCAGTTAGCTCAAAATAAAAACAACAACTATTACTCATGCTAGGAATATTCTGGAATATTCTAGCCTTCCCCGCTCATAAGCTCATGTAAGTTTAACTTAGCCAACAAACCCACATAAAATGTAAGCGTCAGTTAAAACTATCGACGTAGAAAAATCAACATTGGAAGTGTCGTTCCAAGTGAAGGGCGCGGGCGTTCGTTTCGTAATCATTCAGGCTAAACATAGCACTCGTGCCGGATATTAGGGATTATCATAAAGCAAGTGGAATGGAATCGAGCGTGGTGGCGAGATGGCGTGGTGGGCCGGTGGGCCGGTGGGCCGCTGGGCCGCACAGGGCGCCTCTATTTTAACACCTACCGGGCCGTGGGCGCGATTTACGACTCCGCATGCCACGCTTATGTTGGATCGCGTCAGCCTGGATTAAGTATCAGTATCGATGTTCGTACCCAAGTGCTCACATTGTAGCAAAACTAAGCCGAAGTTCGAACGATGCGATCGTGGAAACTACCGAGCCGCTTTGTATGGTTCTATCGTAACGACTTCAAACCCCTGACTTCTGATTCCTCAGAATTTAAATCCAGTCCTCATTCAGGACACAATTGAAATATTCGAAGAAAGAAGATTTCTGGTACAAATATAATAACGCCATAGGGCGGGCAGTGAGCACGGAAACATCGCAAGGTCACGCAGGGTTATCGCGTCTGTCTGCCAGAGTACAGCTTTCACACTCACCGCGGCGTATCGCGCGTTATCGGCCGAGCAGCAGCGGGGGCGGTGTCTTTATACAGTTTAGCTACACTTGCGCTTATCGCACAGCGTACATACTTATTGCATAAGTCAACATAACAATCAGCTCATCTGACAACACAATGCGTAATGACCGCTTGAATGGTAACTAAATCTGTCAATGTACGCTGACAATAATCAATGTGAATCTCAAACCTTTTATTGCATTCTGGATGCGTGTGCGTCGATAATCACAACATTTCTACTCGATGTGGTAGCGGACGAGCACCGCGGACAATTGCAATGAATGACGTCGCGGACGCTCCGCGGACGAGGGGAGTGCGGCGGTACGTGCGCTCGCGCATGTGGTTGAGGCCACCCGCGCGCCGCCGTGCCGAGCCCGTGTGGTCCGGCCCCCGCCCCGCGCGCCCCCGCTGGCCCTCTATGCAAATTAGCCAGAGCGTAGACAACAGATGGATGGCGGAATAAACAAACCGCGTCCTTTGCGGCCGGCGTGAGCGGTCGCACAGCCATGACGCGACTTTGTTAGCGCACGCTCTCCGAACCTTTAATTGACACATCAAGTGCGACACACAAGTATTTCCATACTGAAGAAGTGGTTCCAAAGCTTTCTATCCGTACGAATGTAGATGTCTAGTGACTTCTATGTTACATCAAACGAAAGATTTGTACAAGAGAAATCTGTAACATTTCGGTCATGGTCGCTAAATCGATCGAGCTTGAGGCCGGTTTTTGGACAAAAACTAGTCGTATTTAGAAGTTCCATAGCGAGTACGAGCGAGGGTCGAGCGAGTGCGGTGCGGTGCGGTGGCGTGGTCGCGCGTGTAATCAACCGACAGATTATACCTCGCTGTATTATGTATCAGTTACAAATAACACGTGTGCCACATCTCATTTGACATTCGAACCACACTGACTTAACTACGTAACTGCATCTACGAACATTTACAACCTACTTTAGCCGGCTATACATGAATATAGCCTTATGCCACTATCTCTGTTTATTGGCATGGGATGCACTTGAGTGTTTACTTAAGCTTAGTAGGTCGAGTGTGGTTTACCATATGTTAGAATACGCTGTGGCACACTGTAACTTAACAATAAAAATGTTTTATTTCATACTCAAATAGACACTTTTGTAATGTCATTTATTTGTAAATTATAATATTTAGTCAAAGATTTGTTCATAACAGAGAAGTAAGACAATACTTTCTTGCAGTTCACAATTTAATTACGGAGCAGGTAAACTGTTTTTCAATTGTCTAGCAAGCAGAATAGGTACCGTAAGTCCTTTCAAGTTCCGCAAATAATAGGTAGTATAATGATTCTCTACGCTGCACAAGTAAACACCAGTTTACATAGAACTCGACCACATCCCATGGTCAATAGAACAGAGGTTCAGGCTCAGGTTAGGAGGGGCCGGCGTACAATGGGCGAGCGTGGCGCGCAGCGAGGCGTCTTCACACAAAAGCGGCCGGACAATCAGATCCCTCGTTTTTTGTGAGTCAATAGAAATGTTATACATTTTTTTAGTTTTATTGGTCGTAATTTTACGTAGGGATATTTACGGGCGGCCGCGGGCCACCTAATTAAGTTGTTAGGCGACTCGGGACCTTCGGCATTGTTTAACTGTGCCGGCTTTGTTCCGCGATAACGTCTGGGAGGCAGTTACCTTTCGATGTGTTTGTATTGTTTGGACAGTAGCCGACGACTTAATATAAATTGACATTTCAATCGCATTATTCAGAGAAAAGGCTTAAGATTTATAAATTCGATAAAATTCATCGTGAAGTGGATACAAGGCTTTAAATCTTTGGTAACATCGCGAATAAAGTTTCGTTATCTGTGTGGTGGTGTTGTGCCGGTGTCGAAGCACGTGCTTCAATAAAATCGTTCGCTTCCTTTTTGTTACGTCCGCCCTTTTGCGAGTTTTTTTAAATACCTTTCCTGTTGATTTTTGTGCGAGGACGCAAAGCTTTTAGAACCTTATCATTTGGGAAAAAATAGCGGAAAGCCATTCATAAACAATTTATAAAATTTAATCACCAAAATACGAGTGGTTTCTATTCAACAGATTTATTCACGTATAACGTAATAATCACTAGGTAATATTTAAACCTATCTGCAATAGCAGTAGATAATCAAAGCCTGGGAACTTTATCTAAATATGATATAAGTACCTACTTGATACAACTTTATCTCCGTGATCAAGTACACCTTCCACGGGATGTTGCAATCACGGAAGTTGCACTCGCGCCTCTTCCTTCCAACCTATTTCGTGACGTCACACACCAATTAAAAAATACTCTTCGAAAAATAAACTAGTCGATTAATGTGTACCATTTCTTACATTCATAAACCTGAGACCACCCAACGTTGTAAAGGGTCGAAATGAAGAAAAAAAGTTCAGTTATTTACTGCTATGCATCCTTTTTGGTTTTGAAAGACTCTTCCAAGAGTTTGAATTGTTTTAAAAAGCGCTCTTATTCCAAAGTTTTCACAATACAGTATTGTTATATCACTGTTACAGTTTCGTGTATCATCAACATGGTTGTTACGCCCATTCGCAATCGTAAACGTCAGCTGTTTATACTCCTTACTAAAGACGGAACATTTTACGACTGTTATCTTAATTTCTTATTTTATTCGCGTTGTATTAATAACATTTTTCCTCGTGTCAATAAAATCGTCTCAGATTTAACCACTTTCAGATATCATGATTCAAGTACCACTTATGAACCGTCGTTTCTTTCATCGGAATTAATTGTTTGAGTTGAGTAAATAATTCGCATTGCTGGGTTATTATAAGGAGACTTTATAATAACATCCTGGTGACAGTGCAGGACGCTGTACGTGCCATATCAATTAAATGGATTAACGAGCTTTACATCAAAGAAGTTGAAAGCAAACGCTGGTTCATAATAAATAGTAAAGTTTAATGGTGGAATGTGTCCATAAGAGATACTTGGTGTTCGAGCGCGCATGCGCGGAGCTCACGTCTTGTCGCTGTTCCGGGATCATAATAAACGTATGCATCTTAAAACATAAATTTTAAACCTTTGAGGATTTAAAATCTTGCACATGAAGTTTAAAACATTGGCTATTCTTCTTTACTTTCTATTCTTTGAAGGTAAATAACAGCTTAAGATGAGTAACTTTGTAAGGAACTTTGGAATAAAACTTAATGTATTTCCTTCATTCAAGTTTATACGGTGAAAGTCGTGTGATATAACGAACCATGAAAGCTTTCAATAAAACAGAAATACAAACATTACTAAAAGATTAACAATTTAATAGCATGGAGACATCAGAACTGACAAACAAAAGTAAATAAAAACAATTTAAAGTGCGACGCGATATTTTACAGCAATGCGATAAAACCATAAAACGACCAATTAATTGCTATTGAACGACTATATGACTTAATTCTGTTTAGTTTATTGTTTCATTTAATTGAACGCTTTTGAAAACTTTTATACAAGTCATAAGGGACGATATTTCTCACGAAGAAACTTTAGAACCGACTTCGAAATACCACAAGCTTATTTCTTAATTAAACCGTATGTTGAAGGCAGCTATTTTTTTCAAAGAAGTGGCTAGGATTTTCTTCGAAATATTTAGTATTATAATAAGAAGCTATCCAACCCGGAAAGTGAATAAACTACACGCCTGTCCCCACATCAATAAAAGATTGTTAGGTAAATTAATAATTCACGGCAATGAATATAAATCAAGCAAGTACGTGCAACGATCGTACGTGGACGGAGTGCGAAATGTTACCGGTGGTCGCCGACAATGTTTATTATCCATTTCTTTCTTTTTCGGACATTTTATTGTCCAGATGATTGATTAAATAACTGAAGAAACTAATGTACTTTAGTACTTAGAAAAGACTACGCCGCTACGCTGCGTTACGACGTAGATAAGTTAATGTTGATATTCAATAAATTGCACAAACATTATTTAATAAGAAGGAAGGGTTTTGGACAGCAGGTAACAGGATAATATCCCTGGCAGATAAGAATATGAAATCACAAATTGGTGTATAGTTTACTTTTCATTGTCGCCCTTCAATTGTTTGCTACGAGATTTTGCTACGAATAAATCACATCAATCACGTTTTTCGTAGTCGTAAAAGGTTTTGGTTACTTTTTTATTTTTTTTTGAGAGTTGATCGATGAAAAGATAGTATCTGTCAGGATGTAAACTTCAAATACAGTGTCGTCTAAGACAACGGCATATTGCACCTTAAAACTTCGACATAGGAAGATATACCAAGTTTGAGAAAAAGTTTGAAATGTTATTTATTGGTTTCTTATATCTTTTCCTGTTTCGAATGAACATACCTCCTTACCTACTTTATAAAAATTAAGGCAATATTTACATTTCAAAATCACAATCGTCTATTTGCTACGGCGTAGCAGAATGTTAAATGTTAACTAAACAACTAAAGTACGAATAAAAACAATAAAGTAATATTGAAATATGAATATTTGACCGCACACTGCTACTTATTGCATATATGTATAAGAGTTATTGAGGCAAAGTCAATTGAACAATACAACATTCTAATGAGTTTATTGGAAACGTTTACCATTCAAAAATATATGTAAATAATATTGCATCTAAAACACAATGCGAAGACATTGAAATACAATTAGACTAAATCGAGTGGCGTACCGGACGCAAATGCCCATTCAGATTGTTGATTGACGAATTTAAATTCAAGTTTAGAGCGCGTATAAGGGCGCTTACAGACCGCGGCGCGCTGTGTAGTGGCGGCGAGCATGCCGCGCACGTCCGCGCAGACGGAAGCGGCAACACAGACGCGCCTGTCACCTGCATTGGTATTCCACAAGATGCACAATGTGCCACAATGTCTCTATCGTGATGTGCCTCACCCCTACAACGTACACGACCAATAAAGATCAGAGATACACTGTAAAGTACAATTTAACGTACCTTGAACCCAGAGTTGGTCGACCCTTGAGTGTATCTGCGCGGATTTCAAGCCGACACAGAATGTAGACAGCACGAGTATAGCCACGAAAAGGACTTTTCCCGCGTCGCCTTGTAGGAAGCAGCCGAGGATGAACAACTGTTCCTGCAGCCACGCGCGGATCCACAGCGACGTGCGCCCGCCCTCGATGTTGCCCTGCAGAACGACAAACAAATGTCAATACACCATTCCGATCTAATATTAATCATAATGTTTTTTGTTAAATAAGATTCAGTGGCAGTAGTCAGGATCGACGGAACAGTAGCAACCATAAATGCTGTGTCACCGGCCAAACATGTCGGTTTATGAATGTTCCGATGTTATATCAATAAGCACACAGATTATGAGATCGCTTTGGCGGTAGATATAATAACATTGAACTCTTTAAACGTCGAAATAATTTCTGAGTTGATTGTGATTAATGAGAGTGGGCTGGGCGGCAGTCGGGCGGCAGTGGCGCCGCTCGCCCGCACCACATCGTCCGACACACTCCGAATCTCGTGAAGCGCTTACTAATTGCATAATAATAACTCAATCGACGTCTCGTGTTGAACGCAGCGATTAAGCGATCAAGGGTACGTTTGCCCTTTAGTAATGGCCATTTCGATAAGACGTCGAACGGTAATGTAGAAATAATTAGCAGTTTCATATTTAATTTACCTACTTTCTTAATATTATATTAATTTCCTCTGTGTTTCGACAAAGGGTAAGGTTATTAACCAAAACAACCATTTAACACACAGGCCAGTATAGAGCATAAACCCATATAAAGACTATGAAAAATTAAGCAATAATCTTCATGGTTTTACCTAAACACGCTACAAATCGTATAAGCAGACTCGGAACCGTAACATCATTAAATATTGCAGCAATCAAAACATCATTAGTGATTTCAGCAAGTTGCAGGCGCTTAATGCTCAATCATCCTGATTTACTGCAGTTGGTGAGTTCGCTGAACTGCCCGATATTTCCCACCGAATCGTGTTGTTTAGCTTCCGAGCGTAAATAAATAAATCGTAGCAGCAATAATGGCAGATACAGTGGAGAGTCGTAGAACGGTCCGGGCACGGTGCGGGCGAACGGGCGAGGTGAATGTCGGGCGCGCTGGGTGGGCGTGACGTCACGGCCGGAATGCGCCCGCGCCGCCCGCGCCCCGCGCCCCGCGCCCCGCCGCCCGCGACCCACGTGGAGCGTACGCAACACGCTACCACGCCGCAGCACCACCACCACCCAACACTGCTTCATTCATGCACCAAATTTGGTACACATATGCATAACATGCACCGAGGTAACAGCTCCGAGTGCAATTGTACCTGTCTCATTCAAACAGCAACGAGAAACCATGCGATGGTCGCACACGTAAACTGCTGACGCAAGTACTACGGGATTATTTACAATGTGTAATCCGCGATGCGCCGGCGCCGGCTACCGCGCTTCCTGCAGATAAGAGTTTGGCCCACTAGGAGCACGTTCTCACGATCTCGGCTCCCAGCGAGCATCAAATCAGATCGCTGTGAAGGCTACACTATACGACGCTTTGTCACTACTTGATACGGCTATCCAACGATTTCTGTATGATTTGCTATTTATTAATAAACTATTACATAAACAACTCTTTATCATGTTACAGGAAACTGTTCTGAGATAATTTTAGTGATGAATACCGAGCGATAGGCCGTACGATAATATGCAAGTACTCGCCGGCTGACTTTGTTTCTTATCTGAGGTCAAACGCGGTGCAATAATTGTCTCAATTTAATTACTCCATAAAGTGTCTCAAAATAGTGATATTCAGTTATTGTCAAATTTATCTGGTGGCCCACACACGAGTGGGTTTTCGATTGGTAATTAAATGTCCAAACTGCTACGAAATATTAATATTACTCTTGTATGAATTACGCATTAAACTATGGTCTTAAGTTCCAAATATAAATCAAAGTTAATCTCTCAAACAAAACTTGAAGAGCAGCTTTGTTTCTTAGATGCTTGAGGAATATTGTTCATATTGTTGTGGATGAAATTGCATCTAAACACGTGAGGAATGTGCGCCATATCCCAGCGAGTGCGGGCGATGCATCATTCAAATCTGTCATGTCGGAGTTATCAATCGAGCGAGCTGAGAGTGAACACGAGCAGAGTGAGTGCTGTGATTGGCGGGATCCCGACATCCTGTGCGGCATCGACGTGCACCCATCACGCGGCTCCCTACATCTGCATATAATGGCCCGTGGGTGTCGCCCATCATCCCATTACAATACACGAGCCTGTGTTTCAAACTTTCCATCAACAATAAACGCCTTTTTAGATTTCACAATAATAAACTTACGGCGATGTAAAACAAAAGGTTAAGAACAGTACTTAAACTTTTCTCTAGAAAGTTCGCTCATTCCTTTTAAGAGATTCTGATAGACTCGAAGTTACTTAACGTTGTCTAAAACAGTTCTTTAATGAGTTAAGCAATCCAGTGTCTAACTGTAAGTCGTGCTAAAATATTGCCCATAATTGGAAACCTTAATTAACATAATAATGACTGCTTCTATCATTAATGTGTTTTGCGCTTTCGTACTCACGGAAATCATATGATTCGTGTGTGTGAATAAAAGAGGCGAGAAAAAAACAAAGCCATTTGTAAGATAAAAAGAAATTTTATGACATGTTTTATCGCTTCCAGGCTACATTGTATAGTGTGCATGTATGATTAAAGATTCGAATGGCCCTCGTCAAGGACACACACGTTTGGCCAATTGTCCAGCCGGCCACCGGCGGCGCGCACTTGCCAATGCCACTGAATGTCAATGACATTCTTAAATTCTTTACGTAATTCTACGCACATATCTGACTAGGAGACATCAAAGAGCCTCATTCTTCGATACTAGGAAAACTGTTTTTGTGTTATCGTCCACATAGCACGTAGTAGCTAAATATTCAATGTACTAGAATTTTATGAAAGATCGAAACAAACAAGAAAGGTTTGAGATTTTGGGACAGCTTTTTATTACATAGTTCCACCAAATTAATAACTCATGATATCAACTGCTTGTTAAAATCACATAAGTTACTTTAATAGAATTTTCTCTCAAACATGGAATTGATATGATATAAATCAGAGCACCAGCTGTGAATTTCACAATTCTTCATAGACAACGTCTCTTATTTCCTGTACAACGATCATCTGCATATTAAAGCTTCGAAGAAACTGTTCTAATAACTGGTCCCCAATCCACAATATTTTAGATTCTTTAATTTTCCATAACGTTTACGGTAGATATATTAGAAAGACGTTTTGAAATCGAGTCAAAGTTGTATCGCAATATAAGTTACCCTCGATTGAGAAACATGGACCAACCTATCGCTTGACAAGTTACTATAACCATGTAAGTTAGTATTTGCAAATCAATAGTGGAGAGATTTGTTCAATGTCAATCCTGAGCGGAAAGCATTCAATAACATCGAGAAAGTTGCCAAGTTAGGTGGACCACGTAACCGGTTCCAGCGGCCATGTGATAGCGATAACATCGGTAAAGCACTAGGTTAATAGTTAAGATCGGAAGATAGAAAATATCTGGACGCATCTGTCGGAATTCTGGAGCCATTCCAGATATGCAGTATTAATCAAATTCGTTAATCGAAGAAGTTTATAAAATTCTTTTGATGATCCGCTTGCCGATTGGGAAGAACTTCCAAATTCTTTTGGGGACAGGGAATCAGTATGGAAGATATAATTTTTTGCGAGCCATATGCGAAGATCTTCAGGAATAAGTACTGCTTTTCAAATCTGGTCATTAAACACTTTCCCTACATCTCACATCGACGCGGAACCAGAAAGTTCCATTTACACTTGACTGGCTGCTAAAACAAGGGGAAAAACACCTGGTGTTGTAAAGCTACTGAGACGGAGGCAACGGTCAGTGATGGGGAAAATTGCAGAGTGCAATGATGTGTGTAAGCCACGTGTTGTGGCGCCCCGCATAATGCATACCGTAATCTGATATCAAGATTGCTGCCACCACATGCATTTCATAGTCTAGCAAACAATTCTTCCCATCCACTCGAAATTGGACATCCTTATAAGGTTCCACCAAATCGTCTGCACAAAAAGCTACATTGGCAAGATTTAAGACTACCTTAAAAACCATGTTTGGACCAATACATAATGAGCAGGTCGTCCCGAAAGACGCACCTTTAAAAATTGTGGATGTACAATCATTTATAGGTCTCCAACGCAGCTGCCGACCGCCTGTGAACGCAATGTTTGGACGAAGACAGACGATATGTGGGAAAAACTAGTGGAAAAGAGATGGAATGTAAACCTTAAAGAAAGGGAAAGAAACTGCCCCTTTGCTACGAAGGAAAGAGATATAAGATCGGAAACCACAAGATGTCTCAATTCCACGAGGCGAGCTCTGTGCGGTCTTGTCAGACATAAAACTTCGTAGAATAGCATTCTTTTATTTTTATATTGAGGAAGCAGTTATGTAATTTAAATGTTTGTTCATAACTTGAGAGGAGTTTTAATATCTATTTAGATCCAAATATTGGAAATTAAATTAGGTTGATGATATTCTAATCACAATAGTGTAATTGTTACGGTTGATTAAGTCCTTTTAAGGCTTCATATCAATAATTATGAAAAGGAAACTTAATTAACTACTTCATATTTCCGGTCATTCGTTTGACCGTGTATTTGATTAAAACATTCCGAAACAAACATGGTATTGAAAAATAATAAGGCTGTATATGTTAGGTTAGTGTGCGCGGGTGCGGGCCGCGTTGATGTCTCTATCGGCGCCGATGCTCTGCGCGTGCGCAGCCCCCCGCGCGCCTTGCTCCCACTGCGCCTTAATTGCTTCATCTTGCATACGACCGACCAAGTTCCTACATTATAAGTAACTACATACCCACTAAAGGTACGATACATTAACCTTACCACAGTGTACAGCTGTTTTTATGTTTTCTTTATATGTTTACTATGGATGTAGCTACGAAAATTTAACTTTTGGTAATGATTTTGGGAAACGTTTTTAATATTTTAGACCGTATTTGTGAAAAAAAGGCGTCCTGAAAATTGTTTCACTGCAGGAAAAATATATAAAATCTGCAGATACTTGAGCTAAGAGGAACTGTAGTGTTCTGTGTTCTGTGGATATTCTCTAGAGACATTTCAGAGTGGAAGTTTCGCGAATGTCGCTGGCAGGGGTGCGGACCACCGCGGGGCGTGCGTGCGGCCTTCTAGGAAAGCGCTACCTTCCCCGAACCCGTCTGCCACTGTGGTATGTTACACGACGTGGCTACACCTCCACAATTGCAAGGATTTCTATAAAAACTTTAGTCTTTAATTCTATTTGCTTAGAGTTTAAAGGATCATAGGAGGCGTTAATATCCCTATGTATGTCTTATGTTATTTTTTTATGGAACAGAAGACTGTCTAATGACCATAATTTAGCCTATTTATTCTAATTCCTCGAGAGGAGAAGTAACCAAATTGGGATAGCCACTTGTTGTTATTATTGTTGTTACTTTGCTCAGTACTTGAGTTATTATTTATTAAACTTAATGATACACGCCACACTACAAGTTTGATAATGTCGTCTTCTTAATAAGTAGGTAGCCTAGATGTTTTCATTACAAAATACGCGCGGCCTTGATAGTACGCACAGTTACCGCTAGTCGGCGCCACCGCTTTGCGCTGCCGCGTTCCTTAACGCGATTGGCATTCGCAGAAAAACAATCACACGTGCAATATGACAATTGAAACTCAACACTGAACTGTTGTGTATGTAGTGAACACTGCACCTTTTCAAGTTCGGAGAGCGCTAAGGCAGCGTCCACCCAGCTGGTACGGATGTACAGGTCGGCGCTGTGGCGCGCCTCGGCGGCGGAGGGGCTCTCGTGCGCGGCGGCCGCTATCCGAGGATTCGCAGGAGCCTCGGAATCGGGAGCCACCATGATCTCGGGGCCAGGCTTGTCACCAGTATCCTCATGAAGACGGCCGGGGTCCGTCTGGCGGCGCACGCTGTCATATCACTCGCCGCCACATAACCACACACTTGTACACCAGAATTCGTCACTTCTATCTATCACTTTACCGTACGAAACACGGAACGATACCGAGTTTCATAACAAAAATGACGTCGCGTTCGCGTGTTGACAGCGGCACGGCTCGGGCAATACTGATTCGAGCTTCGAATGCGTACACTGAATGTTTGTTGAGCCGCCATCATGATTCGAGCGATTATGTTGCCGTCTTGGGACCGAAGCCGGCCGAAGCGCGGCGGAAACGGCCGAGCCCCCTCGCCGGAGGACCACACACATATTGATTCTGTCTCGCTCACACAATTGAGAGGAAGAGGGAAGCTGAGCGGCAAAATAAAAGCATTGAATGAAGCTGCTACGAATGCCACCGGATCACAACGAATACACTATCATTACCGATATCGACGGTATAATTTGATGCCGTAGTGGAAACGAGGGCACGGAAAATCAAATACAAACAACAAACGCCTTCGGGCATTTGCAAAACGCAAACAGTGATGTAATGAGGAAATGTTATATTGACAGACTGGTGTCCACGAGTGTAGGATAGATCATGAACTCGGAGACACTTCAAAGCGTTGTTTACCCGCACTCACAAAAGTTATTACATCCCCACAATGACCACAAAGAGAGTACGTTTGCTAGCTAAACATTCCCTCTGTATACAGATAATAAAGGCGGATCAAACATTCGGACGCACCATATCATTTTGTTTACAGAGTTTTCTGAGTAAAAAGTTGGACGAGCGCGCCCCCGGCAGGGCGGCGGGCTGGCCCTTTGATGTTGCCGACACAAAACGCCGCCGGCGGTGATTTAACTAATGAATTTATTTAGCGGCCGCACTGACTGATTGCCGCGTTGTCCCCCTGCACTCGACACTAGACACTCTTGTAATTGATCTTTGATTACCAGGAAATTGCACAATAACAGCTGGATCTTGAAGTATTTGCTCAATATTTCTTCCGTTGCAATATATTATGAGTCTACGTAAAGAAATCTAGGATAACATACAGACCCTTAATGTAACAACCCACCCCTGTTTCTTCAGGACTATATCTGGTCTCCCAGATTAACCTTCCAGATATTAAACACCCAATTATTTCAATTCCTAATTTGGAGTTCTAACATAAAACAGGCTCGTTAACTTTAATTGTGACGTCATTCTGCATAACGTTCGATGATATACAATACTTTTGCGTTTTCTTACAGTGAGACACAACAATCCATAACCACTCGAAGCCCCTATTCATATGACAAATGTGACAATTGATTGACGGCGCGGAAGGAGGCATAAGCTGAATCCTCAACTAGCAAAGTTTAACCGTACCATGTTTTCGCGAAACGCGACTGGAATATAATCCAGAACCAGGGGATTACCAAATATAGCGGCCATATTAGTATTCTAAGGCTGACGCCGACATAGTGTGCTTAAAATCCCAAAGCATGTGATATACGTAAACGCGCCTAAAACATTTCATTAGTGAGCTCATCTAAGTTAACCAAACCCATACCAGAGGTGAAGGCATGACAACAATTTAAAACTTGAATGAACCGAGAAAGAATGCTTCGTCGTTTACTTTAAAAAACTTTAAAGTGTTAAATCGTTAAATAGACGATTAATGAAAAATGCCTTTATTTTGAAATTGTGGATTATTCTCCCCGTTTCTCCTCTTTGCTCATTATTCGTGTTTTTGGTTTTGACTTTCCCTAATATTTATTAAATTACCTAAGTCTTAAAATTATATTGTTATTCCTCGGTTTGAATTTTACATGTATATTTTTATCAAAAAACCATAAAAGATATCTTTACGTATTGATTGATGAGAAGCAATAACAACAATAAAACTTTACTACATTAGGGAGATAATATAAAGTGAATCGGATTAACATCTCAAGCCACACCTGACGACAAGTCGATTTCACGGGGTGCACAACCTTCCCAGAACCCGTGGAGGTGTAAACGTCCCTATTGAATCCATTCCACCCATAATGCAACAGATAGATCGATCTCGCGATATTACGGACCGCAAATATACTAACACCACAATAGATAAACCATTATAACAATACGGTACATCGTATTTCGCTGAACATAAGAATCGAATTCCTACAACAATTCGTTCTAAAGTTTCCCCATTGTTTGGTTTCTTAAGGGTGGCTAAACTTGGACATTTTGACACTTCGGCCGAAGACGCAGCGGGGTGTCGCTCTATACGTTTTCTTAGAATCTCGCGTGAGGTACGGGATTGAGACCATCCTGTGAAATGTTTCAATTATGAGATCAGAGCTTGGGAAATAAGCAACGATGGATAATAGTCGGTATGTGGTACTTAATTGAAAAGATGATTAAGTAATAAATAAAGTTTCAGTGCCCAATTATATAGTGAAGATAGATGTAGAAAGGATGTACTCCTTTAAAATAGCGTATGCGATATGCATCTAACTCGCATTCATGATAACCCTTTGTCATTCTGGTCAGCGATCACGATGTTTAATAAAAATTAGCAGTAGTCGTGCTGTCGACAGGCGTGACATTGACAAATTTATGGCGCCGTGGTGCACCGCGCCGACCTGAATTTTAGCCAGCCGATGCATACACAGACTTAAACATGACTGGAAAAGGCGACGGACATCCTTGGGAACAATTAAATACGCATTAGCATTATACATTTATCGTATCGCGTAAGGTAATCTATGGTTAGATGGTTATCTGGCATCTGACACTTCCAGATAGATTTTGAATGCGCTAAGTGGAGGGTCTGTCGGCTCATTGACATGTTGTGAGTGCGCGCGGCTGACGCGTATGTCGCCATACCATTTTATAGTCCTCGTAAACTGAGAAACGTGTCACAAGATGAATTTAGATACTGAAATACGGTAATTTTGCATACTCACACACACACTATTAGACAGATCAAGGACAGAATGGCACTTCGAATAAGTTATAAGACATCGAATGGGCACTTAAATAGTCGGTCTTTAAAAACTTTTACATATTCATGCATGAATAATTATAAAAAATTATAAATTCAGCTGTGCTTCAGCTGAATTTATAATTTTTTATAATTATTCATGCTCATTACTTATATTAACATTTTTTTCTTTAGATATTTGACATAATAATTGTACTAGCTGGAAATGGTATTAAATTCTCATCGTTTACTCGTACTTTAAATCCTGGACTCATCTTACTGCGGGTGAGAGTGGAAATGAATCAGTCTGTGATACATAGTCGTCGTTTACAAAACCCACGTCCGGATGACTCGTAAAATGTGTTTACATGTATGAATGGATGAACAATAAAACGTGTGCGTTTGCAGTTGATACATACATTAGTTGGGCGGCTCATGTATGCGCGTGCGCGTCGGACGTAAATCAACCACTTGGAGTATTTTAATTGCACGCTCTTCGGTTTCGCACCTCGCACCGACATCTTGATAAAAACATGTCACGCCGGCCCCTCGTTAAATAATGTAGTAGTTATAGCCATAAATTCTTTGATTTAGAACTCACTGTCCGTTAATTTACGTACCTACTATAAACCTCCTAAGTTGCGACTGCTATGTGGCGCCATACGGTATCATTTTCTCTATCATTAACAATATTAATGTTTATGGATTAAAGTATACGATTCCATGCAACAAATTAATAAATTGATCTTACGTATCGCGTTTCCTTATAATAAACACATTACTTCAATGGTTTTATTGACTTTGTAATGGAGTCATGAAGTAAAGCGATTAAAATGGTTGTAATGACTTAATGCCGGTAATGTTACGACAGTTTAAATAACAGTTATCTAAGTTACAAACAACTTATAAAATACTCTTTTCACAAAATAACTTAACAAATCAAACAAAAGTATATCCTGGAACATTTCATCCACTAGCTTCCTAACCGCAGCAATCAGTTTGGACCGAGAGCCAAAATAAACTTTACCAAATTATTTATAATTTATGTTTAATAGTGGAGCGCGGTGGGTGGTCCGGCGGACGCCTAATTGGATGAATTGCCGAGTTAGACGCACGATACACTGAATTAAACAATTTGTAGTTTTACCTGCCCGTTGAGCAACTATCGCGTAACCGCTACGACGCTACGACGTAGCCTGCAATTAAACAAACATGTACTTTTCTAATCCACTACGCGACTACGAGCAACTGGTTCTATAAAAACTGTGCAATTTATTATCGTAATAGTGCGGTAATAGGACAGCTTACTTGATGACAGGTGACAGCGCGGTGGGCTGTGAGCCTACCATTTTATATTTACTGAACTTATATGGAAGCATTTATCAGCCACTATTAAAGTTATCTAAGGTACTATAAACGATTTTATGGATGTTGTTACTTCCGCATTTCCTCTGTATATATTTAGTAGTCGACGTGCTCTTGTCAGTTCAGGGGAATAGCCGCAAAACTACGAGACTCAGACAGGCGTGCTCGTTACTTTGTGCAATTTGCTTCACCTTCATTGCACTTGAAAAGCTGAAGGAACCTTTGAGAAACAGCCAAGATGCAAGATGCCAAAAATTACAAATTGAAAAGGATGGGATTTTTAATGCTGCTAACAGCGTATGAGTCGGTTTGTACCAAAGGTAAATCTGTGGTCTGTGATAATTTTTAAGCTGAACAGTCTGAGCATGTCTGATTGTATCCTCGGACTTTAAATACCTAATTTAAAGAAAACCTTCAAATTGACATGCTCGAAACCCATATTGCAACTGCATTTTTATTTAAGTATAAACATTTTAAGTGCAAACTAATTTAAAATAACGGCAATATGTACTTACCCATTTTCAACGTTGTTCTCATCATAAATGCCGTACAAGTCGTAAAAGTGGACAAAAGGAAAGGGAAGTACTGATAGTGCCGTCAAGTGTCACAACGTGGTGATGCTATCAGCTCCCGATGAATAACATTTACGCCATGCGTGCGCGCATCCAAGTAATGTTCGAGCCAAGCTTACTGTTACTTTAACGGATCTACTGGGAAACTTTAAGTTTATGTTGTAACATTGTAAAGAGTATTTTAAAAAGTTATAACTAGAATAGCGGAGTATTACTGTCGTTTTTTAATCAAAAGTCTATTGCAGGAAAATAAAAAATATTTCAGCACTTCTTTTTTAGATATTACTTAATTATTTAGACTTGAATAATATCTACTTTCTGTCACGTCAATTCGACGGCCTAACTTTAAGGACCTCTCGAAGAAGAATCTTGTATGTACCTACTCATATCATCATTCTTGACTAACGAATTTAAAACCATCAGACACAAAAAATATACATAGCCACATACACGTCATAAAAACCACATATAAAAGTCAAACAATATGCTATCAGTTGTCCAATTCAAACAAATCATAACATCGCGTCTTGAGTGTTATTTTAATAATATCAGTTTAGTAAGATAAGTCTGTTTCCGAGTAGGCTGGGTAGCCAGGTGCGCGGTGGGTGGTCCCCTGACGTCTCTATGCTGGCCGGCCATGGACGTGCATCTAAATGTCCTTATAATTCACTACATCTGCCACTTTGCTCCAATGTAGGCGCACCATCATTCCACATTTATTCAGGACATGCAGAACATTTCTATTGTACCCTGAAACGTAAAATGAATCAGCCGATTATTATTCAGCGTAAGTAAAAGCAAAACGGGTTACTATAGCGTCCGTGAGCATTTCGTGGACAACCGTTCAATGCTTATCTTTTATTGCGATCTCATTGTAGCGTTTGTTGTAAATTTATAGCGGAGTATTATCTTACAATACTACTTTATTGTTTACTATATTTGGGGTAGTTATCTATTCATCTGTCACACGACGATATACAATTGAGTTATCGTATGTTCATTCATGACCGATTTATTGTATTTGGTCTGGCCTAGGACGTATTAATCAATTGTAGTAAACATATTGTGCCTTTAGTGTGTAAATTGCTGTCACAATTGCTTCACAAATGGAAATGTTGTGCTAGAAATATTTATACTGTGAATCATTGTTTCAACAGTAAATAAACTTACATTATAGCGATTAAGTACATTGTATTGTTTTAATTGAATGTGTTGTTATAAATAATATTGTCAAGTAACAAAATTAATCAAGAACAATTTTATTTAGAAAAACTCATGTACCATGATTTAGAAGTCCCGAAAATAATCGCTGTTGGCGTGGTCACCATCTCAGAACGCATCCATAATGCAAGCCCGACTGATATTTTCCATTAATGATACAGAATCTATTTTTTGTTACCAACTTAATTAATACTTAATGCATGTTTATAATACCTTAACGTGTACCTACTGATAGTTTAATTATTTTAATCAATGCCCGCACACTGCTCACGGCGGTATTATCCGCAGTCAAAGTATAATATTAATAATGTGTACTTTGTATTCCACTTCTAGTTATTACTGTTTACGTACTGGTTAATTAAGATGACAATTAAGAGTCTGGAAGCGGCATTACATCTCGTCTTTATTGATTTTTGCAGTCGTTTATAAACTGGTATGGTAGAAACGTACAAGTTTATAACTGACTACTTCCATCGTTAATCTAATGGTAGCTACACACTGTTTCAGGTTCAATTTCCTTGCCGGGGCGGTATTATTTGAATTATCAATTTTTGATCGCAAAAGAGTTCGCACATATCATAGCAGCAGAATTTTAGCCAGCACCTATTCTTACTAAATCATTGCAATAAATTATTCAGGATTGGTTTATTACAGATATAGCTTAACAAATCTTTTAATAAATGCTGTCCTACCTTTAACTTTACCTTTTTTTTTGTATGTAACTTAACTTTATGTATGTTAGCGGCCATTGTTGCCTGATATTAGGTTTAAACTGTGTATGAAATTTATTTTAAAGGACCCATCTGCTTAGTTTTCAAAAGTGGCAAATCTTCCTCCTAGAATTACATTTTTATGAACCATCCAACAGGATACAAGTACAAGTTACTGCTGACTCCAGCATTTTATTAAATAATAACCCTAGTAAAGTATTTTCTTCCTACACTATAAAACAGAAACAAATGCAGGTATAGCATATTCAAGTGCTTTACGATTTAGCAAAGCTTAGCCGTAAAGTAATTTATTGACTAGAACAATAGCTGAACACACAGGAAGCTAGTTAGTATTCACAAACACGTAAGGGCATCAACTTTAACCGATGCTGGACGCCTTCCAGATAGACGCCCATCATGCATCTCCGACGGACAATTGACACTTGAACACAGTTTTAAATCTAAGCTCACCGACAAAAGATCTTGAAACTAAAACTTAATACATAAGAATAAATCTTGAAACTTAGACTTTATAACACATACGCATATCAGTATTCCAAAATAACTGATACAAAAAAACAATAATTACCGTCTACTCTTTCTAATTCCCCCACGATAAGTATAATTTAAGTTACGGAATCTAAATTATTTCGCTTGAAGAATATCTATCTCAATAAGCTAGTAAATAAGTATTTGCGAGTCTGAAGGGATTAGAAAGAAAACCACCTAATAATCGCGAGAATTATCCATAAAAAAATTTCAAACTGCTGCATTTAAAAATTCCAAAAGTAGAAATCCTGTCAAAGTATTTATTTGCATATAAATAAAGAAGGTTCATAAGGTGTTGACTGTACCTGGACCTGATTCAGCATGAATAGTACAGTATAATAACTCTAACCAGAGTTTCAGTGAAATATCATCAGTTATTCGTCACAGTTGTATAAACTGTATCGACTGAAGATTTATGAGTTAGGTTGCAAAGGGTCACGGTTACAACCGTACAACGACTTTAAAACGCAATTACCCACGAAAGATTACTAACATCTCTTTCGGTTGTTAACAAAAACCCTTATAAATAAAAACATAAATAGCCATATGGAGCAATAAATTTGTTTATTGTACAATAAAATAATGTAGCGAGTTCGTGTTGGGTGGTCGTCGGCACAAAAAGCCGAGCAAGATGGCGGAACAACCCGTTGCCATAGAGACGCGACGCGTCCCCGCCTGTAACGCCACACAGTGCTCCAACTACAGCCTCTCATCTAAAACATATAAACGTTTCAACTTCAAAACATAATTGCGACGATATTCCCAAGGAATTTACTGGCACTTTAGTGTTTGCAGTCAATTCCTTAAAGACTGAGAAATTGCAGCAATGTAAACATTGATAGCCAGCTTCGTACACAATTAGGTATCATTCGTAAGAAAACACGCCAAATAAATAGAAATATCAATTCAATTTACCCTAACTCTATCGAATATCTCTATCGCTTTATGGTTGGCTGTAAGAGAACCCAATTCTGGGCTAAGCTCGCCGTTGTAGGTACATAACTGTCTGAATTCCTTATGTATTTACTGTTTTGTGTGGAATAAAGAAAGAATATCTGTATAAACAATTATAATAAATTTTTAGTTAATTTCTATGTCAATAAATTAAAATATAGCTACATTAGAGCTGTAGTCGTTATGGTTATGTAATCGTATGAGTTCATCCGTGTCTAATGAAAAATTTTGACCAAACGCGGTTCGGGCGGGCGCAGTGGGCGCGCGGCGACGAGTCTCGCTGACAGAGCGCTCAGTGGAACAATCAAGCCATTGTTTTGTACCAACCACGCATTAATTAAATAATACTTGTCGTTCCGTATAATGACTTAATTTTGTACCTGGACGGAACAACAACTGAGATTATTAACTCACTTTGTACTCGGAAATTTAAATGCGCACGAGTGTCCGCTCTGAACGTTTTTAGCATTACGTCTTTTAACTTTACAAGCAATATTTTGTTACAACAGCTATAAAAATACTTAACTCGTATGTCAAACCTTCGTATTTCCGAGCATAAATGCATAACTGCATAAAAGTTTATTACTAGCAAAAGTTTCTATTGCCAATAATTACAGGTCTGTAGCCGCGCGTTCTGTAATTAAGTTTTCCTTGAAGTGTGAATTTATTATATCTCGAATTGCATACATAAAATAAAATTATACTTTATGATTTTGTCATCGCAAACACGAATAAATCTTTGATTTAGTAAAAGTTATTTCCCTAAGACGGCGCATATACTGAAGCGTAAAATGCGAATAATAATGGTGGAAATAGAAGAAAGTTAAACGTTTCAATTTCAACTGCGCCTAAAGTACTTTCGGAGACCTCGTCCAAACAAATAAAAATGTTTCCTTTTTATTATATTAGTATAGAAGTATAGACATCCGATAAATCTACAATGATTGGCAGACCACCTCAAGTTGGTGACCATCAGATATTTATGGTCTGAAAAATTTGTTCAAAATTATACAAAGAACAAAGCGGCGGTGAAAAATTTAAAGGAAGATAGGTAAAAAACGAGCGGAAACGGATTCCTGACTAATCGCACAACGAAAATGTCTGTCGAACTAATGTCTCTATAGGGTGGCGCAGATTGATGGCGCGGCGATTGGGCACGCCCCGGCCGCTCGCCCGATCGCTTCTCAGTAGCTGGCGGCTACATTAAACGACACACAGCCTCCGATATGTTACATAGATTCAGCCATAAACTCATAACAGATGTGAGGGCCAGTTTCCTGCTATAAACTTACCTTATATGTTAATTTAATAGCAGTTTCTGCAGACATCTGCTAGCGAACAATTTCCTGCATTTTCCCACATTTATTTCACGTAATCTTTGCTAAACATTTGTAAGAAGGTACTTGATGATAACGGGGATAAGGAATTAGTTTGTTGATTACGCTTTTACATTGCGAAGTTTCATCATAAGTACAAAATTAGTCAATTACAAGATCCACTAAGTATAGAGTCATCTTCATTGATTGACATTCAACAACTAGCATTTTTCAAGTGAATTTGCCTAATTGTCGCCTCTACAGCCTTATTATATTCTATGACATCAGTGTCTGCAACAACAAAATACTCTTTATCTACGGACACGGCGATTACGTGGCGACAGGCCCTATAATACGGCTAGTAATGGGCTCGTCCTATTACCGGCCCTGCCGATCTACCTGAACTGATGAGCTTACTAAAATATCGCCTAATAACAATGTTATTATCGCCAGGCCATATGCAACCTGTCATTAAGGAGACATCATCATCAGTTATCATCACTTCCTAGAACAGTTAAGGATGTTTGTCTTTTCAATGATTGGTCAGTATTAATGAGCTGTGGACCATTCTGGGAATTTGAGCGAAATGCAGACTGCTTTTAGGGCTAATTCCACGCCGGAGACGAAGCATTCTTGGAGCGGTCAAAATAACTTCCTGAAACTCTAAAGTGATCACTCAGAAATCGTCGCTATTGAAGCCATTAGATTTCATAAAGGTCAACAGTTCAACTCTTCTAAAGAGGCGCAAGAAAAAGCGATTGATAACCTACCTACGCATGAAATAAGGCCTTTATACATAGAAGTACCTACATAGCTACATTACAACATCATTACTATCAGCGTAATATATGACGATGTCAGCTACAAGGCTTACTTTCCGACATCAATAACTGTTTAACGGAGTATACCGGCTACACGCTCCAATCAAACCAATTAAAGGTTAAGGTTAGAAATAAATATTGTCTGCGTGAGTCACGACGCTATGGTGGTCTAACTGTAGAATTTCGATACATTAAGACTTCAGGAGTTAATGAGCAATTTCTAGGAAGGTGTGAAGTGGAGAGGATCAGGTAATGATCGCAATAAATATTCGCTGTTTGAGCAGTCGCCGCCGAAGCGTCGCGTGTTTGGAAGGGTTCCTGTTATTTGTCAACTTGTTATTGCCTGTAATTATGGTCCTTAGTTTTTGTTTGGATGATTCCTGAAAAAGATATATCTCTAGATCTGGTAATTTTGTGTTTTCGAATTCAATTACCCAACATAAGCCTAAATTAACCCAAGAAGATGATGAGTTTAATTACTTCGAGTCTTGGTTAAGCCAACAGTTACTATATAGGCGGTTAGAACTATCTATCATTCAAATTGCATAAATAAATCTACATTAAATAATTACTATCTCAGTAAAGATATCCAATCCAATCTGCGAGTGTAACTTTTTGTTATTTACCGGCAAAAACTAAATTACATCTTTGCACCTAATAAATTGTGACAGGAGGAAGACACATCAATTTAAAAATAAATCTCATAAAACGATATTACAAATTATTCACAGTAATTTGGCCGAAACGTTAGGTGCGATTTGCGAACAATATTTCTTGGTGAATTATATAAACATTAGTGTTTTGTTGAGTTCATGTAACGTAGCGTATAGCCGTGGTCGCGGACTGAGTGCCCGGGGCAGGGGTTACTGAATGAGAGCTAGGAGTGCGCGGACGCCGATCGCGAAATTCGGCAGCGGCCGGCGCACGCGCGTACTCCCAGCAAGGCAGGTGTTACACATCCGCGGTCGCATTCATTAGGTTTTTCTGCACTTTAGTTTTTTGATGATGAATACTATTTTAAACTTAATATGGAAAAGTTAAGGAAAGCTCAACTTCCACTTTCAATTGCACTTAAACTTTTACTTACATGTGTATTGTTCTAAAAGGTTGTTATTAATATTTGACATAAATAATGATAGTGAAAGTAAGCCACATACCATTTTCATTTCTTATGTAAGTTGCTTATGTTTGACCTTTAACTTCTTGTTAAGTATGTCTGAAAGTTGAATATACCGATGTTATTTTACAGATGCATTAAAGATACACTTAGCTGAAATGTCTAGTGGATAAACATAAAAGATAGATGTTTCGAAGAATCGAGGGCAATAAATCATTTAAACAGAGTTGCATGTTTCCTCATGCGGAGCGTAACAGTAGCTCCCACCAATCAAATTTCAATTAGGACGGTTGTATCGGAGACAGTCACATGTCAATCAAAGCCCATATCGATGGTCGCTGTTCGGTAGCTGGTGTAAGGGGAGAGTGCTAGTGGATGCAGGCTGCGGGGCGCGAGCCGCGAGTGCGGCGCCCCTGCGACGTGGGTGGGCGCGCTGTGTGGCCGCGCGCTGGGTGGGCCACTACTGCGCGCACGCATCACACACACGCGCGCCGCACCAACACACGCTCCCGACGCGCAAATAAACACAATAATCAACTAGCGATACTTTACTCCGTCACCGGATAGAGCAATCGCTCGGGGAGATTATTGCAGGAATCGCGGCGAGTGACACGCGCCCGCGCCGCCCGAGCCTCGCCAGCGCCGAGCCCGCGAGCTCGCGTACCGCCACGCAAACTACACACTTTACGACCTCCCATCCAAATACACTAATTTCCCAATACGATTACATTTTACGAATAAATTCCTATTCATTCATTGAAGTGTCTAGGTTTAAGGATCATAAACTTCCTCCAAATCACAATGTAAACATTCAAGTTTCGTATCTCATTTCAAATCGACGATTTGTCTTATTTGTTGAGTAAACTAACAATAAAATCCAGTAGACCACCGACATCAACTGGATTACCAACAGTATCGATATAAATGGAAATAAACAGAACAAAATGTCCGTAATCTATAAGATAACTAATGTTACTCGTAGAGCTCTATTTATACAGACTTATTCTGTTTTCGAAATAGACTTGCAGAAAATAAAACATTAAAAATAACGTTAAAAGCGTTTCTGGCAGCGCGAGCGTCAGCGGTGTGCTCTTTCATTGAAAAATACTAAAGTGTCGTAAAGTGTGTACTCATCTTTCGCCGTATATAAAGTTAATTGGCGCAAAAACTTGACGCCTGTTGGCGCAAGCGCAGCCGCCTTGATTTATAACTTAATATTCAATCGTAAACGTAATGGAGCTCTAGAATGGGCAGTAAAACCAGCCGATAGTGGCGACTGCGTAAATTGTAACCACCATTGCCTAGTTGTAACTAGAACTCGTTCGCCCTAATGATACCGGTGCCCGTAAAAGGATGCAATTTAAAATAAACGGTTATATCGGTCAATCAGTGAAATATATCAGAAACTAGCTATGAGTAAGATAACTTTTTGTCATGCAACATGATTGATACAGCTAAAAGAATGTTGAGGGCAGATTCGAATGGTCCAGACGAATTGAAAGGCAATACCTGTCAAATTCTGTGTTGATCGATCACCGATCTCACACAGGGCATGCTCACATTTTGCACAATTTTTCCCATTACCTGTGTACCTTTGTTGGGTTTTCTTTTTAAATTCCTTTCAATTTTGTTGAAATATATTCAAGTAACAATTCAATTTGACAAATTGCATCAAAATGGAGCTAAGGTTTTTCACAAGCTACGAATAAGAATACTAGGTACTACGAACTTGGATCGAAGTAGGAAAGGGCCCACCAAAGAAACGGAAAGAAGGTCCTGTAATTTCTGGCAGCTGTTAGGAATACTTAATTTAAGCCCGTAATATTTCAATCAAATGCTGCTTGCAATATACCTAAATAAATTAAGTCCTTCGATTTTGTTTAAGGTAGAGGAAATCAATTTTAATATTTTAGTCCTAAGATCAGTCATAACTTTAACGATGGGACTGCCGACCAGTCGACGCGTTAAGTCGTCGCCTACGAATCACTTCGTCATACTCGTACGTCATTTGTTCAGTACTCCCAATTTTTATGTGGCCATTGTTCGAAACGGCCTGTTTTATTGGCCGGTAGCCTCCCAGGACGACAGCGGAACAAAGGAAATACCGCTACGTGTGAGTTTTAAACTCGTACCAATTCGCACGCTGGATGTCGCCCGCACCGTGTTTGAGTTTCGTGCCTGCTCTCATATTGGTTCTTTCGTCAAGCTTCATTAAAGGTAATAAGCGGCGCTCGGTGTACATAGGGGCTGTTGCTTGTAGGTACTCTATACACAATTTAATACAGACAAGTTCAAATAACTTGTTCGCTTCCCATTCTGTCAGAGCACTTTCACTCTCTACGAGAATACCACTGAACATGAAACACCGTCTTACGATATGTATTTCTAACAAAATATCTAGATTTTTATATGGGCAGTCATAAATACAAAATATTTATGCGAAACTATAATTATTTATTATCTGCTCGCTAATAAATAATCAACGTAATATTGCAGGCACGCTCCCGATCCCGATACATATCTAGCTTATGCGAGGAACTCACATAAATACAGCAGATACATTCCGCTAGAAATACACCATTATACCGACCTAGCGAACATTATAAATGAGGCTTGAATAAATTAACAGTAAAATATAAAAGTTTAATAAAATATCTATATTATCTAGTGTCAACACTTTCCATAAAGATTGACATTGAAATCGTTACCAAATAATTAATTAGCGATTACACTATTAAAATGCCGTAGACGAGCCGTGCAGCACTAATGACAGACCACCAACGTCCGATTACAAAACTAATAATACAGAGTTAAAAAACAGGCACACATAAAAACAATTATGTTTGACCGCATTGCCATAAAAGAGAGTAACATGACCAATTTGAGAGCAATTAAGGAGTCTAATAGCAGGAAAGGATAGTAAGGAACGTGAGCGCTCGCCTCCACCGCTGCTTAACCTTCATGTTTATTCTACGATCCTAGATATCATAATATTTACATCAACTTTCCATTTTTGAATTGGCAGCAATAGAGCTATTACTTTTCCTTTAGAGCCTCAGAGTTTACAGGTCAAACAATTTGACACGAACTAGATAGACTAGATCGATATTCGAATTTTGTGGCATTTTAATACATTACCTATCTATATGAGGTTTTATCTCAAGAACAAAATGATGATATGAATCACTTCATTATCACTGTACCTGATATAGATGTAACTCCTACGCTATTTAAAACTCCCGATTTTCCTTATCATTTCCCCGATCTCAATGATGCTGAGATCCAGTCAGATTAAGTACATGATTCCTGAAGGCATCAGGAATCATGTATTTAATCGGACTAGCGAAATCAAATGAAGTTGAAGATATGTCTTTTAGAAGAATCTTTGTAAGGGCTACCCAACCTACGTTCTGGTGCTAAGTCTGATTATTATAAACAGGATTATCTTTCAATGCCTGACATTTGAATGGTCGCAAATTGCTGCTAGCTGCGTGCTCACAATAGCTGTAGTTGGTCGCAGCTCACAATGCGGTTGCATCAGCGTCGTGGGTGGTCGGCTGTCACTCAGCGCGCTATAATCAATTTGTTCGGCGTTCGGCGCGGGCGCACCCCGAGCCCTGCACTAGCGACGAGCACCATACATGCGCTTTTCGTCACGCATCCTGTACGCATTTGTCTATTAATATGTTTCTAAGACGAGCCGTGAGAGACTGCCAGGACAAAAACTTGCCACATAATTAAGCTTTAAAAGCCCCCATAGCGCGGCTTTACGTAATAAACACTGAAGAGCTTTTGGGCTATAATTATATACAATGTATCTCTAAAGTCTAGCTGCAAATTCCGACAATAACAAAGATATTGTTGCGACTTTATGCTGGTAATAATTATTAAACATCATTTTAGATTTGTTCTGGTCATTCTTCTACATTACAAAACTGTCCGTAACCTCGAAGTAATTTAAATTAAAGTTTATATGCACGACTAAATTCATGCAAAATTATACAATAGTTAAGTAGGATGAACGTCTGTAGATCATACTAGAAGACCACCCACGTGGAATAGTTTGCGGCTAACTTATGGTCAAGTTTTGCAAACAATGCCATTCCTAGTGTAGAATGACTCAATTAGCAGAACGCACGAGATAAGGCCGGCTGCACAATGGGCTGTAAATTGCCGTGGGTAGAGCCGGCTGGACTTGATTATGATCCTAAAAGGAAAAAGATGTTTAAATAGTGACAAAAACTTGAAACTTTGTACAAACTATCTCACGATAAAGCAAACAGTGACATTACAAAAATGGAAAGTAAACAGCATAATCAATCATTAACGGATAATTGTGGCGGCGCAGGTCAGCGCTCAGAAAAACTGAAACTTAATGAAAGGGCAGGATATCGTCCATTCCCAGATTTTTTATATTTTTTTATCTTTGCTTTAGTCATGGTGGTATTCGACTGCTGAACAAACTTAGCTTGGAGCGCGACATCGATAATTCACTCTTCAATCTATATCTAAGCTACTGTTTCCACTGCCATGAGTTACGGTTTTCATTCTAGGTTTTGCACGATAGACAATGTCTTTACATTGATTTCTAATTCTTTGAGTAGGTAAATTATAAGACATTACACATATTACAGATCTTTGTCTGCTTCACTTCCAATTACACCTTGTAATGTTCTTTTTGATTAAGGTATATCTGTTTTGCTAACTTCATTTATTAGGTCTTTAAATCATCTTGTTGTAGTAAAGTAGGAATATGATAAACTTTTTCTGAAGAATACCCACAAAACTTCTTTTTGGAGCCCTACGTGTGCCAGGACAACGGTAACTCGTTCCGAAAATTCCAAAGCCCGAGCAGGTCAAAATAGTCAGATCAGATTCGAAAATAGTTTTAAATGGAAACAAAATAATTCTTCGTACCAGTTCATAGTTCCATCATTTAAGAATCACACGGTGACGTAACTATGTATGATCAATGACCATCTTCGTGTTGGTCGTCGCATTCATAATGGAAAAACTGTATTAGAATGGAAACCCACAATTTTCTGGCAGCAAGGCTCAGTGATAGGCGTGCATCCTGCGTAAGTCAAGTCGGTACGCACCGCGGCGGCGGCGAGCGATCACAGCGCGATTATTTACATTAATCCGTCGCGCTGTCATCGCGTGGGACCGATGACGAGCGCGACTCGCTCCTGAATTTATCTTTAATGTTTTTTGTATTAAACTTAATTGATTTATCTGCATTTTGTACTTTAGTAATCGCTCAGAGCGGTGGCAGGCTTTCATAAGCCTGCATTGCAAGGTTAGCATATTTAATTCCAGACCAGATGCTATTCGATTTGGTTCTTTTTAGTCATGGTGACCTGGTGGTTTGTGTTATACTTTTTTGCTCATATTATTTTACTCTTATGTATAGCTAATTCAAGATCATTGCTTTATAAAAGAAGGCTGTTTTGTAAAAAGAATAGAGTGAGACCTACAGATATCTTGGCTACTGAAAGCCCGCAACGACTGTCAAAGATGTGCAGATGAGTGATGATTGATCAATTAAAGTCAAGTTAGACATCAATTACTATTAAATAAAACTTAAAATATGACTACACTAGAAAACATTTCGGTTACAGACACTCCATCTTATTCTCTTCTAACACCTTTTTAGCGTCAGTCGGGTCGACACAAAAGTTTCGCATGATTTTTTGTCGCGTATCTCGGTGAGCTGTGATCGTTAGTTGTGAGAAGTCCTGCTCCTGTATCAACAGTCTGGCTGGAACTATTAGCACGGAGCCGTCAGCGGCTGTTTACCGACACAGTTAGCAACTGCTTGTTACCTCGAGTGCCACCGGATAAGACAAACAATAACGGCGACGGTGTCAGCCCAATTGGCCGACACTTTTGCATTGTATTAACTATAAGAAGCTCTCAAGTAGTCTGAAGTATTAGGATCGGAAAAAATCTTCTTATAGGAAGCGCCATTGTTGAAATTCTTGAAAAGGATTATCGCATGTTACGTCTGAATAGCCATTTATTGAGAAAATAACCGCCTCAATAATCTCTAGATTAATGTTACTTTGGTAAATGCATGGTAAATCTAAAGTTAGGACTGGCGAAAGTATTTGTGTTGATAACATTAATTGTGGTTCTAATTACAAAAACTTACTTGCTGACATGAGCACACCATTATCGCGTGTGATATGTTATTGCGACACTAACACCGCTAATTTCATAAACAATCTGTTTAATTACGAACGACATCATTAAGTAAATACACGTGTTAAACAAGGCTTAACATGTGCCTACATTTACATAATAATAATTACAAGTGCGACACGCAACTTCGTATTAGATGTAAGTTAAGGGTAGGTGTGCAGTGAAGCCTGTATATTTTCCCCTCGTCTCGTCCACGTACCCCGTGCATTGTGTGCTAAGCTGTGTGTAGTGTGTACTCAGGACCGAACAGTAGCTGTTTGTGCTACCTGTGCTACGCTCTACCTGCGCAACGAATACAATCCTTATCATTCCATAAAATACAACAAAATCCAACAGCAAATACTCTAAGAAGGATTTCGAAATCAAACAAACCGAATGCGATAAAAAACAACGCTCTGAAGATCACAGAACGAGTGGGTAGACTTAGTTTCATTCTATTTAAAATTAATCCTTCCAAAGTTTTACGTTTACTTGACCACAAGTTTATGTCGGAGAGGAACCAAAACATAAATCTTACCAAGAGACGTGTTTAAAGCGAAAAAAGTAACACATGTCCAAACCATGTTTTAGAGGGACTAATTTCCTTTGGGGATTTAAGTTTTTTCTTTTGTTTTTATGAGAAAACAAGAGCGAGATACCACCCACGTCGATTTACGAAGGCTTCGCATGGATGTGAGTGATATAGTCAAATAAAAGCATTAGCGTTAACACTGTTGTGTCTGTACGACACTGAGGAAGACGGATATTACGAACTGCCTCAACTCATAGCCAGAGTACAGATGAGTACGCAAGCGGTACTAAAACTTCAGCCTAATTACCTACTTTATTAAGGCTCTCAATGTTTTGATGTTCTGCGACAGTTATCTTTGAAATTGCAACTTGGCATGATACTTAATAAGACATTGGTAGAAACGCAAAAATACTAGATAGTCTGATTTCTGTCGAAAGCTGTGATGCTTTCAAGGTGAAATTTTGGAAAAATCACATAAGATTTAACTAGCCTAGACGAATCAATTATAACACAGATAAAATTTTAGTTTTCAATGGAGCCGACGTGGTGAATTAAATGTTACCTGCACAACAGTGGAAGAATTTAGTTTACTGATGAAAATAATTAATAAATTCATATAAATATGAAGACAAAATATGCATTGAAGAAAGTGTAACAGTTTTCTCGTCGACCGTACGATGTGTCACACGACTTTGCAGCCGCGATAAGAGCGAGTTCTCTCCGTGTAGCACTGACAACGCCTCACCGCACCTAAGTACGCCCCCCTGATGATCTACAGATTTCATCTTGTCCTTATTTGTATAAAACATAATATTGTGTAAAACAATACACAAATAAAAAAACAGCACAAATAAATTAGGTCCACCTACCAAAAGAGGTCGAGCAGGTAGGTCTTAACAAAGGTTTTTCAATCAATAACTTAAAATCCATTCTAATTTATCAACGACAATAACAAATTAATAAAATATTTTATCGTTAAATATTTTGCCGAGGTATCATTCGGCTATGCTCTCAATCAAAAATTCCAACGGTTTGACCGTACAACACGAGACCGCGACCGCGATCCCCTTTGACCAGACATCGTGAAATATGACGGTCGCCACACTACCTCGCGAAAAATAAAACACATAATACAATAACCGCATTCAAATTCACAAAACGTTACCATATAAACCTACATACAAGCTACACGTAAATTACCCACCGCCAAAGTACGACTACACATACCTCATTTTATTATTCGGGTAAATTAAGTTCTTACGACCTCATAATAATGAATCGTTTTTAGATTTATGCAGGTCTTATTTACGACGACACGTTGCTTTTATTGATCTCAGAAGTGGATATTATGATGTGATTATCAGGTTCTATACTCATTTGATACGTCACAATGAATATGCAATAAAAATAAAGGCTCATTTCGGACTCTTCGCGAGGTAAAAATACGAATGTACGTGTTGGGCGATAATAAAACGAATGAGCTGACATTTATCTCGGATTTCGTTATTCTTGTATCTGTTGGTATCGTTTAGTATAAACAGATATACAGACGCTATGTTTAGGAGTGGTTGTGAATCGTCTTGGGTGGTCCGCGTCGGCGCGCGGCGGCCCGCGAGCGCTGCCAGCCGGACAGAATAAGGCCGAGATTTGTACGATATCGCGGGCTCCAATGAAATTGAAATAGATAGCGAGTTGGGATTTATCTCGCGTCACATCAAATCTAGTGCACCGGTGCGCCTAGATAATATGTCACCTCGGAACATTTACCAGGCCATATCTCCGCCGCCATTACGGACCGGCGCGAACAACCAACAAGCCGTGACGAAATCGTATAAGATTACTATTTAGATTTGATTTTATGTCTACCAGCTACTTTACTGCCGGCAGAATTGCCATTAAATTAAATTTAATGTTTGTCAAGCGTCGGATAATTTCAAAATAGGTAAACGGTATTTAGACCTACTTGAGACAGTATAGCAAAAGGAAAAGATATGGTTTCGATCGTCACCCGTTTACATTTTATGGTCATAACTCCCACACAAATTGCTTATTTATACCAAAATTAGTTGGTACTAAACAAACGCGCCGCCGCCCGCCACCGCTATTCAGGCTTTTAATTATTTTCCATAAAGAGAAACGCCCAGGTGATAATAAAATTTACATTTTGTTTAACGACTTGTTATACATAGCCAGTGGGTTCATTTAATACAAATACCCGCATATCCAATTTAATTAGATGCATTTGTTTGGTATATTATTATAGTCCAGTCATTTTCAGGTTTTATCTGTGGAAAAAATACTAAAAAGTAGAATTCAAAGAGTAGGAAACTGTAAATCCCGCGCAACCCTGTTTTATAGTCTCTTCTTATCTAAGGATGCTAAGAAATATGTAAGTATGTATTTCATAACAAAAAGGAAAATACATCATACATAATTTAAATCTCAATTCAAAGTCATTAAAAATATTAATAACCAATAATCTAATATCTTAATTCCTTTTCCGAAAACAAAGCAACACGCAAACTTTCATCACTAATTTCCGAACTCATCAAACTCAATAAATATTTCTCGGAACGTTCTAAACAATCATTAGGGTTGTCCTTCGAAGCCTTCCTCATATACTGACCAAGGAGTTCCGTATACGTAATTATAGGCTGCAGAGCCTGCAGACTAGAGGTTTACGAGCTCAAGTAGCTCGGAGGTTTAAAGGTACTCAGGTCTGACCTTCCGAGAAGTGTATCAGTTAGCAAAGCGACCACCCGCGACGTATTGTTCCGTTGTCACCTTTTGTACGACACTTGACGCCATTATTTCACTGAACGACTCACTATCAATAAGCCGTATCATCTTCTAATTCGTTAGATTTGCTCGTGACGCATATTGTGTAAGTTCCTGGTTTTAAAACTAAGCGTATTAAACGCTTAGTTATAAGGATCCTTAATTGCGTAGATATGGGATAAGGTGCAAAACCATCTTCTTTTTGCTTCTGTTATTAATGGGACTGAATGGAGATCAGCTTGCTAATCGTTTTGTATGTAGTAGGTTTTCTTCATTTTATTTGGGAAAGAAAGTGTAGGTACCTGAAAAGTACCTGCTCATTGGCTACATAACTTAGGCCAAGCTCTATTACTTAGGTACGCTGAAACGTGTTAATTTGCAAGTCAAAAATGTTTTGATTTCTTATTCAGCTCCCAAATACCTTCGTAACTTTCCATGGTTGCAGTTTGGTGAACAATGTTGCAAATTAAATGGGCGCCGTCGAATTCGCGCGACAATCGGCACGGACGCGCACGCGTGACCTGCCTGCTGAGTGCCGCTGTTGTTCAGCGTTTATGACGGCTATCCATCTTTGAAAGTCGTTGAGGTTAATCCTGAGTGCATCGAACACTAACAATGTAATGCTGTGTTATAACCGCAACACCACTTTTGAGAACACATTGTATTGTTAAAGAGCTTTGGACGTAGTAGGTAACCCATACAAATTGGCTTTCATATAAGGCAACGGCATAAGGTTCCCTGCTGCACTTTGCACAGCTAGTATCTAGAATTAATTATTTACAACACTGCTCGAAGATAATTAAGATATCGTAAACATTACACATGCGATTACATAAGTTGTTGCACGTATTCAGACTATTGAGTAATATATGGAGCGGTAATTTAATTCACATTAGGTACGAGTCGGCTGACGGACAGTCGTTTAATCTTTTCATTGGCAGAGAATGAACCGAGCGCGGTGGCCCGAGGCGACTCACGCCACCGGCTGTCAGCTCAATCCTTCATCTTCAACAACTGTACGACAAAGACTGATGCAGACATAGACATATTAGGGCTGCTACAAGATATAGGATTCCAAGATTCTTGCAAACGAACACGGTTCTGTAAGGACTTGAGCAATATTAAGCAGAATTCGTGAATCATCCCCTGGTTTCAAAATGGGCATTCGTATTTACAACGAAATAACACATCAACGAAATGTTTGAAATTCCTAACCATGTACAACATTAACTTTATTATTTAAATTCTCAGCGCCCACTGCAAAATTAAAAACACACAGCAATTCTATAAACCCTCTCGTCGGCCTACGCTTTCGATCAAGATTCTTAACGCTTATCCTTATAAGCCCTTGATTGAGATACTCCGGACTTATACGGTGAAATAGCATGTCTAAATACAGTTTCGAAATCAAAACATTAATGTAGTTTATAGTTTTTGTGTGCTCGGCTACCGCACACAGCTCTGAGCTCGCGAACCTCATTCATCAGGACTGATTGATTGCAACTGTCAAAACGGTAATGGCGGCGAGTACCGCCATATTGGTCCCGATGAATGCACCTAAGCCAATATTAATGCTGGTTATTGATGGGCCGCCGCCAAGTTCACGGTTACTTATTAGATGTGTAATTTATTAAACATTGTGTAGATACGTGTTTGGAAAGAGGAAAATAAACCAACTTAACTATCGGGTATAGGCTGTCAGATTTCTATTTGGGTCCAGTTAGTAAGGGGAATTGAAAACGGTATCTATTCGTCGGCTGCAAGAACTTCTCTTGGAAATCACAAATATGGAACAGCTGGTTCCGTTAATAAAGTTATTGGGTGCTTGAAGCAGTCTGCGTCAAGCTTTTTTCCAGTTTACAAGAAAATCAGACCCACATGTCACACGCTTTACTTTTTTGCAGCGACTACTTTCTATTGCATTTATTTATGTCTAAGTTTCTACGTGAGTCAACTACCTCTCCGGATGCAGTCGATAAAATATCTGTGGTGTTAAGGCAAAAGGGGATGAGTCAAAAAACACAACTTTTCACCAGGGGCTAATCAAAAAAACGCGTGTTTGTTTTGTAAGAAAAATGCAGTTTAATCAAAAGTGTATAGAAATAATTAACACAACTCTGTTTTAATTTTCATTTATTAATTTAGTCGTCTTTTATATGTACCCGAAAAATATTTTTATTTCTTAATTATTAAAATAATTGACATATCTCCTTTTTCCGTAACACGGTAAAAATTAAAAAAAAATCCTAGAACGACTCGTCTCTTTATTTGCTATTATTATTTACGTATATACCTTTTTTTTTGGCAGGGGGGAAATCCTCATGGACTTCCCTCCACCTGGGGTCGGTGGAGGGGGTGTGCCAAACTCTTACCGGCTAAAAACCCACCCAGTGTTGCCTTCAATTACCTATTGTCGAGGGCACGGGTATCGCCAAAGCATTCTTCCGCACCCCCGACAGGTATTGGCCCCCCAGATGTTCAAAGGCGGGCCCCGTCAACCTCTGTGGCCGTCACCCAGCGGCCACAGCAAACTCCACTAAGAGATGCGCGCGCAACACAACGCCACCGTCTCGAGGCCTGTTTCTGATCGGACGACAGACGCCCCTAGTCTGTCGCCCGCAGGCCGCGCCCTATGGTGGCCGGAGATTAGTCATTCTGCGACGTCCTCCACGTCTGCTGCGGGCGGGGAGAGAGGAAGCAGCTTCTCTCTCCCTTTCCGCCGCCTCCTTTCAAACCATCACATCCTCACAAAAGGATGCGACGGCGTTCCATCCATCTTCGCTGCCGACCATGCAGGACACGACAGCCGGCAGCGAAAGACTTCCCGCAGCGTCTACTTCTGCCGCTAGGTCACGGCGGTGCGTTGCCCCAGATGCCACAGTGGTGGCATTCGGGCGTGGGCTCCCGACCGATGCGACACAGGAACTTTCCGAAACACCCATGTCCGGTAAGGACCTGTGTCAGCCGGAAGCTGAGGGCGCCGTGGCGTCCCTCCAGCCACTCCTTCAGTATGGGCCTTACCGCCGCGAGAGCGGCGTGCCATGCCGTGGGTCGCGCAAGTCGCTGCTCCCATTCCGCAATGAGGTCTTGGCGGAGCTCTGAACTGCGCAACTCAACTTGCCGAGGCACGAGGCGCTCGGCCCGCCCCACCGCTTCCTCGCACCATGTATAGAGTAACGCGAGGGCTGTCGGTCTCGATCCGGCTAGGAGGCATGCAGCTTCGAAGGAGATCGTGCGGTATCCTCTTATAACCCTGATGGCCATCGCTCGCTGTGGTCTTCGCAGCACTGGAAGGTTGCGGGCCGTCAGGGTGCTCGCCCACACTGGCGCGGCGTAAAGCGCCATCGCCCGCACGACCCCCATATAGAGCCTCCGGCAGGAGGTATAGGGTCACCTGAGGTTGGGCAACAAGCGTGAGAGCGCTAAAGCTGCGACCAACAACCGAGGAGCGAGCCGCTGGAAGTGTGGCCCGAAGTCCCAACGACTTTCGAGAACGAGTCCCAGGTATTTCATTGTCGGCTTCACAGCGATGGTAACCCCTCCCACCACGATACTGGACCCCGGAGGTGGCTTCTTCCTTGGCCCATGGAAGCAAAGGGCCTCGGATTTGTGCCTGGCCACTTCGAGGCCAAGGCCTACCCACGACCTGCGCGACACTGGCTGTGGCCCGAATGGCCGCCTGCCGGTACGTCTACCCATGTGCTGTGACTAGCGTGTCGTCAGCGTAGCATATCACGCTGACGCCGTGGAGAAGCGCATCGCGCAGGACCCAATCGTAGCCAATGTTCCACAGGAGAGGGCCAAGAACCGACCCCTGAGGAAGAGATGTTCTGACGAACCCATCCTTCTCGATCCAGGTACACGACAGCTCTTTCGGATAAATAGGCCCCGATTATGCGACGGAGGTACCCTGGCACTCCATGATAACGGAGCGCCTCCTTTATGATATTCCAGGGCAGGGTGTTGAACGCGTTAGCGATGTCATGCGACACCGCCGAAACCACCTCGCCCCGGTCGACTGCTTCCTCCGCCAGGACCGCCAGGACCCTCACGCGTATGCGTGGAGGAAGCAGTATAGCGTCAACTGTTGAACGCCCTTTACGGAAACCATACTGGTTGTCCTCCAGATCCGAATCAGCTCATAATTTAAAGGTTTTAAATTCATCATACTTACGTTAAATCGAACTTGTTAATCCTATTCATTTCTGTAGGTTTCAACACTCAAATTACCCACGTAAACCATAATTTTAGGATTTTTTGCACCGTTGCACTAGTAAAAAGACGTCAACTTCGCGCGCGAAATGCAACTAACGCGGAACGACGAATATGAATTTAGGCACAAGTCGACTTATCTCATTATACCTAATTTTATAAGTAAAGGATCACGTATGCAATAAGAAGATAACTAGACAAAACTCCTTTTTACTTTTTAGGTTTTGCTATTTATGACTAGACTCGTATTTTTTATTGGAGATTCACGAAATAAAATACATTATATTGAATTATCTCCTTTTTACCATGATAGTTCGTAAAATTTTGTACCCAACTGTGTAATTAACTCATTTTTCACAATTTCTGACTCATCCCCTTTTGCCTTAACACCACAGATATAGTCCGTCCTATTCCATAAAAAGATGGCAACTGCATTTGTGAATTAATTCGAATACTTTTTCTTAGCTATCTAAATTGCCAGTCAGTAGACTGAATAAAATAGGATCTGGGACTATAAACACAATACAGTACTTCGATCAATGGCCCATCATTTCAACAGTACAACTGCAGAAGATACGACGTTGGCAGTCACGTAAAACTGATTGCCGCAATCAATCTTTAATTGAATTCGTATCGCGTTTTCGATCTCCGAGAATCAAGTCCCGATCCCACCAACATTCATTGGTACAACATGACGAATTGGAATAACTTCAATAAATATTTCGTATACAGCGGGCATCAATCTTGCAGGTTTAAAAAGGTGGCATTCAATGTTCCGGTAATATAAATTACGATGATCAATAAAGTGGCGTGCGTCAATCAAGGCATTGTGCGCCATAGGTGTCTGCTGTAGCGCTGATGTTAGGGGTGCGGGAGTGTGCGGTGACGTGCTCGCGGCCGGTGGTCGCCGCCGCGTCATGCACTCGCTGTGACGAACGTTATCAACTACTATCTCAGCGTAGTGCTAGGCATGACACTGACACATCTGTACCGTACGTCTATTCTAGTCCGATAACCATCCGCCTCTCACTTTCGTTTGTCTGCACAGGTGATACGAATCGGGCTGTACGACAATAAGGTCGATTAAAAAAACGATAGTACAAGATTCAGATAACTTTATTCAATAGGTACTAAAATATAAAGTCCCAAATTTGACACGACTGAATAGTTTGTACAAGACCGGGCACACATCACAATGACCGATGGAAGCACGACACTCCATCACATGTATTTGGACATTTACAAAATTCAATAAAATAAAAATATTATTACTCTTTTACACAATCCCAGGTACCTAATCTAGAACAGCTAGTGTATAAATTCGACACAATTTTTATTATTTACATGTAACAACATTGCACTAACATTTTTATCTATTGAACCTCAACACACCCTATGCTCCATAAATTAGAAATCTAATACCAATTTAGAAGAAGTGAGTAATTGTTATAAATAAATAATTTAATTTAATGTGAATAAAAGATGAGTACATTAGAAATACACAAGATATGTTTCTTAAACAGAGAACACGAGAAAATAACTAACGGTAACGTTTATTTACAGAAACACAACCACATCGCAATAGTTCTCAAATATATTCGGATATTCTATTATCACAAGAAATGCGATTCGTTAGTGGTTAGTGAACTACTACAGTGGGAAAATAAAACTAACAATAAACCTCCAAATATTTAGTAGACAACTATCTAAATACGTGGTCTTTGTGATTGTACCTGGAAACAAAATAGAAATTAGTTACATGTTCAGTATTCAACTAGAATTAGGAAGGTATTATATGTGTCACATTGCCTACTGCTAGAAAGATAATAATTAATAGAAGTACTCACTAACCATAACAAGTTATTGCGTTAGGCAACACGCCAGTAAAGTCTTGATTCACATTAAAAGAAGTAAATAAAATATACATTAGGAGTGTCTGTAATCGATTTCATTCAGGAGTTACAAGTTTTAAAAAGTAGTATAAATGTAAATCAAATTACGCGGTGTAAATTCAGACAATTTATAGAACCAAGAATAACCACACACTAAAAGTAATATTATGAACCATCAATGCAAAAGTGACTGGTACAATATTGTAACTCAATGCCGCCGCCCTCCCCTCCATCACTCAAATTTCCTTCACAACACATTAAAATTATATATGATAATTTTGCCCTCGTTTAATTTCGATATGTCCAATTGTCCACATTATAAGAGTCCCAGTCTACAACTATGTCAATAAGTACTCACTCTAGCTAAGTTCGAAGCCGGCGCCGGCCTGTATGGCGTACAACAACTTCTCCGTGAGCTGCTCCTCCGTGTGGAACTCCGGCAGCTTCAGCAGGTTCATGCAGGTAGACGATGACGGAAGACGGTCTGATGCACCCGCTGATTGGATGCAGAACGGAGGTTGCAGGTCCTGGGGTACGAGAGAGATTATTGAATTTTTAGATTTATACAGGGAATCAATCAATAACGGGGCCAAAAGAAACTTTGAAGTAGGCAACTAGTGACTCTGAGAAAGTCAAAGGGTTTAAATAGTACAGCTTATAAAAACTAACTTAGCCGCTCTGAAATCAGGAGTTTGTTGCCTCGCTATTGCATCCGCAATAGTGTTTTGTTCAAATATTTTGACTGTTTTGCAGTCACTAATCAACTTCAGAAAAGTTTTTGTACGCCTGCTATGTGTTGGCTCCTAATCTGAATAGAATAGTTCACTAATTTCTATCACTACAAGCTAAATAAAAACGATCATTCTAAGAAAAATTTAAGATAGATCTCGATTCAACACTTGACAGGCCATTGCTAGGACACCTATCGTAATTACCTTAAATCCAAGCAGTGGTGGTCTGGAACAGCTGGTGACGAACTTGAGCAGCTGCCGGCGCTGGTCGTCCGTGAACGTCGCCAGCACGCGCCAGAAGCATTGTACTGTTGGATGCTGCGCTGAGAAACCTCCTGTGTTTTGTGGAATATATAGATAATGTTAATAAATAAGTAAAGGGAGTTCAATTTTTTTGGGCGGTTTGCAAAATGGCGACTTATAGTGAGCAGATATTATGTATTTTGAAAGCTACTCAGAATATAACATGCATGTCAGCAAAAAATAGTATTTTTCAGGGGTTCAGAACTATGTATTGTAACATCTCGTCGAAGAAAGAAGAAAGAAAGAAAAAAAAGTGTCTGACAAGAAATTAGACACTACACCAACGCGAAAGCAAAAATATAGCCTATGTTTCTTCAAATTGATTCAGTAGTTTCGGAGCCAATTTTTTAGCCTCTTTACCATACTTGGCATAAAAGTATAGATATAGACACTGACCTGCATACTGCGTATATCTCTTGAGATCCTCGATGTCTATGGGCACCTCGGCGCCAGAGATGAGCAGCTGCAGCTCTCTGCACGAGAACATGCGCAGCCACTCCGCGGATACCACGGACACTAGGCCGCGCTTGAACGCGTTGCACTGGGACCTTATTTGTCTACAGAAAAGAAAGAAATAATTTTAAAAAGCAGACAAGAAAGTAATAAAAAAATATAAACACTCGTATTAAGGACTTCATCTTGTTTGGAAGTTGGTTAAATATGAAGGGAGGAAAAACAGTATTAGAAACACTTAATATAATCGGTATTGAAGGGAATGGAAGTTAACTTACTTATTTAACTTATAATCGGCGACTAGATGAATGTATTCTATCCTATTTTCAGCTGTCACAGGAATGTTTGCACCACCAGGTTTTAATTCTTCTATCTGCAATACAAACACATATCCAGAACATTGTAATTTTATGTTCATGCCGTAAGTCAGCTTCGTTTATTCGGTAAAAATAGTCTTTAGGTACGAGCGATATTGCAACTTATAAGATAAATATTTTTGGGAATTATATTTTCTCTGATCCACTAGTTCAAGGAACGTAAACTGGATTATAAAGAGGAAGATAATTATAATTCAACGCAAGACCCGCTTTCATTTCAAAAGACATTTCATTTTAAATTAAATAATGAATTATGAGTTGGATACAACAACACTCTATCTTAAACTAGCCTTTTTCCCGCGGTTTTACCCGCGTTCCGTGATAACTACTGTCCGTACCGGGATAAAATATAGCCTATGTTACTCGTGGATAATGAAGTTTTCGAATGGTGAAAGAATTTTTAAAAACGGTCCAGTAGTTTTTGAGCCTATTCATTACAACCAAACAAACAAAGTTTTCGTCTTTATAATATTAGTATAGATTAATTCGGGAGTATATGAGCTTACCCTCTGCTCCCCCAGCTCATCCGTCAGCACGGTGAAGTCGAGCCCCAGCTCGGGCACGTCGCGGCGAGCATGCGCGCGCAGCAGCAGCAGGCCGCGGTGCAGCGCGGGGTCCAGCGACGCCAGCGCGTGCACGTCCGCCTCGCCGCAGCCGCACAGCTTGCCCAGGAAGAACTCCGCTAGCGGCAGTTCTACTAGCAGGTTCTCGTACATCGCCTAAAAGAAAAATGCAAATGTAATAAATACAGCTGATGGAGCCTTAAGTAAAATTTATAGAAGACCCCTATACGACATCTTCATCTATTCCCTTATGTATATACGCCCTTAGGTAAAACAGCTATGCCCCTTGGGTACTCCCTTAGGTTATACCCCCATGTTTTATATAAAACCCTTTATACAATCCACTCACTTATGTACTTCCTAATGTACTCACCTTATACACTCTCATTATGAACTCCCTTATGTACACTAGGAGTAATCCACTATGTACTACACCTATGTATCTCCTTCATTGTCCTGACTTTAAAATCATAGTTATGTGAATTTTTATGAGCGGTTGTGCCCACAACCTTTTTCTAGGGCTAGATCTGCTCCTGTACCAGGAAAATAACAGTCAATCCAGTTACGTTACCTTGCCCAACATCCTGCCGACGAAGTAGTAATGCATAGGAAAGTCGTCGTAGAGGAGATGTACGGCGGGGTTCGGGTACAACATGTTGTCTATGGTCAGCCGAAATAAGCCTCTGTTGGGGTCAAACGCTGATCTGAAAACGGAAAACGCATTATAACGTTTTTATAGACAGTGTAAACAAGCAAGTCCATGTTATCAAATTTTAAGTAGGTACAGTGTGGAAAAACAATCTCATCGATAGAATTCAGCGCAGGTGCCGATATTTACTTGCATCACCTTTTAAAGTTATATTAGTCAGAATAAACTTATGATATCGATATCGCTGTTTCTGCAATATTTTTGCGATGCAAACATTACATTTCACATGTTACATTTCATAATATCTTACTTGAGTAGTTCAGAAAGAAACTCTCTGAATAGTCCACCGCCGTCGACACCCGCTTCCTCTGCGCCCGCTTGGTTAATTAGTTGTACTCTTAGTTTCAGTTTTAAATCTGGTTCTAAAAGGAAAACATAATATTCTTAAAAGTCATATCAGAAGAGGAAGACTAAAGTACTGTAAATAATATATTAATTATTGCTTGATAAAGTATATTTTCTTATAGAAGTATATATTTCTTATAGTTCAATTAGGGTATCCTGCTTGTAATGGACGCGCTTACGGCAGATATACAGGAGGAGGCACCCTGGTGTATGCTTTTCGCCGATGACATTGTTCTGGTGGGGGAGAGTGGGCCAGAGGTCCAGAGTAGATTGGAGGCATGGCGGCTGAGACTGGAGACAGTGGGTTTAAAGGTGAGCAGGACTAAAACCGAATACCTTCACTGTGATTTTGGCGGTATTTCGGGACCCATGACCATAACCCTAGCCGGCATGCCCCTACCAGTTTGCTCCGACTTCCGGTACCTTGGTTCACTCGTCCAAAGTGACGGTGAGGTGAACAGGGACGTTACGCATCGGATCAATACTGGATGGATGAAGTGGCGACAGGTAACTAGCGCTATTTGTGACCCGCGGATGCCCCTCAAACTGAAGGGCAAAATTTACAAATCCGTTATTAGACCTGTCGTCCTGTATGGATCGGAGTGTTGGGCATTGAAAAAGAGGGACGAGAAGAGAGTGCATGTAACAGAAATGAGAATGCTGAGATGGATGTGTGGTGTTACAAGAATGGATAAAGTGAGGAATGATTACATTAGAGGAAGTCTGAAAGTAGCGCCAGTTACAGAAAAGATGAGAAGTAGAAGATTGTCGTGGTATGGACATGTAATGAGGAGGGATGATACGCATGCAACAAAGTGTGTGCTAAGTATGAATGTAGATGGATGGAGAGGAAGAGGAAGACCTAAGAAAAGATGGATGGATTGCCTGAAAGATGATATGAATAGGAAGGGAGTGAGTGTCAGTATGACGAGTGACAGGGGAAAATGGAAGAAAATGACATATTGCGCCGACCCCAAGTAAAATTTGGGAACAGGGCAGGAGAAAGAAAGAAAGAAGTTCAATTAGGGTATCCGGATCAAAAACACAAAATGCCTGAAAAAAAAATCCTGACATTTGATGACAATATTGGGCTTGAACCGGACTAGGTTCTGAATTTGCAGGGAAAATACTGGACGTATGGGAATCCTAAGTCCAATGGTGGCAAAAAAGGTGATTCTGTATAATATGATTTTTCTTACCGTTATCTGGACTAAGTTTGTCAAATGCATCTTCATATAAATGCGTCCGTCGAACACTAATGTTTATTGAAGGCCCCTCGTTGAAGTTCGACATTTCATACCAATGGTCATGTTTTTCTCTGAAAAAAAATTACAAAGTAAAAATCTCATCAAGATGGGGTTAAATATATTTTATACGAAGATTGAATCCAATCATACCTGGCTAGAAGACCTTGGAATATAAGTACACGCGTTGAAAAAGGCACGACGAATGGAATTTCTCTAAGTATAGTGACTGTTCTAAGTTCCTTGATTGTTAACGGTGGTCCCTCATCTAGAAAAAAAAAACATTAATTGATAAAATCCTTTCTTTTTCAAAGTCGGTTAAAAAGGACATTCACGTTTCCTTTTTTATTTAATATGTATTATTTAAGATTTGTTTTTCGTGTTGTGGCGGGCCCGCTCGCCCGCCACCAGCAGCGCGGAGGAGCGATGTGCATACATGTACCCACCATGTGAGAGCGCCAGCGCGGCAGTAAGGTTGGGCGGTCGGCGCAGGTGTCGCGTGTTGTGGCGGGCCCGCTCGCCCGCCACCAGCAGCGCGGAGGAGCGATGTGCATACATGTACCCACCATGTGAGAGCGCCAGCGCGGCAGTAAGGTTGGGCGGTCGGCGCAGGTGTCGCGTGTTGTGGCGGGCCCGCTCGCCCGCCACCAGCAGCGCGGAGGAGCGATGTGCATACATGTACCCACCATGTGAGAGCGCCAGCGCGGCAGTAAGGTTGGGCGGTCGGCGCAGGAGTCGCGTGTTGTGGCGGGCCCGCTCGCCCGCCACCAGCAGCGCGGAGGAGCGATGTGCATACATGTACCCACCATGTGAGAGCGCCAGCGCGGCAGTAAGGTTGGGCGGTCGGCGCAGGTGTCGCGTGTTGTGGCGGGCCCGCTCGCCCGCCACCAGCAGCGCGGAGGAGCGATGTGCATACATGTACCCACCATGTGAGAGCGCCAGCGCGGCAGTAAGGTTGGGCGGTCGGCGCAGGTGTCGCGTGTTGTGGCGGGCCCGCTCGCCCGCCACCAGCAGCGCGGAGGAGCGATGTGCATACATGTACCCACCATGTGAGAGCGCCAGCGCGGCAGTAAGGTTGGGCGGTCGGCGCAGGTGTCGCGTGTTGTGGCGGGCCCGCTCGCCCGCCACCAGCAGCGCGGAGGAGCGATGTGCATACATGTACCCACCATGTGAGAGCGCCAGCGCGGCAGTAAGGTTGGGCGGTCGGCGCAGGTGTCGCGTGTTGTGGCGGGCCCGCTCGCCCGCCACCAGCAGCGCGGAGGAGCGATGTGCATACATGTACCCACCATGTGAGAGCGCCAGCGCGGCAGTAAGGTTGGGCGGTCGGCGCAGGTGTCGCGTGTTGTGGCGGGCCCGCTCGCCCGCCACCAGCAGCGCGGAGGAGCGATGTGCATACATGTACCCACCATGTGAGAGCGCCAGCGCGGCAGTAAGGTTGGGCGGTCGGCGCAGGTGTCGCGTGTTGTGGCGGGCCCGCTCGCCCGCCACCAGCAGCGCGGAGGAGCGATGTGCATACATGTACCCACCATGTGAGAGCGCCAGCGCGGCAGTAAGGTTGGGCGGTCGGCGCAGGTGTCGCGTGTTGTGGCGGGCCCGCTCGCCCGCCACCAGCAGCGCGGAGGAGCGATGTGCATACATGTACCCACCATGTGAGAGCGCCAGCGCGGCAGTAAGGTTGGGCGGTCGGCGCAGGTGTCGCGTGTTGTGGCGGGCCCGCTCGCCCGCCACCAGCAGCGCGGAGGAGCGATGTGCATACATGTACCCACCATGTGAGAGCGCCAGCGCGGCAGTAAGGTTGGGCGGTCGGCGCAGGTGTCGCGTGTTGTGGCGGGCCCGCTCGCCCGCCACCAGCAGCGCGGAGGAGCGATGTGCATACATGTACCCACCATGTGAGAGCGCCAGCGCGGCAGTAAGGTTGGGCGGTCGGCGCAGGTGTCGCGTGTTGTGGCGGGCCCGCTCGCCCGCCACCAGCAGCGCGGAGGAGCGATGTGCATACATGTACCCACCATGTGAGAGCGCCAGCGCGGCAGTAAGGTTGGGCGGTCGGCGCAGGTGTCGCGTGTTGTGGCGGGCCCGCTCGCCCGCCACCAGCAGCGCGGAGGAGCGATGTGCATACATGTACCCACCATGTGAGAGCGCCAGCGCGGCAGTAAGGTTGGGCGGTCGGCGCAGGTGTCGCGTGTTGTGGCGGGCCCGCTCGCCCGCCACCAGCAGCGCGGAGGAGCGATGTGCATACATGTACCCACCATGTGAGAGCGCCAGCGCGGCAGTAAGGTTGGGCGGTCGGCGCAGGTGTCGCGTGTTGTGGCGGGCCCGCTCGCCCGCCACCAGCAGCACGGCGGCGCCGCCCTCGGGCACGGCGCCCGCCGCCGGCCACGCGCCCGCGCCCACGAACTGCAGCCGCCCGTCGCGAGCGTACAGCGCGCGGAGGAGCGATGTGCATACCTGGACAACCACTTATTACATTAAACCCTGGCATGCTGCTAATTAGAGAACATAAAGAAAATTTATTGTATTTCGCGTGGATCCGCGCACCTGACAAGGGGTTAAGGTTGCGTCTACACAGTACATGTAGCTGGAGCAAGTTAACACACACAAGTGACCCGCGCGCACGCAACAGAGCACACGGGTGGGTACGTTGCTTTGGCACATGCGCGAGTAGCTGGAGCGACACATTTTTAAAATGCATATGTGCCTCACCATGCGCAAGCTACTTACACCGTGTAGACGCACCCTAAGATTGGGATCTGAGTATCCATCAAGATGGTATATCATTCATTCACTGATGCATACACAACATTTTACACTCGTAAGTTGCCTCCATCGATTACGTAAGTAACTGTCACATGTTGTAAAAAGTTTTAACAATTGGCTATCAGCGATTTGCGAAGGGTTTATATTTGCACATCGCAAGTCGATTTGATAAGCCACTAGAATGAGCAAAATTAACAAAATAATAGAATGAACAAAAAGAACGAATGATGGCACAGAGTTATTTTTCAAACTTTGAACCTAAACAAAAAAAGTCATTTTCGAGTACAACGAAAAGAAAATGATATCAAGTGATATGTAACAATTAGGAAAAACTTTACTATGAGCATCACCTACCTTAAACAAATGCGACCACGCCGGCGTCTGGTTATTCCCAGATATCTGTATATGGTCGGCATGTACCGCATCCCTGTAGTGGCCCGCGACCGCCGGCCTGGACTCCGGGTAGGCCAGCTCGACCAGGCCTAGGCATACCGTACGCAGAGTGCGGCATAGTGAACCTAGTTCACCGAACTCGAACGCGTGGACGCGACCGGCGGGCGTTATTGGCTGTGGCAAGCCTACTGTGGGAGAAGTATTTTGTAAATACACTGTTTAATGGGTTAAGGGGAGATTTTAATTATAAAAATCGAATCGGACGAGAAAAGAAGCTATTTAAAAAAAAAGTTATAATGTATTTTTTAAAGCGACTTTTATCCGGGCTGCTATTCCTGTCAAGTGACACGAGGGTAAAAATTATACTAACAATCCATTTGGAAAGGTTGATAAGTTAATGACTTTGGGGCGCTTCTCGGTGACATGAGGGTTTAAAAAATATGTTGAAAAAATAACCAACAATCCATTTGGTTTATAAGGTTGACTATTTATTGACGTTGGGGACATGTGAATAATAAAATATGACAAAGGGCAAACTTACAACTAAGCTTCTTCTCATCATCAGGGTCTCTACAGAACTCCGTATCATGTAGCGTTCCAATCAGCAGTGAGAACAAGGCACAGAACACAGCTAGCGGCGCCAACAGTCGGTGCACGTTGAGCGCATGCGCGTCGGCGCCCAGCCCGCGCGACAGTGCCGACAGCAGCGGCGTGGCCGGCCCGCCGAACGACGACAGGTGCGACATCGACGATACCCACAGCCAGAGGCCGCGGAGGAACATCGGCTTGAACGCTAACGTGTATAGTAATCTGTGGATGCATAGTACATAGGTCAAATATTGGTAAAGCTGGCTGTAAAATGTTGAATTTTGTTATAAATTACATTTAAGCAAATGGCTGTGGGATTGATTGGAAACATTACTGAGAGGATAAGCTTCAGTTACCAGAAATGTACCTACGTTAGACTATTAGAACGGGTATCGTCATTTAATAATTGCCCATCGCATAAAAGGGCTGGTGCTTGAGCAAAAACAAAATATTTAGAATTAAAGATAAGAGAAAAGAGAAACTAACCTATACTTATGCAACGCCATCCTATGGCTCAGCAACAAATTATGGCATATTTCCGACACACAATCTAGGAAGTCTTCACTCAAGTCCGCCTCCGTGATCTGCGAGCACGTGGTCATTACACAACGTTCCGGTTCATTCAGAAGCTCTATACATCTCGTCAGCAACATTTGTTCTCTAACAGACGTAGGATTGGGTTCGTTCTCACTGTCACTATCATCATCTTTGTCAGCCACCGTCTCCTGGCTATACAAGGAGTCTTCATACTCGTAGGTAATTTGCTTATTACAAACATTTACAGTTAACTTAGCAATAATTTTAAAGTAGTCTAAAACAATAGGATTGTTCGGCAGTCTTGAGTTGTCCATGTTGCGTACTACGTTTACTGTAACAAAAAAAAATAAGAATAAACAGCGCTTTCACACAAGTCAATTTTGCCACGCGGTTTGGCCTACACAAGACACATTCCGCGAGACAAAAATTATTGCAAGTATCGCTCAATTTTGGGCGTCATTACTTGAATTAATTAAAGAGCTTATATTGCTGATATTCAAACATAAGAATTTATACTTTTATTTATTAAAATAATCTCTCACCGAAATCCGGAGGTTCTAACGCCAGCACAGAGTGTAGTAACCACGAATCATTACTTAGCACTCTACTGGTAAACTTGGCATCATCCCTCAGCGCCTGCACTAGCGAGAGGAAGGGGAACTTCTTGCTGGGGTCGTGAGCCAGAGCGGGGATTATGTACATCTCTACTGGCTCCGGATACGGGTTGCAGAGGAAGGCTGATGCGAATGCTGTCATTATGCTATCACTGAAAAAAAAAATCTGAGTTGAAAGTCGGTCAAAAATAAGGCTGTAAAATGGCATATTTAATTAGAAATGTATAAAAAGCAATGTTTTTGTGTCTGTTATTTACGACTCAACAGATTAGGGTCAATTATAATGGGGCACTGCCGTGCCCTCAGAACTAGAGTATATATCCGTGCGAATGCGCTAATACTGGAATACTCGATTAAAAACAATGCACAACATAAGCGTTCGCACAAGGTACTCGCAGTCTGAACTGAAAATGCTCTTAAGGGAAATATTCACATTCAGCAATCTGAATGTTGAAATTGAATACCTATATTAATGTTATAAAACTTACTCATAATGTGGTATATTGATGCGCGATATGAGAGTGAGAGGTCGTTGTATGAGATCTAGCAGGGCTCCACTGAGAGGTGTCGGCGGATTGGGCGAAGGCCCATACAGCGGCGGCGTCTTGTCACACATTAGTTTACACAGATCTTGGAAATAACCTGCAAAGAATATGAAAATATAAGTTAACTTTACTAGGTAACAAAGTGAAACTTTTTAGATGACCCAAAAATAAGTAATAACAGATCCATATACGAATCTGTGCATCTCCTTAGCTTGCCTAAGGCCCAGCGCAGACCATGAGGAGAGCAGCACAGGAGACGATTTTTATATGACACTAGAAAATCTGTGTGTCTTGGGCTTAAGCATTTGTAAAGGCGAAAGGAAGCCTGAACACTTCAAATACAATGAGAAATAACGTGTTAGCATAGCATTGATATTGATTCAAGTATTAAATATTTTACAATAACACTGCTATTGATTTATTAGGGTTCCGTAGCCAAAATGGCAAAAACGGAACCCTTATAGTTTCGTCATGTCCGTCTGTCCGTCTGTCCGTCTGTCCGTCTGTCACAGCCGATTTACTCGGAAACTATAAGTACTACAGTGATGAAATTTGATGGGAATATGTGTTGTATGAACCGCTACAAAAATATGACACTAAATAGTAAAAAAAAGAATTGGGGGTGGGGCCCCCCATACATGTAACTGAGGGATGAAATTTTTTTTTTCGATGTACATACCCGTGTGGGGTATCAATGGAAAGGTCTTTTAAAATGATATAAAGTTTTCTAAAAAACATTTTTCTTAAAGTGAACGGTTTTTGAGATATCAGCTCTCAAAGTCGTAAAAAGTATGTCCCCCCCCCTCTATTTTTATAACTACGGGGTATAAAATTCTAAAAAAAATAGAGGTGATGCATGCTAATTAACTCTTTCAACGATTTTTGGTTTGATCAAAGTATCTCTTATAGTTTTTGAGATAGGTTGATTTAACTGTAATTTACGGAACCCTTCGTGCACGAGTCCGACTCGCACTTGGCCGGTTTTGCTTACCTCTTTTAACAAGATATAAGAAGGTGCTGCCCACAATACTGAGGGCTTCGTCACAGTTGATGGAAGCCTCAGCAGTGTTTGTAGACGTGAACACTTCGAACATTCGGAGAGGTACTGCCAGCGGTACCTGTGAATAAATATCAGTGAAAGTTTAGTAGGTACCTGTCTGATTTGAAATTGTTCACTTATGATAGTGCATTTTAAGCGATTTCGCACAAGTAGATGCTCGGTCCATAGGGACGCCTGATACACTAAGTGTGGTCTTTGCGCGGCGTAAAAACCTGTCGTACGTAAGTAGTAGTTGTCATTTGTTGAATTTGTCACGCACAGAACCAAACAGAAATTCGCTAATTTGAAAGCACTTATAAGTAATACATCTATATATATAAAACACATAAAAGAAAGTCGTGTTAGTTACTCCATTTATAACTCAAGAACGGCTGAACCGATTTAGCTGAAAATTGGCAGGGAGTTCGTTTACAGCCAGGAGAAGGACATAGGATTTTTTGTCACCATCCGGCTACGGGAAGCAGTTATCTCGGGACGCGGGTGAAACCGCGGGCGGAAAGCTAGTTTAATTATAGAAGTACACTTATTTTGAAAATTTTGATGTTTTTACCTCACTATTATCTCTTAACAAACGCAGGTGTAAGGCTAACACTCTTCGTATTTGAACACAGGCACCAAATATTTGATACACTTTCTTCCATTGTTTCAGAAGCAGTTGTGAAATTGCAACCTGGAAGCAACAATTATAATAATTAGTTTAGATTACTGAACTAAAGTGCTTTACAGTATTTTCATTTTGTAACCAAGTTTAGCAAATGTGAATGTGCGAAAAGCAATTACTATTTAGATTTATTCAGTTATGCTTTTTTTTTCATTTAAGCTTTGATTAATATAAATTACAGGGAAATGTGTGAACAACCAAGTATTGTAACTTTATAGCCTTTAAAAAGTAATAGTCTGAAAAGTTCTGGTCATTGTATATTGTTGTTTAATATATTTTTGGCTTATAATACAAATGATAATATTGTTTGGCATAACTGATAACAGCCTACAACATTGTTTACTCACTCAAACCTTTGCAAATATAAGTGGAAGATAAAAATTCAGTGGTATACATAGTGCACCTTCATGTAAATAGTATGATGGAAGATTTTTTACATAACTTCGGTACAGCTCATTCATATATTTTCTAATCATTATCCAACAATATTTAACCTACTCAGCATAGCTGAACCCCAGCAGACGATTATGTTAAAAAACTATGTGGACACACTTGCTCAAAGCAATCTCTGTAGATGCTGATAATTGTTTTTTTTTTCAAATTACAGCTTTATTGTGGTAAGCCTTATGGTAACTATAATTCTAATTTCATTTGTTTATTTTAAAATTCTTAAAACTAATCATACCAGTCTAGAATAATCCTGTTGGTCATCATAGAAGAACAGTATCTTAGCAACCAGAGCACACAGCATCTGCTGATCATCTGGGTTCACTCTTGGGAATATGCTATCAAACTGGTCTCTCTCAGTCTGTTTACAATGCTTTCTGGTTAAATAACTCCTCACATAAGCTTGGATTTTAACTGTACTGTTCAAGCGTTTTCTGTGTTCCTGTAAAAGTAATCATAACACAAAAACTGCTTTATTTGTTCCAAGAATCAAAAACAATGTGAGGAAAAGTTGCTATATTATAGTATAACACTGTAGTGTACTTTGAATTAGAAATATTACAATTTATGGTGAAACTAAACAAAATGAAAATTGCAGAGTCATGCTTATGATACTACAATGATTTGTACAATTTTATATGAATTTTATAAGTGTTCCTTGTAAAGAAGTCTGCAGTATACTAAATGAGTTTTAATATATAAAAGCAGTATCAAAGTACTGCATGTAATGATATATATATATATATATATATATGTATAGATGTTTCAGGAGTCACTGACTTTGGATGTCTTGTTTAGAAAGTGTTACAGAGCAAAATTTTGAGTTTGTTTTCTTAGATTGTTCACATTCTGCAGTATATTGTTCAAGTACAATTAAAGTGAAAGTCACATAAGTACTGAAGCATAAGTTAACCTCTCTTTTCTGTCTTTGTTGTTGTGACTGCTGTATCAAAGTATCTCGGTCTGTCTTGCGCTGAGCGCTAGCGCCAGCCAAGTTCTGCTGGGGCTTGCGCCTGAAGTCTCCCTCGAACGAATACATAGCTAAAAGAGAACACACCACCTTTAATAGCCAAATATAAAAACATTTTGTAAACAACAATCAGCTGAACGTTTCCTGGTAACAAATTACGAATCATGCTTACCTTATGTATGAACTCAATAATCTTGCTGTATTTTATATCTCATTAATAAAAAAGGTCATAATAGAATTCTATGTGTTTGATACGCTCGTCATGAAATAACACCAATTTGATGAATTACAAGTTTTTATTGGTTTTCTTCATACGCAATGAGTAAAGAGTATTATTTCAGCTTTGACAGCAAACAGTTTGAGTGTTGTCAGCCGATAGTGGATAAATAGCCATGAAATGCATCCATTCCTTTGCCTATTTGAAAGTATTTGTTTTAGAATTTGCATTTTAATTTTGGTAATTAGAAAGAAAATATATTTGATTAAAGTAAAAACAACGAAAGAAACGAGAAATAACTTGGAAATACACTTGATAAAGGGCAATATATTCGTTTGAAAACTGCTTGTACAAATTATACTTCCCCGTATTTTGGGTTAACCGCAAGAAGTACTGGCATCCCTGATTTTTCACAGATTATAAAATATTTATTATTTTCAGATTTTGCATTAAAACAAATGATGATGACAAATATTTATTGCAATTAATTTATATCAACATTTTTCTAAAAGCTTTAATAATTCTACCGTAAGCATTGTATCTCCACAATATTTAAATTTTTAATCTATGACAGATTTAGGGTTCTGGGGCCCGATTCTCCTAAGTTAATAATGTCAAAATCGAATAGAAATCGAATCGTAATATGATCGCAATAGCAGTTTTAACCATATCGGGCATTCTGCTACTAATAAAAGACCAATCGTATTCGATTGACATTTGATTGGTGTGCGATTGGTCGGCTATTTTGGTGATTTTGGTCTATACGGTAGTTTGCTGTACAATCATTTTGCAATCGTAAACCATTTGCAGACAAAATGATTCATTATTGAATGACAGAAAAGGATAAAAACGTTTATTTCAAAGAAAAAATAGCGGAATGCCACATACGCTTCAATCGTAATCGAGTCGGGATTGGATCTCAGTCGAATCGAGTCGAATGTGAATCGTATGTTGCTTAAGTAAAATTAGGAGAATCGGGCCCCTGTAGTTACGTGAAGAAAACGAAAACTTTTATCGTGTGTCCCTGAAGGCATGTGCATATATCGTTGGCAATTCGTTCGCAGCCTTGTCAGAAAACAACTTAATAAAGCTTTGCCATTTTGTCGAAGTCCTGAAAAGTATTTTACCAGCCTTTATATACACAAAAATAATTAATATTATAAACTCAATAAAATTCCTACGGATCCTCAATACACGAGTCCAACTTCTACTTCTCTAGAAGAGATATGAAAATGTCAAACAAAACAAACTGTCAATGTCAAAATCAATTCGGTTTGTTTGCTGTTGATGTATTTTTATTTTCTTAAAAGAAAATCTAATTTTGTGACTGAAATCGAATAAAGTATTTCCTAAATTCTATCAGGCTTGCCACAAAATGTCCGATATCTTGGATGACCCAGATCATTCTGAAAACTCTGTTAGGGTAAGTACTACTTGTTATATTTGTTTATCCATAGTTTGTAAGCTATGTCGGATGGAAAACAAACTAAGCTTTTACGTATGTTATTACATTAAATCTGTAGATGTAGATTAGGAGTCGTGTATCCAAAATTTCATGACAATCATTGGAGCCAAATAATGAAATAGGATAAGCTTAGGTACTTATAACATATCAATATGTACCCATGTGTAGTCCTGAAAAGTATAGGTAACACCCAAACGACCGATGATCCACTAACCATTTTTTTTCTGACCATAGATTTCTAGACCCACACTGGCCCAAGTAAGGGCAGTTATAGCCTTCATGGAGAAGCACCCAGACCTGGCTCACAGAAGGCTCCGAGTGGGTATGGGCCATGCTAAGTTCAAGAAATTATGGGTAGAACTGTCTAATATTGCTAACTCCATTGATGGTGCTATTAAATCTACAAAAGGATGGATTAAGGTAACATAATTTCAGTTAAAATTTAGAGTTTCATGTTACATAAACCGACTGGCTCTTATGCATTCTTTCTCAATGATCTTCTTTCTAGTTATAAAATAAATGCTTTTTTACAGTTCTGGTCAGACAAGAGGCGCAGCATAGTAATAAAACAAAAGCAAATTGACCAAGGAAAACTGCAAGGAAGATTGACACCATTAGAACTTAAGATATTGGAACTCTGTGATGATAAGACTTCCTCGCCAAGTAAGTAGTATAACCTGACTTAATATATAATATAAAGCATAAAATCTCTTACCAATTAACTGTCAAGAGTTGGCAATTTTATTGGCACTTAAATAATTTGTTTGTTATGTCTGGAAAATCTATAAAATTCATATAAACATTGTATAAAGACTTAGAACTGGTTCCAGCACTACATAAAAAAGGAGCTTACAGCTATAGCCTTTCTCAATAAATGGCCTATGTAACACTTAAAACAAAATTATTATATGTAGGTACAGATCCTGTGATTAATGCATTAAAAAAAAACCGAATTCATCAACACAGACTATATATATTAGTGCATAAATTAAATGGGTGTATGTACATAAAAAAATATAATTTTTATTATCCAGGGAAAAAGAAAGCAGTAAAGCAAGAACCTTGTAATGGTGATGATGAAGACTCCTTTGATGACACATTCTCAAAAGATGGTGATTTCACTACAGACAACGGCAGACTTTTCCCTACTGAAGCAGAAGAGAGACAGTTCAGCATGATAGATAAATTGGTATGTATTTTTGTCTATTTATCCAAGGGAAATAAAAAGATATACATTTTTATGAATAATGTTACATCAATGCATGACAATTCATTTCAAGGGGAGCCTATAATAAGGCTATATTTAATTGGGGTACAGAATGTAGTTCGTGGGTACGCGAACCCCGCGAACTACATTCTGTAGGACACATGGAAGTATTTTCTACCGATCTGCTCTGAAATAGCCATGGTCCCCAAAAGTGAAGGAATTTTACAAAACGGTTCAGTAGTTCTGGAGTCTTTAGGGTAGAAAAACATCAAGCAATAAACTTCATACACATTAATATCGTGAAAATAGTTCTCTTACTTCTTGGCATTTAAAAGTAAAACCTTTTTCTAAGGTGGAAGTCATGGATCAGCAAGCAGCAGCCCTCACACAAATGGCACAGGCATCTCTCAGTAATTCAAAAGCCTTGGAAAGAGTTGCAGAAGCATCACATTTACAAGTGAGTAATAGTATACATAATATTAAACAAAACCGGCCAAGTGCGAGTCGGACTCGTGCACAAAGGGTTCCGTAAATTACAGTTAAATCAACCTATCTCAAAAACTATAAGAGATACTTTGATCAAACCAAAAATCGTTGAAAGAGTTAATTAGCATGCATCACCTCTATTTTTTTTAGAATTTTATACCCCGTAGTTATAAAAATAGAGGGGGGGGGACATACTTTTTACGACTTTGAGAGCTGATATCTCAAAAACCGTTCACTTTAAGAAAAATGTTTTTTAGAAAACTTTATATCATTTTAAAAGACCTTTCCATTGATACCCCACACGGGTATGTACAGTCACGAGCAATAATATATATACATTGTCACATTTTCTAAAATATCTCAAATTCCACCATTCAAAAAGTATGTGTACTATATTTTTTTCTAAATTATTTACATGTAATACTGTATCAAAACTGGGTATACATTGGTTTCATAGTAATATAAACGATACAAAATCACTAAAAAGTTTACACTTAAAATGTAATTTTGAATTATCCATGACAATTTCTATAACATATACACATGAAATGCCAGTTGTATCTGAGGGCACGGCAGTGCCCCAGCCAAGACTCGAGCAAAACGGGCACGGCCGAACTATCTTTTCTCGAAGCGTTTCGCGGCTATTTCAGCCCCCTGTATCTTCCATGTGAACAAAGCTAAGAGTTTAAGTTTTCGATGACCAAGAGTAAGTATTAAAACAAGCTCAGTCTCAAAATTACAAGACATTTGAATAAATAGTTTACGAGTTATGAGCGATCAAAGTTACACCATTTTGTCACTGACTCACTCACTGACCGATCATCAAAAGTCTAAGGTACTTCTAGCAAACTTAGAACCTTCAAATTTGGCACCAAGATAGGTTATTAGCTACATATAAAGGGAAAATTATAAAAACCTTAAAACTTAAAAAAAAATAGGAAACAAATTTATATTTGCGGTTTTTCAAGAACATTGTGTATGTATTTTGACTGCATTGATAACTTTGTTATTTATTTATGTACAAAATTTTACTATTTGTTTTATTGTTACGTAATAAAATATACCACTATTGTTATTATGTATTAAATATACATACATATGAATAAAAAAGCTAGGTTAAAATGAAATGAATAATCATAAAATCCAGATAAAATCTTTCATATTAATGCAGTGCAATAAATACTGCATGTTCGCTCGATAGATGGCGTTGTTCTGGTCTAAATCGCGCTATGGTTTCGTTACATAGCTTAGTATAAGTAGTACTTAAAAAAAAAAACAAATAATTTCATGTGATAGCGCCATTTACCTCTGAAATATGTAGATCTCTTTTATTCTAAAAGATATTCGATTCAAGAATTCGAAATGTTTTAGTTAAAAAAAATGTTGTTTACGTGCTACTTTAGGTGTAAATATTTAGTTTGTTATATATTTAGTTACTTGCATGTAAGTTAATTTAATTTGTTATATACTTAGAGAAGAAAGAGACCTACAAAAAATAAATTAGATCCCACCAAAAACATTGAATGTAAAAAAAAAGCCAATCCTCTACGCAATTCCTCCACCGTAAAAAGTTTTGAGATCGCATAGAAGCCAAGTCCTGTTCAACATTATTTGTAATAATAAATCAATATTTTGTGACTATAATATCAATAGTTTTGTTCACATTACAATAATATTGTCTTGGCCATGAGCACAAGTTAAAAGTTGCTCCTTGAAATAATGTGTTGAATTGATAAATATATATTATGGACATGATTTTACGATTGGACTGATTGGAATTTGAGATCACCATGGACTAAACATGCGCCATAGTACATGTGCAGTTCATTGATGTTGGATGATACTCACTGTCGGTCATTTAGTAACAATCGAATAAACTAAAAGTATTTAATTATTTGATTTTAAACTTCATGTTTGACTTTCACCTCTCCAAGATATGCTGTATTATATTTGTAGTTTATTGTGCTCATGGCCAAGTCAATATTATTGTAAAGTGAACGAAACTATTGATATAGTCACAAAATATTGATTTATTATTACAAATAATGTTGAACAGGACTTGGCTTCTATGCGATCTCAAAACTTTTTACGGTGGAGGAATTGCGTAGAGGATTGGCTTTTTTTTTACATTCAATGTTTTTGGTGGGATACATATTATAGGAATTGTTATGGATACATTAAAATGATATTGAAAGTGTATACCTACTTTTTTCTGTAATAATTACAGTTTTATAAATAAATAAGGGTTGGTTACTACAATAAAACAAAGGCATACAAAATCAGTCTTGTAATTCGTTACCAAACGGAATGATTATTATTAATTAAGCCAATCAAATATAATAATATCGTCGTATCATCGTATCGTCGTAGTATCATCGTGTCGGTGAAAATGGGCCTTAAATTAACTAAAATCTTGTGTTGCCCCCTTCAGCGTTTATAACATCTTGCAGCCTTTCCTGCATTGACGAAACCATATTGTAACATACATTATTGCCTCTAAAACTATCCCATATCTCATGGACGTGTCTGACCAAAGCTTCTCTGGTTCTCGCTTGGTTGCTGTCCCACTCTTGGACCATCAGCCCCCACAAATTCTCTATAGGGTTGAGGTCAGGGCTTTTAGGTGGCCACGGCAACGAATTCACGAAATTCCGGTTGCGACTGAACCAGGCTTGAGTGAATCGGGAATTATGGACACCTGAATTATCCTGCACAAAATCAATAGGCATCAGTTCAGGAAAGTAAACGTTCAGACTAGGAAGTAAAACTTCGTCTAAAATACTGGTATATTGCTCGCTATTCATTCGTCCACTAATCTCTGCCAATTCACCAGGTCCACTGGCTGACATCCAGCCCCAAACGCCGAAGCTTATCCGGCCACTTCTTCTAGATGGCAATATGTTCCTTTCTAAATAACGAGTGTTATTAGGCCGCCATAAAGATAAACGTCCATCAGCAGATGAAACAAACACTTTTTCATCAGAAAAAATGGCTCTGCTGAAGTCGTAGTTTAGGTATTCTCGAGCAAATTGTAGTCTCTGTTCCTTGTGTCGTGCAGATAATAGTGGTTTTCGCGCCGGAACTCTGTGACGTAGGCCAGCTGTGCGTAGGCGACGTCGAATTGTCGAAGTTGATACGCAATGCGAAGATGAAATGTCCTGAATTCTCACAAATCCGTTACTGACCACACTGTTGACGATCTGCCTGTCCTGCGCCGCGGAAGTTTTTCGTGGACGACCACTACTTTTAAAACTAACAACGTCGCCGTTATCTTCCCACCGCTTGAGCCACAAATACACGGTTTTTCGCTGAAAAAAAAAAGGCATCTAAGTAAATTGTTCTAATGACTGCGCAACGCGTGGCACCCTATACATAGACGTTTAAAACACAACAACAATAAATGCAAACTCACCGTAATTCCCAATTCATTTGCAATGTCTGTTACCGAAAGTCCCTGTTCTTTAAGAACAATAATTTTGTGTTTGTCATATGTAGAAATACGATAAGGCACGTTGTTCATTTTAAATTTATATATTACAATTAATATATCTAGCTCAGCCTCTTTCACACGGAACTCTTTCAAGAGTTATTATGTAAAGGGAAAATTTTATTGAGAGAAATTTGACAAGTCAAGTGACATATGAAAATATTTGAAATATAAAAATAAATACTGTAACAGCCAGTACGATTAGATATTAGAACTCCTTCAACATCGAAGTCACTGGCAAACTGGTTTACTGTAAACATATTATTGAAATTTCCTTGGGTTCATTATTTTGTAACTAAAACTAAATATTTTTTTTTGAAATCTGTTGTTAACGTAAATTTGATAAAAATGTGTAGTTAATTTTGATACAATTTAACGTTTACATATTTTTTGGACACAGTTAGCATACTTATTTTTGCGATTTTATGTCACTATATGAATTTAAATTTTAAGGGCGTTTCCATGTTATTGCTCGTGACTGTACATCGAAAAAAAAAATTTCATCCCTCAGTTACATGTATGGGGGGCCCCACCCCCAATTCTTTTTTTTACTATTTAGTGTCATATTTTTGTAGCGGTTCATACAACACATATTCCCATCAAATTTCATCACTGTAGTACTTATAGTTTCCGAGTAAATCGGCTGTGACAGACGGACAGACGGACAGACGGACATGACGAAACTATAAGGGTTCCGTTTTTGCCATTTTGGCTACGGAACCCTAAAAACTATGCTTAAAAATAAGGCTAGATCTTCTATAGCTCCACTTTCATCAGTTTGATATACATTTAAACCTTGGCAACTTTACGTGCCACCAGCACATACATTATATATACTTACTTTCACATACTTATAAAAACACATTATACACAGGCACTAGCAGTGGACAGGCTAGCTGGAACATTCGAGACCATCAGCGCATCAGTCCATGACGTCAGAAACGCTATCCTAGGAATAGACTACACCATGAAACGCTGCTACCCCGCAACCGCAACGCAGCAGCGACAAAACAATATATTCAGCTAAAATATTTATAATGATCATTGATCTCATACAATATAATTTGACGATAGTATTAAATCAAGTGCATTTTACAAAAAATCACATGCCATTATGAACCTTAAGTTGTAAGCAATTAAGTATTATTTTAATATTCAATGAATTACAACAGGTAATCTGACCTGTGCGTACATAGCGCGTTGTAGATAACCTTTTATGCATAATAATGATAAGCATTGTATTTTACTGGAATAAGACATTACTAAAAGTGATTTCGTCTTTTTATTTTCCTCGAATTAAGTGCATTCATTCTTATCCGGTTTGTCCAGTTTTAAGAACAGGCGTGTTTATGTAGTGAAAGATTATATGCTACGTAGTTATCTTATCTTGCGTGATAGTGATTGTTTTATCAATTCATGTATCATTGCTCCATTTTTCGTGTGAAACCAGACTGAGTAGCTTGAACGATTAACGTGGTATTTGATATAAAATATTCAAACAATAATGCGAAAACTTTCTTACATTGCCTTCAAAGAAATATTTAAGGATGAAGTTGAAGTTTGTTTTAATGGTAGTGTTATTTAGTGCGGGCGTGGGCGGTGAAGTGTGCCCGAAGCAATGTGACTGTGATATGGACAATGGGCTGAACAGAGCCGTGTGTGTCGATCAGAACATTATCGGTATAGAAGTGGGAGTGCCCAAAGAAGTGCAGGTCTATAGTCTTAGTCATAATGTCATTAGTGAATTGGATAACTTTTGTTTTAAGGTGAGTGCAAATGTTCTTATTTGCTGTTAAACTTAAAAATGTTTTGTCGGTCCAAATCTGCTCTTTACTAGGATATAAATATGCGATATCAAACGAATTCAAACCGCATAGGTACCTACTTATACTACATACGTCATTGTTTAGTGAATCAACGCTACAAGCTGATGCACCCAATAAATCTAAGATGTACCTAATGACATCCATTTTATCATTGCCATGTTGTTGCGAAATCAATGTCTGACTGATAACATCAATCGTTATTGTTTGACCTATCTTTTATTTGTTAGTAAAATAACAACAAACAGTCTACCTGATAACAGTAACTAAGACATCTTTGTTATATTTCAGGATGCCGGTTACACATCACTGGAAATGCTGGATCTGTCCTACAACTTGATATTTTGGATTGGACTCCATGCTTTCTCAGGACTAGACAAACTGGTTCATCTGGACCTCAGCAGTAATCGGCTGAGATTCATACCCTCGGATCTCTTCTGGGACACGCCGGAACTCCACACGCTGGATCTTTCGTCGAACGTCTTTGAAAGCCTTAAAAATGAACCGTTTTTAATGCATTCAAAGCTAAAGGTACTGAACAAATTACTTCTCTTCCAAGGGCCATTTGGGGCCTCATCCATGCGCAGTAATGTTTCTTTATACATTTTGACTATCGTGAGGCACCGTGAGGTCGCTGGTAGCCAACTTCGACAAGCAAAGCTATTCGAAGACATCGTTAGGACCTACTATTTGTATTATGCGCCTATCTCATATCTGTTCGGGATGTTTGTATACAAAATATAACACATCTGTTTATCAACAAACAACCTCGTTTACATAAATGAGATATACTCGGTATATTTGTTAACACTTCCATTACATGATACCCATTATAGGTTGGGAACCATTGAATGAAACAATATCCGCATCTTCTCAATAGATCGATGATGCTAATAAATGTTTTAAGTAGATGATTTAATTTATTAAATCAGTAATTTAAAAGCTTTTCTTGGATTTTCAGGTGTTGAACCTAAATAACTGCCGAATTAAAGCGTTGCCGCCTCGTCTTTTCAATCGACTCCCAAATTTACGAAAACTCGATCTAAGTGAAAACTATGTGGTAACCATGAAAACTGAAGTCCTATTGCCACTGCGAAAATTAGAAAGGATTGAATTACGTAATGATTATTGGCAATGCAATACAGACTTCATTGCGGTTGAATCTTGGATATCATCCCAAGGTATCACTTATGAGAAACAATGCAAAAAGAAGGGACCGCAAATGTCTGAGAAAATGATATCCATTGTGCCAGTTTTGGAGAGAAAGGAAGTCGACGTGAATGATGTATGGAATATAACTGAGAGAAACGACACCATGCCTGAGGTCCCCGAACAAGACACTACGCCGTTAACACCATTTCAAAAGTTCGACAAAGAATTTTCATCCGTACAAGCCTTCGTTATAGGGCTGGAAATAGGTTTGGCAATTGGCATAATAGCGACGTATATTTGGTTGAACAAGTTCTGCACATGTGGGGCGCTCAGTTGCCGTCGGCCGCAGACGAGGAGACAGAGGCGGCGTCGAATGCAACGTATGGACGGAGATATGAGGACCAATTTATTATGGAGTACTATAGTGAACCCTGATCTGGAGACACCTCCTACATTCCGTAGACAGCTGTCCCTTCCGGATAGAAGTGCTCCGTTCCCCACATATGGTCTCCCAGGATTTACTGAAGCGCCCCTGCAAATAGATGCGATTCGCATGCCGAATAGAGCAGAGACTCCGCCCCCGCCGTACAACGACTGCCGCATTAATATATAGTGGAATAGTGAGCGGTTATGCTCTATATTTCATTTGTGATATTTCGAATAAGTCGCCGGAAGCGAACACTTATGATTCAACCTAATTTAATGACGTTGGGATAAGATAACGAGCTTTTCATAGATATAAGTTTATAGTGTAAGAAAGAAGAATGTTCAAATCGTCCATAATTTATAATAAGACATTTTTATAATTAGTTAAGATTAGGTTAGTGTATAAAAAATTATAAGACAGTTTATAAAATCGTTATTTATTTTATAAATACCATTATCACATTTGATTCATTAACATAATTATATGATCTGTCATAATATAAAAGTTAATATATAATATGCTAAGTCAGACTCATAGAATTTAATATAAATTCTCTAAAATTAAAATAGATATAATTTGGGTAACTCTATAGAATTTTGTACATTACATAACACAACCTTGTGGCAATTTCATATTTGTAAACTATGGCATTCCCATGGCATGTGGATCCCAAACACTGGTAAAATTATAATATTGAACTATTACAGGCGCCCAAATTGTCATTAGTGAACATTAAATTAATTAAAACACAATTCAGATAGCAAGTGAATCAGATAAGCAAGCATCACATTGTCAATATTAGTATTCAATCTATTGATTTATAAATAAAAGGTATATTTTGTAAGAAAATGGAATGTACAGTTCATTTAAGTAGCGTTAAAAAGACAGTAAAAATAATATCAATATAAAATGAGTTATATACATTTTGGCTATAAAAGGAACATGAACTGGAAATGCATGATTAGTCAAATAAATCAAAACAATGCTTAAAGTAAATACTCAATATCCTATAACAAATGCTATTCCAATAAACTACCGACGCAATTTTAATATTAAAAATGAAACTATAAATAAATCGAAATACACACGTACTGAAACTACAAAACTACCCTATTTACATGTCTTACGTCTAATTACACAATAATACATAATCAGGCACATCATGGCATGTCATATCTGATTATCACGCGAATATTTCCACTACCCGAACTAATTGAGACTAATTTATTTCGTTGTAAACATGTTTTGCATGCCTATGTATGAACATGAGAAGTTTAGGCACGTTATATGCTAATAGAGAGGTATAGATATACTGTCAGAAGTTTGTCGACTGCCTACAAGACAATCCGATTGCATTTTTTATATCTACATACACATACCATTCTTAGATCAAACATGAAGGTAAGCAAATACATATCTTCATGAAGCAAAATGCAGTAATCCTGTTGAAGTCATATGACGAAGTATTGTTCGAACTACGAATACATTGAACCTACCTACATATAAATACATTTTGATCCTTATTGCTTACACGATAGCGTCTTCGTTCTCTAGCGCTAGTTGGCTGATGTTCACGTAGTCCGGGTGTTGGGAGAATACGTCGACCAGTTGACTGAAAGTGGGTCTCACGTCAGGATTGTAAGCCCAGCAGTCAAGCATCACTTGGTATATCTCGTCCGGACAGTCCTCTGGTCTTTCTAAGCGCTTGCCACTTTCAACTATTTGTATAGCCTGCAATAATTTTAATTATTGAGTACTGAATTTAATATTCAGATAGAAACTATAGGATAAGTCTTCCTTATCAACGTACAGATGAGTAATTTAAAGAATATGATAAAGCAGCTGTTTCCCGCGGTTTTATTTGCGTTCCACCGGACATATAAAGTGTCCAACTTATGTTGCTAAAAAAAATTAATTTCTGTAAGGCACAGTAAAAATCTCTGTATACTAACCTCCATGCCCCTCATGTCTCCATACGGCTGTTTCCCATACGAGAACATTTCCCACAGCGTGATGCCATAACTCCACACGTCGCTTGCATGGCTGAATGTGCCGTAGTTATACGACTCGGGCGCATACCACTTGATAGGCCACTTGCCGCCGCGACTCGCTTTGTAGTATGAACTGTCCGTTGATAACGCTCGTGACAGACCAAAGTCGCTGATTTTAGCTTGGTGTCTGAAAATAAAGTTTTAGATTTTGATATAAAATCTTAATAGTTTGCAGTCTATGCTGGTTAATTTACGACGCTCAAGGGCATATACATAGTTTAACAATCATGTCACAGGCTGGGATTCCCCGGGTATGTCATCGCGACATTCGCGACGTCAACACGCAACGACGCAGCTTTAAAATAACTACCGTAAGTTCAGAAAAAGGTTCGATCAAGTCTTTGATCAAGTTTGATGAGATGATGCATCATATATTTACCTGCTAGCAAGCAGAATGTTCCTCGCAGCTAAATCACGATGTACAAAGCGACGCCGTTCCAAATATCTCATGCCGGCCGCTACCTGACACGCCCACAGTCTCAGCTCGTACCCGGGAGATGCTTTCTCTGGGTGACGCACCAAGAACTCCAGTAATGAACCCAAAGGCACTAACTCTTGTACCATTGCTAATGGTGGACCCTGAATAAAGAAATAGTTTTATCAGGTAACCAGGTAGACAAAAATGTAGGTGAATGTGACAACAGCAAACAATTTTATCAGATATGTTTATTTAAATATAGTAGTGGTGTAGGTCAATCACTGATAAGTTGGATAACGATAAAAATGTCTCAGCTTAGGTTATATGGTCGTTTTGTATGTAAATAGAGTAGCTGTTGCACCCATATCTTGAGAATTTACAGATCTCCATATAAATTCTAATAAAGCAGTCCAGCAGTTTTGTCGTGAAAGCATAACTTACTTATGCAAGGTTATTTGCACTTAGCACAGTGAGGAGATCTGATACCATTATCATAGTTTCATAAACAAATGGCACTCACCAAAGACACGCCAATGAGCCGCACGATACACCGATGTCGGACGGACATCATGACCTTAGCTTCGGACAGGAACTCCTTCTTGTTGGTGTCAGTATGCTGCATGTGTAACGTCTTGACGGCGACGTGTTGCGGCGCGGCGTCGGGCGGGGAGTACGTGGCGCGGAGCACTGACCCGAACTCGCCCTCGCCTAGCACTGCGCCTAGTGTTAGCTCGCTCATTGGGATGAATTCTGTTAAGTAAAGACCAAAATTATTATCATTGTTTGTTGTGTATTTAAGGTAGGTACTCGTATAACAACGAATTTTACGGGCTTTGATTAGATACTACGACGCACAGAACATGATTATATAAAGAAGTTGTAAGAATAAAAGACAGGTACACTGTTTCATATAACTTTGCCTTCTGAAATCAGCCATTGTATGTACGCCGCACATTTTGACTATTACGCGTTGATCACCGGTAATCATCTTCGGAGGGACAAAGAAGATCGATCAAAATTGGTCCACGTCCTATAACAATGTGACGTATCCCAAAAAAAAGATAAAAATGTTTAAAAAAAATATAGCATACTCTTTAATAATTTTTTTTTACACCTTCATACGAAAAAAATGCTTTAAAAGTTGTTCAGGCGCTGTTATGAAAACATCGTTCATAGGACTATTTATGGACTATTTTATTAAAATTATTTTTTTGTTTACCTCACAGGTGGTCCCATAATCATCAGGTCAGGATCTGACGATGGAAATCCTGAGAAATTCAGGGCAACTTTTGAAAGATGTAGCCATACGCAGGATAAAAACTTGACTATAAGTTGTATGTCTTATAACACTATGTAACAGTGAAGATTTGGAGCTGACCTGATGATGGAGACGAAAGAAGGTCGAGGGAACTCGACAACTGAATATGTAAACTACCGCGTCTTATATTTTTTGTATTGAATAAACCTTTGCAACAGTGAAGGTTTGGAGCTGACCCGATGATGGAGACCAGAGAAGGGCGAGGGAACTCGACAACTGAATATTTTTATATTTTTTTTGAGATACGTCACATTGTTATAGGACGTGGGGCAATTTTGTATGGATTGTGATCCGTCTTCTTTATTTGACGTGAGTTATGAAAACTTCAACTTACCCTGCAGTGTGGATAGCTGGCCATCAGAATCAATAGAAATCTCATTATAGTTCTCCGGTAACGTGACCACTGCACTATTATTGGCCGGTACTTTATACGTGTCGTTGTCTTCGGCAGAAACATCGTTGTTATTAATACTATCGTTGTTGAAGTCTGATGAGAAGGAGAGGTTTCTCGTAAGTAGTTCGAACATATTATTGTTGGATTGTACGGAGGTGGGCGGTGATGTTTGAGCAGACATTTGCTTGTCGCTCAGTATGTCATGTTTTACTAGAGAGAGGGATTGGTTGACGGTTGCCCGGCTTGAAGCCAGCTTCTTTGTTCTTGGCATTGTGGAGAACTGAAACAATAGGTTTAGATTATAGTGTAGAAAAAGAAGTTTTGTTTACGTCATCACTAGCGCGGTTTATTGGAAGTGCATATTTCCAGATATGGAGGTAACAATTTCTTTAGCAGTGATACAAGCAATATGTTTGCTTTTGAGCTTGAAATACAAACTTCTGCCTTTAAAGCCTATTTCTTAAAAATGTTATTGTGATTAGATTTTCTACTCTGCTTCAAACATCCTCCATTATTTTATTAATGTTTTGCTACTCACTTCAGGTAGAGGTGGCTTAGGTTTCGGCGGTACAGGAGTAGTGAGCCGAGTAGGGAGACCATCCGGCACTGTGCTGTAGTGCTCAATCAGCCTCTCCAATGATTCTAAGTAAGGCCCATCATCAATGAACAGCCAGTTAGCCTGAAATAGAAGGAACCATCATGATATGTCAAAGTTAGATCGACTTTAGTGACACTATATAAAAAGATATGAGATACTTTTTGTGTTCAAATCAAACATAATGCTACTGTATTTTTGAAAATATGTTTAAACACGAGTGCACTACCTATATACTGCCACCAAACACTGGTATTAATAAACAAAATTTAAATAAGGACACTCACCTCTTTCCTAATAATAAAGTTATAAGGAGTATTTTCGCTCAGCATAGTCAGCACATAAGCGCCAGTATGTCTCTCGCTGTACCGCACCAGGAACACACCATCGGAAGACTTGCCTTCCACTTTATGATGTTTGCAATACTCCTCTAAAATCTTGACAGCTTCCTCGCGGTTCAACGTGCCGTGGTACCAATACTTCTTGGATGTAGCTGGTGTCTCTGGCTGGTGGTTTTCTGTGGAGTTTCATATAACAATTTTATAGGAGTTTTATATGGAGTTCTTCGATAAAACAAATGAAGATTTGGCCTGCTGAAGGTTAGTTGATGATTAAACCAGTGAAAGAAAATAAACTTTCTGATCTTGTGAAGTTCATGTTTAAATGATTGTTGAACGCGTATTTACAGAGTGTACATATCCAAAACGCATCCATAGGAAACTGCTCGCTGATACTTTGTAATGCTGTTTTTTAATATGTGATTTCAAAGTATACACGAATTTTGCGTACTGCTCGCGTATAATTCGTAGCTTAGACGTGCACATGCATCTTTCCAATTTATACACGGTCAAATTTAACTATACAAAATTTATATTAGGTAAAGCATTAAATAAAAATGGCTTTGAATCTGAGTTTGTTTATTAAAAATGCTAATTAATTTTTAATATCATTATTCGCCCCCAAAAATGTATGTTGCCTTCTAAATAATACTATCTTAGCTACTAGTTTTCTTCTAAGTAAACCACTCTAAATACAACTCAGCATGATGGTTATTTTTTAGCATCTTTTGTAGCAGGCATTCTAACAGTAAACTTCTAAAATACTTTTAAATGACATCATAAAATATATTTAATTAGCTGCTATTTTTTTAACTCAGTACGTTTAAAATGTAAGCAAGCCACATGCAGCAAGCATGGCTTCTGTCACGGCTCCGGCGCTGCGGGGCTCCGGCGGTCCCATGCGCCGGCCAGGCTGCCTCACCCCTCCGCGCCTACGCGGTTTTGAATTGCACTCCAGGGGTAGGGCAGACAAGACTACGTGGAGTCGGTTTTGCAGCGATTCGTTTTCGTCACTAACTTCAATTTTAAACGGTTTTATTTAGCTCACCCCGTTTGTTTTAGGGTATGATTTAAGCTGTCACCAATTTAATTCATTTTGTGTTTCTTAAATAATAGGGTTTGCCCTCAAAATAGTAGATTTGTCACCAAAATGTATCACCAAACAATATAAAATCAATTCCACAATAAATTACCGAAAATCATGGAGATATGGGGTCAAGTACCAAATAAATGGTTTTGTATGTATTATAATAGGTTTGTCCTAATAGTATTTAGGCAAACTAATTTAAAGAGATCACCAATAAATCATATATTATATCACTAGAAAATTTCATGAATTGTATTAAAATGTAGGGTGGTCGTCATCATCCTTTCAACCAAAAGAGTCTACTACTTAACTGGCCATGTGCCTCCCCCAAGGGTCTTAATTTCCACAGGTAGTATAAATATATTTAAATTAAATTTCTAGCTGAATAGTAAATAAAACACTTAATTAAAAGTCAAAATAAGCATCGTATGATCGTACCTACAACCAACCTACAACCCATTCGTTGAGGCCCGAAAGCGCGCCAATTTGTCTCCCTTCCCTTCCTCTTCCCTTTGAACATAATTTCATTAAAAATAAACTGATGTATTAAATTGGTAACGAATACATTATTTTAATAACTGAACATAATAAAATGTAACTACTGTATTGGTGACAAAATAACAAATAAAAAGCAGTCGCAGTCAGGGATCGATTAATCGATTTATTTGGTGACAGATCTACCATTTTGAGCACCAAGCTATTATTTAAGTAATAAAACTATTATTATAAGAACGAAGTTTATATTCATGTAATGCACTACAATTTTATTGGTGATCCATCTCATATTTTATACATTATATTGACAATAATTTGGTAATTCATACATGGGAACACTCTTTGTTTATCTGAGAACGAAAATATTTCGTGGCGATAAATCTATTTATTAGGTGATACAACTTGATGACAAAAATAAATTTTGGTGACAAAAAATATAGTTCCCTTTGTTTTATTCATTCTTGGGTCAAATTTAGTAATTCAAATTTCACCCTCTTCCTGTCAACCGATTAATCTGAAATTTTGTATACACCTTTAATTCCGATGACAATACAATATAGTAATATCAATAACATTGTAAATCCAATATGGCCGCCGGCACAAAATGGCGGATAACGTAGATTTTATCAATCCCATCAATATGGGTATCAAATGAAAGGGCTCAACAAGCAGAATACAATATACTATAAAAAATTGAAATCCAAGATGGCGGCCGCTACAAAATGGCGGACGTAGGTTTTATCAATCCCATCAATATGGGTATCAAATGAAAGTTCTCAACCAGTAGAATACAATGTACTATATAAAATTAAAATCCAAGATGGCGGCCTCTACAAAATGGCGGATAACTTAGGTTCCCTTCCCATCAACATGGGTATCAAATGAAAGGTCTCAACAAGTAGAATACAATTTACTATGCAACATTGAAATCTAAGATGGCCGCCGCTACCAAATGGCTGATAACAATTTTTTATCAATCCCACCAATATGGGTATCAAATGAAAGGGCTTCACAAGTAGAAAACTGTCAGTAACTCCAGCGGGGCCCAACAGGGCCAAGGCCTGCCTGGGCTGCGAGATTGTTCGAAAGAGTTGCACTAAATGCACTAAATGAATTAGATAGAATGAGGAATATTCGGTAGGCATTTTCATTAAATACTAAAAACTAGAAAATAAAAAATCGGTAAAAAAACTTTTAAGTTAAACGGTTTTATCTTATGTGTACTGAAAACTAGAAAATAAAAAAATTGTAACTTACCTGTCAACCTACGTAGGTGGTCCCGGTCATATTAGACTAAAATAAAAACGTGGGGCCCATTAACTATTGCTGTAGTATTTTCTTCTAGAGGAATAATAGGTGTGGATTGCATCGACTTACTATAATCGTAACTGGAGATTTTGACAATCAATAATCAGCCGTAGCGGCTTCACCAGCGAACGCCGAGCTCATGATCTACCAAAGTATAACGATATGCTTTGCCATAGGTAGGGTTTCACAGGGGCCCCACGTTTTTATTTAAGCACCCCACGCTTTTTTAAAATATTTTTTTTTGTATTCACACTATTATTAATTTATATTCATTGAAATTTTTAACACTGTTTTCTTAATTTAAATTCATTAAAATTTATTTTCTGGTTTTTAGTTCGTTTTTCTATAAAAAGCGTGTTTTTTAGTTTTTTTAAACTATTATTTATTTTCTACTTTTTAGTTTGTTTTAAAACTATTATTTGTTTTGTAGAATTGAAATTCTCTTTAGTAGGTATACAAAAAATTGTCAATATTAGAGAAAACGGCTAAAGATAATTATTGGAAATAAAAATTAACATCGAGTCCTGCCTTATCGACTGCAGAGAAAAATTCTAGAAAATTTTAATTAATTTTCTTACCATAAGGACTATAGATGAAAATTATATAAATTAACAAAAATCATATTTTGCAAATTGAACAGCCCAGAAGTCGGTGTCTAATGGATGTTACTAAGTTAATTTTGCCACCGACTTCTAGGCCGATGCATCTAAAATTATGGCCGATGCATATAAAGGTTATTTATTTAAAGCTTTTCAGTGATACGAATAGTTGTCAGTATCCATACAAGTGGGAAGATCTCATCAATACAAATAATATAAGTCCAAACGAGGTAGTTTACATATTCAGTTGTCGAGTTCCCTCGACTTTCTCTGGTCTCCATCATCAGGTCAGCTCCAAACCTTCACTGTTGCAAAGGTCTTGTCAATACAAATAATTTAAGCCCAAACACGAGGTAGTTTACATATTCAGTTGTCGAGTTCCCTCGACCCTCTCTGGTCTCGATCACCAGGTCAGCTCCAAATCTTCACAGTTGAATAGTGCTTTTAGGCGTACACCTGAGTGTCAAGTTTTTACCCTATGTATGCCTACAACTTTTGAAGGTTGCCCTCGATTTCTCAGGGTTTCCATCATCAGATCCTGACCTGATGACTATGGGACCAACTGGCAGCTATTCCGAGTCGAACAAAAAAAGAATCACGTAAATCGGTCTATAAACCTCGGAGTAATCGATGTGTATGTGTAACCTCCTCCTTTTTGGGAAGTCGGTTAAAAATGGAATAATTTTATCAAATTAGTGTATTGTCATCGGTCCTCAATAAATCTACAAAGTTTGAATGAAATCTGGCCGTTTAAAGTGGGTCAAAATCGCGCTCAAAGAAGTCGGTTACAAACAAACATACAAACCTACAAACATACAGGTGAAGCTAATAAAAAGCGTGTAAAAAGTGAATTCCAATCTATTCGCGACTAGTTTCACACGCTTGCGTACTAGCCATGTATATACTGTAAATACGCATTGTTGAACAGCCCAAATGAGAATGATATAAGAACTGGGACATTTTTTTAAAATTCTATGATGATTATGTGGAATTTTAGTGCATGTTACTTACTCAATAACTGATAGCATTCTGTGTGTCCATAGTGTTTAGCCAAGTCAGCAGGCGTGTCATGTGCCAGTGTCCTCGGTTGCGCCGGCGCCTTCAGTTTTAGAAGTACCTGCAATAAATAACATCCATGATATATTTGATTTCAAAAGAGTAGTAGTCATAAAAAAGGCTTTAGAAACATTTATTTTTTTTTAACTGTTTTTCGCGGTATCTTCCGCGTCCCGATGACATACTTGCTCGTTCAAAGTACCTACTTTTTTGCCGTGGCAGATTAATAAATAAACGAAATCACTTTTGCTTTAATAACATGATTAAGGAAAATAGCTTTCATTCTCTATAGAAGTCCACAGTTAAAAGGAAATTCCGCCTTCACACACGTGAGCCACATTGATAATCCTTTTCTTCAATGTCAACAACTTAAGGACATACCAGACTCATACTTAATGCATATGTTACGGGTAAAGCTAGAAGGTGGAGTAAACCTAGGTTTACGCGGGTTGACTTAGTATTACCCAGGCTTCTTGGGTAAAGTCCGAATAATAAGTAAAATAAATTTTACATTCGGGGTTTACCCATGCTCACCTAGGTCTACCCAACTCTGACTGGGTAATGTTAGGTGTTGCGTAATTTTCAAGCCCGTGGCGTTACTCTAAAAAGGTTTAATTGCAAAACAGAATGTGCCACAAAGAAGTGTTCATGCAAAGCTGCAGGAAAATTGTGCAATTTTAAATGTCACAGCAGTTTATCTTGCTCAAATAAATAATTTCAATTTGAACAACACCGACCGTTATTAGTTTTTTTCTATTAAAGCTATTAAGTTTATGCTCTTCAAGCGATTACGATAGCCTGTATATGTTGTTTTTTAATTATAAATGTTTAAAATGATCTTGGATTTTCATTTCACTAATTAATTACACAAATTTTTAACATTACCCAGTCAGAGTTGGGTAGACCTAGGTGAGCATGGGTAAACCCCGAATTAAAATTTATTTTACTTATTATTCGGACTTTACCCAAGAAGCTCGGGTAATACTAAGTAAACCTGGGTAAACCTAGGTTTACTCCACCTTCTAGCATTACCCGTAACACATATACCTCATACTACGGGATATAAGAGATCAGACTAAAGCCCAAATTCACCGACAAATAAACATCAATTTTCTCATAACAATTTAATATGAATTTCCACATTCCATTGTCAAATTAACCAGTTGTTTTAAGAAAACGTTTATTTGAGCCTAACAGTGCTTATTTACCTTAATACAGTCGATATGCCCTCTTTGTGCGGCGTCGTGTAGAGGCACTTTGCCGGTGGGCGCATGTCTCATCTGATAGTTAGCATTCCCTTTCGTTATCAACAGTTCCGTCGTGCTAGGCAAGTTGTTCTGGCATGTATACTGAAAAGAAGTAACTTGTGAAAAAAATCATGCTAGAATGCTGATATAGGAATACCTATAAGATCCTCTAAATTTATTTTATGTCCTCATTTTAGTTTTCAAAGGATAAGTTAAGTTAGCATAATTATTTCTTTTGCAAACCATTAGGCACAGTGTATATTAATTTGGATGTGCTCGATGAGTATATTCTGTTATTTATTCACACACTACTTCTATTACAGTTCTACTCATGCCACATTTTTTCTATCAACACAACACTGCACTTACATGTAAAGGCGTATATCCAAAGGAATCTCGCACATTGACTGTAGCTCCACTCTCTATCAGCTTGGCAAGTATATTGTCCCTCCCGGCTCTGGCTGCGATGTGCACAGCTGTCTGACCATCCTGGTTCTTAGCGTCACGACTGCGGTAGCCACATGCCAACATCTGGGACACTATGTTGAAGTCACCGGCTTCTGTCGCACTAAAAACGACAAGCACATTTAAAATAATAATATAATTAATCCACTGGGAAAAACCGTTGTTATTTTATGCTGATATGATTTTATCTTACTAAAATATGAATTTAAAACGACTTCCATCATTATAAAAAATAAATCTGCTGTTAATTAAGTGCAGTCTAGCGCAGCTCTCGACGAGACAATTCCAATTTAAATTCATTACCATAGCTAATGACAACATAATTAAGACAATGAAATCGATAATAGCTCACAAGAAATATTTAAATATCAATATGGAACAATGTGTATGCCAATGAATCATTACCATAAACAATGATTCACCATTGCCAAACACAGATGTATCTGGCTGGATAGATTGTCATCATGTCAGACACCATCTAACATTCTCAAGGTATGACTAACAGCAGCCTCCTTGGTACACAGAAATCACTTGAGCTAATATTTATTTGAATTTGTTAATGAGCAATTAGAGAAACTCATTAAATATTTTTAGCTGTCTAATTATTTACCAAAAACGAAGAATAAAATGTTCCTTATTAATTACTAATATACTACACTGGCCGTTTTCCCGCGGTTTCACCCGCGTCCAGTGGGTGCTAATGCCCGCACCGGGATAAAATATAGCCTATGTTACGCGCAGATAATATAGCTTTCTAATGGTGAAAGAATATTTAAAATCGGTCCAGTAGTTTTTTAGTATCCATTTCAACCAAACAAACAAAGTTTTCCACTTTATAATATTAGTATAAGATGTATGTACAACCATGAAATAAAATTATAATTTTTAATTCAAGGATAACACACATTGATTAAACCATGATTAAATTAATTGAATCCCTATATAAAACCAAGTTTAGTCATATTATCAATAAAATATTCCTAACAGAACAATTTACACAAGAATCAGGAATGTGATTACAAAAGTAGTGTTGGCATGTGACTCAATTATTTCGGAGCACATTTGGTATTCCAATCAGTGTACATTGCAAACACATCTTGTCATAAAACATGCAAAGAATTTTGATCAACATCACATAGCATCATGATGTAGATACATTGTAATGCTGTCAGTATGTATGTAGCCACTGCTACTGGCCTTCTCTTCATATTTATTGGATAAACATTGAACAATGCACTCAACAGGAAATTGTCAATAAGCTTGTCAGCACTTGTATTAAATTACAAGCCCTATAAAGTGCAACGCAAGTAAAAATCAGTGCAATAACCCCTTTTATGGCCGATCTGGCTTACGATTTTGTTTAAAAAATGACTACAAGGTAGGTTCTTGTTAAAAGTTGATAAGAAATTAATTATTCTCATGGTTACTGTTACTTTAAATGGGCTGGAGTTTATTTATAGGGTGAACACAGAGTAATCAATGTGTGAGGTCCTGAATGCGATTTTGGTTTGTATTTCTGTATTTATGCTCTGGTAAAGCCAATTTAAAAATGGATAATGATTTGTTAATAATAACGATGAATATGAAGTGAATTTTCTAATGGAAATCTGAAGTTGTATTTTGTAAATAGCTCATTCCAACGGCTTTTCACGCCATTGTACGTTAACAGAAAATAACTCGAAAAAAACAAATGATTAAAGAATGCCACTACACTCCATTCAAGTCAGTAATAAAACAAGAGGGATAAATTAAGGGCAATTTAGGTAGCTCTCATCTTAATAGAACTTCCTTCTTCAACTAGATGTATACTATCTCTAATTGACATTGCATGTTGCTATCAATTATATTGTTTATGATCAATTTACTCTGAGTACAGTGAGGAACTGAGTTAAATGGTACTGAAAGCTTCAGTTTCTTTCTCGAAGTAGTACTCATTATTCACGAAATTCCTCAGCTATTTATTGCAAATAATGATTTAAAATGATAAAATTGAACAAAGACCAATAAAATAGGCACCTAGGCACCTGTTAATATTATAATAGGAAAGCAATTTTGTATTATAAATATTCATACAACGTGGTCGCCCAAAATGGATGGCACACATTTTGAAAACAATTAGCCAATTATGCCTTACAAGTAAACCCATAATTCAATACAAGCTAGTCATATAGATAATATTATTAATTTGTATAGCATTGTACTTCAGGCCAAATCTTTATCAACATTATGATACTTATGTTACTAGTGGAAGTGGAAATGGCATACAAAGCACTTATTGTAAGCGTTACTTGGGTAATTATTTTTGAATGGTGTGATACTATTCAAATAGGTGATAGGTTAATAATATGTTGTAATGTGAACCACTTGCAAATTATAAGAATTGAAGCAATGTGGCAAATAAATGCACAATATTATGACCTAGCAACAAATTAGTTTCACAATTTCCTTATGTATACCGGATACACTTGCTAATGTTACAATTGTTAACCAAACAAGTTTAATTCACTAATGGTCAACATACAAAATTGGACGTTGTTATGCAGAAACGTTCCAACCCACAAGTCACCCGAAATCGAGTTATTGTGATTGAACAGCCTAAAATTTAGCATATGGTTATCTAAACTCAATATTATTCAACAATAAAACCTCTAGGACCTTTACTAGTTAGAATAAAAAAGAATACAACTGAAACGCGTAAATGAATGTGTATATCTCAAATTCAAGTTGAATTCGAGATATAAGCATTTACGCGTACAGTGGGTTGGAACGTTTCTGCATAACTACGTCCAATTGTACTTGTTGTACTGAAAAGAATTGGGTGATTTGAATCTTACATAATTTATTTAGAACCAACATTTTTTCAGCGGTTTCAACTATGTTCCTGGGGTACTACTGCCCGTACCAGGCATTAAAATATGGCCCATGTTTCTCACATGGAAGAGCGGAGCTTTCCAACAGTCAAAGAATTTTTCAAATCAGTTCAGTATCTGCAGAACTTTTGGAGTACAAACAAACAAAAAATTGTTTCCTCTGTATGAGTATAGATTACAGAAAACTCACCGATGCAGCAAATTAGTAGTGCCCTGGGTCCGAGATTCATGAGGTGGTGGTTGTCCCTTGCACACAACTGATAATCTGGTGACGAGTCCATTGGAGTCTCCTCGGTAATGCTGAATGAGTGTGTCCAGGCCATGCACGGTTGTGTGCTCTTCAATCGAGAAGAAGGCATCCTCCCCATGTCTGCGGATTTGGTAGTGGACTACTTCACCCTGTAAATAAGTTGTTTTTTACAAAATTCTGTATTTTATGAAGTTCTTTCAAGGTTTACATATTTAGCAAATAGATTGTGAAAGGTAAGGTTGATAATAGATTTGTAAGAATATGATTCCTTAGACGAAGTTACATAAGAATTATAATAGAAGTTTCTTTTGTTTTTAGTCAGTAAACAAAAACACGATTGATAACACTGGTAATCAAAAACAGTAAAACAAGTTACCTTTGAGGTTATTGAAACTTTTAAACTTACCTGATGCAAAACTGAGAGCACATAATCTCCAGGGGAAGTGTTACTTTCACGAACTAAGAACACACCATCCTCTCCTTCTGCAAATTTCAACACAAGTTTAGTTTTTCAATAACACAAAACATTGGTACAACAACACAATAATAAATCACATCTGACCTTCCTTCAACAGCTTCTCAGCTGTGTCTCGAGATATTTTCCCATGGAACCAGTTGACATTATCTTCTCTGTTCATTCTCAACAAAAAAGAATTTGTCTGAAAAGTTAATTTAAAACTTGTTCAACAAGTATTTTCACAGACGACACAAAACTTTTCTTGTACATTGCTCATGGAAGACAGGATTTTGCTTATGCGACACTTTTACTCAAATAACATCACAGAAAATATCAAACTTATTACACGTATTAATAGCTATAATTAATCTAATTATTCAAATTTTATACTCGAGACTTCGATAGATTTCGATTTAAAGTTTTAGAAACTGTTCGCCATGTTTGATGTTTCTCTCTATTTCTTTCTCGCACGGAACAAATTACATTCGAATAAGCGAATACTTTAAAATGACCATACATGCCATATTCGGTCTCTTTCTATAACATTATGTTTTCAATAAGACAAAAAGAGATCGCCATATAGACAATTCTCATGTTTTCAATAATCCGTATAATAATGCAAACGTCAGATCAACTACAATGGTCAAATGAGAAACTGATAAGAATTTTAGGATGATTCATCCACATCATATATCTCAATTAATTTTACAGTATTTATAGCCATATCTTCGATAAATAATAGTAGTCAATAAATATAACTTACCTTCAAAAGTATGAATGACGTCATGGTTGTTATCATGATATCCAACTTCGGAAACACAAAAATATTTACAAAATATTCGAAAGAAGAATTTTTAAATAAATCTTCTTCGTTTTTTGTGAACACACATATTTATCACTATTATTGCTGATTATTATGTTAACACAAAGTATTCCGTAAAAAGCGCAACACGGTGAACGGAGTGCGTCTAGCAAGCAGCCGGCAGACAGGCGCGGTATCCCCGACTCTGCCTTCCATCGAATGACTCATAGCAAGGTCAATTCCGAGAAATGAATCACCAACGTACTCAGTTCTACAATGCTTTATGTAGTACGCATTCCCCCACAACACTGCTTCATTATTATAATTTGTAAATAAAGACATAAATTACTTAGATTCATATACATTGCTATGAATAGGCACATGTATCTAATTGGAAAAAGGCTTCATTAGGTACCTAAGAAGAATCAATTTTGAATTCTTATTCTGATTAATTTTAATGCAACTCAGACTTAGAGTCTAATACCTATATTGAATAAGTTTTCTCCTAAATAATGAGAAAAGTGCTGTTACCAATGTATCTTTGTACCGCGTGTCTTCTTTTTTACCCGACTGCCAAAGAAGGAGGGTAATGTTTTCGTATCTGGTTGTTAATAATTATTTTCATTGATATTAAGTAGTAGACCCCACTGCCTACCAAAAGCTACCACCAAAACAAGACGGATTAAGTATTATGCTCTGTCACAGCTGGATTCACCCCGTCTTATTAAAAAAGGGGTTTACTGGAAAACCCAGGTTTTACCTCGTTCTAAGTACCTACCGATAGAGAGCCTGGGTTTTTAGTTAAATCACATTTTTTGTACAACTTTCAAGGAAGTAGTGATCCAAATACTTAGTTTCTTCATTCCTTGATCTTGATAACAATAAAGGAGATTCTGCAGAACGCTTGGACTCTTTATCTAACTGTTAAGGTAGGCACTCATTTCCATTTCCTCAACGTTTTCCAATAACGTAAGTGGCTACTTATAGTACTTAAAACATACTAATTACGTCGTTATTATGATAAAACATAGCGTTGTATGTTTCCACAAGTGCGGCGACAACCCTGCGCTCTAACTTCGCAATAAGACGCTGATGACTGATGACTCACGAACTTACAAGATCTGCAAATATTGTCAGATACCTAAGTGTGTCTGTGAAGTGAATCAAAGCAACATATAATTTTTCCAGAAGGATCTACCTATTACGACATTGTTATTGAGCACACAATCTACATATTATGGGATATGTCTTCTGTTTATTAGGTAGGTACGGCGTGCAGCGTGTGCCTTGGGATCAAAAAGGTCCTTTCTGTACATTCTTAAGACTTTTCTAGCCCGGAATTTTGACATACTTACCCAAAAAGTGCGTCCAATAATGCTGAAAATTCATGGACTAACCATATAGACAATGATTCTAAGCATGTTTGAACCTATGTATGATATGTACCTAAGTAAATAGATGGTCTACCTAATATGTTTTCACCCGGAACCATTGAATAAAGTTTTACTGAAGAAGTTAAATAGAGTTTTTTTAAAGAAAATAAAAGTAATCAGTCACTCGATCATTTGTTGATGACTCTACGTTACGATTGTGTATTGTTAATTAATCAACGACTACAATTAATTGCGCGTATGTATTGTATGGTTTATACCACGTCAATCCAATTGAATCAGTTTATATAGGTTTCATGTTATTATTTTATGTAATCGTGATCTTTTTATCGATCTTAAATGGAAAGAAAATTGATAAATAAGTAAAAATACTAATAGGTACCTCTTGAATATATAGTGATATTGGGAGTTATTCTGCATACATGTCTTTTTTTACTATAGTCATGTGGAACTTCCACATGACGCTGTCTCATTATCTATTCATGCTGTAAATACTTAATCACATCAATCAATCAATCAATAATTATTATTTATTTATCATCATCGAATGAGTTTTTGAGAGACTGGCGTCTGAAGTAGGTTAGTCCTGTATTACAGAACACCAGGCTTACCCTCCGCCGAAACAAAATCTTAAAATTATAGAGATCAACAAATTCTTAAAATTGATAGTACATAATTATAAAAAACAAATACAAAAATTATACATTAACGGAACGGTAGCACAAAATAGAACAGAAGTCAATCTCATGTATGTACTTCACTTTTCATGCCTAAACTCGGCGGTCGCGCTAGGGTTGTCAACTGTTTTATGCGCATAAAACTAACGTGGTAGTGGTACTCGTATCTAATTATTTCATGTATTGTTGGGAATAAAACAGGAAAAATGAAATATAAACCAATAATAATAAAATATTTAATGTGGCATACAAGAGGTTAATAAACACTTTCAACGGAAATTCGTTTGAACGAGATACCGTTTTTCAGAAACCGCAATTTATAATTTTGTTATTCATACATATATACTTACCCTACTCTTTACTTGTGAAAAAAATATTTTTGTATGTAATGGGTTGGTACAGTCCCTGATCTAAGCTTGCTTCTACCTACAGAAAACTTGATGTGCGAGTTTTATTTCGTCTACCTTACAACATAGTCTCGCCATGATCACAAAAATTATCAACTCCTACTAGCAATAATCTTTGAGGGTAGGTAGGCAGGTTCGCCTGGGTCGACACTAGCAAAACTTATTACGGCATTGGGCCAGAGGCCGCCGCCGGGGCGCTTACCTACCCACCTAACTGTACCTACCTACTGCGTTTATTAAACGAACCATCGAAATATGAGAAAATAAGTAGGTACATACTATAGGTAATACGGCAGGCTAAAAAAACGACAATTCACTGTTTATTGTTGTATAAAACAACCGTCAACTTGTTCAATTATAATACGAATTTTGTTGCTCCATTATTACTTTTTCTTTGGTTATTAAAATTAAAAATATTACAGTCAAATTACAGTTAGGTAGGTATCACAACGCGTGCACATTTATCTACCTTTGTGTGACGCGCTTATCTCAAGAAAGCGGCAGCCGCGCTCGCACTGTTTTGAGTTGTTTTGAGACAGCGCGTCTGTGAACACGCACACATAGACACCTTTGTCTGCGTGACTCGAACGCGCTTTGTATGTAGACTGACTTCTGTACCTATGTATTTTGTGACGGTAGTCTCAGCTGAAGTAAGTAAATAAGAAAAGATGAGGTAATTAATTATCTAAACAAAGGAATGTTATGTAAACTTTTTCATTATGCCTTGTTCAATATTAACTGTATTGTACGTAGGTACGTAGCTCAATTGGTTCGAATCGGTTGATTGTACCGGGGCACTAGTACGAATCTTAGATTAAGAAACACTTGTCTAGGTGCCTGAGCCTTTCGCATGCCGATACCTTGCAACACTTTTACCACTTTAACGCTGTGATGCCCCAAAATGTTAAGAAATGTAGTTCTGTATTGAATAAGCGATTAAATGGAGTTTAAAGCCGGCCTGAGATTGGCAAATGGTTCTTTGAAAATCATGGGAGTGTCTTCGGTCGAACATCTGTTTTCTACGCGTGTTTTTTCCTCTTACACGTGATCATTCAGCTTATTTTATATCTTACCACTGGAGTCTCAGCTAATATGAAGAAGGGATATCACATGAGATGACCGATGTTTAGAAAAAATGTTACTTGGGAGATGACGGCAGATAGAAAAGTATCGAAGGAGAAAACATGTTGCGCCGACCCCAAATAAAATTGGGATAAGGGCAGGAGGATGATGATGTATATCACATGAGTCTGTTACAACCACTGTCCAAAAGCAATTCAGCTTCCAACAATGTAAGCTTTTTAAAAATCTACTACTTGGATTTGCTTAACTATAGTAGAGTAGGTACCTACTCTAACTTTTACGTCATCATGTCATAGTCATGAAAGATCGATAGCAAAAGATGTCACTCACATTTTCATAATTCTGATCTACATAAGAAACTTCGTATATTTTACTGTTTAATTTGCAGTGAAAAGGCAGGAAAAAGTCTAAAAGGAAAATAATACAATATTATTCAGGCCTCTGGAATGGTCTCATTGAAAGAATTTCTATACTGAAGTGTTATGCTGCCATTTGTTTAACTCAATTTTTTATTTAACTCAATTCAATGGTTGTTTTGCAAGTTTTTATTTCCTACAGATCGTAAACAAATCGATTTGTTTGTGTCAATAAAACCTTCGGCGCAATGGAAGTGAAATCCAGTTGTGTCATATATTTTTGAAATATTTACATCATTGTGAAAAGTTATGAATAAAATTGAGCTAAACATTGATGCATTATTGATTGTTTTACATTTCTGAGTGAGAGATTTTTTTTATTAAAGACCGTTTTGTCTCATGAAGAAAGAGTCAATGCGTGATTGTGAAATTAGGTAACAATGCAGTATTGCAGTATGTTAAAATGATGTCACTTCTTTCAGAGCTATTAATAATGTTGTCGAGATTTCACGATAAACAAAAGGGCTGAACATAATTCAGATTGATGATAATTTATGTGTGCACTACACCAGCGATTAGATAAACGTTTAGCCTGAGTATTTAGAAAGCATTCGCTATACGTACCTAGAGCACCGAGTGGACAAACCAGTCTCAAAGTTTGTTTACCTCACGAATGCAATGTTTATTTACTTTCATTCGTCTCCCTGCAACCTGTCTACATTCTGCATAGAATGCCCGGCCAGCCTTTGTATTCGAGAATGTATTTCTTTGTAGCAATGTTTCCTGGCGGGCCATAAGAAAATTCTGTCCCATTCAAGTTGTGTTAATGTGGCCGCGGTTGAAATTCTCGTCTCGCAACATTTTATGTCGTCGATTGTTTTGTTGGTTTAGTTTTGCCTTTTAATGAGTGAAGAACAGCGCTTGAGATTCTTGAAAATAATACGCCTATGGCTATACTCTTTTACCTATAGATCAGATGCGCATACCAAACAACGCTCCTGAAAAAAATACTTAATAATGTAGTTGTATTCCATCCAAATGCCATCATAGTCAAGAAAACCTCTGGCTATACATATTATGTAAATCAAACGTCATATTTTTACATAGAAAAACTTTGAAAGTACCTACTAGGTGCTTATTGTTTTTACAGGAAAGAGCTTAAAACAGTAGGTACCTACCTACATAAATTCATGTAAAATTTTATTCGCTTACGTCCATCATGAAATCAGTATTTCAGGAAAAATACTAAACTTCTTCCAGGCGGTGAAAAATTAAACGTCAACATTTTGTGGACCTGACTGAACGAAATTACAAAATCCCGCTGCAATAATTTCACCTGATAATACAAAGGTCCTTGGTACTATACATAGGTATAGTAAATCCGTTTCGTCAAGGCAGCCTGGAGTCGGGCCACGGGTGAGTCACTCCGCTTTCTACCGTCGCCAGTGGGTAGCGGTCGATGACACTGGGCCTGTTTATCCCCCATTCGTACTAGACCTATTGTGCTAAAATACTGTCGTAAACAAATGACTAAGGAATATTTTGCATTGGGTAGGTTGGTTTAGATAGGACAGGTTTACAAATGTTGCAGCCCGTTCTGAAAAAAGGCTTTCTGGAAGTTTCGATATGAAATTTGTTAAGTGGCAAGGTCTTATAAGGATTTTTTGAATAGTTCATGTAATAATCAGGATTGGTATTTCTCTAGTTCGGATTTAATTTTGCTTACACAATATTTACTATTAGGTGGTATAGTTACTGAGTCATATCGTTATTATGATAAACTCACTTAAATATAATTTATATAAAAAAAAACATTTAGGATATGAATCATCGACGAGCTCGTGACGAATAACATCATTCATAGTTCTACAAAACCGGGTCAATAAAACAATACGTTGTGATAAATGTTCTGAAATAAAAATAAAATAAGTAAGTAATTAATAAGATCGTTTTCCTGTTCGATAAGTTTCAGTTACCGGCAACCCTATAATGGACAAGGAAACGCCACGAAGCCGGCCGACCTCAAAAACAAGTGCGAAATGACTAAAGCAAAACGAACGTGACGACCGAAACTGAACGGTAGCGCCGATGAGGTAATCACACTATGAATGAAAAAATATATAAAAAATCTAAAATAAGCTAACTGTAAGGTCGATGAAAAAAGCCTGCTACCAAAATTCTATCTTAAATTCACGCCTATAGAATTACTTTTTGAATGAGGTAACGCCTGGATATTTTGAGAACTTGCTATTGAATAGACATAGCAGATACAGAATATGACTCATCTGTGACTAGGAGATTACTGAGCGTGAACTTTAGGTAGTCAAGTTGTGTTTATGTTCTCGGTATTAGATTTCAAGCTATATTTAGATTTTGCACGGTCTATTCAGGATCTGACTAGTGCTTTCGGTGAAGAGAGCCGGATAACCTGTTTTAGGCTAATGGCACCAAAGGATATAGATTTACCTACGAATCACGGCTCTATAAATGACAAACGACGTGATAAAATATGTGTATTAGCTTAACACTAAAAGTTTACATTCTCAATTTGGAACTAAAACCCTAACACTTCCACTCAGTGGATATTTTAGAGAGCTGATTTTGACTGACTGTTGTAACAGTCATCCCCAAAATCACACAGAGAAGCAAACGTAGGTATTCGTGAAAATTACTACCTATTGTCAAGGTAAGGTCAGAGGAATGATAATTAACCTTTTCACCGCCACGCCATATCGGTATTCCTATGCCCTGTACGCCAAGCCCGAAAAAATCTTAATTAAATATCTACTAAAAAATACATAAAAGTAATGATTTAATAGGCTTATTTTGTATTTTTCTGCGACCTGTTTTTTGTCGAGTATAGCCGTCGTTGGCGCACAGAGCACGCTTGCTCATGTCGGCTATAGCCGACATTGGCGTTCAAAAGGTTAAAAATTGGATTATGGTGGGTGGGAGTCGTGGTGGCCTAGTGGGCAAAGAACCAACCTCTCGAGTATGAGGGCGCGGGTTCGATTCCAGGTCAGGCAAGTACCAATGCAACTTTTCTAAGTTTGTATGTACTTTCTAAGTATATCTTAGACGCCAATGACTGTGTTTCGGATGGCACGTTAAACTGTAGGTCCCGGCTGTCATTGAACATCCTTGGCAGTCGTTACGGGTAGTCAGAAGCCAGTAAGTCTGACACCAGTCTAACCAAGGGGTATTGGGTTGCCCGGGTAACTGGGTTGAGGAGGTCAGGCAGGGCAGTCGCTCCTTGTAAAGCACTGGTACTCAGCTACATCCGGTTAGACTGGAAGCCGACCCCAACATAGTTTGGGAAAAAGGCTCGGAGGATGGGTACATAAGATGCGAAACATTAGGATTTCGGAAAGTGCAATCTACGCTCTCATTGACTGGCATAATCGTAAAGGCTGTGTTTGTGGACAGAATGCCTTCCAAGTGCTTAACTGGTTATCGTTAGTGTTAAAAACCCAAGCACTATTAGACCTAACAAGAATATAAAAAGCCGTGAACAAGTTAACGAATGCCTAATCCCATAAATTAAACTTTCACTTCGATATTTATAACGTAAGCAGAATTTATTTTAAACATTTTGTCTATAAATATCAGACTAGACCATAATGTCTGCTTGTCTTCCTAGAGGCAGACAGCTTGTCTATTAACTGGGAATAAAATATTCCTCGACTGGCTACACTTTTTTATCTTGACTAGCTTACCCAGTAACATTTGAAACCGGTTGCTTAGAGCATGAATCACGCAAAATTACAACCATATTAATAAAGGAAGCAAATAAAACAAAATAATTATAACATGGCATAGTATTTATTATCATAAAAATGATAACTTACATCGTAATTCGAAATATTTTTTAAAAGGTAAAAAACAATAGATAAATACGTAACTGATTTACAAATTAATCCTTAGAATAAACAGAAAATGTTAAATACAGTGTAAGTATAGAAAAACCCCTCGTGTTATTGGGCAGTAAAGGTTTATTATGACATTACTTTGGACGATACGAAGCAATTAACTTATTATTAACTTACATTACCTACATATTAGTTTATGGACGGAGAACTTACGAGTAGCAATAATATTAATCGTGGGTTTTATCAATTTTGTATTATGCTGTAGGTTTACACCATATTCAGTCCGTACAAATGGGTACTGAACTGTAAAATTAACATTATTCAATTAAGACAATATGCTTAGTTGTAGAAAAGTTTGAGTAGATACGACATAAAGTTGTGAGTTATTCACGTAACTTCACAACATTTTTGTAAATTCCTTTGAAACCATTGCTAATAATATTATAAAATTCAGCTCCAGCCTAATAAAAATGGACGGAAAGGTAGATCAGCTTCTAATTTACGTTATTTAATTATCAAACATAATACAGTAAAATACATTTAAATTCGTTATTGAGGCTTTTAACGTATAATTACAGAGTTATAAACTAAAGATTATAAGAATTGTCGACCTATGACTATAGCAAATTTAATTTATTATCCAGTTCTTTTTGCATTAAAAAAAAGCCAAACAAAGATTGTGTTTGTCAACTTGAACCGTAAAGCAAAGAACTTTAGGTCCGTTATCAACATTTGAGGATCGATGCATGCAGCATTGAGGTGCAAATGCATTTGTGTGACCCTGGCGCAACGAACGGCATAAAATAACAATACATTAACTTTTATAAAACTCTAATCAATACCTACGCTTCACTTTCATATAAATACTTATCAATATAAATAATTCACCGTGAGTCCTATTTACAAATGCGTACTACTATTCATTAAATGAAAAAGCAAATGTGTTGATGAACTTAATTATAAAGTTTGAAATGATGCAAGTATAATGATATCATGGAATGTTTTTTTTTAACAACTAGGTAAGTTTCTAATTTAAATATTTACAATACAAATAATAAAATCCTAATGAATAATATTGATCCCCATTGAAAGGATAAGAAGCAACAAAATTACCCAATTATCAAAACCCGAAGCAATTCAGAATGTTTTCCAAATTCTAAGTAAAAGAATACTTACATGGATTACAAAATATTTTGTAGTAGATTTAATCCCAAGGTCAACTTATTCTTATTTTAAATGACAGACATTTGTAAATCATTACTTTATTTCACGTAGAACAATGCCTTACTCTAAGTTCTAAACATATTACGAAATTTTCTCCACAGGTACTTAATAAGATCTAAATGGACGGCAATACGAGCGAAACTATTCTAGCCAGCCGGGTTCAGGCTAGTCAACCGTAATCATGCATTGCTTTATCACAGCGTATACCTACTATTGTATAACATAACTTAAAGACGACGTTACACGCGTGTCATGCCTGTGTTATCGTATTTTCCCAATGCCTAGACGGTATTTTTCAGAAAAGCGATGACTATCAGACTACGCCGAGTCAGTAATTCTACAAACCTCGACAGATAGTAGGCTGTAATATTGTTCTTGACATGAGAACCAGTATTTTACACGTTTGTTGCCAAGTTGTGTTTCAGAATTTTTCAGTCATCGGCATTCGTCAGTCAATGGACTAATAACGACAGCGCTGTAGTGAGGTACGCTCACTGCCTGCCTTACACCTAAAGCGCGGGTGTTGAATCACGTGTAGCAGTTGTCTTCATCGGCATGGTCACTGCAGTCGATGGTGCCGTCGCAGAGCTGCGACAGCGTGATGCAGCGGCCGTCCACGCAGCGCAGCTCACCGCTCGGGCAGGGGGACGCGTGCGCGCGGGACCACTGCGCATCTTTACCATACACTGGTCCCGGTCCCGGTCCCGGTCCGTCAGCGAGTGCCACTTTTTCAGCGTCGTCGGTAGTAGCTCCAGGAGTTATAGCGACTGCACCCATGTCAGACTTATGGGGAGCGGCGGCTACATCATCTTTATCAACATACGCGAACGTCTCGTTTCCTTGCTCTTCTGCAGCTTCTGCGGCTTGCTCCGCTACCGCTTTCTGCAATAATATGATTTATAAGATATTAATTAACTGGTCATCCAATACGCATTTACTAAAGCTGCTACAGTAGCAGAAAGGTTGAACATAGGTTTAATTGAAGACGACTTGGTTTTGATTGAATGAAAACATAAGTTGTGACAAAAAAATAATGTTACCCTTAGCAAGGCCGCGCCATCAATAACTCTGTCTAACTTGTGTGTAGATTTATCCAAGCGAGTAGTTTGTGTAGCTGCCGGCAGAGCTACTGAGCTGGGTGGAGGTACTCCAAACCGTGTCGGCACCATGCGCTGCGCTGACTTCTGGTCGGGAGGATTTTGTGAAGGTTCTTTTCCCTCCTTTTCAAACTCATCGAAAAACCCGAGGTCTCCCATATTCACGTCTTCAATTGACTCATTGTCTGAAACAGTTTTCTGAGATGCCTTATCTCCTACTAGTTTTTTCTCTTCAGCTTTCAATATAATGGTTTCGGTAGTGGCATCCTTGGTATTATCTTGTTCGTTACCAGAGTGTGGAGCGCGGTGGTAGTGCGATAGTCTGGGTGGTAAAGGACGACGCGTGAAGTTTTTTCTCTTATAAGAATTATTACTGTCACTCGTTACAAGGAGTTCCTTGCTACTCTCATCTCCTAAAACAAAATTATTCAGAATAGATCTAGTTAAATCATGTTCAAAAAAATAAAATTGATGTCATAATATTTTAATGCATTACCAGCACGCTGTCTAGGGTTTTTTTTCCCCACGGGCACTCTGTTGGGTCTCCTGATGGCTGGCGCCGGCGCCGAGCCCGCGGACTCTTCCCCCGGCTCGTGGGCATCGACGCCGTGAACATTGCCGACCTCATGCGCTCCATCGATAGCGTGGTGGCTGTGAGCGCCGCACGTGTCCACGTGCTCGTCCTCACCGTCCGGGCAGTCCGAGTAGCCGTCACAAAGCCAACGCTTCAGAATACACCCTCCAGAACCACACCTGTGGAATTCATAACGTTGATTTATCAATATAAAAATACATTTAAAAATATTTATATATTTTAAAGATGATGATTCACTCAGAAAAGATGTGAATATACAGTCTATGTTAATTACGGACAGCATTGCTTTCGGAATGAAAATCAATAATGGTGAGAACAATAATGTATGAGTATATTACCTGTACTCATTCTGATCGCACTGAATGCATGTGGTCTCATCTTCTCCAAGAGCACAATCCTTGGTGCCATCACAGATCCAGTCTCTGGGTACGCAGGAGCCATCACTGCAGGCAAACTCGCGCGGGTAGCATGGTGTCTTGGCAGCCACGCAGTTTGTACGACCATACTGCTTGCAGTTGAAAGCCGGAATCAGTTCGCTGGGAATTTGACCTTCGCATGTGTCCACGACCGCTGAAATGAAAGAAAATATAGGATGTAGGAATGTATTTATGAAAAATTTTATGAAAATAATGTATGTATTTATGAAATATAATTAAATAATTTTATAAAAAATATATAATATATAATTATAATTTTATATAATTTTAAATATATAATTTTATAAAAAAATATTTACCTTTACATAAACTGTAGCAAGGCTTCTTCGGAGGGTATGGAGGAGGATTGCATTCAGGCTCGAGCAAGGCACATACGAAATGTCTCACACGGTCACTGCAATTAGCTGCCACTAAATAGTCAATCTGAGGCATCAATGATGTTATATCTGTATGTCCAATCTTCGCTGGAGTACCGGCTAGGTCGTATGGTAGCACACCGCGGCACAGAGATAGACGGGTTGAACGACACTGAACTGAAAATGTTAATAAAGAAATTGGTACTTCGCAAGATAAGTTATCTAATTTGGAAATATGAAACATTAAAATAGTTAGTTCACATCATATTCACACCAACATCACAATGACAAAATGTTATTTATTTGATGCATTTCAATGAAAATTGAATAGTGATTGTGAGTAATAACTACGTACCATTTGCCTTGAACCTTAGTGATGAAACCGCATGCCCCACGTAACTAAAGCTAATGACTTACCCTCTGAATAGATATTGGATGGATATTTTTTCGTAGTTGTGTCGTCTCCGTCACGCCACGTGGGAAGCGTGGGGGACACTCTAGTGTTATAGAGAGAGCTTTGTGTAGTGGACTTCATTTTTTCTGCATCCTCTATAGAAATACCAAACAACTTTGAATGACCTGAGGTGAAGTTGATGTCGTCAGCACTGGGGTGGCGCACGTAAAACTCTTGCATATCAGGCGGCGCATTCTGAGCTCTGAACTTTAAGGGCCTTAAGGGCTTTTGATGATCATCCTGGACGTGGCTTTTAAATTCCCTCGGCACATGGTCCTTGTGCAACACGGGATGAAGCTGCAGTGGTTCTTCTTCCACTATCTTGGCTTTCTGTTTACGTTCAATATTTGTAAAATCGTTTACTGTTTCCGCTCTCGTTATGACCTCTGTAGTTGTAGTGATTGCTCCACTGCCATCTTTAAAGTATATCGCTAACGGTTTCTCAGGTTTTTGAGTTATATGCGGTTTAACTGTGGAGCTAACGTTGTCAGCGTCCTCCAGTAACTTCGGTGTCCTTAAGATATCGGTGTCAGCTTTCTCGTTGCCATATTGGACTTCAGGAGTAAGATGGGTAGGGAAGACGGGAGGTATGGGCGGTGTTCTTTTTGGAATTGGTCTTGTTGACGTAACAACAGTACTTCGATCGAAGTTTTTATCGTTTTCAGCGGCGTAGAAATCTATTTCCGATGTTTTCGTACCTGCAATTATGTGTTTGCAACAATATTCGTAGGAAAAGGTGATTTGTTAAGTAAATTCTTGTACATACACATGCATAGTTGGTTAATAGGTCCCAGATGTTGAACACACAATGCTGTCGTGTGGTGTACATGTGTAACACAAAACATTGAAATGTGACATGACAAACACAGCCAAGTTTGTGCTCCTCATACATACTTATATACTAAGGTGTTCTTGGTGATTCGTGGATACCTTCAGCTAAGAACTATCCGCAGACTACCTTTAAAATGATTTAAAACCATTTGTTGGATTATCAAACAAGCTTTTACACAATAACAACAACAGTACCTGGAAGGTGTTAATTTAAGATGCAATCACAAACAAGTTACTTTGACGTAGGTGCACTTTGAACGAATAGGTACGACAGTATAGGTACTGTCCCAACATCTTTGTTTAAGAAGCTATCCGTATACATTTGAAGATGGAGGTACTTACAATTCATCAAGAACACATTCTACTGCGATATACGTAATTGACTTTCTGAGGTAAGTACCTACTGTATAAGTGAGTAAGAGAGAATTAAATAAATCGGCGAAAATCGTCTCACTACTATCATAGTGAGACTTAAAAAAAATCCTGAACTGAATAAAGTTAAGTATTTATAGTGGATTACCTATATCATTTTAAACTTTGATTCGAATTTGATAAACTACATGGTCAATCTTTAGCTTAGGGTTAAGAACTTTTAATAGAGAACTAGGTATACTAGAAATAATATGTATACTCTATAAATACTCTTGCTACTTAGTGCTTATTTGTTACCATACAAAAATGTTAGTGACCGTACCATGTTCGTTTTTGTCCGGTCGGTTGTGTTGGTCTCTTGTGCCCGTGAAGTGGGGCCGATGGCCGGCCACAATTGGCTCCCAGTACGTCCCGTTCTCACCCACTCTCGGCTCCAAGTTATCTGGAATTTTAGGGTTAATGATCTCGTTAGTTGTCTTGGTATAGTTATGATAGTTTTCATGTTCAAGATATAAAGGAAAAGGAGGACAAAGGAGATTGGGCAAGAATGTATGAAGTTTGGTCCAAATGTCCACCACGAACGAGACCTATATAATTGAATAGTCCACTTAATTTAGAGTAACTTTTACTAAGAAAGTAAAAAAAAAACAATGCCAAAAAAAAGTTATAGCCAAAAATGTATTCTTAATTTTCGGTAGTTTTTGTATGTTATCATTATTATTTTTTATTTTATTCCACTTCCATTTCTGCACTTTATCTAAAAATGAGTAAGTCTAAGATGAGTAAGACACATTTGCATATAAACGGCCCATATTTTTTTGCCCGATGGATGTACGTATCATAACCAATTGAGGCGCCAGAAGTGCTTGAATATACTCAGCGGTGCCTGGATCTAAGAAAGTTCGATGTAACTGGTGGTGTCTTCTCTCTAATAATGAACAATTCTATTTTGTCAGAAGTTACAGAAAGTACGAAAATCGAACAGCAAGAAAAGTAATTGAAAACATGAAATTGAAAAAATCTATAAACGTTTTATTTGATTTTGCTATAACTTTTTTCTGGCATTATATTTTTTTTTACTTTCATAACAAAAAATGTTCTATATTTAACGGGCTATCTAGCCATATAGGTCTTGTTCGTGGTGGACATTTGGACCGGAATCGCCCATTGTCCTTTTATTGAGCAAATAATTAAAAAATCCTTGAGAATAATGTCAACTTTTCAATTGAGAGTCAAGTAAACTTTTATTTCTAGTTATATTTTCTTAGTAGTTTGGTTAACAACAACCAGCACTTGTATGTGAGTAGCGAATGTGCGTGGTGCTCGATACTTCTAACAGGCGCCATGATGTTTTACCTTACATTCTAAGCGCAAACAAAAAGTATTTCATTAGATGCTCGAAAATAAATTAAAGAACTAAATTAAGTGAAAAATTAATTGCTAAGACACTGTTGTAGAGCTGCTTAGTGAACGTGTGAACTGCGGAATATTGATTCGAAAAGGGTAAAATATATCTAAGATTAAGTAAGTAGGTCCGAATTGCAAACCTTATTCTGATGTTGAAATTATTATACTTATGAATGGAATATAGAACTACTTCACAAATTGGCCAATTAGCGAGAACGTGTTGCCTTCACTGAATCGTTAGTGAACGATATTCAGGAAATATATTCATAAATCAATAACTTTATCTTCTGTTGATTAAATGGGTAGATTTATGTTAGACGCGTGCCACAAACCTACAAATGTTATATTCACGTAGATGCAATTAATACTGGTAATTTATAACAAGCTCTAACCAAAATGCTTTGATTTTAATGGTTGCTTCTCATTTATAATTGTTATGTTAAACTTTTCCTTACGATTCTAAAAAAATACTATTTGCGTATTATAAGTAAATCACCTTTTTTGTTTTCTATTAGTATAATTCAGAAAGAAGAGTGTTTATGGACTCTTTCCTGACGGTTTTTCTCCATAAGACAAACTCGTTGGAATTTTCTCTTTTAAATTTTCAAATAAAATAAAAATATAGGTTTGGGTTACAAAAGCCGGATTAATTATACCTACCTCAGTTTTTAAAACGCTAAAGTATTTAATTTAAAGATGACCTAAGCAACAAATCATATAGCCTAACAGTCGTGTACTCGTAATTAAGTACACAGTAAGTGGAAAGGTAATCTGTATTACGCCTGTCTCGTCGTAGTAACCGGTAGTTAGACCTAAAGAAGATTAGACTGAAACATTACTTACGTAGTGGCTAACATACCGGTAACTATATAGTAGGAAGCTTGAGTACTGTACGTTTAAATTAACTGCAATAGTCTACATTAGCTAGAAATACCTCTAGGTATATACTTAGGAAATACCTATTTCTTGCAAATAACGTATGTCCTAAGTTTTCTAGGGTTTTATTTCACATTTTTAAGTAACTGCTTCAAAGTATGGTATTAAAAATCCTCAAATTATAGTACGTACTAGTTTATTTCAAACTTTATATGAACCTTCTCAGTATTTCAAGCATGACAGCACAAAGAAAACAGAATAAGTTTCGTATTTCATAATAAAAGCACAAGCACAAGTGTGTTCGACACACTATTTCAAACAACCCAAAAAAGAGTAAATTGTGCATCCTTTAATCTATATACGGAAGTACAGACTACCTAACCTCAGCCGATTCCAGTTTCTGAACATATCATCTGAGAGCGAAGACCGAGCGGTGAAAGCTCGGTTCAATATGTCACGCCACTCCCCTTCAGCCTAGAATCGCCATTAATCCTTATCGTTATTATATAACACAAACACACATACATAATGTGTGGATAGCTTGATAGTGATCCCGTTTCACTGTGTCAGTGTCAAAGGTGAGAGATGCTTCCTATACTTAGCTTGTTATATGTTTTGTAACTTATGCACTCGGTTGCATGGTCCGCAGTAGGTTAGGCTACCGCGCTTGTTTTGTGTTTTAATTTAATTCATCAGGTCAGATGTAAAAATGTCAGGTATCTACATATATCTAGAATAATATTATAAAGTTGAAAAGTTCGGTAGTTTGTTTGGTTGGTCCAAGTTTAACGTAACGTTCTTTCAGTATAGTGAATTTAGGAATGCTTGAAGTAGTACCTATGAGACACATGTGAGGCAGGTAAAAGATAGGCTTACATATATTTTTAATGAATATAACCTTGATTATTTTGACTGCAAAACTATCTAATGGCTTGTCAGAGTAATTATTTTAGCCAAAAAAATATTTTGCAATTGTTGTAACCTGCGAGTCACCTCGTGACTTGTGATTGTATGCAGAATTATAAAGTTTGTAACATTTTAGGCATCATTACACATTTCATAAATAATAAGAATTTAATTGCATTCCACTTAGCTTCCCCACGAGTTAAATAGTTTCACAGAAATGTGTCTAAAGTCTTAACTGATGGGACGTAGGTACCTAGTCTAGGCTCCTTACAACTCGTATCATACTTGTAAGTAATTAAAACGATTACATATTACACAACATCTGAAGGCGTGCGCCAAATGAAAAGCAATTTGTGAACTAGTGCCTTAACTACGGGAGTCTATTAACGTATGTACTGACGAGTCATTAGGTAATTTAGTACCTTTATAACTAGTACTAGGTACGTATATGAGATAAGCCTTCGACACAGGACAGGCCACACCTCGCTGAAACATATCAACTGTCGCGGTTACCTCTATTAGCAATAAACCTCCGTAATTACACCCATTTACCATTAATTCTACTAGATAAATGCATTTGCAAATTGAATGTTGCATTGTTTACTAGCTAATGTATGAAGGTGCGAGATATACAGCTGATTGGTGACGATAATTTAATAATAACTTTTTCGCTTTGTTAATTGATATCTTTGACGACGTTTTCCAATATTTTCTGAGAAGTATTTCAATAAACCACATTGTAACAAGGTATGTATTATTAATTCGAACTGCGAAGTATTCATTAGCATCAACAGATAACAACCGCAACCTTCAATTTATTACATAAATTGATTTCGTGTGTATTCGTATTTGATTATACCCATACATCTTCACGTTTTGCATACTGCAATTATGAGTCTGTACCCACCAGTTTATGTTGACACAATAAACATTTCATCAAGTATTATTAATTGTATTCACACAATAAAAAGAAAGCGACGTCATGGCTAGAGCATGTCATATTTTCTCCTTAATGAAGTTATTAGCACCTATTGTCATCAATTAGAAATAATGGCTCATACAACAACTATAACACAATAGATAAAATCACAATTAATAAACAAAACACGCCGGAAGCACAAGCTTAATGTTCCACATCAGTTTAAGTGATCTTATTTATGAGAAGACTCCTTACACTTTCATTGTGTTGCAAAATGATGCACGTTACATAAAAACGCTGCGACATAATGTTGGGCATTCATCTTATCTATCTAAAAAGGAAAAGAAATGCGAAAAAGTGGATCACGTATAAAAATAAACCCGCCCACAGCGTTTATGGATGCACAAAAGTATTCGCGAGGTCAACTTTCGTTTTTACGTATCCTTCGCAAATAAAAACACAATATGAGAGCAACAAAGGAGACTGGAGCGCATCCGGTCGGGCGGCGCGGGCGCAGCGGCGGGACACCCCACGCAATCAAATTATTGCTCACCAAGATTTTACTTTACCATTTAAAATCTGTTATTAAAAAATCCCTTCGCGTGTGAGATGTGAAAGTGGCTGAATATTTATGAAGAGATCAAAAGTTTCGAGAGCCCCTCGTACTCTTATCAAAGTACAATTTGCACATGAAAAGGACTATAATTGCTTTGAAAGTTATTTTACGATGCATTTCAGCTTCCACTTCGAGGGCAATTACTGATTTTAATGCAAAAATTAACATTACAGACTTTCTATATGCAAATTATCTTTTATTTTAGATCTGTGCGTGTCGATAAAGATGTCAAAGTTATCACTGAGCAGCTATAAATAGATTTGTCATTAAAAAGAAAATAGTGAACCTGAGTACAACAACTTTTATTGTATGGTAAATGAAGAATGTATGTAATATTCTATTAGCTGCCGGTAAATCTGGGTAAGAATGTGAATAAAATATTGTGCGTCTGAATAGTTTATGTTAAACGAGTCTTAGTGACGTGTTTGTATAACAGAGCTATTTGTTACACCGATTGGTATGTTGTACGAAGTTTTCTATCGAATGTGTGTGTTACGTGTCGAATTAACCTATGACATCGCTCGTGCCATCGCGTCTCCGCCCAAACGTGAACTGACTCTATCACATTATAATAAAGACTTTCAATCACGAATTCTTTATATTTAGAATCAGTATACAATCGTCATTATAACAAAAAGTCATGTTAGTATCTTTATGTGTTCCCGATCCACGAAATAACCATAACTAATTTTGACTCATTATCGAACGAACCCAACACGTTTTTGAATTGATTGAGAACATTTACATAATTAATACCGAAGCGTAAGCGTTTAATTAAGAGCTGATAACGCCGACAGGCTACACAGAGAATGCGAGAGATTTTGAGGAAGATGTTTCTTTCACCCATCTGTTGAATTGAAAAATGATCGAAACTGCTTAAAATTTCGATCTCACATAAAACCGGCAACTTCCAGAGATAACGTAAACTGTTCCCTCAGCGGAAATTATAATCGTAAAACTGTTGCAAAATATAAAAACATTTTAGACCGGTACCTCCGGCAATACAAAATGGTTTCTCGTCCTAATTCAGCTGTGAGAACTTGGGCCATCCAGTTGTCAGTGCCATAAGCAACAATGGTGTCAAAAACAGCCTTCGAGCGATACCCACGACACAAATATGCCCGGTATGATGCAAAGCTACAATATTGGAGCATTATGTTTGGGAAAATTGAAAGTTTCGACGTGACCAATTCGACAAAGCCTTGTGCCAACCATATATGTACATACTCATGGGTAACTACGGCTAATCGGAATTCTGTTCCTTATAAAGCCGACAACAATTTTGACAACAACGCATTATGATTGTCTAAAATCTGTTGAATAAAAAATGTGGTGCTATTTGCACTTTTAATTGATTGTAACCTTTTGGGTTGAGTCATTGAGTGTTAACGTGGTTCATATTTGTTTCATAGCCTTGTCGAAAAATGTGTTACTTATTTTTAGGTTACACAGTCACTAAGTTAAATTACTGCAGACCTACATTTATGTATCGTGGCCATCATACTGCATTATAGCTTGAACATATTGTAAATGTATGTAGAAAATTTCGATAGCAGTTTATTTACCAAGTGAAGGAAAAAAAACAATAGAAATAGTAGAAAATAAACTAACACAGATAAATATCGAACAAGCAAGGTAAAAGGAGAATGCTCGAGATTGTTAATAGGTTAACGGGTGAAAGGTATAGAAAGGTGGCTATTTGCAAAAACGTTGTATTTGTTACAAAAAGATAAAACTGTTCTGATTACCAGTTTATGAGGCTTTCGAAAAATAATGTTAGTGCTATAAAGGTAATATAGTTCATGACAAATTAAGCTTTCTTTTGTCACTTTCCCTTAAAGAATTACCATGTCATTTAGGTACATTCTTTAAATAAAATTGATATAATAAAAATATCCAGCATATGCTCGTCAGAATCCTGAAGCCTAAAAAAATTGATTTCAGACAGAAGATGTGTTTGAAAATACTATGTTCTAATCCTCTTATTATATCTGTACCTACTTGAAAGATAGAACATTCAAATTTGCAGTGAGGCAGTTGAAAGCTGATCAAATTCCCTCAAATTCGGGGTGGGCAGACATCCTTTTACACACTGTTTGAATTAGTCTATTCTATTTTACACAACTATTATTATATTTTTCATGAAAATCATCGTATCAAAACCCACCTGGCATAAGGAAGTAGACGAACACAGCCAGAGCGATGCACACAGCTACCAGCGCGACCGGCCATCGAAGCATGCGCAGGACGCGCGTCACCTTGTTCGCGCCTGCGCCGCTCTCCGCCGGTACCCGGTACAGGCTATCGGGGTGGGAGCCCTGAAGACAAGAAAACGAACATTTTAGTACTTGTGTTTCATTTATTCATTTACATTGAAATACCTTTATTTTTGACTAGATGTATGGTATTTTTTTGAGAAATTTTACAGCCTTTTTTTAACGACGTCAAAATTACCCGTCCCGCTATGGGTTAGCAGCGGTGAGGGGGTGTTAAACTCTTACTGACTAAACACCGTCGTGTTCCTTCGTAGGCCTTTTATGTACTAGGGCCGCGGTAACAGCCTCAGGTGAGCTAAAGAAGATATAATTTAAGTACTGTAAAGTTGTATTGATACAACCGAGTAGCTTGGACTTTACTTAACAGCAAACAATTCACTGCTGGCGGTCAGATGTTTCGTATGAACCAAGTGGTGTCATGCGGAAAATCCAGCCGAAAAATCCACCTGTGTGAAAAGTATATAGGTATAAGGTGAAACATAAAACGTTGGCTCGTACATTTCAATTAAGAAATCTTTTCAATTTGAACTCGTTTGATTGAAATGAAAGGACCTGATGCTTTATGAGCAGATAAGAGTGTTGTGCACGTGAAGTGCAGTGATAACCTGATGTTTATCGGCTTTTACGAGATCGAAGATACCCTTCACTTCCTTTCGATTGCTTGTTTTGAAACATTCGACGATAGTTGATCTACAAACGTATTTATCGATAAAATCATGTTGATGTTTAATTATGGTCCTATATTCTGCTTGACATGGAAAAAAAAAACAAAATAAACACGCTACGGAAAATAATACTCCGTTATGCGTTTGTGGTGTTATTAATAATGGATATTGACTCAATAGCTGAATCGAATTCCAAGACGATTACAATAAAATTTAACAATTTGTGTATGTATAAACAAGTTTATACACCCACACAGCGCACAGATTAACTATATTTATTCAAAACAAAAGTGCTCTTCAAAAAGTTACGTGATGGCCGAATATCATTTTTATTATGTCATTTTTATCGAAGAAAGTTATCGTCCAAAGTACGGTGGATAATAACTTTTGTTAAGTACTACATAAAGATTTTATATCATGTACATTGTGACATATATTATCCGAGGACACACTTCACTCATGACGAGAAATCAACAATACAAGAATGACAATGATCATCAAAATTTCAAACTCTATTATTATTTAAGACTTATTTTAGTTACTTCACATACTTACTTACCTCTAGAAAGTTCCCATTTAGTATTGATAGATATAATAATGTTGTAAAATGGAGAAATGTCGGAAGCAGCACTAATGTTACCGTAGATAGGTTAATATGGCAAGTTATCGGCTATAAACTAATTTATCTCACATTATTATCGTAAAGAACTCGTAGGAATGTGGGCGATATTCAAATATTCTCGACTCGATTGTAATTTGATTCTGATTTATCGAGGTCGTAAAGTTAGAACATAATTTAAAAGATAAACTTTTTTGTTGACAAAAGAAAGTTACATCAAAATTTTGTGTTAATTTTGATAATAAAAACGCAGTTTAAGTATTATGAAATACAGTAACTACATAATATCGAATTAGCTATAAATAAATTTAATTTTGTTAACCGTTATAATTTGTAGAATCTTCGTAATACCAGATCTCCCGCAGTGCGGTAACCTCACAAATTATATATTTTATCTGTCTGAATCATAGACAGTTTCATTATGGATCCAACGTAATGGTTATTCAAAACGTATTCAACACTGCTACCGGACTTAACCAAAGACAGATTAAATTAAATTAAATGAAGTGATTATTTTAACATTTGAGGAATTAATATAGTAGTATAAGTAGAATTAGTAAAAGTAATTAGAGAAATAAGTAGTGAATGACACGTTGATAAGATGTACAACACTTAGAGGAATATACGGTGGTTTTAATTTAATATTTTGGTAGAATATTGAGTTATATGTAGTACGGAAATATGTTACTTAGTAATAATAAAATATTACCGTAGTAGGTATGCTAGGAACTTTATCCCCCATCTATATTTCGTAAACTTTAGAAAGAGGAAGCAGTAGTCAATTCGCACGAATTTTACTGGTGCGGAAGTGCAAATCGAAAAAAAAAGTCAGATAAAGGAAGTGCCGATTTGAACTTTCATATCAGTAAAATTAATGCGAATTGACTACACTAATTCACTTTCAAACGAACTAAAAAAAAAAGCCGCGAAATTAATGTCGGTGATGTACCACCGTGTTTGCTATCACTAGACTAATGAATAATGCCCAGAACATTCCAAAATCATACGTAGCTTCCATTGATTTTCGTTAACGTCACTCCTTTATTTTATATATTACATCAGCCATTATTATACTTCACAATAAATTCGTATCTGATTGTTTACCTAAATAAACGTCATGCCTGTGTTTTTCGTTAGATCATAAAAGTTTGATTGCGAGGCTATTGTAGTAAAACTTTATTAGGTCAAGTTATATCAACAAATCGGCAAGTTCGTAAGGTGTTAAATAACAATGTTATTACAGCTATGAATCATCTGTTACACTACAATGATTATGATCGCTGTTCGATGGTTTGCGACTATCGGAGAACAGCAAATTAACTTGAGCTTCAGATTTATTTGGCCTGTTACATAGCTTAGTTAGATCATAGATAATATGCTAGACATGACTCATACAGAATGATTTTGCTTTACAAAGGACTTGCCGTTTTCCCTTGGTTTCAGGTCTGGCCATTTTCCCGCAGGTACCCCCGCGTCCCGTGCAAAACTACTGCCAATACGGGGATTAAATATAGCCTATGTTACTTGGCAAGAGTGTAGCTGTCCAACTGTGAATTTTTCAAATCCGTTCAGTAGTTTTGGAGCCTTTAGGGTGCATATTTAGTAGATATTCCTTTTCCATGTATAAGGGACTACAGAGTCCCGGACTTTTGGAAAGGTAAAGTGGGGCTGAGTTCAGCCCGCTGAAGCTTTTTGAGACAACTTTAATGGCAGTAATGGTAACACATAAGCTACGATTATCCCTGTTTACACTATAGAAATGAACCTATGGACAATCCCCGGTTCTGTGCTAAATTATTGCCTAGTAGGAATAAAATTACTTGAGTTAGTGTGGTGAGATGTTAGTGGGGTAGGATATGGGAAACTACGGGGACTATGGCACCTGCCCATAAAAATATATGCAATACATGTAAAAATGGCAGGTGGAGACTCGCTGGCTCACTTACCGGAGGTTTTTGTCAACTCAACCCGATCCAAAATTACGCGGGATTAATTGTCCACATGAACATTTTTATTATGTTTTTTAGTCAACTCATCTCGCTTTATAGAAAACGTATTCTTTGAAATATTTGAACAAAGTGTTTGGAGAAAAAAAATTACTCTTAGCTAGGACTGAAATACTCAAAAATCACAGTCGTTTCATTTATGGGTAAAAAAAAAATTTACAAGACTGTAATATTTATTATACTATTAATCGCCTTCGGGAATCAGAGCAACGGAGTCACATTCTATTTGAGAAAAAAAAAACTAAAATGGTAGTCAGGTCTATAAATGTGCTTATACGACTGAAAATATGCTTAATACATGAATTATTCAAAATATACCAACTTGGTGACATTATACATACTTAGAAAAATTTACCTGTCGATTTTTGACCTTCGTACCTACGTACTTTTAACGTTGGTAAATATTTTGTCTCCGCTTATAAAACCTTCTATAAGATTATAATTATCAGAATTTTGAAGAAAACATCCTTATCAATCCAGTTAGACTGGAAGCCGATCCCAGCATAGTTGGAAAAGGCTAGGCAGATGATGACATACATTTTATGAAAATCACTTAAGAAAATCGAGCATGAAAACATATTCCTTTGTGAGTAGTGTGGTCTACTTAAAAACCCCAACATGATGCACTTTTATCACACATCAGAATATTATGTGAAACTTATATACAGATTTATAAAGCCATCGTAAGAATCGTACAACACATTTACCTCTGACTTTTTTTCATTTTCCCATGATTATATTTAAATTAAAATTCCTCTTAACAGCAGCAATTTCAGTAAAGTGGAACTTGAACGCGGAAGGCATTAAGTTCGTCAAGTTACGCCGTCACTTATCAAGTACACACATGTTCTAGTTTTAAGACTAGACACCACTATCATAATTAGTTTATTGCCAAGCCTCTCTAGAATGTAGTGTTTGATACTTAAACAACATTTAACCAGCTTTATGAGACAGTTAAATTAACTGGCTTAGTTATTACTACATACTAAGCATATTAATGCGTGTATGATTATCGCGGATATGAAAAACTCGATTTTAAATGCGTTATTCATTTTTTATTAGTAGATTTAGGAGTAAACTCAAAACATTCAATTTGACCAATTTGTTCTATATTTTTGTTGTTTTCACTTCACTTCAAAAATTTTAAGTGTAAATAATAGGTAATAAGTTAGATAATAAGTGTTTATAATTTTACTATTTTTAAAATTAGTGCATATATTTCAATTAAATAATAAAAAAAAGATTTTATCTTTAAGTTATTTTTTGGTACAATTTTCTATGAGCAAATATAAAAAAATGTATTATGTGGATAGCGTGATAGATTACATAAATAAAAGCTATTACAATAAAAATAAAATTAAGTTAGATTTTTTTATAAAATGCAACGTACTCGTAATATTCAATTAACAACGTAATTTAAATTGGTTTGCAATTAATAGGAAATAAAGTTACACAATAACTGTGTGTTTAAAAATATGCGTTAAATTGGTGCGTTATTAATTTATTATTTTTAACTACAATTAACAGCCGGGGTAATAAACATATTAGATTTGTAGTTTAATACACGCATATATTTATAACTTTATAACACACGGATATAAATATTAATATTGTCATTAGAGATTAATATCTAATATTTTATTATTAGTTCGTGATCAGTTCCAGACACGAACAGAAAATATAAAGTTACTACAAAGACACAACACGTTTACATAATGATTGTATTAGATAACTGCGCATTCTTATCGGTGACAAAAAATAAATTTATTATTTACATTAATATAAATGGAACGAAAGAATTTCACGGTACATAAATTAGCTTTTACATAATTAATACTTATGGGTTTCTTTCCATGTGATAAATTATTATTATTATTTAATATTTCCTAAAGTAGTATTAATTTATGGTCACTTTAATATTGGGTAATATTTTTTTAAATTTAATTTAAGCTGAAGTTTAAATTTAAAATAAAAATAAAATTTAATTTAAAAATTCAGGGACACATAAAATGGGTAAAAGGATACAATAAAATGGGTGACTTACATTGTAGCCTACCTTGGCGGAGAAGGGTTTGACATCCCGGGGTTTGGCAAAATATTTGTCGAGTTTGGTGTCGTAGCCGGCGATGAGGTCGTTGACGGTGGGGCTGGGCATGGCGCGCACGCGGTACGTGCCGTACTGCTCCCCGTGCTCGGAGATGGTCGGCAGGTTGCCGTTCGGCGAGCTACAGCTACTGCTCGACCGCGAGTACGCGTAGTTGACAGACCCGTCGGCGGGATTCTTCGCCTTCTTTGTGAATGCGTAGCGTCTCGGTCTCTCCTCCGTAGGTTTCAAATCGTACGTCTCGAACTTTTCCGTAACAAAGTTCTCTTCGACTTCTGACGTCGGCACGTACCGCAACAATCTCGGCTCCTTTATTTTTTTCTCATATTTGACTGAGTCCGTCTCATTGTCTAATTGTGCGAGGTTCAAAGAATGTTGTAGTTCATTTGCTGTCCTATTCGCTTTGCGTTTGTTCTTGCGGTCGTTTGCTCGTGAATGAACATGGTCGTCTACTATCTCCGATTCTGAGGAAGGTCTGTCACCGTACAGCACGTAATTTCCGTTCACCATTTTTACAATAGTTCAATCACTTGATGACGGAGCTTATTTTGAGCGTTCACTTCGAACAATCATTGTTCAACTTTGAACTTCACTTAAAAATCTTTTGAACAAATTGTGACATTGGTGCTACATGCTATCGACAATACAAAGATGTCAATCAGTGGACGACACTCGAGTCACTGCGACTGAGTAAAGGTGCTTCTTAGTAATGCTGATTGTTTGTTTGTTTGTTGTTTGTCGAAACAGAGGAATTCTTAACTGTTAAATATGTATCGATTAATCAGAATATGCAGATAATGACCGGACGAAGAGTGTTCTCTTACTTTTTGTTTGTAAATTTGCAACAAATGAATCAATATCGTTTGTGTAGCAAATATTTCGGGTATCACCTTTGCTGCATCAGTTCATGCCGACTGAATGGTGAGTGTGACGTTCTTAGTAAATAATTTCGACAGTGACTTCTGAACTATTTCGTTTTGCAGACATTTGAGTTACGTACATAATGAGCTGGTGCATTGAAACAAGCAATGAGAACATTTGCTATGTTGTAAACTGCAAGTACGTTCATACTGACAGATAACATTCGTAGCGTTATGTCGGCCATTATTGTTTGGGCGCAGTTCCCGCGCTTTTTGCCCCCTTTACGCGGGAACGTTCTCAGTAAAGCGCGTGCGCGACAATGGCGGCCCCGAGACACGCAACGAGAGTGAATTGCCTGCGATTGTGCAACGAGTCCCAGTACTTTATGCAACTGATGTGCCGTTAATGGTGCAGATGCACTGATAACTCGGTTCATCTATTACAAGACCAGTATTTCCTGGTGCATATCTGCGAAATACCTCGTTTCTAATCTTCTCTAGAAATGTTATGTAAAGCTACATGGAGGGTAACTGCATTTGTGAACTTGTACAACATAGTTTCAATTTCGATGGTGTAATCTATGCTTACAAGATGAAGACTACTGATGGACCAACGATCAGTATCAGTAGTTGGATAGAAGACATTCCTTCTATAAAAGGATTGTGGGTAAAATATACCCACGCATTTACGGTAATAACAGAGTATACGGTAATATAGCAATCAAACCGATTCTCGGAAACAACATAATAAAGTAATAACGTATCAGTAGACTGTACCGTTTCCAAAGCAAGTCAAGCAAACGAAAAAATACCAACAGTTCCAACACAGCTCCCACACTCGACTTACAATTGCTATGGCGCAAAAAGATTAATTAGTCGCGAAATATTTCTAACTTCAAGTGTACTATTAGTGCAGCTTTTTACTGCAAAGGAAACGAGACTAAAAGATTACTAAACTACATAATTGACCCTTCGAATAAGCTATTAATGTAAGTGCCAATTGTAATTCACGTTCCACGCCACAGTTTCGACGTGCCCATTTAGACCGAAATTGATTTAAGATGAATCTAGAGATGTTACCCCAGTTGATATACCCATCATCTGAAGAGCCTATGCGCAATAATCAAGCAAATAATTTACCGAAATGTAAATTCCATTAGCACTTATACAATTATGAAAGACAAACCCTACAATTGATATAATCGTTCGCATTGTAACATCAGTAATGACGAACCTAGTCCTTGATCTATGTGTAGGCAGGCAGGCGTTTCGTAACCTATTATTATAATAATTCGAACCAACTTGAAGTTCGGAGCGTCTCATGATATTTTATCATTGTATCTGTGACCTAACCCTACACCATTGGAAATTCCAATACCATAAAGTTCATTCCTTTGTTCGCATTCGAATGCTACTTTGAACTGTAATTTGTTAACACGTTCAATTTGGGAAAAAAATGAAAGGAAGTTAGCTAGAATTTTCCTAAATGTCGAGGTAAAGATTCCATTTATCTGATGACCTGCAAAGAATAGACAGAGCAAGTACGATTTGTTTCCAATGACAATCATAGCAGAATAATATAAATTCTTTAAGCCATTGAATGTGGAGATAAAAAACAATAGAATTCCATCGAGTTTCAATGAGGATTTGTTTTCTAAACGCCGTTGTGGATTAACTCATCGGTGGCTCAGAGTTGAAGAGGTGACTGAGTACTGAGACGTCGCACTCACTGGCTTTCCATACGAGTAGTAGTGAACACGTTGAACTACGAACATTCTTTACGTACTATAATTCTATTGAAATGTGAGTTAATAACGTAAATATTTGAATTTGTATTTTTGAATATCATCGTCGACCATATTGTAATCTTTAAAAATAGGGTAATTCAAAATGTGCGATTGATATTTTTGGTAATTTTAAATGGAGAAAATTAAAATAAGATGCAAAAATAAATAACACTTTAAAAGAAGGAACTCACAGAAAAGTGCGTTTGATTGCATATATACTTATATGGTGTAACACGTTTTGTTTATCAAAATCAATCGATCGATCAAAAATATATTGCACCATTAATGTGATTGCAGTGGTCGACCACAGCAGTCGATATAATGTGAGACCCATTGGCTTAGCCCCATTCTGACCTAGTCTGACCTAAGCACGTGCCTATTTTAAAGCTTTTTTTAAATTTCTAACTAACATTTTATTCAGAGATGATAAATTAATTCAGATTCAGGTCATTTCAAAAATATACTAAGTTTTATGAATTGTAAGTAGGTATAAGTAGTAGTATTATTTAATTCAACAGTACGTTTTTAATTGGTCGCAAATTCCAAAGAAATTAACAAAATACCAAAGTTTAAGTTAGGTAGTAAAAACTTAAGGTGGTTAAGTTAAGGTAGTAGGTAGCGCAATCTTTGAAACCTGTTGTTTTACACAGTAGCAAACAGTCAAGCAATTTAAGCATCGTAAAATCGACAAACTTAACGGCTAAAATTATTTTTTAATGCCATCCGCACTTTAATCAAATTGAAATTTATTTATTTTCAGAATAAAATATTTCAAATTAAACACTCGGGATGTCTTTTAGATCAAGATTATCACCGCATCAAATAAGCCATAAACTTTTCAGTAAGTTTACAAACGTAACATATCACCGAATTGCGAATTATGCGTAACAGATTTAGGTCATGCTGGTGCGGCTGCTGCTTCTGCAGAGACCACCAAGCGGCGCAAGTATAGTAACCTTATTGGGAACTATACTTTTGAGCCGTTTGGGGTCGAAACGCTCGGACCATGGGGCCCGAGTTCGCGGTTACTTTATAAGGACATCGCGAAAAGGCTTGTCGACGCTTCGCGTGACCAGAGGGCTGATAAAGATAAGTAGTTTAAGTTTGTATATATGTATAGTGTGTACATTGTAGAAATAGATTATAAAAATAAAGATACATCCGGGTCAGAACTAATTTTATGTTTTTTTTTTAAGACTGAAAACAAACTGGGAGTAGCAAAGTGTCTAGACATAACTGAAGAGGAGAATCATTACAAAAACATTGCAATAAATAACCAATCTCAACTCACGAGCACCGTGTAAAACTGATTGCAAAACAAATGTTAAATTGTGTAGTAAGCGACAGTAATGATAGGTTTATTGTCTTTAACGGGCTGATACGAGGAGTACGCTAGGCGTCAAATAGCCCATAATGCCTAGCGGTATTCGTACTGTAAAGTCGTCGCGAATGAGCGCGCACTGCGCTCGTGTGCGCGCGACGCACTCTGTGAACACTGCCTAATTGGAAATTAAAGTAACGTCATGAAGTTTTTATTGCATTAATAGACACGTTAACAGAATCGAATTAATTAATAAATTAGCACCCAGTTTCGTGGGTGGTGGTTTTTTAATGATGCGTATTGATAAGATATGTAGACAAAAAAATAAATCAAGATATCAGTGTATTTAATTTCAATGTTGTTTACAAAACCTTTAATCGATGTTCCGCGCCCCAGTTAACATGAGAATGTTACGGCATACTGCTGCGCGCAAGGACGACCAAAACAATAGTATAATTTTCATGAATAAAACTTTTTTATGTAAAAACCAATGAACAATGTCAAAATTATCTATTAGTCAGGCACTCCAATGCCAATATTTTTTTCGGTTGAAACATTGAAATAATATTGGTAACAAAAAAAGAGCACGTAACAAATGCATGTATGCTGTTCGTGTCGTGAATTTCATAATTTTCTAGCTGAATTGATTCGTTTAATGGTTTCATTGACAGTGAAATAATATTTCCAATATTTTCTGAAAAGGCAGAATTTATCATTCTCCCCATGGGGATATGAGACAAAAACCTCTATGACTTGAGAGACCCGTTACGCAATGTTGGCGCCAACATTTGTCACAGAAAGGGTTGGCGTATCATTACCCTCTGATTGATATCCACCGAGTTATTAGAGCATTGAACTGTGACACGTTTCAATTAGCATTCTGCTTGACCGTTACCGGTAATCATACGTCAACGCGTAACTGCTCGTAGCTAGTAACATTTCAGGAGAAATCGGCGCTCGGTCAACGACTCTAAAATATTTATGACTAGTAAAACGTAAGTAGGGAAATCCAATGCGGTTGTAGAGGTATTGTTTGTAAACAAATCCGATGTTTCGTGACATATAATTTACAACTTTAAAAAAGATACTTTCAATCATAAATAAGACAGCTGTGTAAAAACAACACGCTGTAGTTAAAGGTAATATTCAAATGAGTTTCTATAAATAGGACAACAAAATAACAAAGTCAACAAATGTCATGTTTCTAAATGTTGCAACACTCAACGCCCGCCCTACACGCGCCCGCCCATTGCACTCACAAGACGGCCTTCAACATCTGAACCAAACAATTTTATATGTCACTCGTAGAATTTGAAATAAATTTACTGTAAAATTGTTTACGTCAATAAAAATAAACACAATTGCGGTTTTCGTCGATCAAACACAAGATAAGAATGTACAAACAAACAATCAGCTCCTATATCTGGTTACCCAACACTTGATAACAGCACAACACAAAAACAAAACAGCACTTTTTGTTTGTTATGAAACGTACAAACGTACAATATGTTCGCGGCTGGATGTGGTTGACAGTAGCGAGCGGCGCGACCGACTGAACGCCAGATCAGGCTCACCACCGTTGCACCACCAACCATTGTCAACACAACCGTGGAAACCACACACCTTTACGCAATCTATTATATACAGAAGATACTAGATAATTTTGAGAGCGATTATTGCACGAATTAAGTAGAAACAACACAATAGTTGTGCGCTGAATGTTAAGTGAAGAAAATAAGGTGGGAACTGGAAGCGGCCCGGAGACCGGTGAGCAGTCGACGCCTGCATCCTATTGCGGCATATGAGTTATAATTTATTGTAGATGCTACCAGTAATTAGTTCAACCAGCTGTTTCTTAATCATGTTCAGCCCTACACTTAATTGTAACAGCATTTAACTCGCAGTTAATGAGCGAATCCTAGACCTAATCTAACGTAACTATTGGTAGTTTAACGATACAATATCTATATAAGCAGGTGATATTTAGATGCAAACTTAAGAGATTTAAAGAAAAACTATAAGCAATTTTCCATTTACAGACGTGCTATAAATTAACTAAACTATTTCATATTCAGACACTGCACATAAAACATTATGTTACAACAAGAATTACACGCAAAAACTGTTCTAAACAATTCAAAGGACGCCGATTCTCAGAAGATATGTGCCAGTTCCCATGCGAGTCGGTGCTCATTGCACACCGGCTTCCGACTCGAAGCGAAAGAGCATTTCGTTTTGCAAAAACTTGACGTTCATTCACAAGACTCTGTTTTTATGAGACTTTATGCTAGCTGTGTCCCGCAAGAATTACTTACCGGATCAAAATTAGCCAATACCTGCCTCCTATCTCTTACTACTTACTAATCTTTCATACTTATCATATTAGTAAGGACCTTTTATATACGTTTTTATTATCATTTTCAAAGATAGTCAAAGATAGTTTCATTTTGTATATGTAGTGTGTATATGTATATTTGTTTGATAAAGTAAGGATTAGTTGTACCCAGATAACTGACCCTTTATATACCTAAATAAAAAGTATCTTAAAACCTATATGTGTCCGATTATTTCCAAATTATCGGTGAATTCGTCACCAAGTTTTGCGTTCAACTCATCACACAGATTCACACTGAAATTCTCAACTCCTTACGAAGTACCTTCATACCAATTTTCCCGACATTCAAATTGGGTAATATTAACAAAAACAAATGACAGCGTGAGTGGTGAATGGTAAATTGTCCACATTCGTAGAGGTGAATTATGATTTCATTTGGTAACAAACGCTGGTGATTGGTTGGAATGCAGTATGCAGTGTAAAGTGTGCAGAATAGCGAAATTGCTTTGCATGCGTTTCTTATTAGCATATGTTTGTGGAAATGATGTTGAAATTTTGTCCTAAAGGTGGATTGCACTATTTAACAATAACCAACCGGATTGGTTGGTTACTTTCAGTTTGAGATTTAACTAATAGGAGGCAAATACGCCGCTGGTTATCGTTTGATTATCGTTATAGTTAAATGGTGCAACTCACCCTTAGTAACCAAAAAATAATAAAGGTACACTTGGTAATCTAAAATTTTCAATTATTGAAAAAGTAGTCTAGTCACAGTGAAACACTTATTGTTAAAAAAGTCATGTTTAATTATGACTAATCAATTGAAACTTACAGCCTATATAATATTAACGAATAGCGTTTAATTTGCCACATAACACACAAAGTATACAGTTTTAATAATATGTCTTTACTTCGTGCATCGTGAAATGGAAACGCGTGCGTTGTCACAGATGAATTAAACGCGACGCATGCGCTTGTGTAATACAAGATGCTAGTTTTTATACACGGATTACTAAAAACATGATTGTTATTTGAATTTTAATGTGAACATCATTCTTGTTCCAATTTTTTCTAGACATTTTTGTAGATATTTTTGTATTTACTATTTTTTGAGGAATGAGTAGCTATTTGTTTTGCTTGAGAATCTTGTAACACTTTGATAATAACTTAGAGATTTTGGTTCAAGAGAAGATATTAAAATAAAAGAGATAAGCCAATAAATATATAACAGTTTTCATCAATTACTTGATTATGAGTCCATTTTAATCGTTATATTATCATTAGCGTTCCCCTAATGAAGCAATCTTGGTTGCTGAAATAGCTTTAAATAAATTACTTCAAACAAAGCAAATCGCCCTAACAATAACTTAATGGCGTAACATTTAAAACTTAGAACCTATTCAAAGTTAACAACGAGTTTTGCATAATTACTTATCTACCTGAATTTGTATGTACAGAATTATGTACATAATTCAATACATAGTAAATCATCAATCATCATAGATATTACAATGGGATGTTATTTGACGCGTATTTTCAACAACTATTCAAGATTTCTGTGCTTACAGTAAGTGTGCTTTCGAAGGTAAAATGCACTGAACGTGTGCCGAACAAAAGACATCAACGCGTTACGTCAGGTTAGTTACAGAAGTTACTGTAATAAAGTTTGTCGTCTCCGTACTTAGTAACCTATTTTGGTGTTTGTTTAGATGTGTTGTAGTACTTTATGTTATGTAATGTTCTAAAGTAAATGTAATATGACAGTAAAATAGTGAATTACTAGCAACTTGCTACCGCCAGCGGTATTACTGCGTCCCGTGGAACTAGATAATAAAAAACTCTTACACATAGATAAAAAGCAGCCTTTAGCCTTTCTCGATATGGGGGTTATTTCACACCAATATTTTACCAATTTTTCTAATCTTTCGATTTCTAGCAAATAGTTCGTGAGATAAGGCGTATTCAAACAAACAAACGAACTTCTCTGTATTATTAGTACGAGTATATTGTAATCCTATATATTCATATTAAGAAACACTTAAAAACCAACCAGTAGGTTAAACACTGTCTTCCTTTCAATTCTTAGAACAAGCTTGAAGCTGGTCAAGACGCGTAAGTTCACGACCCTTACACAACGCTGCAAGCGATCGGGTCGAAAACTAACGTGTTATTGTTTATGTCTCACTAAACCTAGATTGTTAATAGTTGAGAAGCAATTAAATAAGCATTTTATTGCTTTTCTTAGTAATGTTTTAGTTTTTAGTGGATTGAATTTTGATTTATTAGTTATATGGTGGGAGATCTACTTTGCGCACTCGGATAGAAGTACATATACCTTTTTACTATACCTTTTTCTCTTTCTATAGACTATCTGTGTGCACCAACACATAAATGGCAAAATTAATATAATTTCATTTAAATTGCTTCAGTAGTTTGAGCACGAAAGTGAGACAGACAGACAAAATATACTTTTATGGTAAGATTATGACATCGTACCCAATGTATGTTACATACTTCTTACATAGGTATATTAAATAATTCAGCTTGTTCGGTATTTGCTTTTTATATTTTTTTCAAATTAATAGGTATAAGAATGCGGTCAAATTATTTCTTACTGTATTAAATGCCACGAAAGATTATTAAAATAAATAAATGCGAGATGAGTCAACAATATATTTGATTGAACTTTTATAACAAATACTAAATAGATACATCTGTCGTTTTAAATTAGCCTAGAAATCTCATTTCAATCACAAAAATCTGAGCTAAACAAACAAATAAACTTCAAAAAATTATAAAATCTTTTTCTAAAATTCTTATAACATTTTAAGCATGATATAATAAACTGCATATTTATTTTCATAGTTTAGACCATTCAACCAACCGGTAATGCCATAGCCGTGCTCTCTTCTATGCCAAAGGAACGAAACCACCGGTCATATATGTATGTACATAACGACTGATAGTTTATGCTCATGTCATGTTCAGGCTCCGATAATACTGAAACGATTTGAAAAAATATGACACTATTGGTAAGCTTCACAAACTCCCGGTAACAAGAACTATATTTTATCCAGGTACTGGAAGTAGTTTCCATGACACGCGGGTAAAACCGCGGGAAACAGCTAGTTAGTAAATAACATCAATTTTTTACCCCGATGACATCATTCTGACTTCCAGTGAAGCGTGACCGGGTTAACCTAGTTTCAATTCTCAAAAGTTCATAAATATTAATTCATAAAACGTTATTTACTGTTAGCGTCCACTTCCAGCTTAGTGCTTCTACCGTTTCCTACATAAAAAGACTTCAATACATCACAGCGTAAGTGTGTAAGTATGTTGTTGTGTGTATAATACGGAACTGCTGAACTCCATCAATTTCCCAGGCTTGTGTGACATTTGCTATTGAAGCTGTCCGCGAGGCGCGACTTCCTATGTCGATGCACTTTTGAGTTATGGACATTACCTACTTATTATATTCACCACGGGAGCTGAGGGGTCAGAAATGAATTTCTATTTGTTTTTTATGCTTGACTAAGATTAATAATGTATATGAAATAAACGGAAATACAGAACTATGCCATATAAGCTTAGTTTCTTCTTATTTTGTTTTTATTCGTTACACCTTTTCAGCAGTTTATTCATGTTACTAAACTAAACGTTAGTAAATATATACGTTAACTTTTAAGTAATAGAGCTATTCTTTTATCAATTAATTTATTGCATTCTTGCAAGTGCATATTTTATTAATAACTTTACAGTTATTTTACTATACATACATAAAACAAAAAAGTAAGAGTGAACCAATAACCACACAACAATATTATGACATCACAAACAAATGATTTCCCTTAATTATAACCAAAACAGATAACAAGCGGAACAGGGCGTTGCGTAAACGTAATATAATTGATTGCTATTCTAATGATGAGGTATAAATGCGTGAATTAACTTTGTATTGCGTTCCGAGGCGATTAATCTCGTCTTCGCCATATATCACTCGTGTACGACAACCGACCGGTTTGTAAAGTTGCTTAAGATAAGAGTAGCCTCACGATGCTTTTTAGCTGAACACAATAATGTGTAGCTTGTTTGACAATTAAATTATTTAAAAAAAATCATACCGGCCGAATTGAGAACCTCCTCCTTTTTGGGAAGCCGGTTAGAAAGAATTTGTAAGAAAGTTTAAAAAGCTTTGGTGTTAGCAATTAATTTGGTTCTGATAGGAAATTACAGTAACCGTATGAATGGTGGATTGACACCTTTCAGTTCACCTTTTGCGTGACTAAACATATATTTTAGTAGCCGATTTCCCGCGGTTTCACCCATGTCCCGTGAGAGCTACTGCCCTCACCGGGATAAAATATAGCCTATGTTACTTGGAGATAATATAGCTTTCTAATGGAGAAAGAATATTTAAAATCGGTCCAGTAGTTTTTGAGTTTATCCATTACGACCAAACAAACAAAGTTTGCCTCTTTATAATATTAGTATAGATAATAATCAATGTCAATGTTGAAAACTATTGAAACGCGTTCGTCTAATTCACGAACAAAACCAACACTTGTAAAAACAAAAGTAAAGACGACAAAAATTATGACAGAACATTAACATTTGTATTTGCCCGCGTTGAGCCGTGTGAAGTGGCCTTTAGGCGGTAACTTTCAGTCGGTCATTATAATCAACTTCTACTTATTATCACACGCGATCATATCTTTAGCAAAACGTTTAAAAACAATCTCGCTACCGTGAGCGTTATGTTCACACTTCCACGTATAATTTCACGATTATTGATTTTAAATGGTTCCGAGAAAAGTCTTGAGATGCACTTACAATTTTATTGTTTTTTAATTACTTCACTTTTACTTGTAACGCCTTCACTTCAATCTGAATACTATATAAAAGGAAGTATTTATTTGTGAATAAAAAACTGTTTTAAAACTTAATAAACAAGATAGCTTTATATTCAAGCTTTTATTCTCACAGAAAAAACATAAAAGTCAAAATTACCATGAGCAGATTAAATTCCTTTATATCATTATGTCACAACATTTTATAATGTATCGCAATCAAGAGATGACACGGAATAGAAAATCTAGTTAGTGGACATAAAATAGACGACAATGTCAGAAGTCAAATATTCATTACCGCGCCGAACTAGAATGTTGGATTGTTACGAAATTTATGTAATCGGAAGCTGCGCCGGAGTTCGCTGGAGGTTTTCACTACAAACACGCGATTATTCAATTACTGCGAGTCAAATTGTGATGCAAATCGTGTAGTCATTTTGGTTGTCAGTGGTATTAGGTCGCGTGATTATTTGGCGAGTACTATTTGTATATTAAATTAGGTAAAATTATAGCTTTGTCTTTATTAAAGACTAGCCGTCATCCTGCGGTTTCATTCGCGTCCCGTGAGAACTATTGCCCGTATAGGGATAAAATATAGCCTATATGTCACTTAGGAAGAGTGTAGCTTTCCATCAGTGAAACCATTTACAAATCGGTTCATTAGTTTCGGAGGACAAACGCAAAAATGTTTCCTCTTTATGAAATTTAAAATTAGTATAACTGATCTGCCTCTTGTTCTTCCACAAATCACACAAAATATTTCCTCAGCCAGTGAAACAAAGAGAAGCGAGGATCTATTACACTTATAGAATCATTCGTAGGCGTAGTTATTGAGCTGTGACTACCTTATTGCAAAGCTAAATGCCTTAGACGTTAGTCACGAGGTGCGAAATATTGTTCCTGTTTATGAACAATATTTTGACGACCTTTGACGACCTCGATGGCGCAATGGTCATCATGCCGGACCGCCGAACCTGAGGTCCCGGGTTCGATTCCCGGTTCGGTCGACATTTGTGTGATGAGCATGCTTGTTGGCCGTGGTCTGGGTGTTACAATATGTATTTATAAAGATGTATATATGTAGCTATATGTAGTTTATCAGTTGTGTTAGCACCCGTAACACAAGTTAATAAATAACTTACCATGGGGCTAACCGACCGTGTGTGAAAAGGTGTCCCGATATTATATATATTATATGAACAGGCATAGAAGTCTTGATATTATTTACATACTAACACCTTTGTAACCTATGAACATAGAATAAAGAGCTTTGACTTTGAACATTTGAATATCGAGGTAAACAATGTTGGTCAGACATTCTTGGATGCGGAAAATATAACGTGATAATTGACACTGTAAATGAAATATGCATGCTAAATAAATAGATGGTGTTGATAATAAATCTAAGAAAAATTTATTGTTTTTTAAGTTCCTAGTATACAAAGAAGAAGAAACTTGTTATACAAGTTAGTTAATTATATCAATGAGTGTGTAACTGTTTGGAAATGATTGATCGGACAAGTTAACGCGGTGGAGTTAAAAACTTGATAGGAATTATTTCTTTGTTTCAGGTATTGATTCACAATTAAGTATGTACGCAGTTTAGTTTTCCTAATTAACTTATTACTCATTAAATTAACTTAATAGGTAAAACAAACCACAGTTGTACGATGCGTAAACAAAATAATTTTGTACTTTGATCAATTGGGTTATCAGAGGCACCGCCACGTCGGTACACGTCACAGTGCGCAAATAAATAACAAATAATTAGGTATATTACCTAAGGTCACACGCTCTGAGGACGACTATGCCATAAAATTTTGATAAATGACATACAACTTTTACATCATAACATTGACTTTCAAAAATTAATTAGGTTTAAAAAATGCGCCCGCACCCGTTTGCATCGAACCGAGCTCGATTTGAACCCATCAGACATCAATTACGATTATCGATTGAATAAATGAAGTTCTAATCGCTCAATCTCGATTGTTCGGCGACGAGTCACGAGGTTATTCTAATAACCTGTATCATGGTACATTACGACAATGGCACCCGATGTTCCTGCGACCTTTGCCTGGCATTTGTGCTACACACGAATTCTTGAGCTAAGCTTGAACTTTGGGAGTACTCGGCGAAAATACGAACATTGTCCGCATTGTTGTGGGGTCGATTCCTGACACAGTAAATCGATGAGTAGCTATTATTACCGTACTTGTATTACCTCTTTAGCCATGAACCATTCTACAAGAGAATTTACAGGACGTCGGAAATAACTTGAGTATGAAGTAAGCTATTTGATTTATTTTTAGGAACAACATTCAACATTGTCTAATGCGCAGCCAATCGGCTAACTTCATCTGCCAAGTTATTTGTATTAGGTAATTTAACTCGTTGTAACTTTGTATAATGAAAAGCGGATAAATTAAAGCAAGTAGGAACATAAAGAATGTAACAAAGTATGTTCATAATTAAAACTTTTACTATAATATCATCCTGCAAACTGCAAGTGAAATCGAAATTATAGTCGGTTCATGCCCCATTGGCAGAAACTATTTGATACGACCACGACTCACCGCAAAATAACGTTTAGCAATAGATACAAAATATAAAGACTAGACTTCTATACCGAATATTAATTTAGGAATTTACCTAAGGAAAAATAATGATATTATGATAATTTGAAATTCAAGGCTATTGGAACGTATTTTATATAAGAGAGGCATTTTTTCTTTTGAAGATCAAAGTGTTGATTAGCTTGTCCACTTTGAGCTTGAATAATTTTAAGCAGGTACAAAACAGTAGGTGTAGAACTTTGTTGGACTTATGTAGTTCTGTTACAAAGAGCATTGATCAGATACGACAAAGAACGGAAAATAAACGGTACACACACATACATACATACAGTTAAGACGTATTTAAACATATTTTACGAAATATAGTCAAGTACGTCACCACACAGTTCCTTTATATTGTGGTTCAATAAACATCATATCTTCCTAAGCAACGCTACTTTGTTGCAATAATTATGCACATACCACATTGCTATCAGTTTTACCATCCCAACTGTAATGCCAATTACAAAACCCTACATTGACATTAAGATAAGTATTGCATTAATTCAAATGTGAAACGCGAACAAAAAGATCATACGAAACGCTTGAAGACGTGCAATCAATTTCGAAAAAGCACCTTTGAATTGTCATCGGAAACTATATTCTGCTTTTTGTTGACTGAAATCTTTAATTCCGTTTCGTCACAGTCACGATTAAAATACTCTAATTCGGGGTATTTTTTTAGACTGGCTTATTATCTGATAGGTAATACCATTTGACCTCTGTTTAATAATTACCAATTAATTCAATATTTGATGTGGAATATTTTTACGATAGAGTGATAAGTTGGAGGTGCGTCAATATGTTTAATTAATTGAATTATTCAATAAAAATACTATCAAGATTTAAAAGCTCTCAGTTATTTAAAGAAAACCATTTTTATTTTATTTTAATTGTGATAATAGTTTTGCAAGTACTTATAATTTCAAATGGACCACTAACAAATGGGTGCTCCAACCACTTACCTCTACGCGTGAACAATTTTTTACCATCGGTCACGATACAGATCGCATTTACATGAATGGAATGGACAAAGAGTCGTGATTTACAATATAAATGAGAGCAAAGCATCTCGACACAGGAGGTCAACCTGTTATAACATCCGGCTAGCACCGACACAGGCAATATTATTGCCTTTATGCAAATAACCACATTTATTAACCCTACGTTAATACTCAGAATAAATTCTGACTAAAAAGGTTACGTCACTGTCATAAAAAATAATTAACAAATCGAAGGAGAATTATTTGACCTACCAAGAAGGCTGAGCTGTATTATTTCGTGAAAGTGTTATTTTACATATTTTATTGCCTACTTATAATTACAAAGAACCGTGGAAAAGAGGTATTGGCACAGAAATTGGCATACTTTAGACTCTTAAAAGTCGCTTTTGGCAGTTAAAAATATTGTTTTATTTCCATTTAACTAATGTAAAAAGTAAATCTAAAAAAAAAAACTGTAGATTTATTTTTCAGTTTTACGATGAAAATCCGTACATAAAGTACTTATTATAAAAATAAATATAATCTGATTTGTCATAACTTTTGACCTCGAACAGAATCCTCGATTACTCTTGCTAATGTCGTTTACATACTACATAGAAATCCTTTGCCCACTTACAATAAACTTTAATTGCTGACAATGGACGTAAAGTTAAATAACCTATTCGTAATACTATGCAATATTATAACAAATAAGTTACTTAACTTATCCTTCAAGTAAGCAAGTACTTTGATAGTTATATAATAGGTATTCAATTACTTCAAGGTGGTGACTGTGGGATGCACAAAAAGAGGCGACACGGATCGCAAGATACCAAGCTCCTCTATTATTGTAAATATTTTTTATAACCGTTTGTACTATGTAGGCATCCGAGGCTCCAACAATCAGGGGATTAACCTTCACCTGGCCACTAACTGCCAATATCTTAGACGACAGCATAATAGCTGGCACTGACTGCCAAACGAGTGATGCCACGCGCCTCCAATTGTTGCCATTTAAATAATACTTACATAAATATTACAAAACAATTCCTAAACACATAACAAGTTGTCGTCTTGTCGTGTATTGATATAAACACTGATTGTTTTAAAGGACCTTCGGTTTTGAAGTTAAGTATTTAATTGTATGGGAATTACATAGAATTGCAAAATACAACTAAAATAATAAGCGGCAAATTATGAGGAATTACTGTGTGTAGTCTTGCTATTACATAGTTGTAGGGCAACGTGTACTCAATATACATATTTATAATTAAATTCAAAAGGGCATATATTTTTATAAGCTAGCAAATTCTTTAATCTACATAAAGTCTTTCAATCCTTCTTGCTTAATAACCATTCATGTGAAAAATAATTAATATAAATAAATTTTAATCTTTGAGAACTTAAAAGAGGTTTACAAGCCATAAAGTGTGCCCACTCACAAAAAGCTATAAAAAGAAAAAGAAATCTTTTAAAACGCGTTAAGTGTAAACAGTAGTAACATACGCACCTTATCTATAACATAAGATCAAAGCGAACAACTTAAGTTAAAGCTTGATATTTGTATTTTATTCCCTTACATCGTGTTACACAATCAATTAAAATAACATCGTGGACGTTTTTACGTTCCTCTGGCTGCGGCGTCTTGTGAAGTTGCGCAAACCATCAGGCCCTGACACGACACAGGTGATCTGACACATCCTCGCGACGACACGAGAAGAAAAACCTGAATACACGACATGACATCTGCAACGGCAGCTGTTAATAAGTCGCATAAACAACTACTTAACAGCTTCTGGATATAACTTATTTTACTTAATATTCATGACATTGGGTTTAATTGTTGACAACCGCGCCCGTATTGGAATTTCAATAACCTTAATTTAAATAAGTTCCTACATTTCAGCTGAAGGTAGTTCGACAACCTCTCAGTCGCATGGCGCCGTTGCTACAGAGGTTGTTCAATTAAACAATACATATCCACAAATATTTATGCGCAATAGTGTTCACTTAAAAAACAAATTATACGCATCGATCGAGCTGTTGTTTCTTCATATATTGTGAAACCGCAACAATACGCATTTGCATGCAAATTGTCTGTAACGTAGTGAGTTATGTGCACTGTGACACCTCCAGAATGCTTGCGTACCTACATACCTACGAACCTAGATATTCGCCTACAAGACGTCATTAATAACTAACTATGAGACATAGACGTCTCATACACGATCACATTAATCCATGCGCGTGGCCGGGCATGAATACCGTCGTTATTAATTTATCGTATGTGCATATTCTCCACAATATTCCACTAACAATTATTATCGTCCAAAGCACGCCAGCCGAGACGTGACCCGAGGTCAGAGGGTGCACCTTATTAGAATCCCTATTCAAAGCCTATTGATAGTGAGTTCAAGTGTATGAATATTAAAGTTTAATTTCATTTGTGTCGATTCTTTTGTGTGCTATTATACAATCCAAACAAGGCGAAATCCTTGGGTAAGCTCCATCACCGGCTTGTTATGTTAGCTTCAAGTTCTGTCTGATGTTGTATGTACTGCTGGCAGTTAGATGTTTGGATAGCTCTTTACGAACACTGTAAAAGCACTTGGCCTACATTTGTGCGTACTTTGAATAATATATCAGTGAGCTTAACAAGACTACTTAGGAACCACTGCATCTAAATTGTGGTATTGCATGCAGTCATGCAATCGTACAATTAGGCTATGCCACGAGTCTATCAACGAGAGTTACTACTAAAAGTAATAAGAATGCTCATTACATAATGTAACACAAACACTTCGACCCAGTTTATACAACGCATCTTTGTTCATCGAGTGACTTTCGCTGCAGATACGACACAAATAGATCAAAAGGGGCAAGCCGGTTAAATAATGTTGACCTACTTCACAACGTTTAGAACTACGGTGCAACAAATTATACCGCAAATGATAAATGTATGTAATATCACGCATATTATAATTTGCGACACTGTTTTGTATTATCTGATTAGATTTAATTATATTAAATGGTCTGTTTGCACGCTTATTTGGACTTTCAAAAGGACCCAATTGATCTGGTTTCGTGTTTGTATAAAAGTCGATCTAAACCGTTTTCGTGATGAAATCAAACAGTTTACGAATAAGCTGTATTAAAGCTTATGGTACAATTACCATATATACCAAACTGTAGTTCAATGGAGCCCTCCGGTTACGAGTTATTGCGATATTGATAGGGCTTGCTAGTTATTTTACACTTTGAGTATTGGGTGAGGCTTCGGTAATACTTAATCTTTTTGCCATAATCTTGGCATTAAATCTTATGTCCATTCTTTCAGACGTTATAACAAGAACTATGTTAGTATCACAGTTGAATTACTTTTGGCTAGCCAGAATGTTTTTCACTTCACTTTGATCGTCTCCTGTAGCTAAAATTAATACTGAATTAGCGTGATAATTGCGCAGTTATCCGTGTAGTTATTTTAATAGTCTTAATGGATATATTGTTAATGGCCCACTGGTGTGACTTGTCGTGTAATTGCAAATGCGTGGATGATTCGACTAAGCACGTTTCTGAACGTGTCGCTATGAACTTTTTGCCAATTTGCGACGCTAACTCGAGTTTAGAGATCAACAGTACTGCGATTCTATAAAACTCGATCAACAACTCGCATTTCACTTCGATTCGTAATGTCATTTCATACTTTAGGGGAGGTAGGGGAGGGATGGGCACTTTTTCACAATTTATTGCATAAAAAATCAGATTTTACAGATCATTATCAACTTTTATTGCCATTTCTTATATTCGGCTAGATATAATGAAAGAGCTTTCCTAAAAATTACACTCAGTTTCAACATTACGAGATATTTAAACGGTTTTATTTAGCTCACCCCGTTTGTTTTATTATTTATTCTTGGATCAAATTTAGTAATTCAAATTTCACCCTCTTCCTGTCAACCGATTGGTCTGAAATTTTGTATACACCTTTAATTAAATCCAATATGGCCGCCGGCACAAAATGGCACAGCCCCCTCAATATGGGTATCAAATGAAAGGGCTACACAAGTAGAATACTGTCAGCAACCCCAGCGGGGCCCAACAGGGCCAAGGCCTGCCTGCACGTCGATTCTATAAAATTCGAACAACAACTCGCATTTCACTTCGCTATTCACTCTCACTTCGCATTCGATTCAGAACGACCTTGATTTTGCATTCTGTAAACATCACCTAATCACTTGCGAAGTGAAGTGAGCTCGACATCGACCAATGCTGTGCTAGTGACTTCCCCACTCGACAAAATGTCAACCGAGATTAATCAGTTTTTAATTTTATCAGTTTTGACACAGAATTTTAGCTAAATATGATGTTTTAGTTATAATTTGTTATTGTAAGGAATTTGAGGCAGCTTTTAAGTATAAAATAAACAGAAATCTCTAAATTCGTGCTGTGAATATAATCTATGCTTACCCTACGAAAAAAAATACTGACAGCGCCAATTTGCCTTTCTTGCTGATTTTGAGGAAACCTTATATATTTTTTTACTACGGCCGGATTGTTCAGAGCTTCCACTACTTCATTTATGCAACGAGATGCAGACGGTTGCGATAAATAAGTTCTGATGCCCTCTTTAATAACCTTCTGGTAACTGCCACTAGCCAAGAATGATAAAGTACATAGTATCTGTGAAACAATAAATACAATAAAAAATGTAATACCTACTTTATCTGGATTTAGTGAAAACAAAATTGAGACCAATTTGGTTATTTTCATGCTTAAGAGAATACCAATATTATAACTGAAGTACAGAGTCTTTTGAAAACATATCAGCTGGCGGGGAAACCACATAAAGGGAATACTCCTTATTAAGAACTAAGTGTTTTTCTTATTATTGTGTGCTTGATTACAATTTTTCAACTATAAACTGTGTCAATACTTACTTTTACACGAGTTGTAAGTCCTTTGCCTCGACGTTTTGTGGGCTTTATCAGGGGCAGTAAATCAGACTCCAGTTGGTCAATTAGCTCCTTTGACAATCTATATATGCTCACATAGTCATCATCGCGAGTTAATAAAGATAAACTACGAATTCTAGCAGATTGTTGACGCTTTTCTAAATTATCTAAAGCATGAGCTTCTTCTAATAAAGATTTAAGCAAAAACATTCTAGCCATCGTTAAAGGTAGGCACTTAATCACTTTAAAACACTTAGAACTTTATTTAAACACTATTTTAAATATAATAGTCTCTAGATCAAGTTGGCAACGATACCTGAAACAAGATTCTATAAAGGATTTTTCGCGCAGATTTATAACCTCACAAATTTTCACTGACGAAGAAGAGCAAAAATTTACAAATTATACATTACATGGTATGTCCAAGCCTCCCTACCATAGGGAGCATTGGACACTTTTGACTTAGTTTATGAAAAAAAAATCGGTAAAAAAACTTTTAAGTTAAACGGTTTTATCTTATGTGCACTGAAAACTAGAAAATAAAAAATAGTTACTTACCTGTCAACCTACGTAGGTGGTCCCGGTCATATTAGACTAAAATAAAAACGTGGGGCCCATTAACTATTGCTGTAGTACTCTCTTCTAAAGGTATAATAGGTGTGGATTGCATCGACTTACTATAATTGTAACTGGAGATTTTGACAATCAATAATTAATAATAGAAAATACACATACCTTTCATTAGTTTTCTCTTTATAACGATCCGAAACCGCAACAAAATATTTAAGTACTTTTACGAGTGTTTGTTCTTGACAACTCAAAGAAATGACAGATATTCTATGGATGAACACCGTTACCAGTCGGTAACGTAAACTACCCAATAAAAAAAAAACAAAACTATGATCAGAAATCAGAATAAAAGGACCCCCCTTTTATTCTGATTTGATCATGTCTCCCAACTGCCCATCTCTCCCCTACCTCCCCTATAGATAGACAGATTTTGACAGATCTGTCAAAATCTCGACTTTGATTTAGTTCAACTTGTCAACACGCTCGATAGTGTAGCGCTAGTGTAGTTTGACAATGTCAATCACGAAACTTTAAGGTAGAATTCCGTGGGTCGCGATTGTCGCAGCCGCGCGCGACAAAAGTCAACCTATGAAAATGTATGGCACCGCTGCCGAGGGCTGCGTCAGTCGCGCGCGGACGACGAATTTCGTGAGCCGCTCGCGGCCGTACGCTTCTCAACATGGTCTAGCGCTTAATAACATCTATAGAATTTTAGTAAAACCAGAATTAAATTTTTGACAATGCCGCGAGCAGCTTACGAAATTCGTCGGCCGCGCGCGACTGTCACGGGCCTCGACAACGGTGCCATACATTTTCATAGGTTGACTATTGTCGCGTCCACGGAATTCTACCTTTAGATCGAAGTCGAAGTGAGAGTGATGTCGAAGTGAGTTGTGATATTTTATAGAATTGACATGCAGGTCACTGACAGATGTAATTGCAACGCCTGTTATAAATGTGTGAAGGACTTTTAAGTAGCTCAGCTTGTCAATTTGAAAATTAATCCCACGCTCAGATCAGTTCACTATTGCACAACTTGAAAAAAAATTGCACGTTTACACTTGCCGACAGATTGCACTGCCAAGAAGTTTTACTTCAAGTGTGGCTGAATCAAGTTTCAAAACCAGGGGTTTTCAAAGTGAGTTAGGTAGTCAACTCTTAAGAATTCAATATTTGAAAACTCTGAAGAAACCCTAAGACGACCCACTGACCGAAAATTGGTTTTGGATGCCAGGACTAAGTTGCACAAGTTAAAACTGGTTATTCATAAAATATTCCCAGGTGTGCGAATTATCTACTTTTGCTATCAGAATTCTAAGCGCTCACGACCTTCTGTACCTTAAAGGAGCACTTAGAGCTTAGGTACCAAAAACGGTTAAGATTAAGCACACATACAGAAACATTGATGAAATACTGGTCAGCAAAGCTATTTAGACAAATGTTGTAAAGATTTTTGTTAAAGGCTTAAACACTAGAGGTATGTTACGAAACTCTGCACGTACGCTATGCATTCGAGGTGTGTATTGTAAGGCTTTAACGACATTTTCGCATTAAAGAAATTACCGTTGACATAGTACCTACCTATTCACTTCTTAGCATTTGTTAAGTGAATTATGTTTATTGAGTAAATGAACAATAAGTCTTCTTAAACTATTGGTTACTTTGACCCTCAAGGCAGTACAAAAATTGAATTGTCTTAGATGACAATAAATTGAAGATAAGTAGGTAAGTAGTAATTCTAAAAGGCAATAAATGTCTGCAGACAAACAATCATCCCATAAAAAAATTCTAGTCAATATAAATCAGTCCCTATTTTCCGTGGGATTGGAGGTTGGAGACATCTTGGATTTTGAAGGACTCGCCCATACGGAACCGCGACTTCAAGACTAAAATGTAGGTGTAGAAATAATGATGAGTATAATGAACAGACCGCCTAACTAACAGTACTTATTTCTAAGCCATCTGCGTATCAAGGGTACATTTCAATGTTTATATTTTGTGTGAAGTTATCTGGGGTCGACCTCACAGTACTTAGAGCATAAGTTTGAGAACCTCTGCCATAATCTAAGTAGCATCGATGGAGACCGATGCATCAGAAATTTGCATAGATAATAGAATCAGCTAGTTGCTCTTGAAAATGTACCGGTTATGCAAAGCTGACGGCCGGCTCTTCAGGGTAAGAAGAAATTAATTGAAGCGGTATATAATTACGTAAATATAGAGCCTGATTATATGTAGGCATAATTGATGCTATCAGGAGTTGATTGAAAACTATAGACTATGTTAATTTGAAGGTGCTTGGCTAGAGTTTATTAAATTAAATTAAATCTTTAAATCTTTATTTCTCTTCCACAAAGGTTCTTAAAATTAAGTTCACAACATTTTTCAGACCAGTCCTTTGTGGGAGACTGGTATCCGCACTAGGAAACCCTGTCACGCAGATTACCAGGCCCCCCCACGAACATGGTGTAACTCCTGCATATTTACCTCTTCTGATTTTTACTTCTAATATTTATTATTTTAACAAAACTTTCACTTTAACATTATATCCCTTAAGAGTCTATTAAAGAATCAATGTACTTATGTTACACTCGTTCTCATCTTGAACGTCACTTCACAGCTTTTAAGTGGCTTCTAGTAGCAAGTTCCTACATAAGTACTATCACTGACTAAGCCGGATGAAGAGACAGTTATGCGTCACTTAACATGATATAATAACGAACTATCTAGAAAATTGTAGCTACATACTAAATTTTCTTAATTAATTAATGCGCAAATGATGACTGTTACAAGATAACTATTGCTATACGGCATTGTTGTATAACGTACACAAAATCCTTATCAATAATTTCTTACTAGCGTGGTGTGATACTAAGCAGCATCCCACTGCATGCTTGGAGGTCACTATATGCTCAAACAAAGTGTGATCTATCGCTACTAGATCATCGCGTGTCGTATGAGGTCGACCCCAGATAACTTCACACAAAATATAAACATTGAAATGTACCCTTGATACGCAGATGGCTTAGAAATAAGTACTGTTAGTTAGGCGGTCTGTTCATTATACTCATCATTATTTCTACACCTACATTTTAGTCTTGAAGTCGCGGTTCCGTATGGGCGAGTCCTTCAAAATCCAAGATGTCTCCAACCTCCAATCCCACGGAAAATAGGGACTGATTTATATTGACTAGAATTTTTTTATGGGATGATTGTTTGTCTGCAGACATTTATTGCCTTTTAGAATTACTACTTACCTACTTATCTTCAATTTATTGTCATCTAAGACAATTCAATTTTTGTACTGCCTTGAGGGTCAAAGTAACCAATAGTTTAAGAAGACTTATTGTTCATTTACTCAATAAACATAATTCACTTAACAAATGCTAAGAAGTGAATAGGTAGGTACTATGTCAACGGTAATTTCTTTAATGCGAAAATGTCGTTAAAGCCTTACAATACACACCTCGAATGCATAGCGTACGTGCAGAGTTTCGTAACATACCTCTAGTGTTTAAGCCTTTAACAAAAATCTTTACAACATTTGTCTAAATAGCTTTGCTGACCAGTATTTCATCAATGTTTCTGTATGTGTGCTTAATCTTAACCGTTTTTGGTACCTACAGCATTTTCGAAACGCACCATCTGTGTATTACCTATGCTATGATCGCCAAAATTGTATGCGGTAACTGCAGATTACGTGTTAAATATGATCTCGTAGGTGTATGCAGTTACACCTGCCAAAATAATCAGACAATAGGTGTTATTGTGCAGCCCACGCCGCGGGATGAGTCAGGCCGTCAAGCGCAGTGGCGTCGCGGTCGTCGATCGAGATTAATGCTCTCACCTTGGCACAGTCCCCTGGTCGCGACAACTAATTACCGATACTAATAAATAAACAGTCATTAGTTGAGAATGTGAAGACCCTTGCGGACGTGTCGATGAATATTTTAGCGTCTAATTAATAGCTTTGTTCAGATATTCATACAAGCACTGTTTGTTCACCCAACGGTATAATTTATGTTCAAAGATTTTGAATTTGAAATTGTTCATAGTATAGTGGCCTATTTTTTTGTGCATTTTCAAGGGAAAATAGCAATTTTGTTTTGACTGATAGACTAAACCAAAAAACTACACCATACTGTAACTGTATACTTACGTTATGTGCATACTTTTTAAGTTTGATGTAGTTTCAGAAGAAAGAGTATACTAGAGATTTAAAACGTGGTACGATGCAGTGTAATCGGGGCAGGAGGTTGAATACCAGAAGTTTAATGCCAACCGTGCCTCTTAAACATTTACTATTCATGTTCCATTAAGCAACGCGCTAGGAAATAGCTATAAAACTATCCAAGACGTAATTATCGACACATAGAAGATATAATGTACTCTTTTATTAATTTTAAATACAAAGCATTCTTATCTTTATATATGTATACTACAGTTGGTAGTACTGATTCAGACAGTCATTAACACAACGACCATGTAGTAGGTAGAGTAAAATAATCAGTGGCGGATTTACAAACTTGCCGCTAGTAGGCCATTCAATTTTTGCCGCCTCTAATGATTGTGAACTTAATGATATTTCTGTCAGTTACTAGATTATTTTTGCAAGCCTCGGTACATACCGAAGAGTTTAATGTTAAGTAACAAGTTTATATGTCAGCGACTTTGAAGCGTAAAACCTCTGTAACTTTTAAACGGCTCAATCGATTTTCATCAAACATGTCTAAGAACACTTGCTCGTAAAACACCTGTAGTACAAAAAAAAAATTAAATTGAAATCGGTTCATTTGTTCGGGTGCTATGATTCAGTGGCGGCGTAGCATCGGGTGGCACCCGGGGCGGAGTACCTATTGAGCACCCCCCAAAAAAAAAACGACAAATGTAAAAAACTCAAAAATTTTGTACGAAAACAAGTAAAAAAAAACCACAAATGCCATAACCAAAAATGCCTACCCAAACAAGAGTGGAAAAAAGCAGTGCAAATAGAAGAAGCCGCGAGCGTAGCGAGCGCAAAATTTTTGATGTTTGGGACGTAATAATACCTAAAGAAATCAGAAAATAGTCAGCGACAAGCGAAAGGCGCGAGCGCAGCGAGCGCGAAATTTTTTGAGTCTTGGAACAAAAATACTCCAAAAGTTCTCCACCTCATAAACAGCTTAGAAATCGTCAGTGTAGAGCGTCAGTTGTTTTTGCTACTTCGGTGCTTTAACTTTTTGTTAGATTGAGGACTCAAAGAGCGCAGAACAAACCAGGAATGATGACCGCGAGCGAAGCGAGCGGATTTTTTATTTTATTTTTATTGAAACGCTATTAGAATATTTTAAAATTCATGATCACGTAAGTACCTAAGTATATATTACAGTTTATTAATTTTGCGTTTATTAATCGTTTATTTATATATGGATTGTGTACTCATATACTCAATTATAAAAAAAAAACCTGTAAAATTGCTAAATTTGCCGCCCCTCTAAATCTGCCGCTCTAGGCACTGGCCTACTTGGCCTATTGGTAAATCCGCCACTGAAAATAATCAAAGACTATTTATCTAGAAACTTCATTAGTAGGTAAAATACGTGCATTATACTTTAAAAGAAGATAGCAGTTTAATGAAATCACAAAGTGCATTGCACTGAGATAACACTATCGTATTTAAGTAGTGGAAAATTTTGAATAGGTACATTCCTGCACAAAATGATTTATTAAAAAAATATGCATTCGGATTGATTCACAAAAGCAGTTAACAAATCATAATTATGGCTACAATTATTAGTTAAAAAATGAACGCAGAATGCATCCGGATTGATTCACAAAAGCAGTTAACAAATTATATGGCAACTCCATGCTAGATATCCCATATTTAACAAATCCCACAGATTGAGACCCATGAGGTGTTATTTCATATTCTCTGGTAGTTTTAACCAGCTTTTTCAACAAAGACTCTTGCTTTTTTGGGGCTCAACGCATAATAGGCATGGCGAATGAAAAAGTAATTAGTCCGAATTCAAGGGTATCTTGAATTCGGACTAATTACTTTAATAATGAACACGAACTTTTTCTTTTCTCTCACAAACAAATAACAACGAAGATACAACATGATTGAATTTTGTGTAACGTCACTTTACCATGACGTATTGTAAAATTTGGTTACATTTCCTTACAATAAAAAAAATAGTTTCTACCTACGATTAAATTGATGTTGGTGCTGTTACTACTAATTGGGTATTAATAATAAAATTACATTGATAAAGATTATCTGAGAGCAATTGTCCGTGTTTTGTTTAATATTTGGATTAAAAATAAAGCCGTTGAACTTTGTTTGGTTTACAAAATACCTATAGATTTGTGACACGGGCACAAGACATAACAAACTAACGAATGTTTCTGCACTTGTAATCAGCAAAATGATAAAGTTACCAATGTAAAGAAATGTAGGTGTTTGACAACGGATACACAAAAGTATACTTTTTAAGTTAATTGAAACTTTTTCAGTTATCATCTTGATTATTATCTATCTACACAAGTTTTTTTTGTATGCATCCTAAAGGCTCCGAAACTACTAAACTGATTTGAAAGATTCTTTCACCGTTGGGTAGCTACATAATAATAGTAATATATATAAAAAAATATGTTTCATGTTGCACATAACTTGTACCTACAACAAAGCAATGGGTTGCAAACAGTTGCATTATCTCACGGAATTCATTTAGTTGCGCGTACGCATCAATGAACGATTACTTCGTGCTATCCTATGACATTTACACGTATCGAATAAATTGGCTATATTTATTAACTTAGGTATCGATGTTTTGTTATTGTAAATAATCGATATCGTGTGATAAAGTATATAGATGCAAAGTATATTTCCCTTCTCTAGAGTCCTGCCCGGGCTGCGGGATTATTCGAAAGAGTAACCGCCCCCTGGTACACCAGGGGCTTAACAAGGAACATGGTGGGTTTCAGTCAGTAAGAGTCTGATACTTCTTCACGCTTTCACAGCGGAGGGGTCATTTGATGATATCCCATAAAAAGCTCTAGAGTAGGCTATATCACTGTATCTATGTATCTTATTTTCAGATTACCATGGCAACGCAGATAATTGAGGCTATCAATTATCTAAAGTAACTTTTAAATTAGCACTCTATCACTCACTGTAGTTCCGGTTCTGATAGTGTTAACTTAGCAATAACACTGTTGTTAATGACTAACCAACGAAAATAACAAACCTCTGACCTTCCCATTTATCTCTTTTATTTCGAGGAAATAATTCTCTTCACGTGTACCGTTATACAACTTTGAGTCTCTCTCTGTTATCAAGCTTCTAAGCTTTAGAACTTAAAAAAGGTTTTAGTATATCAAAAACATAAATAGATATAGATAAACACTCGCTATAAAACTGAAATATCTACAACGAAACGATTTTACCTATTAATTTCCGAAATATTATTTTCCTTACAGAATCACACTTTTCACCAGCTTTTATCGTAAGCATTCACAATTTAAGTAAAACTACGTACCTTGAATCGATCCCAATGAGGACGCAAATATACATCCCACAGTCGATCAGTCGAATTAAACCGTGTATGTATAACAAACAAATGTTTGCAATATTGACGCAATTGGCCGAAGCAATCCATTGTACGTGCTGTCTTCATGATCACAATCTGCCTACTAGGTCCGGACCGGAGGGATGATGTAAGTATTTGATGACACCCATAATAATCAATCACCAACTTTCAAAGTCAAAGTCAAAGTCAAAAACGTTTATTGAAAATAGGCTAGATTCTAGCACTTTTTCACGTCAAATAATACAAAATAACAGCACCCCCAAAACCACTTCCTAGTGTTATGGCTGGGAAGAAGAAGTGGTGAAGAACAAACTTTCAGGTTCCAGGCCGGGTTATCGAGGATCGAATGCAGGATGACACTCATGCATATGGCATGCAGCAAAGGTCCCACCCTCCCGCCTTCATGCATATGCACAAACGAGACAGTTGCCATGGAAACAACTACATGTTTGTTTCTGTTATGCCTTAATTTATCAAAAAATATTTATATTCCTATAATAGAACATGTTGTCATTGTTTGTCCAAATTAACGAAATTATTGTCAATAATTATAATTAACTTCGAAATTGTTGGAAAATTCCTCGTTGATAAGAAATGGAGTAAACAGTAAGAGGTGGGTCAATTTTATGATAATGCTGTTGTGTAGTAAATTAATGCCTACGGGGGTTAAATCCTAGTTCCTTTACATATTTTAGAGATAAAAACTCGTATAAGTAATTATAAATAGTTTCCCTTGGTGCATCGTTGCTCAACAGTTCAAAATCTATAGGTATGTACTTATTTCCACTCTGGCTCACTTTCCACGGGGAAATCAAGCATATTATCTTCATAGCAATTTTACAATGAACTGTTATTGTTAGCTTATGTAATATCGATAAAAATAGATTTTTGAAGCCGACTACAATAAACTTAAGCATCAGTCAAGCAAATGTGTGTTAAGTTTATTTTAGGTATGTATCACAATCTGTTAATTGGCAATTAACAAAAACACTGTTATCCAAAGACCCCCAAGAACGGGGAGTAAACAACTTTATCTAAAAAATAAAATAAATAATAAAAATCTGTTGTAAGTATGTACTTTACACAATCAATAATACCTTTACTATCGGAGTCTGTAATTATTGAACCACTCAAATATGTAAATATTTGTTCGAGTACATTTGCATTTATCTACCACGGAGTTTGATAACTCGTATTATGTGTTTTCTATTTTTATTCCACACTGATTACAGGCAGCGCACACGCAGCGGGCACAACGCTAAGGCCGCTGCCTCGAATTTTGCGGGCAGCGGGGCGGCAGCGGCGGCGGCGCGGGAGCGGCAGGATCTAACGCGTATAATCCAATGGACCGGCCCTCGAAAACAGCGGCGCGGGAGCGGGCAACGAGCGGTGAGCTCCATTCAAAACGGTGACCGCCCGCGCCGCCGCCGCTGCCGCCCCGCTGCCCGCAAAATTCGAGGCAGCGGCCTAAAGAATTGTACTTACTATCACATTTGACTGGACTATCAATTTGGTACTTGATTTCCGTTGTCAAGCCAATTTCTTTCGTACTTATCTCGTGTAAAAATTAAGCAGTTGCAAATTCTTCCATGACTCATATTCGAGAATATTATAAAACAAATTCAATGATAAGACTACTGAAACAAAGCTTTTTAGACAAATCAGATTCCGGACACGAAAAGAAAGTCTCATGCCTCAAAGTACAAGTACCAAAGTGTCTTCCAAACCTCTGTAAAATTTTCCTGGAAAAATGTTAACTAACTTTTTCCAGCCCTTAAAATCGAACTCTTACGCTGCGCAGTTTCGCTTGCGGTTACCAAGTACACCAAGAGAGACATACATAAGACACTTGACAATTCAAATATGTAAATGTTATCTTTTACGGTCAAATCTGCCTAACTATAATTTAATATACCGCAACGAACAGTAACATGGATTCTGTGTACATTAAACTTACGTAACATGTGTGTTTTCGCTTTTACACTCAACATTGTTGATGCATGCTTTTTCAACTATCTTACCCATAAAATCCTCGTTCGTCACACTGTCGTGATTCCACTTCCGCTATGTTGGGTAAAGTTAGCATCATTTTCTTCGGATTTTATCACTAACATTGGGAAAAAATATACTCCTACAAACTTCAATAAAACTTAAATTTACTTCAATCCAGCAATATCTGTACCGCTATTAATATAATTGCTATTTTCGTACACAGATAATTTTATTCTAGAATTATCTTAGGTCTTAATTGCACACACTAAAGTACTCAGTAATAATATTTTACAAATCTCACACGCATTTAAACGTGCTTTAACCAAGAATGACCTAAAACAACTTCATTTTGCGGTTTAGTACCGTTGCATACTGTGGGCATATTTATCGAATGCGATCTACCAAACCAGATGTGAAGAATGTAGACAATATGTAGTACAGTGATGTCATGATGACTGGAAGTGACAATAACATAATTCATCGTGGCGTGATGGACACATCAAGGCTCCCGTGTTCGTATTTCAAATGGGCTAGTGTTTGAGGGGCGGGGCAGTGCTGACGTACGCCAGTGGCGCCTGAGCACAATAGATCATTTCGCAAGAACACCCTGCGAGCCGGTCGACAGCGACATGTAAGAACATATCATGGTTAATAGATATTCAAATGGCAAATGTTTTAACACGTATTGTATGAAGTGTTGTACATAATACCTGTTGCATGTGAACGCGATACAAATGTCATGCTTTGTTTTATGTTAATGTTGTTCAAAGTAATCAGATTAAGGTAGGTCTATAGTGATCCATATAGATAGCATCGGGAAAAGAATGTTGATTTATGAAGTGTAAGACCGGATTTCTGCATACAAACTATATTCGCTTAGCCCCAAATCTACTTTTAATAGATTCCATATCCAGTAGGCATAATATGAATATGAATGTAATTGCCAGTTAATTCGGATAAAGCCGGAGATTAATAAGTACGGGATTATTTGATTTGATGACCACCGTCTTATGCAAATCCTCGAAGGCCGTAACAAACTTCAAAAAGATGTAATTTATCAACTTCAGTAATAGAGTTTCTACATATGAGAGCTTATTCTTGAACAATATGCATTGCAGTTGCAAATGATTAATTATAAAATATTAAATGTTAAATGTGATTCACTCTTTAGAAACGGTTTTGCCCTTCCCAAGCGGGAATCCCGGAGCATCGACTTTAAATAGCTGGTAACCCTGAGACAAGTCTGACCAGTATAAACTGTTTTCTTTCAGTTATTGAGGAGGTCAGAACATCCATAGCAACATAACGATAGCGGTATAATGTAGAACGCGACAATCACGCATAAAACCGAAAATGTAACATCCTACTTTATATCTAGATCGCGCGGTTCAACGGTCTCCGGGTCCGGGTGCGGGCAGTGACTTGCAGTCCGTCCGCAAGTCTTCCGATAAAGTCACGCCGCCACCGTCGCCGCCCTCCGTGAGCCGATCATTGACAGATAATAGCCACACAAATGCATTGTTACATCAACGACGCAAATTCGATAAGATTTTATACCAAAAGGAAAAACCAGGCCACGCTGATATTTTACATCCAAATGTTAATTTTAGACCTACACATACAAATTCATGAATGCACTCCACTAACTGCTTCAATTCATAAACAGGTCAGCGCACTAAGCTATAATGACAACTCTATAAAGAATATAATTAAGACGTACCGAATTTAGCGCCAAATCGCTTTAGTATAAGCCGAGGAATGGATTACGCCTTGACAAGATCATTAAACACGTAACTACACTACTTAATTACTGAAGTTTCTCAGCGTACGCGCAGGTGTGAAGTAAAGCGGGTCGCATCGCCGCGCGGTGACGCGGGCGACCTTAACATGCACCTCGACATAGGCTCGTCCAATAATATTATGTTTATTAAATAAATTAATAACCTTGACATACCACCTACATGCTCCGTGCACAAAGTTAATTGATTACCTGCTTAATTATTGGAGTTATAAATGGAAAACATTAGTCAACCTCCCTACCTAGCATTCCATGAATATTTATATTCAAAGTCATGCATTGTATACAAACAATTGATTTTCCAACCTTCTGAAACGTAATCCTATTTTTGCTATTTAATGAAATAAATTGGCATTGGAATTAATCAAACTTTCCATACAATATCTACTTATTCGTGTCGGCTAAACTAACAAAGCAATCTTTATTAAAATTATAAAGTTCCGTCTTCCTTGTTACTAATGTAACATCGTAATGACAAGGTTACGATCAAAATTGCAAAGTTCAATCCATTACTCATTCAAACTGACTTCGGAACAAAACTTAACAAATGGTCCCGATATACATCTTCGAAAGTATAAGGTAGGTACAAGACGAGCAATAGTTGAAGATTGACAATAGATAGTCGAGTTTGGGGAGCTAAGTGTAATGCTTAATGATGAAGCTATGAAGCTAATTCGGGGGACCGTGAGAACTTCAGGACCTTTGGCCGAGGTGGTAGCTGACTGTGATGCAAGCGTCGCGGTCACGGGCAACTGGCTGCAGGTAATGTTTTAGGCGTAACATGCCATAAGGCAATGATCGTTAACAATCACCGGATTTGCTAACGAGATATGGAAGCAGCTGTAATGCGCTTCGAACGCTTAGTTGTTGCGTTTACTATCCACATAATTAACCGACTTTTTAACAAATGTGTTTATATGCAACTGTCTTTGCACGATCCTTTATGAGTTTTTTGCATGAGTGACGTATTTTCTGTAAAAAGCGGTAATAATTATTAATAATAACTTTCGTCACAATAACGCAACACAAATAGCGTAATTGCCCGCAAAGTCGACCATTAAAGTCTATTTGCATCATCAACATTTGGCCATTTTCCGCTATCATTATTTAATAGCCACACAATACATTAAACAACCAAAAATACGTTACATAATGCTCATGTCTTACATATATCACGGATCATCGTAAATTATCACTCGCAGTCTGCATTAGCATCGTAAACAAGGTTTATGGCAACCATAAACTGTGATAATAACATGGTATGCCGCGAATAAAATTCAATAACACTGACATTAGAATAATGTTATGTTGTCTTTGGTCGGAGCACAGGCTAACGACACACAGACACACATACAAAGTTATGGTGTAACAGCTTACATAATAGTAATTCAAATGATCCATATCGTCATAATGCATGTCATAGCATCTTCATCTCTTGCAACAAAGTCTCGGCATGCATAACTCCGTTTACGAGTATGTCCGTGCATATATGCAAGTTTAATAAACGTAAGAAAGATCAATAGAAATACAACTGTGATTCTAACAGAATAGAGCTCAGTTTACGTTGTCACATTTTTTGTAGGGAGCAAAAAGCACGGTAAGCTTGTTCGAGCTGAAATCGTCATGAATGAACGTTGCAAAATAATTGCGGCATCGTATGCACAGTCAAGACTTAGGTCGTAAGGTTTTTGATTGGCAGATATTAGGAAATACACGTACGTGCATTCCGTAGTCACCAGAATTGCACAAATTATCTTAAAAACCAAATAAAACTGCAGCTTGAGATACGCAACAGCTTCATGAAATCAAATTCCTTAATGAAATGAATTTAGGTAACTATTTCGATGTTTAAACTTAGATACTTTTTGTTCAATTAATCTAGATAGATTACTCCCAGCTGTGATTAAAAGTTATTGTTATACTTAATTTACTTGGATCTGTCGCAAGCGCAATCTTAGTACTACTTACTTTATTCTTTTTATTTCATAATTTTCCACTTTACATCATTATCGTTGGCCTACGTGTTGTCACTCAGCTAACCAAAGTTCTCACAAAAAGGTGAGTATTAGATATCAAGCATGCTTGCGGTGAAGTGTTCAGACTTTTTCAGACCCAAGAAGCAACATGTGAAGTTCCGAGGATTTCAAGCGGAGGAAATATAATCAAGATGATACGTAATGCTAAACGCCGCCACATTCTCGATAACATCTCTTCAAGCTCTGCAGCTGATATTTGGAAGTTTCTTGGTTCACTTGGTATCGGTAAGTCACGTCATATGGAGTTTCCTAACACGATTGGTTTAGACGATATCAACTGCCATTTCGCCACTACTTCTAGTTTGGATCGTCAAACCACTCGTGAGACGGTAAACTTTATTGCCAGCCTTCCACATCCTTGCACAGACACCTTTGAATTTTCTCCAGTGTCTGTGGGTGATATCAAAAAGATCATCCTTTCCATAAATGGCTATGACGATATCAGCCGTAGTATGGTCATCCCGATCCTTGAGTATATTCTCCCATCCATCTGTAACATAATTAACTTCTCTTTATACTCGGGTCAATTCCCTTCCTTGTGGCGTTTTGCATACATCCGTCCTCTTCCGAAAATTACCAATCCCTCCCTCCCCACCCATTTCAGACCTATTTCAATCCTTCCTTTCCTTTCCAAAGTGCTAGAGGCCTGTGTCCATAAGCAACTTTCGAGTTTTATCCATCGTCACAACCTCATTAGCCCGTTGCAATCTGGGTTCAGGCCAGGACACAGCACTGCTACGGCACTCCTCAAGGTGACTGGGGACATTAGGGAGGGGATTCAGGACACCAAAGTTACAGCTTTGGTCCTTATTGACTTCTCTAATGCCTTTAATGCCGTCAGTCATGAAATCCTAGAATCCATCCTTTCCCATCTTATGATTTCACCCAAGGCTCTGGAATGGTTCTCGTCTTATCTTCGTGGTCGCCAGCAAGCTGTTCGTGTTGATGAGACATTGTCTAATTGGCGTGATCTAGTGGCTGGTGTTCCACAAGGCGGTATTCTTTCTCCTTTATTATTTTCTATCTTTATCAACTTTATAACTCATAATCTTCAGTGTGCGTATCATCTGTATGCTGATGATCTTCAGCTTTACACTCAGGCTCGGCCTGAGGATTTGCATATAGCCATTGATAAACTCAATGGGGATTTATCAATCATAAATCAATGGTCTAAACAATTTGGAGTCTCCGTTAATCCTACAAAGTGTCAGGCTATAGTTGTGGGAGGTTCTCGCATGCTGAGCAAGGTGGATTTTGCTAACTCTCCACCGATTGTTCTGGACGATACTGTTATTCCAATTAGCCCCAATGTCAGGAACCTCGGCCTATATTTTGACACTACACTTGGTTGGCAAACTCAGGTAGCTAGCGTCAGTAAGCGTGTAACTGGAACCTTACGTCATCTAAATCGGTTAAGGAACTTTTTGCCACCGAAGACCAAAGCAATGCTTGTGCAGTCCCTAATATTTCCTATAATTGACTATGGTGACGTGTGTTACTACGATCTCAATGCGGACTTGCTCAACAAACTTGATCGACTTATCAACAATTGCATAAGATTTGTCTTTAACCTGCGGAAGTACGATCATGTTTCTGAGTATAGGACGCAATTGAAATGGATGCCCATTCACCAGAGAAGATCGCTGCGCGCCTTGACGACCCTTTACTCGTTACTCAACTCTCCAACTCCTCCTACGTATCTAACTCCTCATTTTCAATACCGTTGCTCCGGTCATCCCAAAAATCTCCGTTCTTCTCACAACCTTCTTCTTCACTGTCCTTCTCATACTTCTGATACTATCCATTCTTCTTTTCATATTAAGTCTATCCTTTTGTGGAATGCGCTGCCCTTAGAAATCAGGAAGTCCACCAGTAAGCAATCATTTAAAAGTGCCGTGCGGAAGTTTCTGCTTAATAAATTGCTAGAAGAATCACCATTATGATAATCATTGGAATATTATATGCTAGTATATGTATTATATAGATATATGTTTATATATATGTATGTATATTATTATATATATATATTTTTTTAATCTTTTGTATGTTATATATTTGTAATAATATTTATGTACCTACTTACGTCTATTTTAGTATTCTATTAAAATGTTAATCTCTAGTTGTCTTATAATACATGTCTTTCTAAGTAAGTAATGCATCTACCATGTTATCTCTGCATCACCTTAAGGTTGACTGGAGAGAATGCCCATGGCATTAAGTCCGCCTTTGTAATTGTAAGATTGCATAAAGTTAAATAAATAAATATGTGAATTTTGTCCCAAAACAACAGTACTATTTTTCATTGCCGAACGCATATTAATTTTGTGTAGGCGTTCCGAAACGTTATTGGAACTCATTTTTTCCGAAATACTTAAATGTAGAAAAGGATTGGTCTAGGATGGAGGCCGTAAGGAGGCGAAGAAATTGTTTATCTATTATTTTAATCTGTGCTATGAAATTTGGATTATGTCAGTTGTCTGTCAGTCTCAGTCTCGTCAGAAATAAAGAAATAAACAATACGCAATTTGTACAACTTCGGTCTAAACTGATGGAATGAAATAATTGTAGATTCGATAAAAGCAAATAATTTTACCCCACAAGTAGCAGTTTGTAAGTACTTAATGTGTCAGTAGCCCAGCTAGACAGTTATCGCTGTTTGTTCCAGACACTGCTAATATTACTATTAATAGACTATTGTTGTATTTTCGTAGACAGAATGGCCATTGACTTCGAATTGAAGTTATGAATGTACGAGTAAGTATACCATATCTTTCCAGACACTTAATATTACGCAGTTGTCTCTGTAATACATATGTCTTAATGACTATATGCAAATATGTGTAACTTTTGGCTATTATTAAGTGGCTGATATGTTGGGCGTGGTACCCTGGTGGAAGGTGGGTTTGGGTTCAGTACTTGGTTGTTCTTGTTTCGTGCAGGAATCATATAGTCACATTTGAACACATACGACAACATGCATTTGGTTTATCTCTGCTTAACCCTTAAGCAAAAACAGGGTTAGTACGAAGATTTACCTAAGTCAAGTATATCGTCACACTAACTCTGTATATGTTTGTATGCATGTATATTATACAAATGTATATTTTATCAACGCACTAAACCGGCGCACACGCAAGTGCCGCGTGCGCTCCCAATGATTAATTTAATTTCAGATAAGACTATAATTATTATTTATCACAATCTATATCTCTGTAGCTTTCCATTCTTAACCCCCTTTGACTAATAATATAAACAAACGTCAGCTAACACATTTCGCAAACGTGCTAAGTGTAGATAAGCTTCGATATCTACGTAGTGGTGTGATGACATACGTATGCACAAAACTTTATCTATAAGATTCATTGGCTCTTCTTATTCAATGGATATCTGTAATCGAACCGCTAATACATTCCTGACATTTCATATAATAGCACATAATGCTGTAATTATAATTGTAATCCACCTATACAAGTGGTTACCCATCCGTAACTGAGCGAATGCCTAAACGTCTGCAATATTGAAACTGGCAAAGATTCCACAAATTATTTTGTCAGTAAGGTAATGATAAGTAATTAAGTACATAATATACTTCATACGTTTCCTCGCAGTGTTCTATAAAGGAGGTTGGAATACCGCGCAAGCGCAGGTTGGGCACGTTCTGGTATGAACACAAATGTCATGGCATTCGAGACACAAGGGCGGGACCGTTTGATTTATCCTTACATTTTGTAATTGTTACTAAACAGAGACGATTATCTCGTACAAAAACAGACTTTCTTTTTAATTTAAACTTTGGGCAACAAAAAATAAGACGCACTGAAAATGGAAATTAAAGTGAAGAAGGTACCAATAGTCTTAACCATTTTTTTCCTACAGAAACAAATTCTATATCAAGAAGAAAACAGGACGAGAAGAGATACAGGTTAAGAAGAGAATTACTGCATAAACAGCGACACTAAAATGAGCCAGTCAACTGACGGAAAACTCGTTCAATTGTAAGAAAATTAACACCCTCTAATGCTGATTGCATTGCAAGCTCTGAAAAACCAAGAGGAGAAAGAAAACCTAAGTGAGAAGTATGTTAAGGCAGAGGCAAATGAAATTATAGTCCTGTTAACTAGTGTTCTAGGGCTCGCTTTTTCAATCTTCTTGTTTTACAGACTGTATAAAGGTTTGACTATAAAACCTATAATTCCTTGTATTGCGTTGTTTGCCGTCTCTTTGATCTCTGCTATAAATATGATTATGGATCTGGCGACATAGATATTAAATGCATTTATACTCTCATTATGGAATTTGTTATTTTGAAGTGTTTTTTGGGAATATTTACTTTAAGCACCAGAAACGAATTTATTTGTTTAAAAAGATCTCTTTCCGCAGATCTTAACAAAATTGATGGTGTATCCGTAGCATGACATTACCGAGTAATTGCTATTTATCAAGGCTCAATAATGAAGCTTAACAATCGAAATACCTTGAACAGAACCAGGCATAGACAATCGATTGGAGACGCGCCCGCTAACAAAATGATTAATTGCACACTTGAGTAACAGTTCTAACGTAAATGCGTTCTGGTGACTGATTATTGCACCTGCTGAAAGTAGGCCCAATTGCTTATCTGTAGCTGGAAAAATGTCCTAATAGATAATGTAGACTGCAATTTTATGCTGAATAAACCTAGGGGCTCTGGGATTTTTTACACAATTTTCTTGCTCATTGTGAAAATAAGATCAAAAGAAAGATTACGAGTGAACAAAAATACTTTCATTCATTCAATGAAAACTTCAAGAGTCTCATAATTCATTCCGTACAATACTGATGTAAACCTATACCTGTAGGTAATCCATCATAGTGATGCATATCGACCGACATGGGTTTAGACAGATGGGCAGCGATTAATTTCACGACCTGTACATGATTCTATTGTTCTTCATACACTTTCACGCGTTATAGATATTCGTTCAGATAGCTTTGTACGAGTATAGAGGCTCCATAGTGGCCCGGAACTTAAAACAATGACATTTCAAATGTAATGGATAATCTTAGTAGACGCTCAAGCAGAAGATCGATCTAGTTATGTAAGAAGCCAAATTAAGGTGCCCCCGTTACACTATCGTAGTGGTAATGTCAAAGACTATAAAACCACTTGACTGCGCATACAGTGCCCCGACGCTCGCCAAAAGTTAGTGATTTTGCGCGTACTATAAGGCTACGATCAGTACGATCCTTTAGTAGCGACCGTGAACTGACCAATAGTAGCCGCGGATTATGCCGCGTCCCCCCGCCCGCAGTGGTGAGTCGTGTTCTTAGAAGAAATTGGCGAGTGCGCTCTCTAGTGGTTATTTACTTTATGGGTAATGTCAACATGCTATGTTCATTGTAGAAGATAATTTTGTTATGTATTTGTGTATGCAGCTACTTTTGTGTAGGAGTTGGACAATTGCGATATAAAACTCCCTAAAAGAGCATCCATAGTTTTCCCATTGATGCGAAGTTTAAATTATACCTTTCCATTTTAAATGTCGTTTGTATCCTACGTATTTCACACATTAATTTACGTTAATTCTTACCGTGATAACCTCTTAATTGGATAACTAAAACTACGTAGTAAGAATAATCTTTCAGTTGACGTAAGTAATATAGAGTGAGTTCTTGTGCAATACAGGGTAGTAACAAATCAGTGTCCGTTTCCTAGCAGTAGTAAATGCACGGAAAATTCTAAAGGTGATGGGTCAAAATGTTTCCCGATAGCCCTAACAATGAACCATGGAGACAAATGACGGACGTCCTTATCTAAATTAGGTGACGTCACGAATCCATCATGGCGGCTACTGTCTATACATTGTCGCGAATTGCGATAAGCGAGAAAACTGTCTCGGGTGCACGTAGACTGAGTACAGACTTTCTTATGTAGCTTTAGAAATTATGTATTTCAACCAATATGATAACTGCGAACTCGAAGAAGAAGATGTCCAGGATAGAGCGAAGTGGAAGAAGAAGATACGGAAAGCGGGCCCCGTCACAAGACGGGATAAACGCTAAGAAGAAGAAGAAGAACCAACTTCAAAAAAAGGAGGAGGTCCTCAAGGAGCCTGTGTTATTTGGTTAGGTACCTGGATTTTGAAAAATGAAAATCTGGTCCGATGGACGAATCTCACTAAAGCTAAAGTTAACAAATTACGTAGGTACTATCCTTATAACATTTAAGTTCTTACAAATCATATTCGTTTAAAGTTTATGCAATTTAAATGAATACATCAGGATCAATATTTCAATACGCAAAAAACAGTGCAGTATACAATTTCAATACTGGTTTACGTCCGACTACTTATCATTCATCATCTGGCTTTATTTAAGATGCTATCTCCAAGGATCGGTATCATACGATTACCGTAAGTTACACTCATATGTTCATGAGCTGATGATTTATGTAGGCTTACTTTAACTCCGTAACAGCTTTCGACCATTGGATAATCGCAATTATAACACTAGACGATATTTATGTAAACATAATTGATATGTTCACTATAACTACTTCCTAATAGCACAGTTACAGGAACCGATATTATACAGGTTATGTTATTCCACATAATATTACATACAACTAGAAAAAAGAGACCAACATTCATAACCGAACGTTAAGTGTTGTAAGGCAACGATTTCAAAAGATAACGTGATTCCTCAATAGATGTGTACATGCTCATACCTATTTTATGACATTTAAATGACAAAAGACAATCACGTATAATTGTTCAGACGTTAAAACCCGTAATTAAAGCTAGGCAACATTTGGGAGTTTCGCAAACGGTGGCACGTCGTGACATATGGCACCAGTGCTTAATCCCCCGTAGCCAATCGCGGCACGGCACCCAGGCGGCCATTACAAAGGGTGCTTCGAGCTTCGGTCACGCATACGCAACACGACCTCATTAATAACTATAAAAACAACTTACCATTATGCATCGTAATATTCAGTATATGCAAATCAGAAATGGTATCGAAAGAAGCTCCATGAAGGTCTCTCGGACCCGCTAGATGCGTAACATGTCAAGGTCCTGAGACCTTGTCAACACTAACACGAACAAACCTCCTTGCGATATTTATGTGAATATTTTCTGCATTTATAGAGTATTTATTCTTAGGAAACATGTGTATCCAGTTAACAGAAATGATTAACTGGATTTTTTCTTCCGAACGTTTCAAGTTCCCATGCATACTATACGTTACATACCATATTAGTATTCCAAATCAAACCTAATTCAAATTACACTCATGTTATTAGTAGGGGTTTATAACAAAGAAATATTTATAAGGCGTGTATAGTAAGTTCAACTCAGTCGTGCGCGCGGCCTTATGTGTGGGTAACCCTTGTACATATACAGTGACTTTGTGTGCGTGACAAGAGGTACAGTCGGGTACAATACAGTTATTTAGGGGTTATATGGGAGTGTGTGGTGTTTAAAGAAAAACAGTTAATACGTAATTTAATGTTTATTTATTTATAATGATTATGAATCGCTACTTGAAAAATCAAATGATGCATTTTCGGATTCGCTACTCTCCAAGATGAATTATAAATTCTGACTCCATGTCAAAATGTCTATAGTATTCTTCTTTTTTCTTTTGTACATGTCGACAAGTATTACCCCACATTCCTTCATCAATTTGACTTAAACGTTAATTTATGAGTTTCATTATTTCCGTCTTATTTTGGTCGACATTATGCGAAGCAATTTAATTTATTTTAATTCCCCACACATTTTGTTTACATTATTATACTAGATTATACCTCTTTTTACATTTTTAGTCCACACTTTTATTTATTGTCCGCGTACCCCCAGCCTGAAAATATGTAAGGAGTATTTAATTCATCTTAGATATTTCACCTTATTTATTTCTTAGATACTGTCAATGTCAATTTGAAAAGACGTATGAGAAAATAATGAAATCTATATTTAATAATAAAAAGCTTTGAGTCGTGAATAACTAGTATTTTCGTAAACGACTGTACCCATAACAAAAAGCGATAAGAACACGTCATGCTCGGACGACGTCACTGTCACACAAATGAAAGTAGTATATTTACAAGCCGACGCACACATAGGGCCGCGCGCAAATCTGAGTTGAACTATCTATACCTAATTAGCACGTAATCAACAACAGAGTAGACCATGGTATTATATCACCGTTGTCACGATTGCAGATGGTGTTAGACCGTACTCTAATTATAAGTTACTCGTACTCACAATTATATATAGCGTGCAGTAAATAAGCTAATTGAGTGTTTCAAAGATCTAGCCGAAGAGCAAACCAGTAACTAGAGGTCAGGCAAAGTTCAGTGCGCCTGCGCAGACCCGCCCAGCAGACAGATCTCCTGCATCTTACAACACGCACTAAGAATGTCGTAAATACTTAATAATTATTTAAACAAACATAGACTCTAAAGTGCATGATTGTTAGAGTATTTTTTACAAATGCAAGCAATTACATCCTATTAAAATGTGATGTCAGGTATTTCAAGGCGACCATGCGAAGTCTTTTATCATTCCGTAATAGGCTCGTTCCACCTTGGAATGCATCTCTACTGACGAAGATAAATTAAATTTAACACAATAAATTAATGAATATTCAACTGACTAAACAATTGATAAATCCAAAGTAGGGTAAATACGCCAAATGTCGGCCCCCTTAGCGATTTTCTGATTGCGGTTCGCTATAGCACCGTCAGTTTCCAACGAAAGATAGTTTCTGATGCGGTTTTGGATAGTTTGATTAATCTATGTCGTGTTTATAGGCATAAGATTGATATTTCTACGAAAAGAAAAAAGTAATAAGGCTTAGATGCGTCGAGAACAGAAAAACCCTAAAGTCGGCCATTCACGGCTCAAGGTCGGTCGCGTTTTTTCCAAATGTCGGCCGGGTACAGGCTGTTTTAAATTAAGGCAGTGACAAATATTATCAACATGATTTATTTTAGCAGAATTATAATATAATACTAAGTATACATTTGTAATCGTATTTGTTTAATTTATAGTAAAATATTTTATTGTTTCCCCTAAACAAAAAAAGTCGTTTTCACGACCAACCATTTATATTTTTTAAGCTAATAAGAACGGTTTAATAGATAGCAAGTCCCAAACTATAAAGCTACCATAAACATGCCTACAAAACTGTCAACTCCTACATTTAAACTTAACTCCTTTACGATATAATGAATTATAATAAATAAATTATTTCATTTTGAGAAAATGAAATTTTGAGAAAGTATTTTGAGAAAGTATTTTTTCATCAGCCTGTATAGTGGCGCTTGAGTTCGAGGCTGGTCGACATTACGATTATTTACGATTCTAATGTCGGCCCCTATTTCTTGTACTTTATTTCCCGAGATTCAACTAATATAACCCCGGCCGTTATTTGGCTATTAAACGTAAAATAGATCTATTTTCCTATAAGCTTTGCAAATTCTCTTGTTAAGCCAACGGAATTAGTACAATAGGAATTTATAAAATAGACTGCATTTGCTTTAAGTCGGCCACGGCCGAGACTCCGGTTTTAAGTCAAAACTGTTGTCCTAATGGCGGCCTCCTATTTTTCCTTGAAAAATATACGCAAAACGCTGAAAAAACTATCTTAAAATATAGTAAAAATAACCCATTAGTGATAATCAAGCTTAAAACAAAAATAAATAAATGTTTTATCGTTCTAATATCAATCCCCAAAATGTGAGTATTCACTTCGAGTAAGCTACTTTACGTGCGAATTTGATGTTTCAACGGCGCAATCGCTACTGACGCTCAGTATGAGAAGAGTAAGTAACAGAATCGGATAGTAACGATTTGTACGTATAGAGTATAAACCAAGGTTGCAATTCGAGGAGCAAAACTAACACTTAATTACCTTTTGAATTAATGCAAGCTGAAAATGTACAGACGGCCGAAGTTTGGGGGGAGGCCGACATTTGGCATATTTACCCTACCTACGTTCTATTTTCTGCATCATTATGTATTTAATGTTGATGAACTTTGACCCTTATTAACTACTATCAAAGCGAGCGATGTTTAATTTTATAACACGTGACAGTTCAAAAATCATTTTAATTGCCGCCTAGTAACGGCTGATAAGTGATAACAAGAAAGGACTTTTGGAAATCGCAGAGCCGTCTTCAAGGTTAATGTAAACCAGATAATACCGGACACTATCTCCATTGTATGTTATTAGTATTTGATAGAAATCTTACTTTTTAATCATATCTTTTCTTTTGCAATCATTTGGTCTATCGGAATTCACACCTTGTGAGAGTGATTTCACATAATCTATCATGAGATGGTCGGGTGACAGGAAACGCTATATCAATATGGAAGCTAAAATATTTGTAAGAATGCGATGTGCGAAATGGCTATTAGCATTCTTGTTTACAGGTAGGTAGTAGAGGTTATATGATAATTATTGAAAAGTTTTGTAATGGTTAGCAAATCTTGTAGACACGCACTATGTTGAAGTCGTCTTAAAATTCTATAAAACTAATCAAATATGTCCTTTTTATTACCTTGATAGTTGTATTCTATAAATCTGGTAAAGAAAGTGCGATTCTGTGGCAACCAATGCCCAGTTGTAAAATATTTTTTTCATACTGGATGCTGATTTACTACATATTTCCTGAACATATAAATTTTTTATCAATTTTCAACTATTTATGAATAAAAAGGAACAATTACCACTAAGTATATAAAATTCATGGCCCTAAGGTTTCAAAAAAATGTAATTGCCATGTTGCACATATCAATAAAAAATTTCAAATTCGGAACAATTTTTCATATCATTGAATATTTATAAATTAAGGGCTTATAATTGCTAATCAACTAAATCCGGAGCATGCTTAACGACTTTATTATCTGCCATCTTGGTCCGATATTCGACCAAATGTAGTTCGTCTGAAGATAAATTATGATTTAGGCATGTTATTGTTTTCATATTGTAAATAAATGAAATGTCCACGCGTCGCGATAGTGAGAGATACAGAGGTAACTCGATAAAGCTTATCTAGTCGCGATTTAGTCTGAACATATCGATAATTTCAACCTTCGTTCCAGTTTAGGTAATCAGCATTTTATTTTAATTATTTTGCATTGATTTCAATTCATTGTTCTGTACTTAATTGTCGGGGAATCACAATGACCTAAATAAATATAGGTAATACCTACCTTATTTAAAAACAATAGGTGTAAAATCAAGTAAATACAAAATACACATTTAATATAAGTTACCATAATCATTCTTCTTCTGTTAGAAAAGCATGTAATGCATCATCTGTTTGTGCATATTCTGTTGGATGGTTGGTATTTTGTCACACCTTTTAGCACTGCTTTGTTCAAACTCAGCTTCTTTTGGTAAACATAGCTTTTGAATCCATCTACAATAGCAGATAGGTATTACGGTAGAACTTTCTCGAACGAGATCAAAAGGAGCTACCGGTACTAAAAGTCATGACATTTGGCGACTAGGTTCCCCGATTACTGGCCAGTTACATGTTATGGGTAACCACTATAGTTGAGCATTACATGATGTACGCCCATGTACTCATCAATTAGTTTTTGCTTCCGAAATCATTTGCGCCATTTTAAATTAGAAATCTGATTATAAGTTACGGACTAATAAATGAGACTATTTTACACGGCTTGCCTGTAAATTACTGCACTGCCTTGTAAAATTATTATAAAAAAACTCTGCTGCTTTAACTTTCTTCCAGCATAACAAAAAATAACAAATGAAAGACATCACTGACAATAATTTACCTTCAGACGAAAATATCCAATGACAACGTGCTTATCCTCTTGAATAATTCTAGAACCAAATGACTTTTTAATTGTGCTTTGCAGCATCTTGCAACCTCAACAAAATATTTTTGACGTTGCTCGTTGACATGTAAATTTTATGAGTGATGCCCCTTCTGATTGCCTAATGAAGATTGTAGCTTTACAACCATGCCCCGAGCTAGTTTTGTCTCAACCTGACGTGCGTATAACTGGTGATTTATAAGCCCCAATTATCAATTACATGTAATAATACGAAGAGCAATGATGCAAGCTAGAGAAAAAAAACAATAAAGTGTGTCATCCCACGGTGAGCGATATGTTACTTTCAAAGCTAGTAGGACGTTACGTTTGTATTGGCTTTTTTTGGAGCGATGTTCTTTAACTGGTCGTGACAATAGGCCCACTTCATTTTACTACCACATTATACTGTGTTTCTTAATGATATTGTATAGAAGATTATCAGAAGTGAGTACATTGCAAGTTTAGGTATACCAAACTTTAAAAGGGAGCTTAGTTCCAAAAACGGTTTTCCCAAAAGAAGACTCTTTAATCTGAACTGCAATAAATAATAAAATGTTGTAATGTTAATTCTTTGTTACAAAATTATCTATATCTTATCGATATAAATGATTTAAAATAACTCATGCATGCAGTTGTAAAATGTAAGCCAGTCTGCAAGGGGCTAATGGAATTGCCTACTTTGGGGGCTATCATCTTTTTCAAATGACAATTCATGAACTGCCCCCAATGGTTTATTGTTATCGTCATAGTAGGGTAATATAATTTTACTGCCTTAACGTTCTACAACAAAGTAATCCGATTTATATCTGATAAAACTTAATCTGGGCCTATAGGTAGAACGAAATGCACACGTGACGATTGTCACGCACTTTTTAGACAAAGGTTGGCAGCGCATCAAACTATCGGGTTCGTCATCGAACGGTAAGCTTACCATGAAATCTTAGATTTATTAAATTTTCCCCATATAAGTAGATTTAATCAAACTCAACATGGGAAAACAATACACCAGAGGCTTAAACGAAAGCTTAGCAAATCCCCTTTGTACGATTGTCAAGGAACATCACCGAACTTTCCACAAAAGAAATATCGTGAACTTTTGACCGTAGCTTAATTGAGGCGGAGATTTATTCTTAAAATAACTGTAGGTATCTCTTAATATATCACACTATGTGGTACCTACACGTATGTAGGACGGGCGTCTGATTGGAGAGCATCGGGGGCACTTATCGCAAAGATAACCCCCGTCGGGAGGCCGGGTCTTGACATAGCTCGTTTATACGATACGGATACATACTACTGTTAGAAAAGTATTACATGCTTTATCCGTTTGTGGTGTGATGATTTAATTTGCTTATGTACTTGTCGTTATGTACATGCCGGATAAGCAAATATACATAGTATCCAACGCAAGTTTTAAGGTACCTATATATTTCAGTCACACAGCTACTGTCTCACTTTTACATGGAAACCTTCAGTTTCATAGAATTCAGTTGATGTTAGAAGAAGGTATACCTACGGAACTTTACCTCCAAATTGGATTATTTTGATTGGATTGGAGAATATTGCCTATGTTCTTGAAAATAAACGTTTCCGCTCACTCATGATGTCATTATCAATACAGTTCATGATGAGAGATAGAGAGAACCAGTAAAAAATCCTTCCTCTAATTTCTAGATGAATATTTCGACACGCGCCTCATCCACGTGATATATAAATCCCAAATAATATGAAATATCAACAAACTACTCAGTTACTAGCATTAATTAACGTTGATAAGCGTTTATGTAAAAATATACTGCGCAAAAGCAAGCCGATAACATCGGAAAATGGACGAGTTCTCGCACTAATATATGTAGATACACACATGAGAAAATGAAATCATTGTTTATTATTTTTACATTACTTCGTTTTAAATAAATGTTAACTGTCAAAACATGGGGTTTATTTCTCAGGTCGCTTCGTCAACTAAGTACGTATTGGCTGCATTGATATTGATTGGACTTTCATAACAAAGAAATCAGACTGAAATAAGTCACATCGTTCGCAGAAATATATGTAGGTTACTAGGTACTTATAAACTTGAGCAAGTGACCCCGGTTATAAATTCGAATAATTATTCGATTCATTATATTATTACCAATAAATCAAAAACCTTTTCACAAAGCTGCATGATATAATTGGCATTAAGCATTCACATAACCGAGCTCGTAAAACAATTCCTCTCGTCATTATTCAATCATCGTTTTCAGAGAACTTTGCCCTTTAATTAGCAATAATAATAAGGTTCAATAAAAAGATATAAAAAGCCCGTTATGCCTTTACCGAGCGTACTTACTTCATTAAGTTTATAGGGCCACAACCGCATGTTTAAAAAGAAATATAAATTTCCAAAACATTTAAAAGCCAATTAGGGATTGACAAATATTATATGCTTTTAGTGCAATATTTACATAACAATTACCGCAAACATTTAAATGATTCGTTTTAAAATGCCAACAACATTAGCAAAAGAAAGCGTGTATGACAAATTCTTATTTAAATATTTAATTAATGAATACAATAACACAATTAGCATAATAAATATTAGGCACGGCGATTAGTTTAGATTAGTTATAGATATGAATAGTTATTGGCAGCCGTCGACAGATGTGATAGAGACATTATTAAATTCCTACATGTTATGTTGCAGGAAAAGTGGCCGACAGCCGTCTAGCCAGTGGACTTGTCAATCAAGCGTGTGGTAAGATCTTGAAGAAAGTTTTACGAGAATCACAGACGAGTTCTGTCGCGTATCAAATGTCAGACGCCTGGAAAAAGTTAGGTAACCCATACCTATATGTGAGTCACGTGACTGTCATATAGAGGGTGCAGTTTTTCTTATTTTACTTCTAGTGTGAGAATATGGATATTCATTTATAATATTGTGCTGTTATGCAATCATTTTCAGATTATTTGGGTGATTTGCAGTAAGCGATATGATAATTTACAACCGAATAATAAAATCTACACAGCCATACGGCCACACCCACACGTTCTCTTTAACCCCTGCACATGCTAAATTTGAAAGTGCTAAGTACGCCCTTCGCGAATGTAACTGCGAAATAATTAAGTTCCCAATACACGAAGGACGGTCATTAAATCAAATGTTAATAGGTTAAATACGTTGTCAACTGGTGATATAAGTGATATGTCACTGTACTAATGGGCAGTTTGCAAACAGGAACATTTCACAATCTACACATTGTACCATGCTGTCCCTGAAAGTTCCACAATAGAGAGATAGGACCAGGTGGCACCGTCACACACGTGAATAACGAACAACATAATATACCTAATGACGAAACTGATCCAAAAACTATTCAAAAACACGAAAAACTTCAAAGAAAACCATGTAAAACGGACGGACGTAACATTTTACTTTTAAATGTATTGTAAAAGACGAGGCGTCATTTTATAGCACTCGTAAATTTTACTAACACGGTTCCAACTAAATTGTGAAACTTTTCTTGTTGCCACTTTATCAAGAGAGCTTGAACAATGTGCAAGTTGTACCTAACTTAATTATCGAAAACATTATAGGTAACACAATACCTAATCAAAAATATTATAGGTAAGAGTGGTCAACTCTTAGGAAAATTAGGAGCAGAAAATTTATATAAGGCTGATAACTTATTAGCTGCTAAAATCAGTACAGATAAAACATATATGTACCTACCTACTTAGGTACATTATTTATCATCGATATGTTATGGACCATGTGATTAATTCGGGCATTATTTATAATGCCCGAGCATTGTGCATAATGTCTAGCTTTATCGGGCCAAGTGATTAATAACTATCTTAACTTCATTATTTATCACATTGTACGGGCATTATTATATTGCTACATGATAGTTGGGCAATTTGATAATAAAGCTATATTTTATGCGGTGCGAGGGTGGCAGTTGTTCTAATAAATAAATCCTGTTACTTGCTACATATTTTATGATTATTGTTAAAATTATATGTTCTATTTTAATGGAAAATTACAAGTCTAGTCACAAAATTATTAATTGGGCAATTGTCATCTGATTTACTTACTCTTCCTCGTTTTTCTTGATCTCATTTTTCTTGGCTCGTTTTTTTTATGGTTGAATTTAACTTGGATTCAAAACATTGTATTAAAAATTGAACTTAGTGACGAAAACGAATCGCTGCAAAACCGACTCCACGTAGTCATGTCTGCCCTACCCCTAGAGTGCAATTCAAAACCGCGTAGGCGCGGAGGGGCGAGGCGGCCTGCGAGGTGAGGCGCAGGTAGTTGAAACGCTCGCCGCCGCGGCTGAGGCTGGCCGGCGGAGCCGGCCAGCATGCCGAAGCTGCGGTGGTGAGCGTGAAAACCATCTGCGACGATAAGCTCGCATGGGACCGCCGGAGCCCCGCAGCGCCGGAGCCGTGACAGAAGCGATGCTTGCTGCATGTTGCATGCTTACTTCCATGCTGGGTCAATTAATATGGGATGTGATATGTTAAAAAAATGAAATTAAATATGTTTGTATTACTTTGCCCAAAAGGTCACGGGCAATATGTATAGTGCCCGATCAATTTGATTATTTGAATAATTATTATCAAATTGCACTCTCATATTGGGCATTTTTCATAATGACCGGGCATTATGTATACTGCCCAATTTATCACTTGGTCCATAACAGATATAATATACTTACCTTAATCCTCGTGATTTTGTTAAAATTCAAATTAGGAATAGTATAATGTAAATCATTTTAGTTTCAGATAAGAGGTCTCAAGTAGGCCGGATTGATACCGAGCATATGACCAAGCCACCAGACGTGACGAGCGAAATGTACTGGGTAACAGACTACCTAATGAGTTCCTAAGACTTTCCATTCATATTTCATGAAGTATGACACTAATGACAGCCCTTATCTATCATTAATATTATTCAATTGAAATTAATTAATGTAAGTGTACGTTCATGTCCTTACTATGTATTTCTAGAAGACGATGAATGAATACAACTCTATTTTAAAGAAATTGTGCGTTCATCGAATAAGAATCTATGCATTCTGACCCTTTATTTCCATTTTTTTCCGATTTCTTCAATAACACCTAAGTAATATCTTATCATTACAGAATAGGTACTGATTATGTAATTATCTGTTCTAAAATACCACTATCTAAAACCGTTCCTAAAGACCGGAATATTTGGTAGGTAAACAGACAATAATAATATATAGAATCGGTATGTTTTGCTACCAAAACAAACAATACCTAATCATTATTATGTAACATAATTAAAATATTCTTTCATTAAATACAATAACAACTTTTTGCTTCACGTGTAAAAATAAAGACAAAAACAAACACAATATAAAAAAGATTGATGATTTGCAAATATCAAACCATTTATGAACTTATGGCCATATAAGATCGGAGTTCCTAATTCAAACATCTAATAAAGACGTATGGGCAGTGGCGTAGCGTGGGGGGGGCAAGGGGGGCACATTCCCCGGGCGGCAGCTTTTAGGGGGCGGCAAAATTTACCCAATTAAAAAAAAAATTGTTCGCAACTAGTATCTGCGCCGCTACATAAAACTGTCTAACAATAAAAAAAACATTAAACAAGTTGAAACTTTTTAAACTTAAAATTAATTATTGTTAAAATTTGGTACTTAAAACACACGTGACACTACATTTTACGTAATTTTGGTTTTGAGTCTTAAATAAAAATAATTAAAATTTCGCGCTCGCTTCGCTCGCGTATTTAGAAGCTATATGCGCTTGATTTTGCATTTGTCATCAAACAAAAAGTTAAGTACGTTTGGGCTACACTTTTCGTAATATTTGGTTTAAGTCTCATAAAAATTTCGCGCTCGTTTCGCTCGCGTATTCAGAAACTATATTATGGCCCTCAGTGGCGGCCCTAGGGGTGTGCGAACTGTGCCATCGCACAGGGCCTCGCGCTTATGGGGGCCTCGCGCTACAACCCACACTAATATAAAAAACATATATATCTGGTCCAAGAAAAAAAGTGTTTTTTTTTTTTATTTCTAATTTATTCAGCGTTTACTTTTTGAGTCCTCAATTTAACAAAACGTTGGAACACCAAAGTAACAAAAACAACTGGCTTTCGATCCAGTCACGGATTCTTTTTATTTGTTTAATTTGAGAGTCCTTAAAGAAACAATAAAAAAAATCGCGCTCGCTACGCTCGCGGCTGTTCACTTGATAGTACCTTTCCTTCTAACTTGATTAGAATACTTTTATGTCCCAAAACTCAAAAATTTTCGCGCTCGCTACGCTCGCTAGTTCACCTTCCACTGTTGTTTATTATTCATGTTTAGGTGCTTTAGTGACCCAAAACACAAAAATTTTCGCGCTCGCTACGCTCGCGAATTCCCCTTGCATTGTTGTTTATTATACAAGTTTAAGTGCTTTAGTGACCCATAGCTCAAAAATTTTTGCGCTCGCTACGCTCGCGGGTGCTTCACTTTCCACTTGTTTTAGTTTTTTTTTCCTTTTTTAAGTTGAACCTAGAAGGTAGCGCCGCTTTTAAGTCCTTTTATTAACAAGAAAACTCCTAGCTTCCATATGAACTATCTTATTTACGACGTTCGAACTACTCAAGTCACAATCTTTCAAAACATAGGGGGCGCTTGGGTCATGATTGCACCCGGGCGCTACATGAGCTAGAGACGGTCCTGAATCAGTTATATGAAGAGCTGAATATTATCTAGGTGCTGAAATATATATTAGAAAAGAATTTGACTGATCCCACTACCGAAATAGTCTTGAGAATTCGAATAATAAAATAATAATATAGAAAAAGCAGTTTTTCGAGGCTTAAAATGATTAAAACATATCTAAGGAAATCGATGACACAAGATCAACTTTCAGCCCTTGCTATTCTTTCGATCGAAAATGACGTTCCTCATTCATTCGATTATTCTGCTTTAATTAAAGATTTTAGTCTTAAGAAAATTCGAAAGCATCAGATCATTTTAATATTTGTTAATTTTGTGATTCTATTGATTTGTTTAACATGAGCATTTCTCCTCAAACATGACGTTTAGCTAAATCAAAACACCAGCTTACTCTCGCAACACAGACTTTTCACTTTGGACAAAGGGCCTCGCATAGACCTGCCGCACGTAGCCTCGCAATGGCTAGGGCCGCCGCTGATGGCCCTTATTTTTGCATTTGTCAACAAACAAAACGTTAGGTATGTTTGGGCTAAATTTTACGTAATTTTTGTTTTAAGTCCGATAAAAATCTCGCGCTCGCTTCGCTCGCGTATCCAAAAATGGTATGCCCTAATTTTTACCTCTGTCAACAAACGAAAAGTTAAGTACGTTTGGGCTAAATTTTACGTAATTTTTGTTTTAAGTCCGATAAAAATTTCGCGCTCGCTTCGCTCGCGTATTCAAAAACGATTTGCCCTAATTTCTACCTCTGTCAACAAACAAAAAGTTAAGTACGTTTGGGCTACATTTTACGTAATTTTTGGTTTAAAATTCCGATAAAAATTTCCCGCTCGCTTCGCTCGCGTGTTTGGAATTTTACAACCTTCCAGAAATCAACTAACAAAGATATAAAAGAAAAGTCTACTTGAGAACTTCCCCCTTCTGCCGGGGCTGCGGGTTGTTCGAAAGAGTTACCATAAAACATGAAACGCTTTCGACAGAACACGACGGTTTTTAATCAGTAAGAGTCTGACACTCCCTCACCGCTGCTAACCCACAGCGGGAAGGGTCATTTGATGATTTTTAACGTCGATACAAAAAAAAACCTTTTTTTGAAGTCGGTTAAAAATGACAAACGGCCAGTAACACTTGTTAAAAAAAAATACACGGGAAGGGGCGGCAAAGTCGACAACTGCCCCGGGCGGCAGATACCCACGCTACGCCACTGCGTATGGGCGTTGTCTATGCATTATTTATAAAGGTTTTATATCTACGGAGGTATATACAGGGAGTGATAGAAGTAGGAAATCATCAGTGACTGCTCTATCAGTTGTCTATGCCCCGCGTTCGCAACAAAGGAACGGAAAATACCGATCTCTCAGGAGATACGCTTATCATTAGGTTATAATGCTGAAGATGTTAATAATGAAAGTTATCAACACATTTTACGGACTTTGTGCTAAAAGGAAATGTTCTTGCGAAATTTACATAGGAAATTGAATAACGTAAGATTTTGTCGAACTGCTTTGAGATTTTGAGGTTATTTTTTGTAACTGCAAAATAAAGTTTACATCCTGTAACTTTTTTGACGGGTTAACCTATGATAACCATTAAGTTAAGCATCATAACAAAAAGGGCATTCAATTCTCGGTAAACTATGAACCGAAAAAACTTCGAAGTCAGCACAAATGTCAGGGTCACACAAAAATTCCTTTGTGTAGACGCAAAGAATCCGTTATTAAATATGAACCGAATTTACCGATCTGTTATGTTCAGACACTCCGACATTGAAATAGATAATAGCAGAAACGTGACTCGTCCCTATTCGTAAACAGATTTGACAAACGAATATCAAAGCTTAACTACATGGATATCTACTTTAAAAAGTGTTTTCTAAAAGTTTAGCTCTTCTAAAACGCTCAACTTTTCGGAAAAACCACTTTCAGAAGAAAGCTGGAAGCGTTTTAGGAAGTACTTAAAATAAGAACTTGTTGCGTTAAGTTTTCAATGTAGACATAATTTGCTGAAAAATAGGTACGTCGTAAATAATCTTATGTATTTAAGGTACATTCCTCGGCTTTACTCACATCCTGAGGAAACCAGGTATTTGGATACTGGTTGCTTATTACATAAATATTTGACATTTAGTATCGTTTCTAGATTAAAGAACTTGTATAACTAAACTGAATTAAGTTAGGACGTTAAGTCACTGAAAGTGAAAGGATTAGCAAGTGTCATGTATTATCTAGTTTAGATAAAATCCTCTATCTCGACAGGAAGAAAAACATCCGTTAAATTGATACAATTTACATAACTCTCCCAGCCATACCTACGTAAATATGATCTAGAATTAGTCTTATTTAAGACTGGCTGTTCCCCGCGGTTTCACACACACATCACGACAGAATCACTTCCTTCAATCGGTTAAAAAGTAGCTTATGTCCTTTCTCATGCTCTAGACATTCTGTGTAGCAAAGATCCAAATCGCTTCAGTAATTTTGTGGTAAAGGCGCTACAGACATGCAGGCAGTTACTTTCGCATTTAATATACCTATTAGTACCTAAGGATGTTTTGTAATTCATCTAATTAGGTAAGTAAAGTGATAGGCAATTGTATTGAGGAAGTAATCACGAGACGCATTAACACTTCAAACGTGATTGAATAATTCATTTTCGCTAAATGCGCTCATTACACATCAATCATTGAGTGCATTGATTATTGAATTCTTTTTTAATGGTCAGCAGTGGTATACGTCCGTTCTACACTAATACGTATTTATCTGAGGTTTCCCAACCTCATTTATACATATTAAATTGATGTGTACGATATGTGAAATGTACTATTAAAAGTAATTAGTAACAAGTATTACAGTAAGATTGGGGAAATATCAAACTTTTTTGTTGAGGAAAACAGAACTTTTGCTATCTAAGAATTTTTGTGTGTATTTCTACATACATTCGAATGTATCGAACGGTGACTCTGCCCCAATGCGGTGCAAATATAGTGGACACGACCACCCGCTACACCCATGCAAAGCAGGCTGTATGATTAATCGCTGATCCTAGTTTATCTTGCTGTGTCACCGAGGCACAGTCGTGACGAGATCAGCCTTCGTATCTCAAACAGGCTGGATAAATTAGAATACAATAGATCTACACCTTACTTGTAATTAATATGCAAGTGTATTGGAACTTATATGAGTGTATGACAAAACCTGTCAAACGGTACCGCTATTATTTTGACTATCCGTTATTGTAACCCTTCGAATACTCTGTGGACATCACGAAGCCCGCTTAGCGTTACTAAACTAGACGCAATGTAAGAATGTATGTTTCTTGTTACTTTCGAAGACCTCTCAGGCCCTATCAGCTCTGTTTACCACATATTCACGTCATCTTCAATGTGTCTGCTTGAGTGGCAGCTCAAAATCATCATGGGGCCACGGAGCGGTCGTGATCGCTCCGTTCGCTTGCCGGATGACGGCTGCCTCCAATCACGCTCCGCTTGCCCAACCACACCTTATATTACTATGTTACAAACAAATATCGAGCAAAAACGATATGTCGGAACTAAATGATCCAGTTAATCATACGCTCATGTATATTTAAACATTCCACTCGCTTTTTGCGCCCAGTTTGATTTATTGTATTAAGTACATGATTATGTTTACACGATGCATTGCTAAATTACATTATCTTGTGGGACAATGAGGCTTGCAATAATACCGGTACCTAATGTCGACAGCAGTAATAGCGATGAATTATACCGTACAGCTCGTACATATTAAAACAGTGCCTACAATGATTTATTTGTTTTAGTAATTGATTCGTCAAAAAGCTAGTGCAGGTTTTGATTGAACCGTTTGTCATAACAGCTATTTTTCCATTGAGTACGTGACCTTCTTTCCTCAAAACTTGAATTCGGGATCGGCGTCTGATTACGGACACCTTGACCCACGACGACAACCATGACATCGAACCTGTTTCGATCTCTCCACATGTCGAGCCGATCATCAAGGCGAAGCTAATGGCTACGCTACTCCGCACTAACGTGACGCGCGTTCGATTCCACACAAGCAAAAACTAATGGGGACAAATACCTTTCCCAGCAATCATCTCGCTGTATCTGGTTTATGAAACAAAAATGTGAGAAACAAATGAATTCGTCGGCTGCACGGCACGACACTTGTATTCTGATTGCAGGTTAAACGCCGACGATGATTGCCCGCTAACACAATACGGGTTACATAATGCAACTTTATTCAAACTGTGCGGAACTACGTTTTAATTCACGAAGGTTAGTAACATTAGGGTAAATACGCATGAAGGCAAGCACAGGACCTGGTAGGACAATAGTGAACGCGAAGCCTTGGTGGGCGACTAATGAGTAGGTATGCCATGAGTGGAATGTCACAGGCGCACGACATGCCCTGCTGTGACACACCACGGTGGATTGAGGAACTTCAAAATAAGCTGTTCTTGGACTGCCAAATATTAATGTTCAAATATTCTTGAAACGGGACACGTATATATTTCAATAAGAAGAAAAGACTAAATAGAAAGTTCAGCAATTTTTCTCACGCTCTTCGTTGGAAAATTGTAATCTGTTCTATCGATAGTTCCTTATGTTAAACGGCTTGATAAAAGCTTTAAAAGATCGTTACGTATAATTGGGTAAAAGTACGAGTTTCTCTAAGATCTCTCGAAAAAGGTTTTCATCACTTGGCACGCTAATAGAATTGGCCTCCACAATCCATCGGTCACACACAAGCCGATCGTACAGGCGGCGTATTATTGCACCATTATGCAAGTACCCGTGATTGCTGACCACAGCCAGGTGTACGTGAATTTGCACAATTTCCATAAACAAACATAGCAGATACGAGATAAAAATTGCGATCACGAAAACGCATGCCTACACGGCACGGAGGACAAAAGACTCTACACGGTAAAATTATCTTCGAAGCAATTTACGCAATCAATTTGCATACAAACTGCTCTATTGTTTATGAAGTTCATACCAGCTTTTAAAGTGCTTTGGATGCAGTAAATGACAGTGCTATTAATTTAGCTTTTAGTACAATTAGATCAGATCTTATTTATGGGGTCGAGAATATTGTGATTCTCTCAGTAAACTCGACGCTCGCTCGAGCAAACTATATATCTGACTATTGAGTATTATGTTTTGTAAAGAAGTTTATTCGCTATCCATTATTCATTTATCATTAATTCATTAATGCCATAAAAGCAACGAATGAAAGACAATTGCATGCGGTAGAGATGAGAATGTTAAAAGAGGATTGGGTATGGGCATGTGATGAGAAGGAATGAAAATAATGTTGTGAGGAAGGTTTTGGGCATTGACGTGGACTGATATAGTGGAAGAGGAAGACCAATGAAACGATGGATGGATTGTATGAAAGTGGATATGGTTAGAAATAATGTTTGTTGTGAGATGACGGCACATAGAAGAGTGTTGAAGGAGAAGACATGCTGCGAAGAGCTCATCTAAAATTGGGGTAAGAGCAAGGGAAACAGCAAGGAGAATGATGATGATCCATTATTCAAATAGGGTATTTTAGTCTAGATGAGAAAAAAATTAAAAGCGTATTACAATGATTGTTTAGAGGAAAAGCAATCGGGAAATGTTAGTTTCACTTCGTAAGGTACATAAATATATTTTTTATTGCAGTTTAAAGTTTTTAGGTTTTTTTATCTGTCTTTGAACACTACGAAATGTCGCCGCCATGCTAATGACGTCATTACGGTAGTAAACAAAAGTGTATAACCTCTAAATATTATCCACATTTCCCAAAGTATTGATTCTTGAAGTAGTTAACCTATCATTAAAGAGTATATTTCATTAGATAGGTAATGTTAATACAGTTACTTACATCAAAGTGATCTTCACAAAAGTATAAACGAGATTTATCTGATAACAGTCCGGGATCTCGTCTCGCAACTTTTAACCAAGTGTTTCTCATATTTATATCCACTGGTACTTGAATCCATAATTTGTCTGGTGTTTTTACACTAGTGTTCTCACATTCAGAAACAACACACCAACGATACGGAGCATAATTACTCATTATTAAAATTTTCAATACATATCAAAATATGTATTACTGACAGCTGTAGTTTGTTTACTAACGTAATGACGTCATGACCAAAAAACTATCATGGCGTCCGTTGTGTGCCGCGTTTTCGCTAAATACGCGCGAAATTTGAAATTATGATAAAAGAATTAATTTATATTCGTACATAACGTGAGAAAAAATTTTTTTTTAATTTTTTAGAGATATATGAAGACTAAAGAATTTATTTAAGATATATTTCAAAAATGCATGTAATACCCTATTAATCATCCAATTCTTCTCCTATGATAATAAATGTTTTTGTCAACTCTATCAAAGACCGAAATCTCACGCGGAACTGAATTATTATCAAAGTCGAATAGACCTTCATAAAAAAAATAAGAGCATCTCAGTATCTAACCGCAGATAAAAACATTGGTGTGGTCAGCCCGTCCCAGTGATCCGTGCTACTAGCCGACTTGTTCAATGTGACTCGGACAAAAGAAAAAAACAAGACACGGATGTTTACCGGTTTCGCGCGTTTTCTTGACAACCATGGCACAAGATAACAAAAGTAAATAAAATATAATGCAATAGCGACGAGAAATTAGAATAAAAAAAGTGTAACAAATTCTCTAAAATGTCAAAATTGAAAATAGAACTAACCTTAAACACAATTTTGTCCTTCTCCATGTCCATAGAATTTTCTTAGACTGGGTTCTGCAGTTCTGTAAGAAATAAAAAAAGAAATTAAGACAGTACCTAATTGGCAATTTAGATTAGCACTTCAAAGAGCTTAATCGATTCTGAATTGATTTAAATTAGTGTTGCGTTATTCTTGATTGATGCATGTGTAAGCTGAATTATGGATGACAAAAAATGGTTTGCTCTTTATGTCACCCATTAATTATGATAGTTGCCAATATTTGTCACAACAAAATAATATCAATTAATACTTAACGAACAGGCAAATTATTGGCGGCAAGAATTAATTTTAATTGGATTAGATTGGCTCGGTTTTTTTCATTCAAACTTCTTAATCGATCTTGATCAGCTTACAACCCAATCGATCGTCCAATTAATTAAGTACCAAAAATATATTTTACATTAAATTGAGTTTTTGTGTGTACTCAGTTGACTGTCTATATATCTCAATACACCTATATATAATTCAACTGAAATAATAACAGCATATCGATCACTGGACATACCTAAATAAGATTTGTAAAGTTTGTCATCATCGTCACATTATGTATTGCATCCTCTGTCGTGTGCTAATTCATGAAATATTGCCAATCTAATTGAAGCATGTAAAATATTACTTTGTAATTCATATATTTCTCTTTATTTGACTACACTTTGGACCATATTATCTAGTGACTGTAATGTCTTTAAATATCTAGGTATGTTTCCACTTCTAGCCACAATCAGCTACCCAGCTCAGTGGCGAGACATCAGAACTTCAACATTGATTTACCATGTCTGATGTTTGTGTTGTTTTGATGTTCAGGAATAGATAGACAGTCCACAACTACATGGACTAATGACAGTGACAAAACTTTGATTACTTACTCAACTAGGTCCTCAAGTTAAGTTATTAAAACAAAAATAAGTACTTCAAACTTACATCACCATTTATCAGAACATAAAACATTTCTCTCGAGCACGTAAACGCCATAAAGCAATTCTATAACGAACTTTTCACGGGCTTTAAAAATACTTAGCTATCAATAGATCGATTGACCACCCGTTTAAAGTAACTTACGAATGATGATGTTGGTAACATCACGACGGTATTAACAAGACTCGTTTAGCCACATCGTACACAGATTCATTTGAATGCAAGTTACTGAGTAACATTGAACTTTGACCGGCGCCGAGTTAAAAAATCTAACATTTTGTGTGCATTGAGTTGTGTTTTAATAAAATTAAGTGGTTACGGATCGTATACCTAACTATTATGATTTAAGAAAATAAGAATGTACTTCGATGATGATTAATTGCGTTTGTCTTGCTGTTTATTCACATTCATAAACATTTCCAGAGCCCCATTTTCCCTTTCCTAATAGAAGTCACCACTTCATGTTTTTTATTTTATTAGGAAATGTAAAAAACAAAGGGGTTTTTTTCATTTTCTTGTAGCGCAGCATTACCTTCATCAATGGACTTCGTTATTTCAACAAAGCATTCATATGTACCCAAGTATTGCCTACCCAAATCACTAACTGAATTATCATTAATCATTGTCCAGAAATTGTACCTTAACTATTGAATTTCAATAACTATAATCAGTTTAGAGAGGTTTAGGACCAGTGCATCAATTCCCACGGCATTGCAGAATCGCGCCGCTATAGAAAGTAATTAATACGAGCTCGACTTACTTACATAAAACGGTAACGAAGCAACTGATATTTAAGGGGCGATTTCTTCATCTTAACTACTAATTAATATCTCAAATGCAGTTTAATGCGTACAGACAGACTTTGCGCGTGACTAGACTGAATCAAAATACCCGCACACTTTTTTTTTTCAAACATAAAACTTATTCTTAATTTGAGTTATGTCATCGAGATGTGAGCTTAGAAGATTGATGCTCTAATCAATTTTTATCTGTTCAATTTCATAATTTTTGTGTACCTTGTTAAACAGCGTCTCTTATTTGAAGTCAGTTTACATGGATTCACAAAAGATTTCTTTATGTAAACGCGTATTTTCGTTTACTCATGCTGTTTATTGTAAAACTGCTGCTTAGTGTATGCGAAGGTACTCCTTGAGAATAACAATAAACTCTCTCTTCACAGATCAAAAGATTGGAGTTTTCGTAAAACTAATAGGCAAAGAGATCTACAGAAATCGAGAGTTTGTTATCACTCAGGCGAAGTATAACTGTCTACACTTACAACTTAGTTTTAAACAACTGCAGAAGGTCTCCCAAGTCGAGCCGCTGAGCTCCATCTTCATCTCTCCTCCGAACAATCACGTATATCAATCTCTTGTCTCGCTACAGAGCATTCAGCATTTACTAAGTTTACCAAACACGCGATCACAACTTACGACCCACTACAAGATCTGGGTCTTGTATTCTATGAGATTTTTATTTTTCCAAAAGAACGTGGTAAGATAAGATAATAATGGGATACTATAACGAGAGGCGCTTAAATGCACTCCGAAGATGTTGCGGTGAAAGTGGATTGTGCACGCTGCACGTTCTTCCTGTAAGTTTCTAACGACTTCAATTATTGAGTGCACTTACCTCTTTAGGTACAAACCAAATGGTCTGTTAAACTTTAGGTATCTGTCTTCAAGATCGCAGTATATGAAGGTAGGTACAACAGAAAAATACTGTTGTTAAACCTACCGATTAAGCTTAAGAGCTTTATGGTAGCGCGCCTTAATTTTGCATGGATTGCGGATGAAATAAAATTTTAACAATCCTTTTATTAATGAGAACTATTTAAATAACCAGTCATAAAGCTGTTGCAAGTTTTCTGTTTATAGCCAGGTTCTTAACCCAACTGTTATGTGGATTCGAATATTCGTTATCTGCGTGTGCCAGAAGTTCTGCCTTTACTTAAGTACCGCACATAACTTGTATTGTCTTCTAAAGTCCCTTCATGGTTATATTGAGTGACTGCGCAATCAGTAGGTATGTAGGCAAGCTGGCAACCTGACAATATGGCAATCACGTGCAACAACCACTAAAATATACGACCGCGGTTATCTTTGCCAATTTGAGCTTTGGCAGTTTACTTCAATTTGCCTAACTCTGATTCGTTTGGACAACACTTCGTACAATATCTAAGAAATGAAGAATATTCAAACAATGTTTATTTATTTATTTATACTTTATGTACAAAATAGGTACATTGGCGGACTTAATGCCTCAAGGCATTCTCTACCAGTCGACCATCGGGTTAAAGTGAGAAAATAAATAGGTTCAATGTTCTATGCATAAGGATCTCAAGTTCAATGATTAATTAACTCTTTTAATTAATAATGTATTTTCTTATCTGGTTGGAAACTAATTAATTTAATTATGTATTACTACAACAATACCAATTAAAATTGTATCTTTATTTACTTTTAATATCTAACACGTTATTTGAACCCAAATTGCATTTAGGACAAGCTGTTTGCATTTGGCTAACATGTCAGTTCCATGTTTATGTCACGTTAACCAAAATAATGAAATGGCTATTGTTTCCAAAATATCCTGGTAGGTGGGCGATGTACTTAGATACTTACATCTGCGAAGAATCCGCTATGTCCAGCGTTACGTAATGCGATGTTACCGACAATAATTGTGCAATGCATACCGATGTGCCCATGTTTGTTGCTAACTGTCAGCTAATCTGCTGACCTATATAAATATGCTATACTTAACTACTTGATTACAAATTGATTAACCCACGTAAAAGAATTTAATGGAGCAGTTTGTTACGTAAATCGGTAACAATCGGTGGTCATGCAGCATTTTTTATTAGGTACCTAATCCAAAGTAACCTGGTAAGTCCCAAATGTTTAGGCAAAGCTGTCGGCTGAAAGTTTTCATTAAAAATTTGGCCATAATCACTAAACGGGAAAAGCTACTGTCGGTCTGGCACCCAAAAAAATCAAATATCTAAATTCAACTGATGATGTAGAATTAGATATAACAGAAATCGACAATTTCCTTTTCGCCTAATGTCGGAAAAAGTCTCACGTGCCGACAGATTAATTTAAGTCTGTTGATCTGTACGGAAACTCATCAATATCACTTAGATAAATAAATATTCATGAATTTTGAACAGGAAGCCAATAAACTGTGTAATTGCAATTTAATTAACAAGCTTCAATTGTTTAAACATTTTGATACTAATATGAAATTAATAACGATGTTTTGCAATCCCTATGAAATCGTTTCTTCAGACTGCGTGATATCGATTGGCCGGAATGAAAAGGATGCCGGTTTTCTAAGCGGAAAACGTGCTAATTTATCATCCATCAAGGTCATATTATCATTAGATTTTTGTTACTTAAAAGTATTTTTTAGTTTTAAAGCAATACCGACAAGCTGTTGCCATGAACTTCGACCGCGTGGTCCTCATTTTAACCTTTCGAGGCGTCAATTTATTTAATTCTTCCTCATCTCTTAACTAGCTTTTTCCATCCCAAGATCCCGTCCCATTTACTTGCATCCCAAGATTTACCAAACTCGAAAGATCTCTCCGATTCCAAGCTACCTCAACACAACACCAACTTTTAGCCAAATAAGTTCAGTTGGCTCAAATTATAAATACAGTTACAAGACTTTCTTAAACTTAATATTTAGCCATCCATACCTAAATCAGCTTAGTCTAATAGGCATTCTGCGATTCTTCATCTCTAACGTAAATAGGTATAGGTAAGGTCCGATGCCCGGTTCAGGCTTCTTCCATTTTTGTCTAATGAAGCCTAACGGTGTTTTCATACCGTTTCAAATGTTCAAATTTTATTTTCAGTTAATCATGTCAGTTGTTGAAAAATATAAATATGAAAAAGTTATCAGTAGTCCAACACAAAATTAGGTAGGATTAGATCACCTTAAATATAATATTGATTATAGATATTCATACTTACTTTTATTCTTTAAAAAACTACAGGCAAACCATGTAATCATACAGTTATTTACTCACAACACTTTCAGTCTTATAGCGTAACAGATAAGTAAACTAAACTTTACCGGTAAAGTTCAATCTAAACCTATGTTCGCGTGTTTACGCCGTCGTCATGACAACGCATGTAAATACAATATGGCGACGAATGCGCGCGCGCCTCTGTGAACGAACGCAGACTGGCTGCGCCTGCGTCGGCCAGCGACCACCACCGCGGTTCTTCAGAAAGCGAGAGGAAGAGCCCAGGCTCCAAGCGAGTTTTTGTTGTGCGAGGACAAGTGCATGTTTCATTAGTAATAGCATTGATTTGGATGCATGCCTTCCTACGACGCCTGTGGCTATGGCGTTCATCTTTAACTTATTAGCGCGGCACTTTAATTTGGTACCAATTATAATAACTTAAATAATTGATAAATCACGGTGATATATTGAATGTAAACTGAATCGCTAATTAGGTAAATTAAACTCTGTCATGTTATATAAGTTCCGCTAAAAATATATCGCTTTGATAACCCTCTAAACATTCGATAACAGTACGATTTCCTTTGATTAGGTAGCTATCTACTTATAAACGTGTATTTCACGCTCGCCCCACTTTATGTAAGGTGCGATGACGGCAGAGTTAACGTCACTCAACGTTACTTTCGACTATCGATTAGTTCATTTTCAGTGGTTAAAATAATTAGTATTTCAAGAGTTGATAATATTGCAGTCAGGGCAATCAGTGTCTGGTTAATAATATCTAGTTTAATTAGTACGAGAAATATACGCAGTACACTCTGATAGGAAAGATTGTTGGGTCAATTATTGACCTGCAGCCAGCTATCTATTTATGTTCACAAACCTAAGGAGGAATATTACTGTTAAAAGATTAAAAAGAAAAACATATTTTTTTATCATACTTTTTTATTTCAATGAGTAACTTTCAAATCCAATCTCCCATTTAATAATAATAATAACATAAATCTGTGTCCAATTTCTTAAGCCATTAACTTTATTTCTAAAAGAATCCGATGAGTCACGGATCTCGCAACTTGGCATATATAAACTACGTATGTTGTTATTATTACAAAGCAACCTCTTGGATATAATTAAACAAAACTTAAAATATACAAATAAAACTAAATTAAATATAATTATTCTACATCCATTTCATACAAAAAAGTCCCCGTTTCGGAGTGGTGTCAAGGAAACAAGGTTGCGTGGGTTATGAAATGGGTAAATTAGTCGAATAAAGTCTACACGATGATTACAATACAGTAGGTAATACATGCTACACAAAATGTTTGATAAGTAACATTACGTGGGTACGTTAATTCTGTAACAAAATTATAATTTAATTAATTAAAACAAATGATATGATGCATTCTTGTAGCGTTCGGCACTAGGGTGCGACTCGCGTGACAAACTCCGGACGGACAGCGCAATATTGACGAAGGTTCACATAAGCAGGAAAAAATGTCGCAGGAGATTCAAGATCCTTCAAATAGTACCGACAATATTCCGCCAACCGTCCAGATATTTACAAATATAACACTAAACTAAAAAAAACACATAAGTAATGTAATAAAGCAGTTTGGAAGTTAATAAAGACGAAAAAGAATATTAAAAAGCAGAAGAGAGGAATCTAACAAGATATCACACTTAGTTAGGCGTAAATACATTCAATTGTATAAAAAATATAATTATAATTTACAGACTATTTACATTATTAAATATATTTCATGTTGATAATTGTAGATATAGATTGATACAGCATAATCAACACGAAATCATTAAACAATGTCTACTAGTTGTCCACAATATTCTGTTTAATGATACTTATGCTAACATACAGTACTCATAGCTCCTACGTCGTCAAATGTACATAATCTGAGACTTACACTGTATTTACCACTTGGTCGAAGCACTTGGCGACGAACTGTTCCTTATCGTCCAACTTTCTGACGTCACTGTTGTGTCTCGTGAGCATCGCGTCTTGGAGTGCAGTCAGAGCTTCAGAAGTGAACCTCTTTCCTTTAAGCTGGGTGATGACGGATGCTTCGCCATGGAAGCCGGACTCCACAAGGCCCGGTGGGATGTTGAGTGTGACGTCATCGATCAAACCTTTGTCGACCGACATGCTTATGACTAGCTCCTGTGTCGCAGAGTACGCCTTGGACGGAGCGAGCAACTCCGCCGGAACGGGGAAGGAGCGGCTCACTGTAAACACGGGTGTTCTGCCGTAGTTCCAGTCCCAGGATTGGAGCTCGTTTCTTAATTCCGCAAGACCTGGAAAGGAATTCATGATTAGGGTCTATCCAAACTCTTCACTGAAGTTAGGCAACAGATTTCTTGAAATGTTTGGAATTAATTGGTAGAGTAACATACCTGGGAACCAATCGTCGGTAGGGTTAACGAATTGGAAGCCACGTTGCTTTGAGATCTGGCCCTGACCCCCGTCTTGCAGGCTCAAGGCGGCGGTGCGCAAGTACTCGTAGCCGATGGCAGTCTGCAGGCTCTCCACGGTGACGCGGTTGTCCATCTCCGACAGGTTGGCCACTTCAGAGCGCGTGGATGCCGTCGCCTGAGTCTGTATGCCATGCTAAATAGAATTAAAAATGTCCTTAACTTAAAACTGGAGGGGAGCTATCAAGGTCAGTAGAAAAACAAAGTATTAGTAAAAGAAAAACAACTATAAGGTTACTACAACAATGATTGTTATGAATACAATTGTTTTAGTAAAAATTGTGCAATCGAGAATATATCTGAGGGTGTGCAAAGAGTTATCGCTTTTGCTCCCTCTACACAAACTGATGAATCACACGTAAACAATGAAATGCAACATGTACGACCTATGACATTACTTGAATATGCATAAAAGCGTAGTGGGCCTCTGCCTGGTACCGGCTTACTGAATAAATAGTTATAATTTGACTACGCTTGCATATCCAATTTATAATCGTGATGTGTGTGTTCATTTTCGCTTAGATACAGTTATCACTACTTGTTTTATGGAATAAAATGATGAAATACTATGTGTTGATCAGACAGGCAAACTACAGATAGCATAAATAGGTCAAAAACAAAAGAGTAATAAGAGCATTAGTAGCACAAACAAAAACGTTATTATGAAGATAGTGAAAAGAAATAAAAGAGGTCTACTCATTCTTAGCAAGAAAGAAATAAAAGAATGAAGAAGAAAAGGTACTGTATAAGAAAATGAACCTTATTGATATTCTAATAAGAACTATGATAATAAAGCAACGTTAATAATATGCCTGTTAATAAGGTTTATTTTCTTATAAAGTGTATGAGGAAAGTTTACTCACCTCGCGTTTAGCAAGGGCTCTGCTGAGATCTGCCTTATTGGCATTGACTAGAAGTGTGCAGTGATGATATGCTGTCAGACGGCCTAGCTTAGCAGCTGTTCCAGATACCTAGGAAAGTTATCGCTAAGGAAACTAATATGTTTACATCATGGCCAAATATGAAAATAGGTCAACAAAATGAATAGGAAAAGTACTGTTTATCAAGCTTGGCTTGATTTGCATTTGCTTTCAAAAGCAATCCAACAATCCATTTAAAATTATATGATTGAATAATTCATGTTCATAATTTATGTAGATTTTCTATTTAAAAAGGATACTTTGTATTTATCTCGAACAACCATGTCTTGACGTTCATTGATGATAGACTTGATTCCAAATCCTCTGAAGAGTGCCCTTTTGATCAGCTCCAAGTTGTATTTCCTGTCGTACCTCTCACGGTGAGTGAAGAAAGTGATGTTCAGGTTTCCACGGTCATGGTACACAGTACCACCACCACTGTTACGTCTCGCTAGGGCTATTTCCCTCTCGTTCAAAAGTGGGACATTGGCTTCCAACCATGGGTTCTGGTGTCTTCCAATCACAACACATGGTTCATTACGCCAAACCATCATCACATGGTGGTTAGAGAAATCCATGTTGCGGTACATCCAGTCTTCAAGAGCCAGGTTGGTGTAGATGTCAGTTGATTGAGACATGAAGACAGACTTGGTGATCTCCCCCTCAGCCGGCAAGTTGCGTTCCTTCTTAGCAGTCACATTGTTGCTTGCTGTCACCAAGCTACGAGAGCTGGTTCTTCTTGTGATACCCACCATCAGGCAGGCACTGCTTGCAACTATCTTCTTCATCATTGTCTGAGCCATCTTTAAATGTTATGATATGAAAATTAAGCGTCAAACGGATACTTTTCTGTATGAACTTTATAACCACAGTTTATTAAACGTTAATTATCTATTTTTAAGTAACCTAATTAAATTGACTAATAACAGTTCAAATAGTCTATGTAATATTATAACCTAGTGCATAGAGCAACCAGCGTCAGTATCAGCCGACGAGAGGGAGATCAGATATTCGTGAAGGGCGATTGTCTGATGCAGCCACTTCCACGTTTGGTGCAGGGTATTAATTCGATAACGAATTCCCAAACAGTCTCGACAGTCACTTGGCATTCCTCTTCTTGAATGCAGGATGAACAAAAAAATCACTACACAATTAACACACGAAATTGAAATCCGAAAGGATCAAATATTATAACAGTGTACGCGTACAACGACACAAAATATTACAATAACAATTATCGAGTGAGAACCGAGAACAGTATGTGTTCGCGCCACGATATCTGATGAATTAAATAAAATACCTTCCGCCGTCTCATTTTATTTGTGCTGATAATGATAAGCGGACTGGGGAACTAGGAGGTCGAGCGAGGTCATTCGAAGTTCACTCCAAGACAAGAAAACAAACAGCTTGATAAGAAGCACGAAGTAGCCACGCGCACGCAACCTTATCTAACTTGTCTTGGACATTTCATATTCAAATAGATAAGTAGTGTGTAACTTCTAACCACACGCAGCTTTAATGTTTTCAAAAGATACGTACCATTTCATAATGATTAAAAACTCGGAAAATTATGCTGAAATAAATTCGGATTACAGTCGTTTCTATGTTGTCATCATTGGATCTCAATTATGTTATCGATGATGCTTATACCCAGAAATATTATTCGAAACAATAAAAATCATTTTTTCGATAAAAATTAGTTTTCACGTAAAAATAAGAGAAAAATTGCGTTTTTGACATAATCACATGATATCAGGTGAATGACAGTGACAATGACAAAAACGCATGATGACATTTGACAATAACTTTTTTGACGGTTTGGACGAAACCAGGAAATATAGTTTTTACTGGAGAATTGAAAGAATAAGACCTAGGCATTTTCAAGAATACTATGATGTTTTTGTGTGGATCAATACGATAGTATTCTTGAAGTTCCCAGATCTTGCGGCCACCGTTGCTTTCCAGTCCAGTTTCTTGATAAATCAGTGGGTGTATAAACATTCATCAGATGTTATTATAGCATATTTGATGAAAAGGATTATGTGAAGAAAGACCGCCCTTAGTCACAGTAGCATATAAAACAGATTATCGCTATGAAATGCTTTTGAATTCCATGATTTCAGAACGACATCATTTCATTTTTTTATCTGTGCTTGTCAAATTGATTGACAATTGACATTTGATTTACGAACCTTGCACGCAAAAAGACGGTCGTTCTTCGATCGTATTGTGATAAATTCTACCACTGTACCTTGGAATTCAGTGCTGAAACAAAATGGCTTTCAGAACTACTGCCGTCGCCCTCAGTGAGTATAATATATACTTAGTCCCGTATATGATGTTTGTCCATTACAATGTTTCAATAGTTACAATTTTGTTATGTAACTTATTTATTTTCAGACAGCATGAAAAAATGGGCCTACAACATGGCTGGATTCAACAAATACGGTTAGTATACACCTCATATTTCTATTTACATTAGTTCAGGCTGAACTCATTGATGGGCAAACCAATATTTTTGTATAGGTTAAAAATGGTGTTTGACAGTGCCTACAATACATTAGGAACTGGACCTGTTATTTCCTAATCAAAGAAACAATTTAGTCTTGCGTATTTATGCTTATGAGAATCAAACTAGATGTAGTACACTTGTATACTATGCACCAAAAAGATACACTTAAGAAGTCATGTCGTAATTTTGAAGTAAATAAAACAAATACAACACCACCATCAGTATTTTGTAAATGCACTATACTGACCAAACCTACAGCTTGGAAAAGTGTAAAACCTGTAGCATGTAATCAAACCAGCTAGCTCATAGTTGAAACACCAAGCAGAAGGTTAGCCACTCCCAAAATGATGACAAAGTTTGAAATTAAAGATCAATTACATTAAATTGACTTTAAAACTAAGATTAACCAATAGGTACTAAAATAAAGTATTGCCCCAATTTTCTGGATGGATCTTTTGCTGCGATAACAATCAGGCAATGAGCAACTTATTTTTCTACTATATTTAGTGTATTACAACTTACACATACTTACCTATATTTTTCTAAGTTTTGTAAAATATGCTGTTTCTCTTGTACAAAAAATGTATACATATTATTAGAACTGTGGCAAAATAACATATTGAAATATGATTACAGGTCTCCTTCGTGACGACTGCCTCTATGAGAACGATGATGTCACTGAGGCTCTCCGCCGTCTCCCCCAGAACGTTGTTGATGAGCGTAACTTCCGCATTGTGCGGGCGATGCAGCTCTCCATGACCAAGACCATCCTCCCTAAGGAAGAGTGGACCAAGTGGGAGGAAGACCAGCTTTACCTCAGTCCCATCGTAGACCAGGTCAAGAAGGAGAGAGCAGAACGTGAGAACTGGGAGAAGAACTATTAAATAGCTTATTGTTGTGTAATGTATGGTGTATTATTATTTAAATAAATTTAGCAATGTTCAAATTGTAAATATTCTTTCCTTCTATATTCTGTTTTTTATTTATTATTTCATTTTTACTTTGGTCTTGAACAAGCTATTAATTTCTTTTGTATAACTTGAAATAGCTTAATACAGCCTGTGGTAGTCATTAACGTTTTCCGTTGTCACGACATAACATGAAAACGACTTGACCGATTTGGCTGAAAATTAGAGGGGAGGTAACTTAGACCCGGGAGAAGGTTTTAGGATAGTTTTTGTCACCATCCGGCTATGGGACGCGGGCGAAAGCTAGTAATGTTTATATACTGCAAGAATCACATACAATAATGTAACATAATAGTGAAACACTTTCAATAATAGAAACGATTTTATTAAATTTACAAAGTACAAAATAAAAACCTGGTAAAATACAGAATTCAAAGAATTTCATACAAGTGGAGAATCACAAAAACAAAGTATGGCAACAAAATATATTATGGCCACTAAGAAAGATTGATATTTTAATACAATATAAGACATAAATATGTGGTCCCTTTAAAAATAACACGATTTTTATAACAATAATTAAAATTCACCTTTTCAAGTCAACAATTGGCAATTAGTATGGTATAAATAACTTCAGATATGTTAAAATTAGTTCGATTTAAGTAATTTGATTAGTCTACGTCTTTTAATTCTTGATTGTTTGAGCAACTTACGTAAAGATAAAGATAAGCAAACATTAGAAACAAAAATGTGCGCCTAAAAATATAGCATACTGGAAATATGGCAACAAAGTGACAGCTAGAAAGAGATTGCATCTTCTTGCAATACGCATTTCAAGATTTTGACTTAGTTCAAACAAAAGTAACAAATAAAAGCCTTGCAATGCAAGATACAATACTAAAATAATAAATAAATACATCTGATAAGTAATCAGAAAGATGTCTTTTGAATAAAATGCAAAAGGGCCAGTTTTGCCTCAAAGCTAAGGCTGCATAAAAAAGAAAATTCTTATGGTAAGTATATTACAGATACGCATATTCCAGGTTAGTGTTGGTTTGTACAGTCAACAAGCAAACATAAAGAGAAGTAGTTAGTTTATGATAATGAACACTTAAAAGTAGCACATTCACTTATTAGATAGAAGAATAATAACAAAAAATATTTTCTACTGTAGCTTGAGAAAAATTTTAATTTTCTATTCTATTAATTATTAATAATTTCTTAAACTTTTGTTGTTGACCATACATAACCCGCTAACGTGTTACTAGTGCTAAAAATTGTGTTTGACGACAATAAAACTTTTGACTGGCATAGACGACGTAAAGAGGTTGGCTATCTATAGTTTACAGTGTTCGAATGAGTGCGTGATATGTCGAGAACGCAGGATGATTCCGATGCCAGGGATGGACATAGAAGCATAAATATTTCATCTTACAATTTGGCTTCGAAGTTTTATATCGATAGTAATTTATTGTCAAACACCCCATTAAGGCTAATTCATGCATTCAATCGCACTAATTTCAAGACAATTTTGTCATTGTATAGACAGCATTATCACACAGTTTTCACGTATTCACTCATATAGGGTCGTAGCGCACAACAATTCGGAAGGAAATCGCCATCATATCAACTGGACCCCTTTAGAATAATTCGTTACGAAACGGACTTATCGTAATCGCCTACCTTCAAAATTATAGATCTACTTGATCAATATGTTTGCAATCTGTTTCCGAGTTGATGTGTGCTACGATTTTTAGGTACTACAACTATTTATGAACTATTATACTTTAACATAATAATTACGGAAAATTGGTTCAGATCTGTATATTAATTCTAGACGAAATGTTTTTTTTTCTACTTAGTCGGGCGAGATCTTTAACGATTTTACTACGGTATATAACTATTGTTCAATATTGATAAAAATACGTAAGGAAGTTGTTTGAACGGTTTGGTTCTGAACGTATAAACACACCAGAGCGAGAACCACATAACAGGGCCGGAGGGAGATGAAGCTATGTATTTTTCTTATTTTGATCAACGAGCATAAATGCGCGAGTAGGTACATTGTAAAAACGAAGTAGAAATCTTTATGCTTAAAGACTAAAAAATATAATCAAACTTGATCGAACATAGGCAAGAGAGGAAAAACAAAACAATACCTACCTACAAGGAAAAATTTCGAAATTTACTAATCAAGACAATTTCATAATAAAATTAATGCATATTAATTCCTGTATTTCATACTTTCTGTGAGTCAACCGGACGGACTGCCATTTTTCGGTCGGTTTCAATTTCAATTTATACATAAGTTTTGTTATCAGCCAAACATACTCCCAAAATTCGTAACACAATCCCTAAACCGATACTATTCATATAATTCAATAAACAATGACTAATCAATACAATTCCACTTAATTATTAAAAAAATATGTATACTTAAAATATTTATCAAAATAATTTCATTAACAATTTCACGTAAAGTAAACATATGTTACTTAGTAACTAGAACATACACTCACATAATATGGCAAGTACAGTGTTCGATATGATATGACGTACAGTTTGATATAAACAGTATTCATAGCCACGCACTTACATTAGTAGGTATTATGTAAAAACTACCTATCAAGACAATTAGATAAAAAAATAATTCTGTACAAATACGAAAAAATGCAAATATGTATACAATTTTTACAAGTTTATAAACATTATTGGCAACTTTGTTTCCGAGTGATAATTTTTCTTTGGAAAACATTATTGTAGTTAAATTCGAGGGAAGAGAAGCCCTTATAGTTCTTCGTCTCCAATAGCTTCGAAAGCGTTGTTCTCGACGCATTCTCTGCCGGGCTTGAACGATACAGTCGCGAACTTTTCCGTCAACTTCTGAACGGAAAATATTTCTCTCGAACTGCCAGAGTTGAATGAATCTCCATTCTGAAAACAGAGTTGGTACTATTGATTACATGACCTTTTCAAAGGAATATTAAATCTGTTTTATAGAACTACTACATTAAGGATAAAGCTAGCGGAAAATCATCGCGTTTACTGTTAGATATCGGGTTTCCTATTAAATACATCATTTAATTTAGCGAAGTAGACTACGCAATACACGCATAGGTCATGTCTATATGATGCCTCGGTTTAAAAGTACTAGTTAACATTGAAACCGCAGAAGTCTTTAAAACTAATAATCTTAAAAGGGGGAATAAATTGCATAGCTATATTGATATTTACATCCATTTGCTTAATTCAGTATTGTTTTTCAGGATCCTATTTTTTCTTCTATGTTCCCGAATCTTCTAGCTTAACCAAATAAATCTTTTAAAAATATTCGTCGCCAAGACTTTATCATGGAAGCATAACATACGAAGCGATTTACAAACATTCCTCAAATAAGGTTTAATCTCTACTGCTATATACTTACGGTAGAACTTAGCGTGTCGCTAGACGAGGATGGCGTGATGACCTGACTGGATCCATCGCGTCTGAGGTAGGTCAGACTGCCTCGCTTGCTGCATCTCGGCGATATGGGACCCGCACCCGCCTTCTGACGCATCAGCTCATCCACTATTGACTGTAATATACGTATTTCAGAATTAATTTTGAGGAGCCATACACATTATATTAGACGTCAGTATATAATTTTGTTTGAACATTGTTTTTTTTTTGTTTTGGGTCAAGAATCTACCAATGCGGAGCAGAACGATAGAAGTTAAAAACTTCGCCGATCCGCCCTGCTTTGGTGGAGTCAGGGCATTAGACAGACATAAAGAGCCAGTCTATAGTGCACCTGCAAACACATTTAATTTAGTGTAAAACAATTTTAGCTATACGTGCGCCGAAAACCGAATAAAGAGCGCAGTATGCAAGTGCTTTACAAAACCAAATATACTTAGAAGACTTTTGTATGCAGTTCTCCGACATTCGTATAAATTCATCGACAAATTAAAATGCATTCAAAAAGGAATAACTTACTTGTAAACAAACGCTGATGAACGTTGCATGCTCAGTTCTCAAGGTTATCCATTTCAAATTGTCTTTACTAATGAGATATTCAAACGACAGCTCGAAGTTTTTATTCGAATCTTCGAGAAGAGAGCCATGACCGTTTTGAGTTGGTGACCTTTCAATCTGCAACAATATAAGGTTGTTTAAATGACATATAAAAATGAGTTAAGTCTACATAAAAATAATAAAGCATTGTTCCTTTGGAAAATAAATAAAATGTTTATTGGTCCTTCAGACAAGTGAAAGGCAGGTTAATCAGAGTCGATAAATAAAATAAAGATTTGTTTTGTGTTCTGAATCATGAATAGATAATAGTTTGTTTAGGTAAACCCCTCCTACGTGGAAATTGATAAAGTAGAACTGAAACCAAGAGGGCTTATTTCCTTTTTAGCGATCTGGCCAGCGAATATATCTAGTAGCTAGTTGAGCGTATTTATGTGGAGGTCGGCCGTATTGTCAGTTTAGAAACGAACCTAATTGCCGTGACAATGAATGTAAATATGGCTAGAGAAGTTGAAAGAAAAAACAATGTACATAGGTATGGACCAAAAATAATTAGGTACAATAGTTTTATGTTAACTATACAAGAATATAATAAGTCAATAATGTGTTATGCATACCTAAGTAGGCAATTGCCGAAATATTGTTGTAAGTAGGTACCCTAATAGTACTGACGAAGGTTCTCAATGGAGAATATAGGTTTATGTATGGACCTCTCCAAAGAATAAATACTTAACCAAAAATACACTAAATAATCGATGTTGTCCTAACATATAATCCTAATTACCAGCCTCAATTAAAATTTTACGGAAGTCATTCTATGTTTGAAAAGAGGTCGTATCCTTTAGTGGGTCAATAAAAAGGCTGGTTACAATAACCTAGGCACAATTCAAATCACCATTCCAATTTCAAACGAACAATTGTAAAACTCGCAATTGGTCAGCAGTGCACAATGAGAAGTTTTTCCACGTGACTCACCGAGTGCAACGTAGTGATTCTCCAACAGCGCATCCTTGTGACCTTGTAGCGTTGCTCGCGGGCGGGAGGCGCGAGGCCGAGCAGTGTGAGCTCCTTAGACGCGAGGGACACGCGGACCCGGCACGTGCCTTCACCGGCCTCTTCAGATATGTTGTGACATTCTGTTACTGCCTCCCCGGCTGGTATCCTCCCGTAATGTCGCAGGGTTTTTGCTAGTTCTAGGTACTGGAAATATTAAATATAAAAAACTGCATAAAAGGACTAATACGGTAGCTTCCGAGCGTCCGGGGAACCACCTCGCGGTCCCGGATATTAAGTAGTCTATACCTAAATCTATCTCCATAAATGGTATATCTTGAACAGAAATTAATTTCTAAAAGAACCAGTAGATTCTGAAATTAGGGTGTTCAATCTAGCCAACTCTTCAGCTCTATAACGTAAGTATAGATGATAAATGGGTAGGTAAACAGTTCTATAAAGTTACATAGGTACTACAGAGTAACACATTTACATTTTGGAGGACTGAACTGTAAATTTTGGAAACTATACCTGCCTCTTTATAGATCAACTCGGAATTTAGTTGAAGAGAACGGGGATAAAAAAAAAATGACATGGCATTAAAGATTGCCAAAGTCCAAGTAATTCTGAGACAATCGTTTTATGTGCATGTTTTCCTTGAAAAAGATTGTAGCATGAGTATTAGGAAGTTATATTTTGAAGTCGTTAACAGCCGCATTTCACGCCACTAGGTAGCTCGTCAGTTTAATGACTGGTTACACATTCACATAATTAATGGGTCAGACCAATATTATACATAGTTACCTAATGGATAGCTACCTACAATTCACGTTTAGATATTAATATTTTATAGTATTAAAAATGCATTTACCTGTTGCCAGCAATAAATTAATTTTATTGATAGAATCAATCAATATTCAATATAAATGTTATTCAATCAATTAAAAATGCAAAACTTTACGAAATGTAATATGTATGGATGATTTATGATTCATCCTGATAACTTTGTGTGATGATATCAGTCATTGGTGACACAATCTTTTAACACTGTTAGTAGGAGGTATCTACAAATCGTTATTGAATATTTGATAAGTAATATGTAAATAGGTTGGCATCCATTATAAGTATAAAGAGATTATATGCAATTTAAAAAATACATAACATACTTCTATTGAGCTCAAAGGAAGCTATTAGGAATGTAAACAAAATTGTAAGGATTACTTGTAATTCTAGAATTATAATTAACGCTGAAAAAATCTGTCCATATTATGTTTGATATTGAAAAGAATTGCAAACTGGGGAGAACAAAGGTACTCTTATGCAGGAAATACTATAGAACACAATTAGCTTTACAGTGGCAAGTCTAATTCTAATCAAAAACTAATTACACTTTTATTAGCAAATATTCTTATAACTACTTATTTTGTTTCCTTTTTTATTATAACAACTAATTTCGCTTCCTGTATTGCATTACTTTTACTAAAAAGAACTCTATTGTAGTCAAAACAAACTTAAACTTAATCAGCATAACAAGCCGGGCCCCAGGAATAAACAGATTGTTGAATATCAATTATGTACCATTTACTTATACTATGTATCTATGTATAACTCACTGCTCTCATTTGTTTGACCCAGCATTCTTAAAGATAAAGATGTTTATAGTAGCACATTGTATCTAAAGTATGCCAGTGAGAATACCAACCATATAATCTTTCAAGTAATTACAGATTATTGACAGGTTTAGGTGAGAAGGTAATCTTTGCAAATTATTATTGATGAGTTTTTATTATATCTTATCTCTGTTCTAATCCTGCATATTGCAGTAAACATGATTCACTACGGTTATTACAATCGTAAGATTTACAACAATACTACATACCTCTTTCTTTTGTTTCTTAGATTCATGTGCAGAAAGTAATTCTTTAGTTTGTGGGTCGGCTGTTAACCAGCCCAAATCTAAGTCCTCTATTGTTTGAAGATATAATAGGTCCAATGAAACTCTGTCCATCATTAGGTTCACATCATAACATGGGTCCCAGTAGCTATAAAAAACATTTGAAGTTAGTAAAATTGAAAAATGATGCATAAATATAATTCTCAGAAAAGATTTAAGTATTACCTTTTCCTCAAAACAATTTTGTCCTCTGGCCTCACATATTTTTGGGATATGTACGGTGATTCATACTCCTCCAATTTTTTTAACGCTGGCTGGCCATCTTTAGCACAACTCCAGTTGAAAAGGTATAAGGAAAAATATTTGACGAACTCCTTGGGCAGGTTGATGTAGTTGCATGCAATATCTAATATTGTATTTGATGAGTCAGTTGATGACACAGACAGGGGTATTCTGTACCCATTCATCAGAGATATTTCAATTTCTACTTCATGCATCTTGACATTATGGGTCTCTTGTTGAGCGGAAAACAGGAATGTTATCAGAAGGTCAGATGTTGTAAACAAAGGGTTCTGGCCAACTGAAAAAGTCAACATATATTTTAATGCACACTTTCCTCAAAGTATTTGAATGAACAATTATTTATCTTGATTTATCGATACCTACTTACCTAGTTGCATGTACTTTTCCAATAAGATTCTTCTCTCTTCAAGTTGTGAGCTGGTGAGGAACAACTTTTTGGGTGGGAACTGTGGTAATTTGATATAGGGATTTTGCGCTTGTAACTGCTCATGTAAACTGAGCAGTTGTTTATACCGAGCAGTGCAGTGGAAGACACCGTCGATGTGTATGTTGTAGCCCTAAAACAAAGTTACAACTCTTAGCAGGAACTATTACTTGTTCATTTGTGACTATTACATACGAAAATACCAACAATACATTTTGTTTCGTTTGTAAGATTAAATTGTGGTCATTATTTAAATAAGGCTTCGCAAATTACTGTCAAAACAACAACAAAAAAACTTCTAAATTGTTGTAAACAGGTAGGTGTAAATTTTAGTTTATGACAATAAACAACTTTGGACACAATAATTGAAACTAGATACAATCATCACAAGTATTTCTAATTTCATAAAAAAACAATTATAGAATTTATTTATTATTGTTTAATAATATTACCGTGTATGAGATCCCATTGTCATCGTGAAATTGTTGCGAATCAGGAATTGAAAAATGCATTTTTAATTTTACAAAAGATGCATAATATTTATTAGCAATTCACAGGTATTAAATCAATCGAATTAATAAAATATGTTCTTCTGATTTTATTACAAAACTGAAGAATTCGCCCACTTTTTAATTTGTTTCCAACAACACCAAAACACTGACTTTCCTATTCCACATCACGTAGGGACTGGCAATTACAATTTGCACATATCTGACATCCACATCTATCGATATTTCTGTAATCGATTTGTCCTGAAATGTAGGAATACCGTCGATGAAAAAACGTTTTTTTTTTGTTTCGGTTTCGGCCCTTCAAGTTTAAATAATTTTATGTGGCTCACATGGCTTAAGTGAAAGTTACAGAGTTTCAATCAGTGCCTAACTTCCAAAGCTTTATTAAATTCACAGTACTCCAATGAATTTAAATCGATTCAATTTGCCTCTAGAGATGCAACATTTATGTACTCGGTTTCAGAATGGTTTCGAAACTATTATTATAGTCGTAGAATCTATGTATAGGTTAAAAATAACTGCGTTTTGTACTCTTATTAACATAGATTTTTGATTTCACGATTGATGAAACAATGTAATAAATACATAATTGCATTTTTTTTATTATCATACGGTGTCGCAAAGAAAATTGAAAATCAGTTTTTATCCTGTGTTGATGAATGTTGTCATTTCATGTCGTTGTCAAACTTGTTTGACATTATAGTTAAATCCTGTCTGTCGCTCAGCTGTAGTTTTATTTTGATTTGTGAATTTAGCAAATCATCCAGAAATAAGAAATTCAAAACATAATTCTTATTGTTGAATTGATGAGTGTAATAGGGTGTTTTGGCGGGATCTGTTATTTGATTGAGTAACGGGCATCCATACATTCGTGTATACAATATTCAAATATAATATTATACTGTAAAAAGATGTCTAACCAGTTGCCGGTTGTTACAATTCAGTGTGATTGGAACGATGTTATTAGGCAAGTTTGTCTTTTTGATTATTCTCGAGCTTGTTCATGGTTGCCAGTAAACCTCAATATGTTTCTCTGTGGAGTTTTTCTTTGAATAACTTTTTGAACAGGCAGAAAGAAGCCTAATATAATTAGCAGCATCATCCTAGCTTATCTTTTTTTCATACTGTAATATTTATTTACTTAAATAATGAACACATGTAGTGTGCAGTAGGATTCAAGCATATTTAGTCCTATGTTTCACTTGGAATCATAACAAACTAACACATTTCTCCATAAAAATTATTTACATCAGTAATAAAATAATCTATTTATTCCGATATTAATTACAGATTACCCAAAGGAGATGCATGGATATCGTCCAAAAAACTGAACGAAAACAGTATCCATGATAAGCTTACAACCACTCTAAGTGATGGAAAAGTTAAGATCAACTTCTCCGATAACTATCAGTATATTTCCCATGGGCCCTTGAGTTTGGTTGTGAAACATGTAGCCTCAGGCCTGAAGGTGGCATTTGTAGCACCTACTAAGGCTCACAAAATACATAGTAAAGGGGTTTTGTCTGTGGCTGTTGCTGAGAATGCTTTGTCTGTATCCTCTTGTGAGGAAGACAAACTTCTGGTATGGGATAGCAGGACAAGTAAGTTAGATAAAAAAATATATGATCAATTCAAAAAAGTTTCTTCAGTTGTCTATGATTAATTGCCAGTTTTATTCTCAAAAGAGGTGAGTTTTAAATGTTGTTCTTTTCAGGTGAAGTCAGCCTGGAACTAAAAGGTCACGGTGGCCCAGTATATAAATGCAAATTCTTCCCATCTGGCATTGTGGTCTTGTCTGCTGGGGCTGATGGTTCCTGCAGAATCTGGTCAGCTGAATCAGGAATAAATCCCGTCACTTTGAAGGGACACACAATGGCTGTATGTGATATCTGCATCATAGATAAAGGACGGAATGTAATTTCAGTGAGCAAGTAAGTCCATATAAATATTTGCAGAACCCAGTTTGTAAGTAAAGCTCTCATAAAGAATGGACCTACTTATTAATTATAGTACTAAAATACCTCTTTTAATTATTTTCAGGGATGGGTCAGCAAAGCTGTGGGATGTTGGTGAATCAAACTGCTTGGACAATGTTGTGGAGGGGCATGGACAGATCAACTGCTGTGCTATTGCAACAACTACAGAGGAGGTTGAAGTGGAAAATGAGAGGGAGGTAATATCTACATGCAATACAAATCAATGCAATAATACACATTACAATACAATGCAATGCAATACAATACAATACAATGCTAGCATACGCAATGCTACAAGATTTATGTAATCAGTCCAGCAAAATTTTAAACCCTGGATTAAAACGAAAATAAATATCAAAAATATGAATGATCTTTATTACAGTTGACATATTGTTGTATAAAATTCCAGGTAGGCACTCATAACAAGCTGTTGGTAGTTGGATGTGAGAGTGGACTGGTAGTCTGTGCTCATGTCGCCAAGAGAGCACAGGTATATTCCAAGCAACTGGAGTCTGCATGCAATGCCATCATTATTATGGACCAGGCAGTTCTTGTTGGCTGTAGCAATGGAAAGGTAAATTTGTTTTCAAGAATCCTTCATTTATATTTATTCATTAAGAGTATGCTGGAGTAAAACGAAAAATAATCATTACAGATAACAAAACTAAATCTTCAAGATGGCTCAGTTCTAAAAGAATGGCATGAATCTGCTAACCCTATACTGAGTATGGCGGTTTTGACCAACCAATTGTTTGTTGTTGGGCGCCAAGACGGTACTTGCACAGTCCTGTCATTGGAAGATGGGGCCAGCTCCAAACTTAGAGTGCAGCTGACAGGATCAGACTGTGATGGCATCAGAGATATCTCTTTCAATGGAAAGTGGGTATTTGCAGGCTGTCGAGATGCCATCGTGCGGAAATATGATTTCAATCAAATCAATGTCCACTTTAAGTAGAAAAGTCATGTAATGGTATGTAATAAGCGTATTTATGAATAAGATATACCTGTCTATTGGACGAAATATTAGTTTCATTTGAAATTTTCTGCCAACATTAAAACACATGTGAGGTCAAGGTTGGTAAGTAAGTATTTCATCAATTTCTTATCTAGTTTTTCGTTTGTCACAACTGCATAAAGCACGGTATTCTGCCGCCACAATCTGAAATGTAGCATTTATAATAATAAATGATGCATGTCAAAAGAGAAGCAAATACTTAACGTATTTTCCGTCATACCATTTGGTGCAACTCCAAACTAAGTTTCTCAATTTCGTTAAATGCTTCCAATATTGCTTTAGTAACAATTGAATATGTCGGCTTATTTGGTGTTACCTAAAAAAAAAATTAAAAAAAGAAAAAAAAAAACTTTCACACTTATTGTCACTAGCGACTTACCTTGACGTTAGTATATTTTCGTTTCAAAGTTTTAAAAGTGTTTTCTGTTGTTTGGTACAGGTTCTCCCAAAGTAAGGCATCTTTATTAATGTCCCTTTTAAGTCTGTTCCAATTCATAGCATTTTTTCTAGCTACAGCTAAGCATATAGATGCTGAAATGTAATAATTGTAAGTACATAACATTTACACTAACATCTTACCCATACTGGTAACACCAAAAGATACGTCACGACTCACGCATGAAACTTACCGTTCTGTTCGCATAACGAGATAGTTTCCTTGCAAGTATTACTTATCCAATGACTCCACATTTCTAAATTAAGAAATGCGTTTTCTAAATCTGTGCACCAATTGCGAATTTCTGTTTCTGTTACCCTTGTCTGTCTCACTGAAATAAAGTTTAAAAGATTATACCTACCTTCTTGCATTGAAAACACGTAAAACATGCCAGTCTTTTCTCTTTGACTTTACAAGACATTATGATCATAAAGTAAATAACATAGTCTTTGGTTATGATGGTTGATACTATTTTCCTTTATCCTTTGATGATATGGCAGCTGTAGCTCTTTGCAAGGACCGTGTAGTTTCAAACTACTAGTTTGTTACAAATTCATCATTCATACGTACTTTCAATTTGGAAGGAATCCTCACTGGGCTCACCGCGACCTTGTTCCCAGGCAGTCACCCATGATGGAGCTGTCTGAAGTTGGACCTCTGTGGAAATTTAAAAAATAGTATTCAATGCTAAGTCCTACTGCGAGCTGATTAAGGATATTTTTCTGACCAGGAGGGATACGCTCGATTTGGCCAGGAAAATTCATTTTAACGCGGAAAATGTTATTCACGCTTACATGTCCGTATTCGGTCGAAGTAGTCAGTTGGTTAGACTAGCAGGTTTGTGTGCTTAGTTTGAAGTTCTCTAACAACCAACTGATAGCTCCTTCACGCTGGCAGATTTTGTCGAGCGTGTAAATCAGCAGAAAAGCTCTGTAAATCCATAATATGAAGTTGCAGATATAAAAAAATAACACTTACTCCACCCATGATCCAGCGGCAATTGAGTTTTGGGTTCGCTCTCTAAGCTCACGATTGTACATACTTCTTCGGGAGCTTTAGATTCAATTTGTTTTTTGTCAATCTTTTTAGCTGGAACTTTTGGTTTTGATGTCGTAGTTTTCTTGACTGGTTTTTGTTGAGGTTTTAATTTCTTTTTCGTATCACGTTTTTCTGTCGGACGGAATAATTTGTCCACAATAATCTTTTCTATTAATTGTGTATCGAACGATTTCTGTTCATCGATCTTAACAGGTTCCTCTTTGGTTGATATTTGTTTCTTTTTATCGGTGATGACATTTTTATCGGTTTTACCTAAAAACACAACAGATTCACTAAACGCATAGCTAGTTTACTATTGATCTACTGATAAAAACTTGTGCATATTTTCTTCATCACCTTGGGTACCTACATATTACTACCAAAGCTTATTTTTAACGAATCTACAATCTGATCTTGATGAAAAGAAAGTTTTCTTAATACGTTTAGACACTACTTACTCAAACCACGCTCTTTCTGTGATTCAGTTTCAGGACTGGGTATTTCAGCTCCCTCAGCTGCACCTCTTGCTTCTACGGCGACGCTTTCTAACTCTATGACTTTATATTCTTCTTCGGTAGAAGGTTCATCAACAGCTTTAGATTCATTGTCTGTTATGTCTAGTCTTTCGGAAACTTCTTCAAGTTCTACGTCTGTGGCCTCTATTGACATTTTTTGTCGTGGCGATTCAGTTGGTGAATCATCTTTTTCTGTAGAAAGTGGGCTGATCATTTCATCGTCAATAATCTTTTCTATTAATTGCATATCGAACGGCTTCGTTTCGTCGGGTTTCTCTTCGTTTATTTGACCTAGAAATAAACCAGGTTTTGCTAAAGAGTACAAACTACTAAGTTACCTACAACATTGTTTTTCCTATTGATAAAAATGGTTCGTAAGAGCTCATGTGCTAAGTTGCACCTGAAAAGCAGGTTGTTAATTGAATGATATTTCTGGTGGTCTACTTGTTGACTCGTATTTTTTCTATCATAGCCATTTCTAGATATCAAACTCAAATTGATCTTTCTTTATTAAATTCATATTATTAAGTGAAGCTTCAACAGAGAAAGAGAGAAGTAAGTTAAATTAAAAACAGTATGTTTGCTATGTAGGTACATACTAAATGCAGTATCTGTCTCAGGATTCTCATCTAACCCTCTCCCCAGTTCCCACAATTTCGCTTTTTATGCCTTTTATAATATCATGTTGTTCTATAATGGCTTTAGATTCATATTCATTGGAGTATTATTTACCTAGTCGCGTGGTTAATTGATTCCCTGATTTTGATTTAACTTTTTCAGTGGAAAGCAGATCGTGTAATTTGCCTGCAATCATTTTTTGTGAGAATTGTGTATCGTCCGATTTTGTTTTGTCGATTGTATCTAGAAACAAAATGGATTTTCTATTCTACCGCATCACTTACCGAAAATTTTATAAAAATTGTTCAATGTGTATTGAAACTTAATGAAATGGTCAAGCACCACTTTACATAAACATAAAAGTACTTAATTCAAACAAAATATATTTGTGATCGTGTTTTGTGACTGTTTATTTCATTACATACCTTCTGATCCACCAGTAGCACTTATCGTTTCTCCGATTTCGCTTCCAGTCGTCATGATTTGCTGAACATCTTCAGGTTCGTTATAAACTTTAAATACAGATTCGTTACTTTCTTTACTGCCTAGTGTTTTGGAATCAGATGATCCTTTATTCAATTCACTTTCAGAACCGTGTTTTTCTGAAGACCTGTTTAATTCTCCTACACCAATCTCTTCTTGAATTTGGGTGTCGCTCGATTTGCTCTCTTCGGTCTTATTAGCTGCGTCTTTAGGTGACATTTGTCTCTCATCACTTTCATGTATTTGACCTAGAGACATAACGGATTTGCTTACACTGTCGAGTTTTAGCATTGATTTATTGATAAAATCAGCTGGCCAGAGCTCATCTGCATCGCCTGTGTTTAAAGTTACGTCAGAAAACCTCTGATGTATTGTTTATCTTATGAAACAATTTTAATTATTGCTCGCTAATGTTGAATACGTGTTCAGAATTTATAAAATAAACTTTTTACTCACTCAATAAGTTATCGTTGGGTTCAGAAAATGAAACGCTGGACTTGTCAGAAAGGGCATTTCCTTGGGTTTGTTCTTCTTCACTTTTCCCAAACACGTCGTCAATGCTTAAATACAACATGAGACTTAGGTCGAAAGATTTTCAGTTCAACAGTGGCAGTTTTTATATATTATAGAAAAAAAGTTATTTTCCAAATTAAAAATTCAATACTGAGGCAAACCTACCTGGTGTCTTTTTGATCGGCAAGATCATTTGGGTCCACTGAAATTACAAGAAAACATAAATTGGTGTCTAATGCTAACAGTAAAATTATTTTTGACATCCATTGAAAACCACATCAATAAAACTAGAAGATTACAATTTTTAGTAAATTACCCAGACCTGTTTCATTAAATATAACTTTTCTGTCCTTGTCATCATCTTCGGTTGACACTTCAAAATCGTCAACCACATTTGCATCATTTACTTCGACGTTTTCATCTATCTCCTCATATACCTTGCTTTGAATATCTTTCATGGTATCAGTACTTAGATCGTCACCTTCTAGCACATCTTCAGTTTCACCTTCTGGTGAAATAGTTTTGTCAAACACATTTTCTACATCATCCCCAGATCCATTACTCATGTTATCTCCAGAAGCCTTAGCTACATAATCTATTATAGCATTAATCTCTTTTCTGAAGTGTTCTAAATCTGTTAATGTATAATCTTTAGATTCAAACTCTTCTATCAAGCCTTTTGCTGCTTCCACTATATCTATATTAATAACATCCTCCAATTTCGATATTTCAAGATCTGTTGAATCTACTTGAATGGTAGATTTTTCTGATTCGCCTAACATTTCGTCATCTTTTGAAATCGTTGACGTATCTGGTTCCGGTTCAACATATACTGGATGCGGTTCGCAGATGTTCTGTTTAAAGTTCATTTTAAGTACTTTAGGTATTTTTATCGTTCGATACGTACCCACATCATCGATATCAAAATTACATTAACCTACCAAAACGTTTTCGATCACATCATCGACAAAATCCAATACAGGGCCTTCTTCCTCTTCTAGATCTGTAGGCATTTTTACATAGAATTAATTCTAGCTTTATTTAACTGAAGTATTGTTTTACCTTTTCCCAACAATACTGGGGTTGGCGTAAAGTCTCACAGGATACACCTGAGTACCAGAGTTTTACTAAGAGAAAAATAATAAAAAAATATTTGATAAAAAAACCTGTATCCTTTAATGTAAACTTTTCTCGTTCTAATGACATTTCCATGTACGTAACACACTGCACTAAATCCTTTGCAGTCGCTTCCGTCTCCTGTGTAACTAAAATACATAAAAGAAAAGTAATAAAAAATAAATAACAATGTATGTTTTCTTTCGGTTATTTATTTTATTTTATTTACATTTGGATTGTAAAATAATTTTGATTACCTTGTAAATCTTCTTCTAATAACTTGAAAGATAAATCTTCTAGAATTCCTGCTATCCAAATAGTAATCTACGAAAAGAGTTTAATTAAACAGATACTTAAAAATAAGAATGAACTTTAATTGGAATAATGCCATTGCAGTGCACGAAATCCTGGGTTTAATTAACCGGTAGGCGGAAATCGCTTTCTGGATTTTAGAAACTTACAACGCAGGCTGGGGTCTAAAAGTAGGTGGTGTTACACCCTCGCAAGGTCCTACATGACATTCAGCCACGTCAGACGCCGTCAGGTAGATTTGAGAAAGCTCTGACTCTAGGGTTTGTTACAGCGGCGGATTTACAAACTTGCCGCTAGTAGGCCATTCAATTTTTGCCGCCTCTAATGATGAACTTAATGATATTTTTGTCAGTTACTAGATTATTTTTGCAAGCCTCTATGTACCGAAGAGTTTAATGTTAACAAGTTTATATGACAGCGACTCTGTAACTTTTAAACGGCTCAATCGATTTTCATCAAACACTAAAAAAAAACTAAATTGAAATTGGTTCATTCGTTCGGGTGCTCTGACGCAGTGGCGACGTAGCATCGGGTGGCACCCGGGGCGGACTACCTATTGTGCAGCCCCACAAAAAAAAAAAACGACAAATGTAAAAAGTTTTCTGTTCCAAACTTAATAATTTTGTACCAAAAGGAGTAAAAAAAAACCGGCGTAAAGTGAAAAAGTCGCGAGCGAAGCGAGCGCGAATTTTTTTATAGTTTTGGTACACAAAAATATCTATCCAAACAAGAGTGGAAAAAAGGCACTGCTAAGAGAAGAAGCCGCGAGCGTAGCGAGCGCGAAATTTTTGATGTTTGGGACGCAATAATATCTAAAGAAATCAGAAAATAGCCACTGTCAAGTGAAAGGCGCGAGCGAAAAAAACCAGTGTAAAGTGAAAAAGCTGAGAGCGCAGCGAGCGCGAAATTTTTCGAGTTTTGGGACACAAAAGTCCTCCACTCTCATAAACAGCTTAGAAATCGTCAGTTTAGAGCAGTGGTTCTTAACCTTTTTGACATGAGGGACCACTTTGACTAAAATTTGTCTTGCCGGGGACCACCTCATCGGTTTACCTAAATTAGTACTCATTTCTTTATTAATTAAAAAAAAAACTGAATTTTTGGGTCAGTTCTACTCAAAGCTAAACGCATGTCGGCAGTTGTGTAGGTAAGCAAATGCAAATAAAGAAACACTTGCCTATGTAGTTTCCAAATGCGCGAGCGAAGCGAGCGCGAAATTTTTATCGGACTTAAACCAAATATTTCGTAAAATGTAGCCCAAACGTACTTAACTTTTTGTTTGTTCACAAATGCAAAAATAAAGGCATACAGTTTCTGAATACGCGAGCGAAGCGAGCGCGAAATTTTTATCGGACTTAAAACAAATATTACGTAAAATTTAGCCCAAACGTACTTAACTTTTTGTTTGTTGACAAATGCCAAAATAAGGGCATATAGTTTCTGAATAGGCGAGCGAAGCGAGCGCGAAATTTTTATAGGACTTCAACCAAATATTACGTAAAATTTAGCCCGAACGTACTTAACTTTTTGTTTGTTGACAAATGCAAAAATAAGGGCATACAGTTTCTGAATACGCGAGCGCAGCGAGCGCGAAATTTTAAGTATTTTTTAAGACTCAAAACCTAAATTACGTAAAATGTAGCCCAAACATACATTTTCATGAATGAGGGGGACTAGGTACGACACACCCGATATATGTCCATGCGAAAACCCCCGCTCGCAATTATAAGTCGATAAAAATTAAGTTAGACAACGTATAGCAACGTCGCGAAGCTAAGCTTCGCGGACCACTTGGAATGCCTCCAGGGACCACCAGAGGTCCGCGGACCACCGGTTAAGAACCACTGGTTTAGAGCGTCAGTTGTTTTGCTACTTCGGTGCTTTAACTTTTTGTTAGATTGGACTCGAAAGAGCGCAGAACAAACCAGGAATTATGAAAAAAGCCGCGAAACCGCGAGCGAAGCGAGCGGATTTTTTATTTTATTTTCATTGAAACGCTATTAGAATATTTTAAAATTCATGATCACGTAAGTAGGTACCTAAGTATATATTACAGTTTATTAATTTTGCGTTTATTAATCGTCTATTTATATATGGATTGTGTACTCATATACTCAATTATAAAACAAACCTGTAAAAAAAATTGCTAAATTTGCCGCCCCTCTAAATCTGCCGCTCTAGGCACTGGCCTACTTGGCCTATTGGTAAATCCGCCACTGGTTTGTTAGGTGATTAAACCTATAACTCACTCGATAAGAAGAAGCAATTTTATTTTATCTCGGTCATTTGTTTGAATTAATTATTTAGTTGTGTTAATCTTATATAATAGTCGTGGTGGCCTAGTGGGTAAAGAACCAACTTTTCGAGTATGAGGGTGTGGGTTCGATTCCAGGGTCAGGCAAGTACCAATGCAACTTTTCTAAGTTTGTATGTACTTTCTAAGTATACTTAGACACCAATGGCTGATAAAAAGGTGAAGGAAAACATCTTGAGGAAACCTGGACTATAAAGTCTGAAATCACCAACCCGCATTGAGCAAGCGTGGTGATTAATGCTCAATCCTTCTCCATGTGAGAGGAGGCCTGTGCCCAGCAGTGGGACGATAAAAAGGCTGTAACAGTTAATCTTACATTAGTCATATATTAAAAGCGTCAGACAGCTACTTACTGTATTCGCCACATCCCTTTGAATTGGCAAATATTGCAGATTTTTACTAAAAGCGCATTTCCGTAATAATTTCGCAATGTCACTGGACACTACTCTGGATATAGCGTCCAATCTGAAATGCAGCACGAGCAGACCTATAGCAATGACAATATACCGGGTATTCGTTACAATTTCTATGTCTATGTACACAAGTTAATTTTATTTTATGTCTACGAAGTTCTTCACTCCAACCATTGCCTAAAAATGTTTTGTAATCGGGTATAAAAAGATAGCGGTGCTAGAATCTAGCACACAATAGCACCATTTAACTCATCTTCGGAAAAAAAAATATAGGGCTAGGTAGGTACATAATGGCCTACCTACTAGCTATTCTTACAAACCTGGTATTCGTGACAGTTCGCTTTGAGCGAGCGTGGTGATTCGTGCTCATTCCGTCTGTGTGAGACCCTGTGCCCTGCAGTAGGATAGTAAAAAAGCTGATGGTGACATTTACATAATTACAAGACTTACTCCGGAGTTAAAGTTACATTTAAAGGTTTCAACAATAACTTCGTAATTTTGTGTGCAAATAATATGCATAATGTTCTTTCGTCCATCTTACGAAGTGGCTTCCTGAGGTCGTAAGCGTTTTCGTTTCTGTCCTTTTGATGGCTTTTACTTAGAGTACTGTAAACAAAGATTTTTCAAGCTGGAGTTATCTGTAACGTGCATCCATCTTAATTTATTAGCGAGTAACAATACGTTTTTGATGAATACGACTTCCGTGGCCTTCGTTTTTGAAACCAATATAGCGCTTCCGGTATTTGTACAATCGGTAGTTGATCCATAACTTGTTGTTTCAATCTTACTACCTGGAACATTAACTTTAATTTCTGAGCAAGGGCTTTATACAAAATCTTATAAAATATTTGATTTCAGTAGTTACGTACCATGAATTCAGGTAATACATTGGATCGGTATCGCCAAGTATCAAGGCATTGTCGTTTGGATGGTACAGCCAGCTCATTGATCCTCATGGAGCATTTTTTAAGGTTCTTGTTTTTAATTTGTGGATTATTAAATCCTACATTGTTACTCATTGTTGAATAATAAGCATAAACATTAGTGTTCGGTCTTCTGTAAGGCGATTTGGACCTGTATTTGTAATGGTTACTTGAGCTTGTCTTAGTAATTCTATAACACATCAGGTAATCCCTCCTGCTAATTAAAAAACATATAAATAAATAAAGCAATTCAATCATATGTCTATCTATAGTGCAGACAATATCTAGGTAAGTATAGAGTCTAGAGTCTAGGTATTGTACGTCGTCGTGTACTGGACCAACATGAAGTGGTCTCACCAGAAGATTATTTATGGATCACCTATTGTCAAATGTAGGTGTTTGCTGAGCTATTACCTCCTAGAACGCCGTTTTCCTTTAAGGAGTGATCCGAAAAAATCGAAGTCTGCGACATTATATTCACAGTCCGTATCATCTGGAAGAGGTTTTAATTTCTGGAGCCGTTGACCGCGCCTGATTGCGTTTTCAACGGTAACATCCACCCAGTCCTCAACAAAGTCATTTGAATTGGTCTTCTTGTTGCCTGTATATTCTGTCGTTGGCAGGACTATTTCATCATCTGTAACATAATGATTAGCACTGGGTTAGATTAGTGCCTGTACAAGACGAACCACTGACCATATTATCCTTTACTGAACAGGTGGTCAAATGGTAGCCCAACAATTTCTGACTCTGAAAGCTGGGTGTTATTCTAGGTTTTCAATGTTCGGTTTGAGGTCTAAGGGTCAATCCCCACTGAAAGAGCAGCGGCCGGCAGCGGCCGTAAATGCAAGCGATTAAGCGCGAGCGCGGCGGGCCGCGCCGTGCCGCGCTCTTACATTTTCTGTGCTCCTACGGCCGCTGCCAGCCGCTGCTCTTTCAGTGGGAATTGACCCTTAATAGCGCGTTTCATCGTTCATTGGTTAGATATTATTAGACTATAACTATTTACTTGATGCTGGGTCAGAATAATAGGCCATTGCGTTTAATATATGGTTCGTTTCCTGGCGCTGTTTGGAAACTATTTAATTTCGTAAATAAATTATTCTAGATAAATGAAATTACATGACTATGAGCTGTTCGATAAAAAATATAAATAAATAATGTTTGACAACCAATTTGTAAACTATGGAAAATGTCATGGTTCAAAAGGATCTGTTTTAAGAAGATCCATACGGCTATGAAATTAGTCTATGTATGCATACGAAACCCTGTAGGGTAATGGGTGCCATTGCTGTACCTAAGTATGCTTATTGTTTCTTATAGAACACATAGGTCCAGTAGTCACAAAGCGCGACTGTTGTGTTGGATTCGAATTCCGGGTAAAGCCGAAATCGCCTTGTGCGTTTAAAGAAACTAATATTGTTCCACGGAGTTTGGAAGTAAATGTCGTTCCTGCGACTGACCTCGGACCTGTCGGAACTGTCGGATTGCCATCTCATCGGGGTATAAATTCTCTAAGTGTGTACATTGTAATCTTTGGTATAAATATGAGAGAGTGGCAGTGCAGCTGGGTCTAAAAGAACAACCGCCATGACGCACGTAAGCTAAATTGTAGTGCAATTGTACACACACCGAATGGAAAAATAGGTATTATAACGAACGCAGTTTCTGATTTTAGCGTAAGGCGCACCCTAGACCTACAATAACATTGTGCAATATTATTATAGAATAAAATCTTTTTCCGTACACGGACTATAACTTTGCACACTACCTAATATTGCGCAATTTTATTGATCATCTAGGAAGCGCCTAAGACATTAACAATAGTTTTGCTATCAGAAGACGTAAATAAGCTTGTTGAACTGTAAAAATATAAGTTTTATGAGGACGTAGTTTCTATTAAATCCCGTAATCCGCTTTTTATATCATCATCATTCATTTAAGAGCCCAGCTCTTGTCGGTGCAGCTCCTTCCATTTACACCTATCTAGCGCCAACTCCTGAACTTCCTTATACGTCACGACCTTCACCTTTTCTTTAATTTGCTTGATGTAGCTATATCTTGGACGACCCCTTCCTCTCTTTCCTTCGACCTTCCCTTCCACGATGTTTTTGATAAAATCGTCGTGACGTATAAGGTGTCCTATCATTCTTCCTCTCCTATTCTCTATATTTTGCAATAGTTGCCTCTTAGTTCCTACTCTGTTTAGTACTTCCTCGTTAGTAACTCTTTCTGTCCAGCTAATTCTCTCCATCCTCCTCCAGCAGCACAAATACTCCTCATCCATCCTCCTCCAGCAGCGCTTTTTATAAATGACTAATAAAATTGTATTGATTACCGAACGAATACTATTGTCGTTACGTCATTGCAGTTACTGTCAATGTCTTGTGTTTTTCCTTCTAGAATTGTCAAAATGAAGTGTCAAAGTTGACGTAGTAGGAGGCAGACGTGTATTTTTGCTGTGAATAAACAAAATTATCGTAAAATAATAATTCCATAAAAGATTTTACACTAAAGTTAGTGCTGATAAATAAATATAAAAGTGTTAAATCGCAAGTTCTGCGCAATTTCATCCCAGATACTCAAACTGGAGCATATGAATCTTATTTGTGCGTCTTTTATATTTGAAAGATTGTAAACAAAGAATCGGTATAAGAAAAACAATGTGGTCTCATTTGCAACGAGGAAGTTCACCGGTGGACTGGTGTGAATCGAATTATTCTATTTCACCAGTAATAGCTGAATTTGTTAACACGGTAACTTTTTTCTTAATTTCTATTTTTAGGTGGTAAGCAAAGACAAAGGATTTTCTTTCTTGGCTCATTATGTATTTACACATCTGGTAGTCAGTACTTGGCTTCATAACAGCCATTAATAATTATGAATGAGGAATAGAGTTTTTGTTAGTAATTTATACAGCTTATGAATTTTTTTGTTGGTAGTATTTGCTGTCATGCTTGCTTGCTTATTTAAAATGGTCGATGACCCTTCGGCCGGCCCTCTAATTTATTCCTTCAACCAGAGAGTAATGTGATTTTATTTTCTTATTTTAGATAAGCAATGTCTTGTTCTTCTTGTTCCCACCGGTGTTAATGCACCTATTTCAAGAATATTCAAAGTTTTTCAATCCAGCCATAAATGTTCTGTGGATTCTGCTAATGGTGGTTGGTATCAGCTCTGCTTATTTCCATGCCACCTTGAGTTTAGTAGGTAAGGTCTTAACATTAATTATTTCTCATTTTATGTAATAAATAAAACTAAAAAAAAACTAATATAAATGCAAAGTTCCTTTTGCATAAGTTTTGTCTTTTTCATGACTCATGGGGGGGACTAGGTACCTACATAAAAACATAGTCTAACAAAAAACCAGTCTCAATGAAATTAATACTTAATATAATATTTTGTCTGTAACTGATGTAAACAAAATTAATTGGCTGTTTTTTTGTCATAAAATATACCCACAAAAGAAATACCAACTTTTATTTTTTTTTTATTCATCTAATCATCAAGAATGACTCACACCCTGTTTTTGTGACACAACACTAAAGGAGAGGATTTAACAAAGAGTTTCTAATGTGTAAAATATTCATCGATGACAATTAAATTGTTATTTATATTTCCAGGACAACTTATGGATGAATTGGCTATTCTATGGGTGTTCATAGCAGCATTCGCGATGTTCTTGCCAAAGAGACATTTTCCATCATTCTTGGATGGAAACAGGTGAGTTCCAGTATATATATTTTTTAATGTAATAGCAAGTAATTATAGGTATAGTATGCAGATCACAGAAGTTTCTTGAAAACATTTATTTACACAGCAGCACAGCTGTGTGTTGTCATTGGGTTTTAACATTTTATACCTTCATACTTAGTATTGAAATATTTTATTTAAAGTGAATGGCATAGGCAAAGAAAATATATATTTTTGAAGTGGGGTTAAAATTGGGCAATGAATGTGTACCATATAGGTGACAGTTAGATTCCAATAGAAAAATGAAAAATTTAATGTTTTTTTGACTATTCCTTCCCCATCAAGTCCCTATTCTTTTATTATTATTGTTGTATACTTCTGCTTAAAAAAACAAGTATTTAGAAGCTATAAACACACTATTAGTATACATTAACACAAATTAGCCCATACAGTTAGTATGATAATGTGAATTTGGTAATTAGAACTATTATAACATACAATCATGCTCTACTTTTAACATACATTGCGCCATAAGACTGCCGCGTAATGGAAATTTTAAAACATTATCTATAATAATATTATAAAGCTGAAGAGTTTGTTTGTTTGTTTGAACGCGCTAATCTCAGGAACTACTGGTCCGATTTGAAAATTTCTTTCAGTGTTAGATAGCCCATTTACTTTTTATCCCGGTACGGGAAGTAGTTCGCACGGGATGCGGGTGAAACCGCTGGCAGAAGCTAGTTTCATATATAATGTAGATGCAATAAAACCAGTTCTGAATTTTATGTATTTTGTTACAAAAAATAAATATTTGCCACCTGTGAGTGTCAAGAGTAGGTAAAGATAGTTAATAATATCTACTATAGTACAACATAGACAATAATTATCTTGTAAAAGTCCCCAAATTATATACCTAAATGATATTAATTTTACATATGCTGCCAAAGTTCATTTACAAAAAAACATCATAGTAACATACTTATAATAATAGTTTAGTAATCCACAATTGGCTTTAGTTCATAATACCTACCACTGTTAGTTAGACTTCTCATGTGTACCCATGTAGCTATCAAACAGTTAATCCAGTTAATTTAATATGACTGAGGCGCGAAGGCGGTATTCTGTCAACATGGCCAGTTATTGAGGATCGATATAAAGGTAAAAATAGTAGGTAGGTTATTTATTCGACTATATCAACATCAACGGAGACCTTGACTTTCAAATGCGACGCTGCACGCGACCCCTACGTTTGCAACGTATTATTTTTAGCACCCAGGTAGTAGGTATTATTTTCTACCTCGGGTATAAAGTAGGGCTGATATTTATAAGGGTTTTCCCCGATTCGTCATCGTAACTTAATTTCAGAGGATGTCCAGTGGTCCATTTGGGCAAGTGTCCGATTTGGGTTTTTATTTTGTCATATGTCCGGTTTCGGCTTTTTAAGCGTTGGCAGCCCTATGAACTAATATTTTTGGCTGGATATTGAACAGAGGCTGACTGTCTGACCTTATTAATTTTCGATGACGCAGAAACCCTTAAGAGGGTTGATTGGGCAGGTGCCCGACCCAGTTTATAGGTCAAAATGGCATTTGGTAACTACCAAATGGAGACTTCTCTTCTACTTATTGAATAAATGAGTATGTATTATTAAGTTTCACAAGCTTTTAGATAATTAGCAATGGGTAACTGCGCAGTCTGGTTATTATGAAGGCCAAACCATAAACTTCTATAAAAATGTTTGCGTGACCCATTAAGTAAACATTCCATACGTTGCGAGTTTTACAAGCATTTTAATAGCTACGAAGTATTCTAGTCGTTTACCTACTATGCAAATAAGAATTAACTAGAAGTACCTAGCTAATTATCTAAGTAGGTACCTAATATAAAAGAATGGTCGTTTCCCACGGTGTGGTTCACGTGATCTTATCTTGAGGAAACTATTTACACCCGGGAAAATGTCCTAAGTACCTACCTATAGGTCTCTCCGACATTTCAGAGCTCTCAGTCTATGTTATCCTTTATTGTCCCAGTGCATATGCACTGTATTATTATTTATGAAACAAATAGTGTCGAAGTTTAGCTTTTACGTCAACTTTATCTATTGAAAACATCGTGTTGCCAAGTAGGTCACGAGTGTCGTAGGGCGTTATCTGTTTCGCTAAAACAGCTCATTAATTTGCCAGTCCCGAAAGAACGGTCATATTTCATTTGAATACTATAATAAGCACGGCACACGAGATAACACAGACAGAATTTCTGCTAAGAATATGAGTAAGCCTACCTATGTAGGTAGGTACTTCTGTGTTCAAAGTCTGATTCTCAGCTCTGAATGGTAAAACTGTGATGGTATGAAAAACAAAGCCGAGTAGGTACAGCCTGCTTGTACCTGCACTTCGCGGCTCGTGGTTAATTGATATGTCCATGCTTAGTGGTAATGATTTAAGCGTTGTGAACTGCGGTTTCGAACTCAGTCAAGCCCGCATAACAATATAGAAATTCGCGTAGCTACATAACATCAGTCACTTGTTCTCCTCTTTGAACCAGCGAAAACTGGTTCACAATAACTCATCGAATCATCATCCATAGAAACTCTTAACTGTCATCATCAGTCCCCTGGCCTTAGGTACTCCACTTTATTATTTGGAGTCAGCGCAACAGTTTTCTTCTTCCTTGCCTAATGCCTTCCTTTCGACGCCATCTTTCTCTATATTCATCCGCGTTCATGCTTACCTAACCTTCTTCTCAATGTGATCTTCTTTCCTTCGGGTTCACAATAACGCAGATAATGTAAGAACCCTGTAGGAATGAAGGTAATCTAGCATATAGCTTGAATCCACATGTCCACACATCTTTTATGCATTTGTGGATTAGTTCCTCTAAGAATGAGGTTTTTTGACCTGTGCAGTTATTTAAAACAAGATTTTTATGCTGGCGTGTCTGTTCAAGGTCGATCACTATGTGAATCATGCTATTATGATTGCAGAGTAGGTATGTTACTGGGTTAATCGTTACTAAATGATGTCGTATTTTTATAAAACAATGCTTTGTTTGTTTTCAGGCGGCGTCTGGCTATCTACTCGACTGTGATGTCGGTGTTATCGACTGGTTTCCTGGTGATGCACCCGGCAGCTAACGCTTTTGCGTTGATGACACTCGCTCTGCCGGCTCTCGGGTTTTTGTATGGAGAACTGGTCAGGTAAGAATAAAATATTTTATGAGGTTTTTTTTTGAGGACGCTAAAACTCGTTTTGCATCATGTGTCATACAGCTAACTTGCCACTACTCTGGGACAATAAAGGCAACATAGTTTTCTCATCTCTTAGTAGGTACCTAGTTATTAAGACTTTATACATACCTCGCGAGCCTTTAAAGGGCCCATCAACTGAGATATCCAACGGCTCATGTGGCTCCTATGTACCTTTGATTGCGATCTTTAGGGTTACTTAAGGGACGTCTCCTCAAAATATGAAAGGTCCTCAAAATGAATATGAAAACTATATTGGCTGGGGCACTGCCGTGCCATCAGATAATTTTGACATATTTTTAAGACCTTGCTGCAAAATTACCCAACTCTCTAAATACTTAAATTGTTTAGATCGGATATTGGCAAGCGCATTCTTTTATAAAAGGTGCTCTAGATTATCTCATCATCTTGTTGTGTAACACTGAATATTATAAGACTAATGTTCATTTAAAATGTTTCAGAGTGAAGTGCTCCCGCGTATACCGTCTTGGTCTCCGCTGCGTCGCGGTTAGCCTCCTAGCCATATTCTGTTGGGTCATGGACCGCATGTTCTGCGACGCGTGGCTCTCCATAGACTTCCCCTACATGCATGGAGTATGGCACGTATTAATCTTCATAGCTAGCTACACCGCTCTAGTTCTCTTTGCATACTTCAACGTCACGGAAGAAAGCCCCGAACAGAAACCCCAGCTGAAATACTGGCCAATCAACGAATTCGAATTAGGTATTCCATACATTACTATGAAACATCCGTGCAAGCAAGACAAGGATCTAGCGATTTAGTCATTTTAGTTTTATAGTCAACTTGTGTGCAGTTATTAGAAGGCTGATTAACTTGTCAACTTTAATTTGACCTAAACGGTAGCTTAAAATATTATGAAGTTGAGTTGAACGCAAAAGACATGTGGATAAATAGATCATGTTACATGTATTAAATTATGTAGATATTTATATCGACGCCAAAATATATTTTAGTATATTTATTACAGCAGTGAGTTAAGTAACAGTTTGAAATTGTTACGATATTTATATGATGAGAGAACTAATAATATTGTCTCATTAATGTGAATAGATGAATAATATTCAGCAATTACATATTGTGTTTTGGAATCTTTGAGAACATTTTGACCTACTACTTAATGTTGACTGTGATTGTTTTTATATTTTTATTTACATCTATTTTTATTCTTATTTTTTTCTTTTTTTACACTTTTTAATTTTGTTTTTAATTTTTTATATTTTATTTACTGAATATCTAAAAATATTTATAAATGTCATAAAAAATTAAATACTTTCTCAAAGAAGTCGCTCAATAAATATATATCAATTTCTTATATGAAGAAATCATAAAGTGATCAAATAGGAAGAACAGCTTACAAAGAAGCATATAATAATATACATATTTACAAAAATATAATTGTGATGTCAAATATATCTGAGATATTAATGTAGGATAGTATTAATGTGTAGCTACTTATTTTGTATACTATTAGATTGTAAATTTTAATGAGTGGTTAGTACAAAATCACAGTAATGACAATGTTGTAATGGAATGCATATGATTTACTTGGTTTGTAACACTATACGTGTAATTAATTGCATAGGAAGCATTATGAACAATTATGTGGCCATTTTATTATGTACGAGTAATTTATAGAGCTACATTATGAGTAACATCATCCTTTTTCACAATAAATCCAATTTTTGTTTTAACCTTATGATGACAACCTCGTTTCTGAGAATAGTTTTAAGGAGGTGGAGGTAACGAGTTAAATTAATGGGATAGTGGGTTATTGTGAAACTTCCATTTATTTACAGGCCAATTTAAGTGTTTTATTCCGCAATAAAAATTACTTTTCTGTGTTTGTAGTTAATGCCCATCAATACATTTAATGCCAGTATTAGGTAAAAAGTGGACACTGTCCTCTATAAATGTTGTATTTTATTTTAAAGAGAATTTGATATATTTGAAGAATAAGTTTCAGTTTATGTGCGTGTTATCAATGGATCTTATAATGAATCTCAATGTATGGCTTAATTAATAAGTATTTATGGCATGAACATAAAAGTTTTTAATTAATCTTCAATGAAATGTCACTAGTTTACCAGTTTGTTATTGACAAAGTTAAAGCCAAAAGCTAAGACTTCTGTAGTTTAAATTAGTGATTTATTTGTGGTGATATTAATTATGTTTACAAGTGATGGAATACTTAATAAATAAAATGGTGACTTTATTCCTGCTTTTTTTTCCTTGAACCTAAAATTAAACAAATGTATTTTTCATTCTGGAATGTTTAATTTATACATAATTCAACATTGTATAGTAAATTCAGATCCAATAATATTAATTTTAAATAACCTGTCAAATATATTTTATAAAAATTATTTTCTTAGTCCGAGTCAGAAGAAACATTATGTTGTTGGTTAGGATGCATGTTAGAAGCGTCAAACTTCTTCCTAGGATAGGTGCTTCCACCTCTGTATACCACGTGATTCTTCTCTGTCTCCAAGATTTTCACCTCATGGAGCAATTGTGGCTTCTCCATAACCTTCTGAAGCTGGTCCCATATGAATATGGCAAGATTTTCTGTTGTGCTCACCTAATAGAATATAATAATCAATTATTACGACATTGTTCAAGCACAAAGGTCATAGTAAAAAAAGGCTGGACAATCAGTAAATTAATGTAAACAACTGTTTAGAGACAAAGATAAATTAGATAAGTTCTGACCTTTTTACCCTTAGTATTACACAACTTATGACAATATAATTAAAAGTACATTAATTTATTTATTAATTTGTAGTTTTGGAAACTGGTTTAAAAGATAATTACCACAGATTTGAAGTATGGTACATCTTGGTCCAGGTTTTTGTGGTCAAGCGGATTCATTATTGCCAGCTGCATGTAGTGCTTGAGGTCATGGACGTTCATCACCATGCCAGTGTTAGGATCCACTGGGCCTTTGACTGTCACCAGAACTATTACAAAAGAGTTTCTATTAGAAAGAGAAAAAAAGGAAGTCAGTATTTGAATAGGGATATGGGTTGAAGAAACTTACCAACATAATTGTGTCCATGTCCATTTGGGTTGTTACATTTTCCGAATATTTTTTTGTTTTCTTCGTCAGATAAATAGGGGCTGTAAAAGATAAAATGAAAATAATTAAATTAAATATTCTAAAATATCATGAAATTAAATAAGCACTTCATTGATGGTTTATATTACATTACATTGTAGTAAAACCGCAGGCATCAGCAATTTAGTATCTAGCCTCGCCATACGGAATGTATGTCAAAAGAACTTGTTGAGTGAGCATGAGGATCTCAAGTTACTTGAAACATGCTTAGGTTGATTAAATTACATAGCAGGGAAAGTTATGTACTTCATAGAATTATTCTCACCTGTGCAACCTGTGGCAGGAACTGAAGGTTTCGCGCCGAGTAATTGATACTATCGGTAAAGGAGTTGGCGTCATTTTTTTTTCTTAAAAAGTCTTCTAAACTAAAGGAAAAATTAACAGCTACTTTCAACAGTAGCTATGAGAATACTGAACTGAACCCGACTATCGGACTGAATATATTTGACTCGGAGCACCGTTTTCGTGCTCGTTATTCTTGAAAATAAAGAAAAGATCGTGACAACAAGTGGTTCAAAAGTTTACATTTCAATTTCATTCGCTCGAACAACTTGACATTTACTTAGTGTGTGTTGCCAGTTACTCAAATAATTTCTCCTTACAATTTTCAGGATTCTGGTACTCACTCAGCTACATCCGGTTAGACTGCAGGCCGACCCCAACCAGGGGGGGGACAGTTTCCTTGACTGAGCGTTGTCGTAAAGAAAGTAGCGCCATCTTATACATGAAACGTGAAAACATGCCATATTGCTACCTATTTCACGATAGATGTCTCTGTAAGTAGATTGAAAATTAATTATTTTACTTTTTTTAACCCCCGACGCAAAAACGACGGGGTGTTATAAGTTTGACGTGTCTGTGTGTGTGTGTGTGTGTGTGTGTGTGTGTATGTGGCATCGTAGCTCCCAAACGGATGATCCGATTGTAATGCGGTTTTTTTTGTTTAAAAGGTATGTCAGTCGGGAGTGTTCTTAGCTATGTTTGGTGGAAATCGGTTCAGGTCTTCAAGGTCATCAGCTCGTTTGCTAGATGTGATAGGAATGTTACACGCTCAGTTTACTTGCAAGTATATGTGGGATCTGAAATTTGAAACACTAATGTCTTTTGGAACCACTGAGCTGGTCTGCTGTTAGGGCACGAAGGTAGGAGACGTAACCCTGAACTGCCTTTTAGTAAACCCATCGAGTTTGGGCTCGTTGAATTTGTCTTGACGAGTTCTCTTCATGTTTCTGATTGACGAGAACCTGATGCTGGAAATGGGATGTGGCGGATGAAACCCTGGAATGCCGGAATGAAACGGATAAACCGATTTATATTTTTACTGAAAATCTAGAATGTCCAAAGGTTAATCTTTATTGTTTCTCAATCTGTGCAATCCTCCCAGAGCCAGTTTGTCATGAGGATTGTTAAACAGCTTCCTTTGGCCGAGATCGCATATAGCGACCCCATCTTAAGATAAAATAAATAAAATGAAAGAAGGAAAATTAAGGAGCTCCTTTAAAAAGCATGAAATAAAATTAAATTATAAATTTAAAAAAACCCCCGACCCAAAAAAAGTACGCAATAATTATGACAAAAGGTTAAAAACCTTAAACCCTATAAAAAGCAAAAAATAACTTTTAACACTACGTAAACTAAATTTTAACGTGTCGGGGGACCGCTTTTTACCTTCATAAATAATTACATAAATCAAATGATACCTACCTAATTACAACATTCGTTTAAAAAAAACACGTATCTAAAGTAGTGAATTAGAGCGGTCCCCCGACACGACAAAATTTAGTTTACGTAGTGTTAAAAGTTATTTTTTGCTTTTTATAGGGTTTAAGGTTTTTAACCTTTTGTCATAATTATTGCGTACTTTTTTTGGGTCGGGGGTTTTTTATACAAAAATACGAGAGTATTTCAATAATTAGAAGATGATTTAAATTACGAATTCTAGTTAAATTTTGTTTTTAAAAATTCTCAATCTGAGAACCTATCTGACCTTTTTGTTAATTGGTAATAGTAACACATCATACTTCACAAGATGACCGCCATCATAACTTGCGCGTACGCTTGTCTGTGTATTTTGGTCATTTTTGTGTAATTCCTAGCAAATAAATATTTGATTCTAGTAGACCCGCTTTCCAGTAAAAAGTATTTTGTTTAATTTTCCTGTTGTAATGTATTTCAAAGCATAACAACAAGAAAATTAAACATAACTTGTTACCGGCGAACGGGTATATTGGGAACTATGCTTATGTTTATAAATACATATAAGTACGTATACGTATGTATAGCACACATATACTTTTGGTCGCAAACTCCAGATGGCGCTTCAAAGTTGCTTGCATAAAAACATCGCGAGAGGGCTCTCTTTTTCCATAGTATTATTTTACTCTTTGACCCCAACACAGTTGGGAAAAGGCTCGGAGGATGATGAATTTTCAGGATTCTATCTCAATGAGGTTTGTATCTATCATTCGCGTTAACAATATAACAGCTGCATCGATTGAGTTCAATTATTGTTAATTTAAGATGAAAAATGTGTCCATTCACAATACATTTTCCATTTTAAGTAGGTAAGTCTACCCCACCCAGATGGGCACCCTGACTTGATTTGTCAAATTGCAGCGGGGTTGCTAATTTATTTTACGGGGAAATAAAATTATTAACTATTTTATTCACTTTGGTAACAACAGAGCAAACAGTTTCTCTTAAGATAAACGCTGGATTAATCTCAGTAAGTAGACTTAACTACTTCTTAGATCACGACATAAAAAACTTCTGTTAGAAAATAGATTTATTTTTTTGGCAACTCTTCCAACGATTGACACTGACATTGTCATTCTCAAGAGGGAGTGCGGGGAGTGGGAATATCTACGAATTTCTATAGTGAATTGGACTTTGTAACCTTTACGAAAATTGAAAATTGTTTTAATATAAGTTTAAAGTTAGTGTACATATTATCGTAAAACTATATTTAACAAAATGTTCTCTCCAAGCAGCAGGCACTTGCTCTTTTCGACGCAGGTTAGTTGTTTTTTTTATAGTTTACCCTTCATAACAACCCATGTACCACGTAACTTTCCGTAGATGTTGTTAAAGTGATCCAAAGTTGCTATAATATTTATTATTTCAATAATAAACGGTGATATTAATTGTTTTACTACAGCACGCCATCCAAAAATTATTAAAAAGTAACTCATCATTTATGTTGTTATCAATATTCATCTTGTTGACTTATTGTACCTCTTGTACTTCCTATCTAATAATTATCTCCATGTATGTAGTATGATTAGAACTCCTATTATTTCAAGGCTGTCATATCTGTTGTTAAGGTGCCAAATTATTGTGGGATATAACACCACATGCCTTTTTATAACAAGACATGGAATATTGTTTACCATATTTACCTATCATTACTTTGTCTCATAGACCATCAAACTGTTAAAACATGCAGTCTTAACTCATGCTATCCTCTTGTTCCTAGTTGAGGAGACTGCAGAGCACTCTGGTGGTAGCTGAGCACAACAATGAGGTGCTGTCACCGGCCACTCAGAACACACTGAGTGCTGCCAAGAAGATCGGTGGAGATGTCGCTGTGCTGGTCGCTGGCACCAAGTGCGGCCCTGTGAGTGATGCTACTTATTACTGTGGTCCATACATTATGTTTATTTGTATTTATTTACACACATATTTTTATGTTGAACTTATGAGAACTCAATACTGGAAGATAGTGAACTTAAAATGATGAAGGTTGGGATGGCAAAACATCAATTGGATCATATTACTTACATAAAAAATATACATACATACAAAACCCAAGTCTTTTGTTACTGCTGATGAATGGTATACCTTCTTGTAAGTTTAGCTTTTGAAATAAATCTTATTATTTATTTATTCCAGGCAGCTCAAGCTGTAGCCAAAGCAAATGGAATTTCCAAAGTTCTGGTGGCTGAAAGTGACTCATTCAAGGGTCTCACCCCTGAGTCTCTGACTCCCCTCATCTTAGCCACCCAGAAGCAGTTCAACTTCACACATATCCTGGCTCCAGCTACCGCTTTTGGCAAGGCTGTTCTGCCAAGAGTAGCAGCTAAGCTGGATGTGTCACCTATTACAGACATCATTGGCGTTAAGGATGCTAACACCTTTGTCAGAACCATCTATGCAGGTATACATAATGCTTATCATTCTCTTCCGTTACTTTGAGTAAAATATTTACATGTTAGAACACATGACAATACTATTTACAACTAATCAGATCTCATAATTTAAATATACACAGTAGGTATTGAATACTAAACTTGAATACTACATTAGCCTGTGTTTACATTATTCATTCATTACCTTGACCACATACAATACCAGCTCTCAATACACTTTGCTTTACAGTAAACATTCAATGTCATTTTTGCTGAAAGTTTTTTTACCCTATTTCAGGTAACGCTGTCCTCACATTGGAAGCCAAGGACAATATCAAGGTGATCACAGTCCGTAGCACAGCATTCCCCCCAGAGCCACTAGAAGGAGGCTCCGCGGCCGTAGACAAGGCTCCTGAGGGCGACTACAAGACAGACCTTGTTGAGTTTGTCAAGCAGGAGCTCGCCAAGTCTGACAGACCTGAACTTACGAGCGCTAAGAACATTGTTGCTGGTGGTAAGGAAATACTTTTATTTGCTGTTGCTATAAGACTTGTATCTAATTGGAATAGTCCAATAGGACCACTTTTGATCTTCAGAATTTCCTTGCTAATAATTCTAGTTGGAAAACTCAACTATTTCGTATCCAGAATTTCCAATATGAAAAAATCAAATCAAAATACTCATTCAAATTGGAATTTCAATATATGACAGTCTTAGATCAGTATTAGAATTATGAACAGTACTCTTTTCTTGTTTTTTGTGTTGTCCCATACTTTGCCTACTACAGTGCAAGTGTCAAGTGCACATTAGTACCGCCAAATATAACATAAACACTGATTTCCATCACCAGGTCGTGGTCTAAAGTCGGGAGACAACTTCAAGCTGCTGTATGACCTAGCTGACAAGTTGAACGCCGCAGTGGGCGCTTCCCGAGCGGCCGTGGACGCGGGCTTCGTAGCCAACGACTTGCAAATCGGTCAGACCGGCAAGATTGTTGCTCCTGTGAGTATTTAATGTAATATAGGTACCTTATTATTTGCTTTATAAGAGATCTTATCCATGTTTGACAGAGTTGGAGGTCTGATAAGACTATAATTTCATTAATGAGTAATTAATTTGATTAATGTTCTACAATTCCGTGGCAATTGAGAATATGGTTAGAAAGAATGTTATTTGTGAGATGACGGCCAAAGAACCAAAAGAGCAAGATAGAAAAGAGTATGGAAGGAGAAAACACTGATGGTGAATTCTGTGGCAATTTTTCCCTACTAAATACAAAGCTTGTCTTGTTTAAAATATGTTCTTATTAAAATGTTTGTGTTGTTGTGTTGTAGGACCTATACATCGCAGTAGGCATCAGTGGTGCTATCCAGCATTTGGCTGGTATGAAGGACTCCAAGACCATTGTTGCTATCAACAAGGACCCTGAGGCACCCATCTTCCAGGTAAATACTCAGCTAAAATATATTATAACATAGGTAATTTATTTAATATTGTTGTATGTTTCTACCCTCATAACATAAATAAAAAAAGCATAAGTTACGTTAGTAGTCTTATTCGGTCGGTATCATACATCGTTAGAAAATTAAATATGAAATATGGCCGATAGTGACGTTATTTATCTTCTGTCAGCAAGTCAAGGTCTCAAAATTTTTATCAGCACCTTATCTTTTTCGTCAATAGCGAGCTCTTAGTGATAATGGTACAAATTATTACATTGATTAATTTGGGAAGGAAATCTGTTAAGAAATAAAATTAGTAGTAGTAAGTAATTTATTAGGGCTTATGTTTAACTGATCACCAGATATAGTAACAAACAGCAGACAAAAATAGTAAATGATCACCAAAATGAAACTCGCATTTTAATGTAAAACTATCACCAAAGTTTTAACACTTTGCTATCCTATTTAAGTGAAATTACTGCAAAATAAATCATGCGTAAGCCAAAAATAGTAAATGATCACCAAAATTAAACCACCATTTTAAAGTAAGATTATAACCAAAGTTTTTAAATTCTGCTATCCTATTTAAGCAAAATGAGTCCAAAAAAAATCATTGTTATCCCAAAAGTAGTAAATGATCACCAAAAGTAGTAACTGTTCATCAAAAAAGTTTTTACATCTTGCTATCCTGTTTAAGTAAACTGACTCCAAAAAAAATAAGTTCGGCCTGATAAAATAAATGTAATAACATTATGGGGACCCTTTTCCTGCACTAGCGTGGAAAATTGTCTATTGCATGCCTCTAAACAGTGCGATAAGAGTGTATTGAGAAACACATTCTTCTTCTTCTTTCTCCTGCCCTGTTCCCAATTTTACTTGGCATCGGCGCAATATGTCATTTTCTTCCATTTTCCCCTGTCACTCGTCATACTGACACTCACGCATGCATTGCAAGCCGGACACATAACTTAATATGGCATCATAATACTTTATTTGGTAATAAGCCTACATTTTATGGCAATCACAGTGACTTATTTAGGCAACAATAATACATTAATTTGGTCGTCAAGAGTTGGTGATCATTTACTAAATTTGGTGGTCGAATACAATTTAAAGTGAAGTCGTGACTAAAATAGCTGGTACTATTACATTTTTAGACTTTAATTTTCTGGTGTTCAGTAGATATTTCTGGTTGCAAAACTTAGGGTATCAAAGCATTTTATGGTGGTCATTATATTTGTTCCCATTTATTAGTAATACTGCTTCTAATCTACAATTTTAAAAATGAAAACTTTTTTTTTTTTTTTTAAACTTTTCAGGTGACCGACTACGGCTTGGTCGCCGACTTGTTCAAGGCTGTTCCTGAGCTCACATCCAAACTGTGAACATTTATAACTGAAGAGAGAAACACAAGCAGAATGAAGTACATAGTCTAACCTTTTTAGATGAAACTTTTTATTCTTATACCAACTTTTATACCCTTCCCTCGAGATTTGTGAAACTTTATTGTTGATCAGTGTAATTTATCATGTGTAAGCGAATCATGTATGTATAATAAAATATTGTTACAATGTTTTGGTTTTATTTTTGTGTTGGTTAGCTAGATAGATATTGCGCAGTATCAGATAGAGATTTAAGGGTGGTTTTAACTTCAATTCATAAATAAAATACTGTGTGACGATGTAACGAAGATGTCTTCGCTATTCTTTAGTTTCGCTACTCGCCACTAGATGGCGCTGAAACCGCGTTACATTTCATTTATTTTAATATATGTTAGGATTTTTGAGTGGTTTAAATTATACATTGTGCTCCTATGACTGAAATTATTTTTTTATTTTTCAGCGCCAAAAAGAACAGTATGAAACAATAAAAAAGTCGACAAAACATTTTAAAAGTTAGTAAGCAACCCTTTGATTTTTGAAATTGAATGAGTAGGGTAAACAGTAGGCAAACGTACAGTTCTGTACAGTTCAGTACTTATTTTCATGACTATTAAGATTTAATAAAGGTGCATAAAGAGCTTTTTTAGAATAAATTAGTTAGAATAGCTTTTGTTGTTATTGAATCATCAATAAATTTTCTTAATTTAAATAAAAAGAGATTTCAAACTTACTAATAAATACCTACCTATTACCTATACTTTTTAATGCCTATATTTATACCGTTTCTGTGTTTATTAATCGCGAGTTTGGTTTAAGCATTTGAAAGTCTGGTTTAGTGAATGTCTATTTAGCATTATACAGGTTTAAACCAACAGGAGGTAAGTGCACAGTCAATCATGTCAGTAATGATAGTCCCAGGGGGAGATGCGGTTTGTTCGCCGAGTGGCATTCTCGTTATCATATCTGACGGCGAGGGGCGCGGGCGAGAGGCGGGGCCCCGGCTCACCCCGCCCACCGGTGCCACGCCCGCGAGCCTCGCCGCCCCGACACATATCATTAGCATTTAGCACTATCGAACATGCCGCGGCCACCGCGCGATTCCTACGGCGATCAGAAACCTCCGTACTCGTACATATCCCTGACGGCGATGGCGATCTGGAGCTCCCCGGAGCGCATGCTGCCGCTGTCGGAGATCTACCGGTTCATCACGGACCGCTTCCCGTACTACCGGCGCAACACGCAGCGCTGGCAGAACTCGCTGCGGCACAACCTCTCCTTCAACGACTGCTTCGTGAAGGTGCCGCGCCGCCCGGACCGGCCCGGCAAGGGCGCCTACTGGACGCTGCACCCGCAGGCCTTCGACATGTTCGAGAACGGCTCGCTGCTCAGGAGGCGCAAGAGGTTCAAGCTGCACACGGATCAGAAGGACAGTTTCAAGTCGGAGTTGGCGGCGTTGGCTAACTTCAATCAGCAGTTCCTGGCGGGGCAGCTGAACGTGAGGGTTCCGCCGCTGCAAGTGTTCGAGGCGCCAGTGATTCCTAGTGCTTGTACAGTGACTGATACGGATAAGGACAGTTGGAGGAAGTCGTTCTCCATAGACAGTTTGTTGAGTAGTGGAGTGGACAGCAAGGCGAATAGTGATGTGATCGCGGATGCGCGCGCGCCGGTGGCGGCGTACCGGCCAGACTTGCTGGCTCTGCAGGCCATGTGGCCACCGTTCCTGCCGCCATCGCCACTTGAGCATCTTCAGCTAAGACTGAACTTTCAAAATATTATCGATAATTTTCATTTTTACTTGCAACAACCTTTGCACTCTGTGTAACTTATTAATTTTAAGCTAATGATGACTGTATAAAGTGCAATAGTTTTAGGTGATTCATAGATATTAAACCATATTTAATTGTGGTTTTATAACAATTGTTGTACTTAAATAGATGGTCTGTCCACAAAGATGTTCATGTTTTTTTTTTATATCGATATCGGAGTACCTAATAGGTAAATTACAGTGAGTGCATCTTATCTACAAACGCATTTGTATGATACGTCTGTCTGGCTGAGTGTGCCTATTTAGGTATATGTAAAAAAATGTTTCCATCAATGCAAGGAAAAGCTCACTCAGGTATTCTGCTTTATTTTAATTTTCACTGTAGTACTGTACTTTGTATTATTATAATTAAAATTTTACCTTTTATAATTACATGTGGAATTAATTGATAAAAAGATCATTCTAAGTATTTTCACAAAAGTTCGTTCCATCACTTTCGTCGTCTTGCTGTTCTTTCTTACCTAATACAAAATGTTTGCTAAAAATAGGATGTTTTATGTACATATTTAAACTATTATTAAATGTAAATTATTAGAAACTTAACCTATGGTATGTTATGATGTTACAAAACTGTTAAAGTTTATTTCATATTTTTAGTATTTAATTATATTGTTAATTTGTCACATCGGATTTATTGCGTTATCATCTGTTTTGTCAGTGTCAAATTAATTGTAAAGTAAGTTAAATAAGTAAATTTAATAAAATAAATTAATGTAAAATATAACTGCTGTATTTATTGGAAAAAAGCCGAAACAAGAAACATTTAATAGGTCATGTTAATATGACCTAAGTTATGACTAAGTTGGTATGGTAAATAGGTAAGTACAGAACAGATAGTTAAAAATATAAATTACCAGAATAAACATTTAAATCTAAATACTACATGATAGAGTTCTGAGTTACACTCTATTTACACATTAGCTGCCTACAATTTTCCTTTTACATAAAAATATACAAAGCTATACAAAAGACAGGTGATGTCTATGAACCAGTTTTATGGATTTTATACAATTTATACGGGAGGTTACGTATTAAACGTGTTATAAATCGCCTCCCTTAAACTCGTTTAAGCTTGAGAAGGGGGCTGCTAATGTAATCGGCGGAGTCGGCTGCCGTGACGTACACGTCATTTTTTGTTATTTATGCTCAACGCAACGGCTTGGGGCTGTTTTGGTAATTAATATAGAGAAATGGTTAAATTGAGTGCCGTTTACCCTCGGGCGTTCCCGACCCCAGCCACTGAACACTGAACACCTTTTGTGTTCATCGCCGAGTTACGACAATGCCGATGTCACCGTGACTTCGAGTGAACGGTCGGGAAAACAGATTGGTAGCGTTAAAACCCGACACCTATTTGGGTTGCATTTAATAGGTACGCACTGATTAAACTATTAATATAATAGAAGTTGCAACTAAATTGTGTAAAACCCCTTTTATGCGATAATTGAATATGACGCTTTCGAGGAAATTCATGCAATTTTAATTAGTTAGTAGTTAATTTATTATCCTGTAGGAAACCTGTAACTATTACGATACTATTGTCAATTAATAATGAACTTATTATTAAATTAGGAAGTTATTATTTATTATCTTAGTATTTCAAGAATTATTTGAGGTTAATGTTCGTTATCCTTAACGGTACCTAATCATAATTGGGAATTATATTAGTAGGTAAAATGCAGTTAAAGTATAGAGTTAATTGCTATTTCATGGAATGAATAGGTACTGATAGGACTTACCTTAAGATGTAGGAAAAGTAGCAAGTTAAGGAATAATTAGGTACCTACAAGTAATTAATAGTAAAATAAGAACGTGTGGCTACACTTGAATTAAACGGCTGATTTCTTAATATTTTAAACGATAAGTTTAAATAAAATAGTAAAAAAAGGAAAATAGCTTAGGTACAGGTAGGTATGTTTATTTGTTCTATTTTAAATGTGAGCTCTAAATTACCTACCTCTTTAGCAAACATAGGTACCTATGTAGTTGTAGATAATTTTCCTTCAAGGAAATCGTTGTAGTTCGTGGTTTTGTGCTTCTAATTCCTGTGCATTTATTATGATACTAGAGTGGCAGTAATATAGCCTGACAGGTTTCTCATTTTGTAACTAAATACTTAGTAACATAAACGGGAGTTAGACAATAATGAGGATTTTCTAAGGTTTGTAAATTGTGGTGTCAAAGCATTGTTGAACTTCACAATTTCTCTCGTCAGAATTTAAACTTACGATAAGTATTAGAGCAGATGGTAAGTCACACTGGGTGTGTAAGTATCTACAGTAGGTTTCAATAGATGTTTATTAAATCTATTCAGTTTAATTTATATTGTTATCAAATAACTACTTACCTACTTATAAAACGGTCGGTATCCTTTTAATTTTTGGTGGAGAGCCATCAAATGTTTCCACTGTGGGTGCAGCGTGAGGGAATTTCAGTATATTAACGACAAAAAATCACCATCCTTCTTTTGTAGCCCTTCATGAACCAGGGCCATTGTAACTCCAGCAGGCCTGGTAAATTGGTGGGTATCCTTAGAAATGCTATACAGAAGACAAGGCTACTAAAATTAACGTTAACAAAAACAACTTGTACGCTCGATATCTACCTCCTACAAGCCGACGCAACGAAGGGTGATCCTTTCTTCTGACAACACTTCCTTGTGACAACAATTATATTTTTGATCAAAAAACAGTCGTAGGTACCTATAACCCGTAGGTACGATCACCCTGTATCTTACAAATCGGTGGCTGAAAGTATAACGAGTGGCTCAGTACCCCAGTACATTTGTACGAGGCACAATGGGCACTTGCGGCTGCGCAGCCTATAACAAATATTGGACGACAGGCAGCTGATTGGACTCCTTTACAACGAGCACTTTTACTGCCTGCTTTACTGGCAACACCGCATTGAAACCTCTTTTGAATTACTAGTGAGTATTTTTTCGCTGTGTGTGGATGTTGGTGAGTGTGTTCAAATATTGGTGTAAGTTTTAGAAAGAATGGTATGTTTATAGTGTTGCTAAAGAAATATAAAATGACTTAAATGTCAACAAGTTTGAATAACAAATAGGTACCTACCTACCTACCTCAAAACAATAAGTTACTGTGGCTAACTTTACAGTGCACTAGTACAATACGAGTAAAAAACTTGTGTCTAAATACAATAAAAAAACCAGTAATTCAATTACTGTCACTATGATTAACATCGTTGATATTTTTAGAAATGCTTTACCTACAATACGCTGTTGACAGGCCAGCGTAACGCCCGTAATACCAACAGGCTGTCACAACAACATCAGGTATAACTCAACAAAACAACGATAACCACTACTGCAAACGCATTTTCACGGTTGGTTTGACCTACGTGATTTGTGCTCATTTTATTAGCTTGGTACTTTCACAGTGGGAGCTTTTATGCTGGTGATACGGTACCGTTAGTGCCAAAACGGCGTGGTGGCGACGGAAATCGGTTCTCACGCGCACGCACGGTGTCGTCGATGGAAAAAACCTTCCGTGGAAGACGGTAGTGATTCGTATTAATCAGCTGCGACCACCCCACAGCAGGCTCTGTCGCGCGATGATATGTACACTCAACCACACAAAGGAAATGGAACGAGCAGACGAGGTTTTCCTCGAAGTACCTAATTTACCTTTTTGATTTGCGTAAATATTATATTTTCGGCTGTGGTTATTGTGATAACAGTGAGTAATTGGGAATTTATTTTTAAAGTATACATTTCTGAAGCACGTCTCATACGCACATCATTATCCTCGTTACTTAGAATTTAATATTTATTTCATAAAATTCCTTGCTTAGCGAATATTAGGTACCTACAGATATTGTTATGAAAGTGTGTAAGTAACTTCCTCATCACACAACACATGAATCAGACAGTACCGCCCTCAATATCAATTACATTAATTAATTAAATCATAATCATCGGCCATTGCCCGGCAGCATTACAATAATTTCCTCAACAACTTCGTTCTCGCCTGTACTCGGAGAGGAAGGCAGCGCGGGCGCAGAGTCCGTGCGTGACCGATCCACTCAGCGTCAAATTCACGGCAAGTCAAATGTTTAATTTGCTCTATAAATCACGCTATTAAAAACATTTCAAGGGTGTCATCGCGGCACCGATCTCATTGGAAACGTGACGGCGAGCTGTGTGGTCGAAGCTACTCCATGTTGGTATTCCGCCTCATTGTTGGTATACTCATTGTACGAACAAGAATGTACACTCACATAGAACAAATTCAATTTGTTGAGATGAAATTGAATTAGGCATTGATGTGTGTCTTGTTATTGTGCTGCTAAGTTATAATGAAGCGCAAAATGATGGTATACCTCGTTGGATAGACTCGATTAGACGTTAACTCATTTATTTGGTAGCTTGGTTCTAAATAGGAGTGAATAGAGAACGTATTGATTCATGTGGGAACGTGTTGTGCTACTGTTTAAAGAGTTTTTTGGATGTGTTCGCATGATCTCATCGAACGTGACTTGCTACACATCCTTATAGCGGTAGCCACTTGTGTCTGTATTTACTGATCGGAATTAACGATATTGATTTGGAAAAGAATTCATAACTAAACATTAAATTGATTTAAACGTATTCCAATAAAGGTTGATAATAACGGAATACTGAATAGTATGTGGTAGTACTGCATTACACTGGTTCCTGTTTCAAAGTTACATTAACACTGAGAAATTTTGTTTTTTTTAGGTGTATGAAAACTGTTTATTTTTTAAGTATCTTATTCTATTGAGGGTTTCCATGTATTCTATGAACTTTTATTGGTTATCACAATGAACAAGTAGGTATTGGATTCTGTCTATTATTAGGTTCTGCGTTTTGTAATTACTAATTGGCCTTGGTACTTTCGCACATTGAAAAGTTATTTAAGCGACTGTTAAAACGTGATCACTAAGTCATTGTTTAGGCATAAAGAATATTTTAGTAATCAATTGTTATTTTCAGTTACAGTATTTTTAAACCAAGCTTGTGCTGTGGTGATTCATGTATGCAATTACTGGAGGTAAATTAATAGTGCTACGCGCTACGAGATGCTACGAAAATGCGTAACGCTACGGCTGATGTCAACTTATTCATACTTACTTTATTTAGTTAAAATTATCCTCATTATATTAATACACAATTATCACGCAAAATCTTTACTGTGGAGTTAGTTTATTTCTCAATTTCATATTATCATATATTAATAAGAATAAGAACCTACTTTCCAAGGGCCACCTTTGTAGGTACGTCAAGAAACTACTAATAACCACCTATGTAGTTCTATGCTGATGGTTTACTAAGACTAGCTCCATACCACATTTAGTAAACAATTATTGAATCAAATCAATACTACCACTTTTATTAGAGTAGCAGAATTCCATATTTAGATAAGAAGCAATCATACTTAGTAGGTACCTAGATGTAGGAAATAAAGTCAAAGTCAAAGGTTTTTACTTCATACTACAGGTATGTTTCATAAAAATATCATAGAAGGAGCCATCAAAAACAAAGTTATAAGGAATCGTCCTTAAACCTCGAGTTGCGTGACTCCGAAAAACTTCGGAGGAAGCCAGGCCTCAAATTAAATTAGATTAAATTGATTTATTGACGGAGGAGCGTGAGTCCTCCGTCGCTTCGTTCCGCACTCCGGCGCAACTCTAATTAATGCTATTCGATTCGGAAACGTACCGGAAAAATTAACGGACGCTGCGGCCCAATGAGATGCTTCGTGATTTGATTAAACCTCTATGGAGTGGTCGCTTTTTGTCTATGGGAAAATTTTATGCCTATTTTATTCTACTTTATTTAAAAATTTGAAGTAAAAAAAAGCTATCTAGTTTTGCTACGTAGGCTTATTATGAAGAAAAAAGCTTTGTTATATATTGAGACGGTCTATTATGAATAATGATAATTTTCATAATTGCTCTTTCATAATGTAATGGTGTCCAAAACCTTGTGATTGTTTCACCTCATGTATTCTACAAACATCATTTCAGAGTATCCATATATTTTTTACACCACATCTGAATATTTCAAAACATAAGAAATAAATAAATTTAACATTTTTTAGTCATATCGATATAACATCTCAAGCTTGTATTCATAATGATTACAATATTAGAAGCTAGAAAACATAAGGAAGTTAAGAAACATGAGTAGATTCCCCTTTTTGTATATAAGTACAGTCAACATCAAAAGTAGCTGAACAAACGAAAATTTTCAAAACTGCAAAATACCTCGTCGTCGATAACTTACCAGAGTATTCGACATTTTCTTAAGCTATATATACATATATAAGACTATTTTTTATTTTATGTAAATATGTGTACATTTTGTTGTGGTTTAATGTTCATGTTCAAAATAAAAAAAATGATTCCTTTAAAAAAAGTATTAAGAATAATATTACAGATGCATATTTTTTCTGTAGTTTACGATGTTAAGTAAATAGCGTTTGTCATGTAAAGAAATTATGACCCTTTACTTTGTTGGGTATCTTTGAAAATTGTGCTCTGTAGTACCTACTTCTGATGCTGAAAGTACTAAATATTTTCCTCATCTCGTTGGTTTTGAAAGCTCCAATGATACTTGTAGAGAACAATGTTGGGATACAAAATGATAAATTAAAATTTTGACGACTATTGTTTACTGAGAAAAGTTAATTATGTATTGTTTTCAGTAATAGGCTCATAAAACTAATTGGTTGGTGCAGCTAATTAATTGCCGAGTTATTACGAGTGTTCTGATGTAATTTAAACTTAGGGATTTCTATGTTATTAGAATTTGCGTAATGAAAACGATGATGAGACATTACACAAATTAATTTGTAATTTTTTTGGTTAGTTAATGAATGTATAATATGTATATGAATCATTTACCGTTTTTAATAAGATTTATTATATTATAAATTGTAATTTTATTTTATAGAAAAGGTACACAAAAATTACCATCTTGTTTTTTTCTGTGTCTGTAATAATTTTAATTTAGATCTGCAGTAACAATAAACTCAACATAGTGAAAAGTCATGGTGGCCTAGTGGGCAAAGAACCAACCTCACAAGTATGGGGGCGCAGGTTCGATTCCAGGTCAGGCAAGTACCAATGCAACTTTTCTAAGTTTGTATGTACTTTCTAAGTATATCTTAGACACCAATGACTGTGTTTCGGATGGCACGTTAAACTGTAGGTCCCGGCTGTCATTCAACATCCTTGGCAGTCGTTACGGGTAGTCAGAAGCCAGTAAGTCTGACACCAGTCTAACCAAGGAGTATTGGGTTCGGAGGATGATAGCGAAGGAAAGTTTGTGATAAATTATTGTGAGCCCAGCAAGGGTTTGAATAACATACCGCTTCATTCCTATCCTTTATCGAAAGAAAATTGAATGAGAGTCGAACTTTATTCATGCTTCAGGGCTTCATTTCACTTTAAGTATTACGCATGATAAGGCTATTAACCATCCCATCGACCTATCTTGTATCTTAATTAAAGGTACATTAATTAAATACCGTAAATGACTATTGAAGCCATGGGCATTAATCTGAATATGATAACGAAACCGCGAATCAAACATTAACAAGGAAGTGTAGCGTTGTATAAAAGCGGTTTATACGCGATAATTCCGATACATAAAACATTTCATTATAGGCAGCGAGGCCCCATTATTCAAAGATATTTATTCATGTCGAATGATTGCCTTTCTTTTGTGTATCGACAATGGCGTCGTCGGCGTATTCCATTTGCGCGGCACCGCTCTTGTTCGCTCGCATTGTGCACGCGAGCCGTTCTTGTTTCCCGCGCCGCTCGCTGCTCGCACGCTCGACGCTCACCTATTCTATCCAACATTAAATGGAGCCAAGATTGATGAGCTTAGACACGACCTGTGACACCTACTACCGAATGTACCACATACCCGTTTGTTTGGAATGCGCTTTATTTCACCCTTTATAATAAACGGTAATTATTGGTAGCGAGCCCATATGTATTTATGTCCGATCGGCCTTTGTCTAATGTTTGGACGAGCCCGGCCGACTAATAGGATTTTTTGTACGCGCCTGTTATATCGGAGTAGGTATTAAAATGACGTTAATTTATCTTTTAGTTTATACCGCTCCGTGAACATTAATCACCGGTCATTGAATTGGTGTACGAACTAAATTAATGTAAATTAAACTTAAATAGAACACAATATATTATGTGAGGAGATGTGTGTTGGATTCTTAGTTTAGTTACGAAACTTTTTGCGGTGTAAATTGAATTATGTTGATCGAGAGAAAAAAAACATCAATCAATAGTTGTTTGACACAGATAACAATATTTCTTATAGTAACGAGTGTCGATATCGTATTAGCAGTGAAAGTCGTCGACACAGAAAGGGGTCTAAACTACTAGGTGCATGGGAGTCATTACATCTAATTCGATTGTTTGGGCAGCGTAGATTTGGGCCAGGCGCGGTGGTTGCGCCCCTGTAATTTGTACCGTGCCGCCGCGCCGCAAGCGCCTTCTCGGAAACTAACTATTCAGAATCAGAATCAGAATCAGAATCAGAATCATTTATTTGCCAAATGTAGGTATACAAATTAGCTGGAAATAATATTTTACAACAGTCCCGATACATTTTGCCTTACGGCGTGCAAATTTGTTTACAATGTACAATTTGTTTATAATTCTAAACATACAAAATTGCTCAAACAATACAAAAAAAAATAATAATTAAAACAAAAATTAGACTATAGGTACATATTTCAACAAATCAAACAAATTAAATCCTATACGAATGTCAACAAGATTATACATATTAAGAATTCTATTACTATAGACAAAAAAAAAAATATATAAGTATTGCAAAATTTGAACATTATAATATATTATTACAATAAATCTTTGTCACTAAAAAAATCTTTAATTGAGTAGTAACACTTATCCAGGAGTAGTTTTGTCAACTTTTTTTTAAATACTGAGGTAGGTAAATCTTTTAAATACAAAGGTAGTTTATTATATACAAGAGGACCCATGGTTAAAATATTATTTTTAAGTAAAGACGTTTGGTAACCACCTGTGTACAGTTGTTTTTTATATTGAGACCTAATGGGTCCTGAACGTTGTCTTTTATCAACTAGTGATGGGAACAAGCGCTGGTTTGTCTTTACAAATAGGGCAACTTCTAGTAGATATAACGATGGTAATGTAAGTATCTTAAGTGATTTAAAAACAGGTTGACAACTTTCTGTAGATTTAAGTCCTGTCATTGATCGAAGACAGCGTTTTTGGGCTCTAAATATTCTTTCCTTCTCACTACAGTTTCCCCAAAATATAACACCATATCTAAGTGAGGAAGCAACTAAGCCGTGATATGCTGTCACCAATGTGTTAATATTAACTTTTTTTGAAAGGCTGTAGAGCACATATGCAGATTTACTTAATTTATTGCATACGTTTTCTGCATGATGTTTCCATGTCAGTTTATTGTCTATGTGAACTCCTAGGAATTTTGTTATTGTAGTTGTATCGACACATTGTTCATGGTATTTAACAGTTATATTATCTGGCTCTAGCCTCTGGTAGAAATGCATGATTTGTGTCTTAGTTAGGTTTATCTCTAGATTATTTTTATTAAGCCAGTTTATTATAGTTTTAAGTGTGTTGTTAATGTCTTTTTTGTATTCCGTTTTATTTAAGCATTCAATTATAACTGTGCTGTCATCCGCGAATAATGTCATCGGGTGATGAATTTGCCGCGGTAGGTCATTAATATAGAGTAGGAATAATAAAGGCCCGAGTACACTGCCTTGCGGAACCCCAAATTTAGTTATTCTACTCGAGGATAAATATTTGTATTCATGTTTAGTTTTGGTACATACCCTAGAAATTTCTGTATACTGTTTTCGATCAGTGAGATAAGATTTTATTAGGTTTAGTACGTTGCCTCTTATGCCATAGTTTTCCAGTTTGTTTAACAGGGTATGATGTTCTACACGATCGAAAGCTTTTGACATGTCTGTGAAAATTGCGCACACAGGATTTTTCTTGTCTACATTTTCCATGATGACTTTTAAGAGATCAAATACCGGCATGTTAATATTTCTATTTTTTCGAAAGCCTTTTTGCTCTTCGCATAAGATATTATTTTTACTTAAAAATGTGTAAATAGGTTCATAAATAATTTTTTCAATTATCTTAGAGAATACTGATGTTAGGGCTATGGGTCTATAATTTGACATGTCTTCTTTGGTATTTTTTTTATGCAATGGTTTTATGACTACAGTTTTTAGTTGATCTGGAAATGTACCTGAGCTTATACTAACATTTATGATATGGGCCAGCGGTTTGGATATGATTTCGGGGACAAATTTTATAGCCGCGGTAGTTACTTCATCGTATCCAAAACTTTTTTTATTTTTTAAATGTTTTATCACTCGTACAATATCTTGCGGTACTACTGGGGGCATGAATAAAGAATGACTGATGTGAGTTTTGCCTATTGTCTTGCCCAGGTGTTTGTCACTTTTATTCTGTACCTGATCAACAAAGAAATCATTGAATGACTCAGCAATTTGTTGTGGGTTATTTACCAGTTGATTACCTTTTTTTATTTGTAGTATAGGTTCTTGCATCTGATTGTTATTATTAATTAACTGCCATGACACCTTTGATTTATTTTGGGAACAATTAATAAGGTAATTATTCTGAGCTTTTTGAGTGAGATTTATTATTTTCTTTAGAGTTCGTGAATAATTTTTAAATATACTTTTATTTTCGCTCGAAGGCGCTTTCCTATATTTCCAAAGTAAGTTCCTTTGTCTCCTGCTACAAATCCTTATTCCACGTGAGATCCATTTTATTTTATTTTCACATTTCATATTAACTAATTGTTTAGGAAAACATAAATCATAAAATAAACGGAATAATTCTATAAACTTATCGTATGCCTCATTGGGGTTGTCAGTTTCATATACTTCTGAGAAAGATAGACATTGAAGGTGTTTTTTGAATAATATTAAATTATCTTTGGATAAGTTACGTTTATGAATGTGCCAAGAATTTAGTATGCATGATTTTTTTACTTGTATTTTTAAAATCTGTGCTGTGTGGTCAGATAATGCAAAATCTATTACTTCACTCAAACATTTTTGTCTGGAATTATGAGCAAAGTTATCTATACATGTGCCGCTTTTCGGTCGGAACTATGATACGCTTCATGCTACGAACTACTTTTACGTTTTCAAAACGTAAACATCATATGCATTAATGTGATTGTTTGATATCAAAATAATAAAGTAGGTAGGTAAATTAATGGTTAGATAATTTTAAAGCATATGCAAACTTGTGTCTCAAATACCAGTCGGTACCTACGGGGTAAGAAGAAAAATTTATAACTCAGAACCAACATGCTGGACAAAATCTATGTGAGAGGTAGAAGGAAGTTGGAAGTGTTGTACGTAATATTGTGAATCAGGTGATACTTACTTAACTTTAAAAAAAATGTAAAGATATATACTTATATCACGACACGTTAGCTGTAGAACAATTTCAGAGACAAAAAATTTATTAGTTGCTTGAAGGAGCTTCTTTCCGCAACCAGAAAAACTGGCCGAAGTATGTTTTTCACCAGGCTCTAGACTATCTGAGCATCAAAACTTAAAATCGGTTCAGTAGTTTTGGCGTAAGAGTTAGAAAAACAAACAGACAGAGTTATTTTTGCAGTCACTTTCTCGTTTGTAATATGAGTCATTTTTAATTGTAAGTATTTTGATAAATAAGTGAATCAATACCAGTTTGCATAGGAATAACCTCACATATTGATACTAAAGCTTGCAGTTAGTATTATTTATATTAATGACGTCAAAATTGATGCATAATATTAAAAGGCCAATATTACCAAAGTTTAGTATGACAACAGTAGTTATGAATGCTACACGTCATACCGGTGCGGTGGTTATCCGAAATACTCATTATTATTTATCCTGTTAAATTAAATTATTTAACAGTATTTCATTGTTCATTATTTTAGTTGGCCTAATTAATGAGATTAAATATTCAGGCATTTAATTTTAGTGTAATTTTTTTATCTGTTTATCGAGTTTTATGACGTAAGAGTAAGCGTAACCGCACACTGCTCACTGTATTTCATTTATGCATACACATACTAATATTACATATCTAATATTACAAAGCTAAAGAGTTTGTTTGTTTGCTTGAACGCGCTAATCTCAGGAACTACTAGTCCGATTTGAAAAATTCTTTCAGTGTTAGATAGCCATAGCATTTATCGAGGAAGGCTATAGGCTACGTTTTATTCGGGTTCGTGCAGAGGTTGTGAATGTTACATTTGAAATTATAATCCTACCAGCAGATAATTCTGTAAAAAATCAGAGAAAACATATTTTAATTTCTTTTTCATGCTGTTCCTGTACTTCTTTAGCTCTCTGTGGCTTCCTTTGTCTTCGATTAGCTTTCTGTGGGATCAATTGAGGAAGTGGTCCCTTATTTCAAATCGGGTAGTCACCCGTTATGCCCCTACCCGTTTTGCCCAAAAGCACGTTTTAAATTTCAACTACCTTAACCTTAAAATAGTAAACAAGGAGACCACTAAGTATTCACAATTAATAAGCACATAACATGCAAAATGATAATACAAAACTGCGAAAACCATATCTTGCACCATATTTGAGTAGTCAGCACTAGCATAATCCGATTTTTTTTAGTAAACTCTGCAAAAAACTTTTTTTTACATCTAATCTCGAAAACGCTCGTTCTATGCGCGCGAGCCAACTGACCGTGATCGGCGGGGTGGTAGTGCACCGCTCTACACTCACAGGTTCACACTAAGACGAATATACGAATATTACGAATGGCAAAGCCTACCCGTTTTAGGAACATCTCCCCTAGAACATTTTCCTGTAGGCCAAATATCTGATGATCGTTATTTTATGTATTTCTTCCTCGTAGGTCTAGTGGTCGCAAGTGCGACTGCTATGACTGATGTCTCGGGTTCGACTCCCGGGACGGGTCGAAATCGCTTTGTGGGTTTTAGAAACTCACAAAGCAGCCTGTAGTCTGGAAGTTGGTGATTGATACATACGTGCATCGGATCTCTCTCCGGTCGTGTCGGATTACCATCGCATCGGGCTATGAGAGTGAAGGAATAGTGAGTGCACTTGAGTCTCCGCAAATGCTTGTTCACTATAATATGTAATGCGCAGTTGGCTAATCTCCTTATATGAGATGTACTTTTCAAATGCTCGATCATACTATCGGCTGACTAAAAAGTGCAGTGCGCTGATACTTACTCTAAGTTTGATTTAAAGTATTTTCATTGCTACGTGCCCAATCCGGTGTACCTACTTAGTTTGAGGCTCACTTATTACTCAGTAAGTAATTCTTAATACATTAATTTTTCGACTACCTATTTCAAAAATTTGCGCGACTCATGTGCGTAAGCACGTACTTAACTCAATTACGTGATGCCAAGACCTAACTCAACAAGTATGTGCTTAGTCATTCTAATTTTTCATTTAATATGTTATGTTATACCTGCCTACATACTTACAGTCAGTTTCTTCATCAAAAGTTAAAGCCAAAGTAAAAGTCAAAGTAATGTCTAAAGTAAAAGTAACGGTTAAATTAAATTTTTCTATGAATTTTGCTGTCACTTTAGCCTTGAAAAAAACGAATTTGACCGTTACTTTTACTTTAGACATTACTTTAACTTTTGATGAAGAAACTGGCCGTTAGTCTACAAAATTTTAACAGGAAAAAGAAATTCCCAGGAACTACACGAAGAAATATTACAGATAAGCTCCACCAAATTATAACCGTTGTAGGTTGCCTAGTGGGTTAAACACTAGTAAGTTCAACTCAGTCGTGCGCGCGGCCTTATGTGTGGGTAACCCTTGTACATATACAGTGACTTTGTGTGCGTGACAAGAGGTACAGTCGGGTACAATACAGTTATTTAGGGGTTATATGGGAGTGTGTGGTGTTTAAAGAAAAACAGTTATTACGTAATTTAATGTTTATTTATTTATAATGATTATGAATCGCTACTTGAAAAATCAAGTGATGAATTTTCGGATTCGCTACTCTCCAAGATGAATTATAAATTCTGACTCCATGTCAAAATGTCTATAGTATTCTTCTTTTTTCTTTTGTACATGTCGACAAGTATTACCCCACATTCCTTCATCAATTTGACTTAAACGTTCATTTATGAGTTTCATTATTTCCGTCTTATTTTGGTCGACATTATGCGAAGCAATTTAATTTATTTTAATTCCCCACACATTTTGTTTACATTATTATACTAGATTATACCTCTTTTTACATTCTTAGTCCACACTTTTATTTATTGTCCGCGTACCCCCAGCCTGAAAATATGTAAGGAGTATGTAATTCATCTTAGATATTTCACGTTATTTATTTCTTAGATACTGTCAATGTCAATTTGAAAAGACGTATGAGAAAATAATGAAAAACTATATTTAATAATAAAAAGCTTTGAGTCGTGAATAACTAGTATTTTCGTAAACGACTGTACCCATAACAAAAAGCGGTAAGAACACGTCATGCTCGGACGACGTCACTGTCACACAAATGAAAGTAGTATATTTACAAGCCGACGCACACATAGGGCCGCGCGCAAATCTGAGTTGAACTATCTATACTCAGCTGCATCCGGTTCGACTGGAAGACGCCCCCAACATAGTTGGGAAAAGGCTCGGGAGGTGATGGAAGAGGCATAAGCTGTTTGCTCTTTGCATGAGCCATAGAGCCATACTGTCGTGGGTTCACGATCACCCATTCCTCGCCCTCTATCCGCGCTCAATACGCCAAGACTGACTTGACTGCGATTTGTTTGCGGTCGATTAGAAGACAATACCTACTGTCGGTATATATCTTGAGTACTGTGAGTTGACTTTGACTTTGACAAACGAATCTCGAAATTATATACGAAGAGACTCTTACACCAATAGTAGGGCAATTTCATGTAAAAACAAGAAAATTAATAGCTCAAAACTATAAAGGGAAATGCAATTTACATGTTAAAGCAATGATAGAGCTCAGTCAACAGCTAAAACCGCAATACTACAAGTTCTCGGAAATACTTGAATAACATTCGTAAAGGTAACACAATAACGTATGTATCAATGTAAAACAAAACGTTTGCTTGATCATAACAAAATAAATGTTTATGTTGTTTGTACGAAAGGCCGCAATTACCGAGGGCGGCGGTAGGAACGGAGCGCGCGGCCGCGGCTGGGCCACTACGATTTTTATCTCAAACGGTGAGCCGACGTTTCCATCCGCGTAATTACAGAGTTTAGGCCATAGAGTGAATTATTAGACGCGGCGCGGTGCGGTAATCAACACAATAATTGTTATTCACGGCGCTAGTGTTTGGCGCTGGTCTGCGGCGGACGGAACACAAATTGAATTTCGTACAATTGCCGTGTAACGGTCTCGCTTTGTTACCTTTTTATGTACCCATCACGTGAGCCGCTTTTTGTTTAGCTTAATAAAGAGCAATTTAATACGTTTTTTAACACGCAAATTAAATTTATAACGCTATAAAAAGAATAAGTCTTAATCCACGATAACATAAATCAGATATCGCAACAAAAAATTATAAAATACATTGCAGATTTATTTCAGTTAACGGTTATGAGATTCATTCAGAAGTTAATATATTTTTGATTATTGTTGTGCTGATTACACAATGCGATAAGAAATCTATGTTTTGAGGTAAAAGTCAATTTTACAGTGATTTTCAGGTAAAAAATGTATTCGATTTCATCTTTCTAAAAGTGGGGTTAAACTTGCGATCTGAGGTTCGCGGAACGCTTTTAAGAACACACAAGTCAGTTATTCATTGAAAATAAACTGAAAGCTTTTAAAAACAAAACAAGGAAACTACGTGGCAATTTATTTTCGTAGGGCGGCGCCCGCCCGCGCAAATTCATTACCAGCACAACCTGGCGCTTCCGTTTCCGGAGCCCGGTACTACAACATACACCCTTAACTACCATACTGCCTTATTTCACATACATTGCTGGTTCATTACGAAGCTTAGTTCGACAGGTGTGGTTTGACAGCGCAATGTAATGCATATGTGTGAGTTCGTAGTGTTGTGTTAGTGTGTTCGTGGTAGTGTGCGAGGATCATGATAGCATCGACTTGACGTGACTGCGACTTCGTTTGCTCAGCCGTTGCTTTGTGGAAAACTAACATAAACTTCTACTGTTTTGTTTTTCATTAGTTTTTTTTTGTATTTTCCGTGTAGTAGCTACAATTATGCGATGTTTTGTAACAGACCTTTTTTGGTTAATGGTTTAATAAGGCGTGTGTAGGAGTTCGTTTGCTTTTGCAAAACGATTTTGCTTTTTGCTTAGACTTAGAAGATTGAGTAAATTATTTTATTGCTTGATATGTACGAGTAGGATTTTTTCTAAGGTTAAGTTTTTTCGGAAGCTGATTACTTAATAGCTATTCTTTTTAGCAAATTCTAATAAGTAATGTAACTTGATAAAAGTACCATGTACTTCATTATCTCATATGTCAAAATTGCACTGAACTAAACCCTGTTGTGCTCGTTTTATGGTCGATATCCTAGTAACAATAGTCGAAGAAAAATCGTGTTTTCCGGCCACATACATCAAACTTTTATACCATCCATTTTAAATTCAATTTCTTCTACATCAAACAATAGCATTTCTTTATTTTTAGTTCCGAACACCTGGGTGGAAACAGGTGTGCACAGATAACATATAAGCACCTAGTTACATATAGTAAGCAATATATAGGTAGTATATGATACGATATGATATATTTATTGACGGGTTGTTCATAACAGACGTGATATGGGACTGTAAAGGTCGGCATACATAAATAACGCCCGTCAGTAAAGCACGTTGCAGGTGGAGACACGAGGCTCGTCGACCCACGCTCTAATGTCACAGCTTAACAATACCAGTGCGTCAATCAATCTAAAAATACTTATATAAAACTAATTTAAAAAAAATACGTAGAAATCATTTGACTTCAATTGATATTGGAATCAAATTATTTCATAACTGCTTAAAAAATACTAAATTCTAGAAATCTTTCAATTTACTGGAGTTTTTTAATCAAGTTCTATAGCGGATCAAAAAATATTATGTATCTAAGTATAAACAAGTATCTCCACCTTTTTAAGTCTTGGAATAAGCACGGCAATGATGTATTTCCTCATAAGCCTCTATGTAGGTATTGTTGAAAACCAAGCGGATATCATTTCATTCATCTTTATTAGTACATAGTAGTTTTATACAATGTGGCGTAAATTTTTGTTGTAAACTCAGATAAATCAAGGCGTTGTAAACAATTAAAAGTTACCTTTATAGGCAAGTTTGCCTACGTGCAAAAAGTTATCTAGTTGGTATGTGGGAAAAGCCACAAGAATATTAAAATTTAATATGATAAGGCCTTATAGGACCATGATAAGAACTTAACCAGGTAAACCACATAATTAACAAATCATATAATTAGATATATGTCCCCTTATATCGCAGTAGTAACAAAAATATTTCCTGTCTGATTACGTACTCAGAAAAATGCCATCGCCATATAGGCCGTATTTAATGTGGTAAATATACCAGGTAATTTTAATCAGTCTAGAGAACAATGAAAAATAGAATTCCTAATTAAGGTCCTAACAAATTTTCTAAACATATAATGAGGACCATTAAGAACCATTACAATATTACTCATCCCATGTTTACTCGATTTGGTAAGTTAGCTAAACAGGTCATATTATAAATGAAATGGAGTCCGGAATTACCATACCTAATTGAATGTACAGAAATTAAAGATACTTAGTCTTTGAAAATCTATAACCAAAAATTCTGCATATCACCCATGTATTCCTTAGCGACATTAAGGGATTGTTCACACCAAACGTATTGTCCGCCGCTGACTGTGAGTATACTCACTGTCTGCCCCAGTGTGAACGTCGACTCAATCTGCAGTACGCGTACTCACCAAGCCGACAATAGGCTATAGCGTACGATGCGCTACATGTGTGAACAAAACAATAGGCTCTTGTAGGTTCACACTAGATGCGTACGCTGAGCGGCTGACTATTCTACACATAAAAGGGCTCAGTATTTGAAGTTGCACTTAGTATTTTATAAACGACTAGCAGACCCGGCGAACTCCGTTTCGCCACCAGTAGATTTCGTTTGGTGCTTCTTCGCTGAACGACAATGTCTCGTGATTTAGTTGGATCGCCAACAATAATTGCAGCAACATCATTAACGGTGGGTGCATTGAATCTTCGCACATGTTCACCTGTTGGGGTACAATCCGCTCTTATGACAAATTTGTGCGTATCCGATGGCATTCGTTCCAATGCTGTTTTGAACATATTAACCACAGCATTATTAGCGTGAAAAAATGCTTGAAACTGTTCAATAATTCGTCTCTTTAACTGTTGTGCTCCCTGTATATTGCACCGCACATTCAACTGATCCACCATTGACGAAATGAAATGAAATATATTTGCAGAAATTGATGCGGTTCATCTGGTGTTGGCACCATTGAACCATGCAAATGATATACTTATTTGTCCTTGTATCTGTAATTGCAAATAATCATTAAAATTTGTTGAAGAATACGTTGTAAATCGTTTGATGGTGTAGTGTGTGGTGTATATGCAGTTGTTATGTGTTGCAATTCATTGTGTTGGTGTGAGTGATTGGTTATGTGTGTTGTATCTTTTACCTTGCAAGTCGGCATGAAGCCGCCTTCTCGAATGATATTAGCTCCAAAGGAAGTCATGCGAAAGCAGTTATTGTATTCAAGGATGTGTTGAAGAAAATGGCTGGAATCGGGATCACTTCCATCGAACAATGTTTTCAGTGGCTGTGGTGGTGTAAGTAATGGATCCAGTTTGACTTTTCCACTTGCGCAGCACAATCCAGCCGTTTCTCTTTTGAACTTTAACGCATTGCAATATCGGCATATAGTCGTCATTCGTCCAATATCTAAATTTTCATCATCACTGTAGTTTGCAGTGGGATCATATTGGAATGCCAAGCGATTGTATGATGCCAATGATCTTCGTGTGCTCACGCGATGTCTCAATCGGTCATTTTCTCTTATTATATTTTGTCTTTCTTCGCTTAAGTTCCTTGAATACACTTGTTGCTGGCTTGCATGTCTTGTGCGGCGGCCGATGCTCGCACGTCGTTGTCTAGGCATTTTGGACAATGGACAGAGTGTTGAATTTAACCTCAAATGCACGATCCACATAATTTACACTGAGCTTGAATGAAATTAACTGAGCAGAGACAATGAGTAGCTGTCAAACACTCGGCGCCATCTACTTGAAGTGTTGGATATTGGTTTGTAGTACATGCTATGTATCAGAGATGGCGCTGTATGTGAAAAACGATTTACCCACTTTTCTGTTGAATTATTCCTGATTATTCCTGAATTTTCTTTACTATAAACCTCACGGAGCCCGAGACCTTTCCAACGAATGCAAAACCGTGGAAATCGGTTCGTGCGTTCTGGAGTTATAGCGTCAGGGAGGAAAACCGGACTTATTTTTATATAGTAGATAAAACTAGCGTAATTTTTTTTTTCCAATAAGACGTTTTACTGAATTTCAATTAAATGATGCGCATTCAGATAGTTGCCATTTGCGAAGCTCTAGAGGAAGACGAAAATAATAAAAAGAAGAGATTGTGGGTACATCCCTTAAATTTGAAGAGATGTTTTCTTGGTCAATTTCATACTTTATATTTCGAATAGACTTTATCCAAATAAGTTCAAGAAATATTTTCGTATGACAGTAAAACATTCGATGAGTTACTATCTTTAATACGTTTAAGTTTATATAAAAGGGACACTAATTATCGACGTGCTGTACCGAGGCGCGGCGGTGCGTACGCGGCGGAGCTGCGCTATTCGGCAACTGCGTCCGCGTAGCCAATCCGCGTCCGCCGTGCATAGTCGCGTAGTAAAATAAGCGGCCACTGAGAGTCAGCTTCAACAGACGACGTAACAGCGTATAGTCGGTTCGGTGTGAACGACAATTTCAATATATATGGAAAAGCAATAAACTGCGTAACGCGCGCTCACAGTCAGCGGCCGACAATACGTTTGGTCTGAACGATGCCTAATATTAAATGAAAGTCCGGATTTTTTTTCCTGGAACAGCTGGAACAGCTTAGGTAAAACACCAAGATCGATTAGCAACCAGTAACTCAGGAATTACTTAAAACCTCCTTTTTAGCAGAAATCGCAGTCAGCATTGTATTCTGTAATTACTAATGAGTTCGTAAACGCATTGTGGTTTCACCAGCAAACAAAAAAGTTAAACAGCCGATTTATGACTTATTGCACATTGCACACTTTTAGCCGACTTACAGTTTGTTTGGGGTTGTTGATCAGTGTGAGTATGAAGATGGAAGACCATTACAATGACAAGGCATTTATCGGTTTCAGACCGACTGAAAACACAGGTTGGAATCAAGATTTCCTTAAAAAAAATCGACTGTTTAGTTTGCAGTGTACGTGAACCTACTCTAAGGTTATCAAACGTTACAAAGTAAACGTAAAAGGTAGGTAACTATGTGTCAGTTTAATGTGGTTTTTCCCGGGTTCAGAAAGATTTGAAAAATCCGTAATTTCAGGTATACATACAGTCATTGATGCCAAAACAGGCTATCAAAGTTTTATTACTTAATTTGGTTTACTTAGTCGATGATTCAGTAACGAGTAAGGACAACTCTTAAAGTTGTCATGTTGGTTATTCCAAATATATAATATACAAGTATGAAGTAAAGCATGGTCTAAAGTTCAATGATAACAATTTCCTTTAAATTAACAACACATAATATTACTAATTCCATGATTAACAAGCCAAGAAACAATAAATCTCCTTAGTAATTAAAACAAAACTATTAATAACTTGTAGAATTGAGTAATTGTACCTTTTTATTCTGTGACTCGGTACTCGCAATCTCTTGATATGTAATTCAATAACAATAATCGGATTCTCTTTAACGCCGACAAGAGGCGTATGCCTTACAGTAAGAATCATTAACTCAGGTTACTCACATACGATTTTAACCTTAATAAGAAAAGCAATAAGACTGATTTTCGCTCGTGAAGGTCTTGGCACTTATGGTGAATCGAAGAGCTATCTATTCGGTAATAGGCTGGTTTGGTTGAGCTTACAAATAACGAATCGTTACGAGTGTTGCTCCATACTTTGTACTCTCTGGTCCATTGTTTCTATGCACTATTAATAGACAACTCTAGAATTGTTTATGTAATTATAGAGTTGGGGTTCATAATTAGAAAAGTGACTTTTTAATTTTATTTCCAAAAGTAATTTGATTAGCTAATTTAAATATGGGACATATAACAGTCGAATAGTAAATCGATTACATTGGTAAATTGAATTTACATTGCAATATATTATTAAATTAGTTTAGTGTTTACTATTCCATTGTATGAAGTTAAAGGTTTCAAAAATGAGTATGTAGACACAAAAATTATTTATTACCAATGCAACTTATATTGTATAAAATCGAGAGCAATCTAAGAGGGGGGATACCTACGGGCCGGGTTCCGCAGTCTCCCCGCCATGTAGGCGGACACCACCGCGAGATATCTGTACCCGGTTATACATACAAATTGTGATCTCGTCGACTTGCAGATGCAAGATAAGAAGCAATTAAGCGCCCATGAATATACGACCCCGCTGCGCATCCCCTCTCATACATTACCACTTTTCCGAGGCCGGTTAATAAATAAAATCTCATATTTGCGCTCGCTCTGCCCAATGATATATAACGTTTGTTAATTAGGTTATCTCCCCGTCGGCATCTTCAAAGGGCGAAGGTTTAAAAGGCTCGTTGATATTAAAAATGCCGCTTATAACTTTTATCATAAATCACCCTGTGGCTAAATCGCGAGGGCGCGCGAAAAAATTCGATCTACTTGGAACAAAAAATATGCAAGTAATGACGAAAGCACCCTGAGAGCTTTTTTGAGTAGCTGCGGACTTGCTTAGAATTAATTGTGTTGAGCCCACTCAATAGCCGCCTTGCCACTAAAATATTTATCTTGTAGTGTAACTGCGTAATACTTACCCGCACTATAAGAAATTACAGGACAAAAAAAACTAAAACATTGAATGACGTGCACATAAGCACGTAGATTTTTTTTATTTCTAGACTAAAACTAAGGAAAAATTAAGGTGTAAAGCGATTGCGTAGCATTTAAAATAGGTTTTAGAGGAAAAATGAAATATGTGGTTTTGCGGTCACATTTAATTGCTTAAAAAACATTTCATTGTTACCTTACTTATTACAATATTATACTAGACATAAATAATCAAAACATCGCAAGTATCTGGGTTCTACTTTTAAACAACTTTGCCCAAGGAAGATGCGTACAGCCTATATGTCGGTATGTATTAGGCTAGATATGTCTGACAAACGGTGAATGTGTAGCCACCAGATTTTACTCATGTGGTCACTACTTAGCCACGAGCCACTTTACCTTAAACAGTATAAATATGAGGTATTAATGATCATTCAATACTCTTAAACGCAGTACCAAAGTATTCAGAGAACATTAACGAAATGTTCCCCTGTATTTTCGAGATTGTTCCCGTTGTAAAGAGACCGGCGAACAGTTTAATGAGTCCCAAGAGGTCTCGTCGAAAGCAGAGCGTGGGCTCGTGATTACCATGGGCCCCCTGTAATAATAAAACATCGACAAGCCGCCTTTATCGAGTGCCTTCTCGATAAGCATCCGTGACGAATTCGCACCATTCGAGCGAGCCCTCGGACCTACGATACTCGTGCACATGGCCGTTAAACACGTTATTAAAACGACTAATAATACACCATCAACAACCCAAAATATGTCTTATAATTTAAGTTCCAAGATTTATTTTTGACACCGGCGCGTCATATTTTATTCTTACAATTTTGAGGGAAAATGACCGAGATATTCATATCGATACAATTTTAATTCCAATTATAATATAACCACAGCGGCTTATCGTCATTTTGAGGAAGTTCTTGGGTTGAGCAGTTTTTATCCTGAATACTACGTCACGGTTTTTACTGCAAAATTATTGCAACCTCGATAACAACAAAGCGTCATTGATATTATTTGATAAAATTAATTTGAAATTATATTCGGAAATGGATTACCTATAGAGAAGGCGGTCATAGCTGATTTGATCCGATTATTCACGATTTCAAAGATGAATTTCCCCAGAAGGTGAAATTTCGCTAGTGAGACTGATTATAGCGGTCAAACGGAGAAAAGTGGCGAACTAGTAAAAATAATGACTTTCATACGGAGGGTAGAATACATTTGTTTGTTTGTTGATAAAGTTTTGAAAATATATTTCTAGCACATTCATCTATGAAAATGTGGCTTCTTAACTGTTTCTGATTTTTCTCAACAACGTTCAATATTAGCACCGCAAATTCGGCCCGGTAGGTTTCTAGTTTTATATTTTATTTCAAAAACTTTTCATAGGTAAACTCCGTTCATGTAGGTGTAAAAATGGACAAAATAACAATTTAATAATGTTACTATAGTAAAGTTACGATAGCTATTTTTGTCAGGCCTGATTACATTCCATATGTAGTCAGTTAGATACCATAGCTCTATGTATAAAATTAAATATAGTACAAATTGTTTGTCATATTTTTAACAATACCTGCCGAAACTATCATGTTTTCCTTACAGATAAAATTTATTCGACAGTTGGCTAATCGGTCCTCATTGGACTAATGATAACTTTAGAGAATTTAATCAAGTAATTGATCATTTGTGTATTATTATTCTATTTTAAACGTATTTAGAGGAATGAAAAAAAAGACATGTTGCGCCGACCCCAAATGACTTGGGAACAGGGCAGGAACATGATGATAATTTTTAATGTATTTAGTTAGATCATCATCTTTTGTCCTTATCCCAATTTTATGAAATTATTTCCAACCATATCGTCTTTCACACAAAACAAGCAAATTATGTAAATACAATAAATAAATCATATTTTGCAAAAAAAAATCATAAAATAATTTTCAGGCATAGAAAATGAAACTGCATCAATAGATGCCTATTAATTCAGTCCTAACTAAGCTTTTACAAAAACCTATAACCAAGTTGCGTTTGCGCATGCAGACGGATGTCACCGCCATGTTTTTATCGGCGATCATTCACCTCCCAATCATTCACGAATTTGGGAAACGGTATAACAATAAAAAATAATATAAAAACGATAGTTCGTGATCGATGTGACTATTAACGTTTTTGCTTTCTACAAGTCAATAGTGAGTCCAATCGTTGGATTGGACAATTTAGGTTAGATTAGCATTCTTAACAACACTGAACCACGCAACCAATTAGAATATTATATTTAATTAAATATTCGATTAGCACTTTATGGCCGCTCAGCTTAACTTGAGTGCGATTATGATAATATTTTAATGACTAGAAAGGGAAACTAGTGTTGCTAGAAACCGCGTATTATGACAATATTAGGAGATTATGCTTTTTTGAAAACAGGAAGCTACTTAATTTGTCTAGTTTTTAATATTTTGTTCTGAATTTTCTAATATGATTTCTATTAGGTTTTAGTTAATATTTTTTGAATTGTAAGTTTTACAACCTGTAGATATTTATATCTACACATACAACATAAGAAAATGTAAATAGGTATGTAGAAAGAAAACAAGTTTTATTCCAGTAAAATTAATAGGTACTGGGTTATAAGACACAAATTATGGCATTCTATAGAATAAAAAAAATACTGGTAGAATAGAATTAAAAAAAAGTACATTTAAAACATTTTTCTTTTCAAATTAATTATGTATTTAAACTTCAAGGTTAGATTTTCATATCAATACTCGTATAGTCTAGGTTATAAACTGGGCTAGTTACAGCTTTTACTACTGGCGAATATAATACCCAAATATAAAAAATAAAACCGGCCTATTAAGTAGTCGTAAAAGCACAGTTATAGTCGCAGTTATTTGATATTATATGATTCAGTCCTTGGGTATTATATTCTAGTTTCTGTTAATGATCTTATTAGTTCTCCCTCGTTAGTGACCTATCGGATTTACTTTTACCTAGTTAACCTCTAATTGGGTATTCTTGTAATATTTTCTAGAGCTTTCAAGGTTTGTCAGGAACTAGGAACTAGGTATTGCTTTTTTATATGGTATCAATATTTAAATACGTTGTTTTTAAATACTGGAATATATTTTCCTTGTGAAAAAATAAACGAGACTTTTATTAATACCTCTACTATTTATATTGATTACTATTATTATACAGTTAATCTAGCTTAAAATTACAATGGAAAAGGAAATTTAATAACATTCATTCATTATTAAAGCAGAGTATAATTCAAATCTCTTATTCTGTATCATCGTAATTTACATATGCTAAATAAAAAGCGGTGTCATCACAAAAGATTTTGGAGGCAATATAAACATAATATCAATTTAAATTCCTTGTTAGTGGAGCGAAAGCCGACATCATACCTGAAAGTGCCGAGGCCCCATTGGACGAGGAGCGCGCCAATCGCGTGCGCGCTGCCGGCCGCCGCATCCGGCCGGCGGCGGGCGGGCGGGCCGGGCCGCGAGCTCGCCGCGCCTCAGTTCCTCTCCACACCTCGCTTCGGACTGACGCGCTCGTACATCCGTGTGTTGCATACTTGCTTATATTCACTTGTCCTCCTGGACATTCAGGGAAGTGACAATGCCGCGACCCTCACGTGAATCTTATGGCGATCAGAAACCTCCGTACTCGTACATATCCCTGACGGCGATGGCGATCTGGAGCTCCCCAGAGCGCATGCTGCCGCTGTCGGAGATCTACCGGTTCATCACGGACCGCTTCCCGTACTACCGGCGCAACACGCAGCGCTGGCAGAACTCGCTGCGGCACAACCTCTCCTTCAACGACTGCTTCGTGAAGGTGCCGCGCCGCCCGGACCGGCCCGGCAAGGGCGCCTACTGGACGCTGCACCCGCAGGCCTTCGACATGTTCGAGAACGGCTCGCTGCTCCGGAGGCGCAAGAGGTTCAAGCTTCAGAAAGGCGAGAAAGATAACCTGAACGCAGAATTAGCCGCGCTGGCCAGTTTCAACAGAGCATTTTTGGCAAGACAAGCAAGTGCACCCCCGCCGCCTCCCGCCATGCCAACCGCCAGTTTATACACTCCTCCACTGTGTCCACAATTGAGTCCAGAGCCAGCAGAACTACCTGAGGCAGCAGCTATTACAACGCTGCCGCGTGAAAGACCCCGAAGAGCGTTCACAATCGAGGCGCTGTTGGAGCCGGACCTGCCGCGGCTGTCGCCGTCGCCGCCGCACCAGGTGCTGATCCCGATGCCGCGCATGGAGAGCGCGGCGTCGTACGTGGCGGCGGCGCAGCGCTACCACGCGGAGCTGCTGGCGGCGGCGCACGCGCTGCGCCCCTGCTACCTGCCGCCGCCGCCGCTGCCCGTCGCCTGACATCAGCCTCACTCCAGCTGCTCCAATGTTTCGTGCAATGTTAGATTGTAAGTACACTAGTATTCAACATTTTGTAGACCGTGATTGACGTGGAACATTCTTTATAATTTAATTGTTAATGTTTTGAGTTCTTCATTTGTGTTCTTGCTGGAGTCTTCAAGAGTCACCAGTCCAACTTATGGTTTCCTACTTTATGACTGTAGTAGGAAGCAGTGATGACATACCCTTAACGCATTTAGTATAATGTATAACTATTTATTATCCAAAAAGCGTGATACATGGAGGCTTAGTAAGATGGGCCTACTGTTGAACATTCCGCAAATGATTCACCGCAGGTAGAGCGGATCAATATCGTGTTTAAGTGATCTCACTTTAAGGTTAATGTAACTATTGATTAGAGTTTGAAAGGTGTGAAAAACAGTGGTTCAACATAATATACTGTAGCAATAAATAATCGTGAGAAAGTGAAGTAAATGATCAAGAGAGCAACTAAATGACAAAATTACAAATACTTAGGTACATTGAAAAGTCCTGTAAATTATTCTCAGTTTATAATTTTACATATTCTCTCTTACAATTCTAATCAGAAAAAATCATATTATCTGTAGTTGTATAGTAAATGTAAAAAATATAATAATTGTTGTATAATAGCTAGCGTAGATTAAGATTGTTATTTATTTAGTGATGAGAACTGAAAATTTTCCTGTGCATAGATTAGATCAATTATTTGTGTAAATATTGTTTAAATTGTTATGACTATTGAGTAGGAATATTAAATGCAATTCATTATACTTACTAGTTTCATTTCTCCTAACTTTCGAATTTCATTTACTGGATATAACAGTTAATATAGTAACTGAGGAGTGTGGTAAATAAAATTGGGTAGGCTAAAAATTCTTCGTGTGGGGTGAAGGAAAAAAGTGGTAGAAAATTGGTAAAAAGGGATATTCCTGGTGGTCTTTTTCACGGTGTAACGCGGCGCGTCGGACCACGGTTGTGGGGCCATTAGCTCCCGATATAGGCCTGCAATGTGCTGACTCATCGCTTCTATCCACAGGCTTGTTACACACTATAATGCGCTTTATAGGCCTGACCAACATTTTGACCCTTTTTCACAGTGAAAAACCTTTAATCTAATGAAAGAGGATACAATAGAAAGGCTCCATTCTTCGGCGCCTTTTTGTGGCTTCAATTTATGTAATTAGGATCGGGTTAAACGGGGCAATAAAACATTGATGTTGTTTTGGATATTTTATTTTTGGGAGTAAAGTTGAAGTTTTATAGGGTTTTTGAATTTGAATCTCATTTTAATAATTGCATTACTACATGCATTATAAAATTATTGAATACATACCTATGTACAAATCTACTTATTTCATGTGGTATAGTTATGGTGGACACTTTAATTTCATCCCAATTTCGGCCTCTGAAACATGTAACCTACCCGTACACTGCAGACTAAAACAGTCACCCGATGGCAGGAATTATTATTTGTAAAGAAAATATTGATTTTAGTCAAAGATTTTAGTCAGTCTAATCCGACTATATATTTGATCTTTGTAATGTGCGTATAACCGTTCAACTTCGGCAACTATTAGCCGACTAAAAGTTTGCAGTGTGCGCCTACTGTTAGGTCAATGGAAATGCGCAGTAGGTATTCAATACCTGCACCTACTTAGGTAAAATAACACACATTAACTGTAACACCGACATTAATTAATTAATATCAACAACATAAGAGTATTATTACAAATTGTTTTAAAAAACCGGCCAGGTGCGAGTCGGACTCGCGCACGAAGTGTTCCGTGCCATATTTATAAAAGGGACAAAAAAATCACGTTTATTGTATGGGTGCCCCCCAAAATATTTATTTAAATCTAGTTTTCAGTATTTCTTGTTATAGCGGCAACAAAAATACATCATCTGTGAAAATTTCAGCTCTCTAATTAGCACGGTTCATGAGGTACAGACTGGTGACAGACGGACAGACGGACGGACAGAGGAGCGAAAACAATAAGGTCCCGTTTTACCCTTTGGGTACGGAACCCTAAAAAATGATTATTCCCTCGATAGACTGGCTCGTGGCGAAAAAGAGCCCTAAATTGAAGAAGTGGTCAGCAACAATGTAACTACGTACTTAGGAATTCTGCTTTCACCTGCGACTCAATATTACATTTACAAGAAAAAATACTAATTGAAACAAATAGCGTTTTCACACTAGTGGATTTTTGTATACGCTTGATATGTTCTTGTCCATGTTTGATCTAGGTACAATAAAGAATATTCTATCTATCTATCTACATTCCGAGCGGAAAAATCTAACGCGTGGTTCGCGGCATTCTTTGTAGTGTTAGATTTCAATTCTTTGCTTTCAGAGTCAAATTAGGTATTTAATTAAGGACCGATTTTTCTATCAACAGTTTCAGTTAACTTCTATCCGAGGAATGATGGGCGGTTTGAAATATTAATTTTCTGTACCAAAGATGACATATAAATATATACCTACTTTTCAGACCAAAGTTTTCTAGCAATTGAAAAATTAGCCCTTATGTCTTTACAAGCACCAATGAATGACAAAGATATAAGTAAGGTTGAGTCTAGTTGTGGATGGTATGTAAGGCCGTACAATAAACCATTTACGCCAATTACGAGTGGTGTCGCTCAGAAAAATCGTGAGGAAAATCCACTAGTGTGAAAGCGCACACTTTCGACCACTACCTGTACTTCATTATTTATTTATATACATTTGGTATGTTTCCTTATTAATTCGATATGTGACGCGAATTGGTCTGCCGGGGCCATGATAAAATATTATCCTGTAACATGCCACAATATAAAGTAAAAACGGCAATACAACAAAGTAATATAATACAAGTAAAATGTTAAGGCATGTTTGGATTAATAATAGAGTATAGATACCTATTTTTAATGAAAGTAAGAAAAAGTTGCTTTTTTATTTTATGTTATTTAAAAATAGGTAAGCCATTGCACGCTGCATTTATTCAGTTATCATTACCATTTCATTGTTTCATTTATTTTTAAACTTGGAACTGGAACTGGACTGGAAACCGACCCCAATATAGTTGGGAAAAAGGCTCGGAGAATGATGATGAATGATGATTTATATAAAATAATAATTCGTTGACTTCATAAAAATAAAGTAGGCTATAAAAAATAACATGTATATAGTTACATTTTTAATATTAAATTTTAAAATTAACATTTAAAAATATAAAAATAGTATCCAACAGGAAACATGGTCCAAGCTACCGGCGGTCAGGGCTCCGTGGAGAGAAACTCCCTAACCATGCGTGTCGTGTCGCTTTCATCAAGCGCTTGATCTAATCGCCTAACGAGTCCTTTAGGTGTAGTCCTTTAGTCGAGTCTCTTGGCTGAAACGACTGTCGGCACAAAGATTGCAGTATCCACATGACAAATGTTGATGACCTCGTGAACTAAATAAAGACTTTATATACCTATATATAAAAAAAATTCTAGTTTGATAAGAACCTAAAATTTATTTCCTATTTTCCAGTTCCCGGGAAAGCCTAGAATATCGAAATTATTTGCTGCTGAATTACTCATGTAGGTATATAAATTATGTTATTGTCAATTTTTACAATAGCATTGGAATTCTGATCTCTACCATCAGCTATAGGTATGGTATGAACACTAAGCATATTTTTTTGTTCTCATAAATCATGAAAATCAGTATGAAGACGAATTAGTAGTAAGTACATTACAAAAATCAAGTATTGTCTTTATCAGACCGATTGAAAAAGAAATTAAGATTTTCTTTTAAAAAAAGTGGCCAACCATCGCGTCAACTGTCGACCTTTGTAGTTTGCGGTGGGTAGATATTCTAACTTGAGAGAATCAAATGCTGAAAATAATTACGATTTTGATTTCTGGCATTAATGTTAATATTTTCGGTTATTTTCCTTTACCCAGTTGTACCATTATCTATCTTTTTGTAGGTATATATCAATACTTACCTATATTTTTTTTACTTTCAAATAATTTGGAGTCCTTGCATACTAAGTTAATTTAGTGCATGTTTAATAGATCTTTTCTAGAGTATGTAATATTTACATAAAGTAAATGACGGAAACTAGCACGGACTCTTAAGTTCTTTTTGAGTTAAACCTACAGACTCATGAAATAATTTGTAGTAATGATGTAATTTTTTTTTATAATTATTTAATAAACAATAGCATATACCTCTACAATGTTGACTTTCGGACCTCAAATGTTCAAAAGCGTTTCAGCCAAAATTAATTAAAAATACTAATTGTTTCCTTTTTATATAGTGTTTTTGAAAACTTAAAAGATAAGTTGTAGTCTTAGAAACCTAAAGTCTTGACAATTTAAAGCTAAGTATTCTGTTCTTGTTTGATGATAAAAAATTAATAGGATTCTAAAAATTTTTCTTCATTCTAAAATTTATTTCAATAACTAGGTAAACTAAACTAAATTCAGGACGGTATTCCGGGAATCCAAAGTCAAAGTCAAATCATTTATTTCATTTAGGCTTTTACAAGCACTTATGAATGTCAAAAATTATAAATAAGGTTGATTCTAGATGCCCATTCCAAAAGTAGCTTCCTAAGGAGAAGAACGGGCAAGAACCAACCAAAGCGCGTATCTTCTATTGAACATTTTTTTTAACAATATTAAGAGCGTGAGCTCTCTTAAACTGTCGGCTGGCTAAAAGTTTGCAGTTTACCTATTAACGTACGTACTGTTTGTTCGGGCTCTTTATTATATTAGTATACAGATAAACACTTTTACGATCTTCTGACATTAAGCTTATACGATTAAAAACAATTAAAAACATTAACGACATGCAAAAAATAAAATGCCACTGGCTTAGATCACCTGTAGGGGTACGTTATGGTCATTAAAATGGGTAAAACAATAAATGATATCATTAATGTAAATAGACAAACGTGATATTTATAAAATGCGAATATTTCGTGTCTATCGAACTTAAAAGAAGAAACTTGCCCACCTGCGTAGCCGTGTACTTCACAAGTTATTTTCGTGGAAATGATAAAAAATAAAAATAAAGCTACAACCCCGGCGAAAAGTAAGCGTGACACAGAGTACATAAGCGTCAGGGTTCATTAAGTCACATTAAATTATTCACTTATTATTTGTCATTTGTTTATATTGCACAATTTTATTTGACCACAGTAAAATTGTATGATGATATTATTAGTGTCTACGTTATTGCTTCTTCTTTTTCTGTGTAGCCTTTCTCAGATCTTGACAACATCGCACTTCTTAGAGCTGTAGGATGGTTTAAAAGAAGTTACCGTAGTCCACGACTACGAAAGGTTGTTGGTTTTGCTCAGTTAGTACCTGACACTTACACACGGTGGAAGAGGTGTTGATTTCACATTAAAAATTAATATTTTTCTATTAGCGTAAGTGAAGCCTCCAGTCTTCAATCTGCCCCGCGGATCGAAACAAATTCTAGCATTAGGGGATGATTGCAGCTACGTCGGGTGAGACTCTAGGTTAAAATCTTATCCAGTTGTGCCCTACCCTAGAATCGCCTATTGAACAACGATATTAAATAAAAAAAAAACACTTTCTACAGTAGCAATAAAAAATTAAAAATATTTTCCTGCAACATAGAAAAAGTCAGATAAAATACTTAAAAAAGGAATAGGACGGATAAAACGACTATTACTAAATTAAACATGGCTTTTAAATAGCTTTTTCCTCCTCTTTGTTCGAGGTGTTTACTTACAAAGTTTTTACGAACAATCTAAATCACATAAAAAACAATAAATATTTGTAGAGGCAGCTGTTCGGCCAGATTATTACACGAACCTTAAATAATAATCGTCCTCTCTTAGCACTTCTGTTGATGTTTTTGCCCCGAACACCTTTGCATGCAACGCTAGGCTATAATTTCGAAATTAATATCTAACACATTGTGCCTATCCGTCCGTCCCTCGATTTGCCGTTTTTATAGCTTTCCCGACACCGTAACTGCTAATTATATCTGCCGCGGCATCGCCTCGAGCCTTTCCCGAATTTATCGCCAAATCAATCTGGACTTTAATCCCTTGATTTAGGGTCCAAATCAGCCCCCATTTATGTTTTAATCAGCAATCTGGGTTAAATGTGAATTCGCTACGGAATTTTTGGTCCTTCACATTTACCTAACGATATCCGCTTCGAATTTGTACAATAAGCACTTTGGTTGCATTTTAAGTGCATAGGATGCAATTATACAATGTGATTATTTGATTATTTTTATTTTACATAAAACAACATAGTTGCTAATTAAGTAACTAAAATAATCAAAGCATGACCGATTTTCGAAGACTGAATATAATACAACCATGATCATACCCTATGGTGGGATCCTTGATCTTGAATCTTTTATATAAATTAATTTGCAGAGCAAGATCCAGTAACTGCCAGATCTACTACATTTCATAAATAAAGGCTGGATATTGTACATCACTACACGCTGTGATATGGTGGTGATATAAACAGATTTGGTACTACGAAGTTGGACTGCTGCTACTTGGTGACATGGAAGGACTTGGGTAGCAAGAAAAGCCTAACCTAAGCCAACCAGTGTCCTTTTTCCGAGAATTAAATTAATTACAAATAACTATTACTTATGCTCATGCAGTTATCCATTAACAAAGTCTCTGAAGCGTGTAAGGAGGTAAATTTTATTTGCCGGACGTATCTTCAACATTTCATGTCTTAAATCAATTTTACTGAATGCTAAAAATAAATTTACTTGCATAGATATTCAAGAAGAGTGATTGTAATTCAATTAAAAGATATATGCATATATTTTTGATTTCATATTCCAAAAAATTATTAGATAACATAATAAAGCGTAAAGATTATCAAAGTTCCATTGTCCATCTTAATACATATCGATATAATATCAATAGATGTGTGACAACGCTATCAATCGGCCAATAGAGTAAGAACAATGTCGTCATGGTGATCAAGGTGTCGGCCTATTGTCACCGGTGTCGCTGTGTCGGTGAATGGGTGTCGGCGAATGTCGGCGTCACGGCGTCCCGTCGTGTGGTTCCGGCGATTGTATGAAAGGCACGCCCCCAACCCTATGCTTGGCCGAAACCTGATACAGACCTTTTTATAATTTGTCCTTGTTTTGATTATGTGTTGTCTTAGTGTGAGTGCGATGGTGTTCTTATTTTGAATTCACTTTCATGGCACCATAAAATTGAATGAATTGTTATTGGCCGTAAACAGCTATGTAGGATCGATTAAGGCTGTGTGGATATGTTTGAAAAAATCTTACATGGAGTCCTCACTTAGGTATTTTACCCATGGTTCGTCTAGTCAGACACGCTCATGGTTGACCATACTAATACTTTTGACGCTGCAGTTCCATTGAATCCTATGAGCTTGTTATTATTTCAATACGTATCATAGAGTTTTGGTATTACTAGATAACACAAATCATTTTCCTCTACTCCTGCAATAAGAATAAAACCAAAATAATTTTCTGTAAAGTAACTTTCTCGCCACCAACAAAAATCTTAAAACAAAAGAGTATTTGCTTGATTCCGATTGAAGTGGTTTTCTGGGCACAAAATAAATAATCTCTCTTCAATTTCAATAACAATTGATATCTGCAAAAACAACAAACTTCTTAGTATTGCAAAATAATAATTACAAAGTAGTTGTAGAGGCGATTTCTAATTAATTTAGAGGTACAATAAACATTTAAGTTGGTGAAATTCGTAAAGCTTGTCTTGATAAATGGCTCGTTGTGACGAAACTACAATGCCACGCTCAGCCATGCGTTATTCCTCTGCTCACGTTTCCGTCAACAGTCTTGTATTCAACTTTACCTTTTTTACGGTACATAATACATTATTTTTTTACCCAATTATCTATTAATTTTGTAATCAGCTTCCTACGCAATATCAATTCTTTGAAAGCCCTTCAAACACATCCTGTGCTCGTTTGCGTATCTGCATTATTAATTGACTGGTTAGTTACAGTATTATTATGATTTTCAAGGTTTCCAAGTAAAAGTCTTTAGAATGTGCGAATTACCTGAAATTCAGGAGGTGAAGTACCCAAAATCTCTAAGGTGCATAATAAATGACTCAGTACATAAGGAATGTTTATATCGTGGTTAATTTGTTTATGTAGTCATACATTTCCCTATAACGCCACGTAACCTTTGCACAAACAAAATATGTTATCAACCAATGCAAGGTCTTTTACACAAACAAACAAGTTTCATGCGTAAGAAAATATTTACCGGCACACATATTTACGGAATCCTAAAATATGCCTGACGAAACCACTGAGTAATGAACGTTCTATTTAAAATATCCTTATGGCCATTAACACCGCTAATTGTTGGAAAAAAACTCTTTTTGCACAAATCTGCCATTGTGTCTACTCCATTATTGGGAAAACTGTAAAGCATGGTGTAACTGTAAGTGGCTGGTGTGGGACTACCGGCCTTGAGATCAGCTAGATAGAGTGTATAATGTTCTGCGTGGGGTAAGAGGTTTGCGTGGCTTACTGTGGTCGAGTTGTCATTAGGTCACGTATGGCAGGGTAGAAGATGGCTTGCCGGCGGCTGGCTGATGGTGTGAAATGAGTGGTCGCCGGTGCTTTTGAACTCGCCGCCTGATACCGTTTTGTCCGTCGAAGTTTTTGTGGCGTGCGTTTAGGATGCGACCTCTTTTTTGTGGCGTGTTTGTAATGCCGAGTGTGTGGGACTTGACACGTAGGTAACTATTGTTAATTCATTCCTGTTTGTTATTGTTGCATTCCTACAATATAATAAGCTATTTTGTGACGGAAAGACGCACCGGTGCCGGTGTAACCTCGACCTGTTTGATTTCCTTTCAATTAATTATGATAGTTATTTAAGTACAATTGGCAAGACTTTTTGTACCTGGGTTTAATTTTATCTCAGTGCTTGCACACTGAGTCATAACAAGGAGCTGTATTGTTGATATTTTAATTACTTGGTGTGGACAAGATACTGTCAGTACAATACTTTAGCGAGTTTCACTTGTGATATTTTTCGTCCCGTCATTGTTTCTTCAACGAGTGTTTATAATTGTTTCGTGATTAAAGTTCTCAGAACGGTAATTGTTGCATGTAAGGAAGTGACTATCGATATCCATTAGACAAATGGTTTGTAACTTTATGTTAGTCACTGTTCAGCGATTTATTTAATGTTTGCACGCGAACTAATAAATGGTGTCTATCAATTAGTTGAAAGAAACATTTGCATAAATTTAAGTGCTTATCATTATTAAATTGCGTGTAATTGTGTAAGTCATTTTTAGTTTCTACAACAGTGATAAAGTGTAGATTTTTATTGCTCTTTATTGCAATTAATTAACGGATCTATAAACGTGTTAACTACCGTTTGTGCTGTTTTATAATTAGCCAACTCGGAGAAGTTGATTGCTTTTTATTTCGATAACTACTGGATTGATGGAAGGATCCATTTAGTTGGATACCACTATTGGTAGTATTTAGATTCTTGCGTACACAACTAGTTTTTGTAACATAAAAACGAGGTTATTATCTGTAATTTTCTCACGTGAGCAATTTTTGATATCTTCGGCTTGCTTAGATGTGTTATAATGTTATGTTAACAAACTGACACTATTTTAACATTTCGGCATTGTTGAGTTTAGCTAATTTGGTGTGAAAATAACGTCATAGGTTACCGCTTAGCTTTGAAGTAGCAAAAAACGTGATAAAAAAGCGAAAGGATGCCGTCCTAAATATATGAACCTGTCTGCTTATGGCACTTTGATTATATGTGTGAGCAGATGACGATTTGTTTAAAGTAGATTATAATTCAACGGTTATCTCTCGTGTCCTGATGTTAGGATAGAGTTAAATGACAACAAGTGTAACTTGTGTACAGGGTGAACCATTTTGACTAGTTTATAAATATTTTAGAAGAAACAATTTTTAACCTATTTACCCAAAAAGTAGGGATTCTTAATTCGGATGTTTCTATTTTTTTATTCTATGCATTACGTGGCAACGTTTTTAACCGAGTTCCCAAAAAAAAGGAGGTTCTCAATTCGTCGGGATCTTTTTTTTAATCGTCTACTAATCGTAATCAAAGTGCCGTCAATATACATGCTAGCAAAAAAATAGCACATATGTTCTTCACTTAACTATTCCTTCATCCTAGGTTGAAGAGTAGGAATTAGTCGAAGCGATAAAATAAAGGAGCCCGCGCTCACGGCTTCAAATGCCCATCGTTAGAATAATCTAACTCACTCAACTTTAACATGCACAGATTTACCACAGGATGATACTTTGTATTCTGAGTTCTGTAACTTAGGTATCCCTATTCAGGTAAGATCTCTGATGGTAAGAGAAAACCATAAGAAAATAACTTTGAGCAATACTTACAGATTGTTACGAATGGAACGCTTATTTAGAATTACTCAGGGAATCAAAAGCGAAATTAACATGAGACCTGAACGCCTTTACTTTTCCATGTCAAATATTGTACCTAAAGATCAGTAGTAGGTACTGAAGAAATTAAAAATACAGGTAGCCCATTTACTCCTATTCAACAAGTACCTAACAAATAAAAGAAAAACAGATCACCAAATCTCCAAAGTAAATAATCCTACCAAAACCAACACAGAAAAAGCTTAAACTAAACATTGACAGGTACCTAATCCCCCTGTATAGTACCTCTAACAAATATTGACAAACGGAGCAAGCAGGTTGGTTGACAAACGGCATAGGCTCGCACCCTGTCTTTATTTGCACATTACGCCGCGCCACTACGCCTCCACAAATTAGTTTCTAAGTAATCACTGATGATTGCCAGTGTTACCACAGACGTTTGAGTTTCTATTAGAGCGTACTTTTGTTTTGAAGTCAGACTTCTTGACTTAAAAGGTACGTTTATATTTGTTTCCTAAATAAATGCAGTGATTTTATGTAAATTGTTAGGTGACGGGAAAAGCTCACTAAGTACAAAATTACATTTCCATGTAAAATTACATGTTTCAAAGAAGATTTTTAATATTGTATTTTGGGACTTGTTCTATGCACCCTAGCAATCCCTAATTTTATAAATCGAAACTGAAGTGAATACTTTGTACTCGTATGTTGTATTTAGTATAGTAGTTATATTAATGATTTTATGTAGACTTTTTAAAGAACTCATTAAAACCTTTATTTTATAATATCAACACTAACCATAGTTTTCAATTTTGATCCTTTATAGATAAACCTTCTACAAGATCAACAAAGTTAATCAGGAAAATGCGAGTCTGTCAAATAAGTATAAATAATAGATAAATCTGATAAATTACAGTAAACATGACTCCATAACAATTTATCTGAGCAGTCAATATTATTTGCGTCTTGTACAGTGATTACGTTAATTACTTATCGTTCAGATAATACATATTAATGACGGATGAGTCCGATCATTGATCATGTTATTTATTATTGACATTATCCTCTCACTGCTAAGATCATGGGAATGTTTATAAATTATTGCTTTGCAGAACCATTACAAGCAAATTATTTAGGTAAAGCTCTGGCCGTCAACATACATAAACGCTTTTATCCGCTAAGCATATAATTTGGGCTTTTAATGGTAATCAAACGCATTATACGTGTACAACTTAAAGTAAATTGTATAGCACAGTAAAACTCTTATTCAATATGTAAGTCCGTGGGTAAAAAACGAATAAACAACATTAGTGGCAGCTTCTTTCTTTGTCATTCAGTGGAACCGATTTTGCATCATTACAGGCGACGTAAGATTGATTCCCACACAAAGGCGCTGTCAGGCCCGGCGGATGAATAAAACGCAAAACGCAGGCTTTCATTGTTGTTATAACAAAATGAAGTCGTAATGAGTAGGAGTGCGACCGCGGCCCGCCTCGATGTGAACTCAATGTCGCACGATTGAATTAAAATTGCTTCAATATTGTGGCTTTAAAATGTTGACATTTGACAAGCGTTGCTGACGCCTGTCGCGCTGACGGGTCGGCGCAGTGGCGCGGGCGCACGCTACGACGCACCTAAATGCATAATGATTGTCGGCTAAATTAGAAGGCGCATTTATTGCTTTATTATTATTTATTGGATTAGACTGAGATTGGTTTTACCTGACGTGATGTTTCGTAATTTAAATTGTAGAAGATACAAATGTAAATAAAAAAACTGACAAGCTCCTTTCACTTTTAGACATTTTCTTTATTTATATTTAAAAAAAGTATAGTCACTATAATTTAAAGTTTTATTTGCTTATCCTCGTTTCATAGTTACATTAACTAAGTGTTCTGTGTAAATTACCTGTTATGTTGATGTCAGCTCGCCTTATTTATTACGCTATATATAATGCTCTTGATTTATTTTGTTTAACATAATATCATTAGTTGTCGGAAATTAAACAAAATTAAATTAAGAGATCGCTCAGGGACAGTGGAACAGTATCTAATTGCATAAAATCGCGGTAAATTTTGCACAACAAAAACTGGTATTCAAATTACAAGAGATTATGTGAAGATAGATTAGGATCGAAGACTATTATTACGAACGAGAATCGAGTTTTTGTGAGTTCTATGTAAATCAGAGGCAGCTCCGGTAGCCCAATCTAAAATCTGATTATTAGTTTAGCGTGTTCGTTAAGAAAACATTGTTAGCTATTAATGTATAGGTAGGTTGTTTATAATATACTGAATTAATAACACTTTATGGCGGTTAATTTGATACCTACAGTTGTAACGTAGCGCTTAGGTAAGGTAAATATTAGTACAAAAAAGGTGGGTTTTATGACAATTGGCGAGCATAGTTGTTAAAATTATTTTAATGAAAACATAAGGACTTTAATGAAAATAAAGCAATATCAGAAATAATTCCTTTGATTCGCACCGACATGTTATTATATTTTAAAAAGACGTTTAACGTTTTCAATCTGGAAAGCCCGGAAAACCCTTTAAATGAATTTTCAAAACGAATACTCAAAGAAAATCTTAAAACACCAACGATTTGGTACTTATCTATGATTTGGCACACTTTGTACCTATCGTAGTAAAGATGAGAAGTTACTTAACCGTAAAGAATGCACTTACATTTATCGTGGAAAGTTACGAGCATAATAAACATTGTTACAAACATAGTTTTATCGAACAACGTTGGATCGACAATCGTTGCACGATTTTGACATATGATATAGGTTACCACAACCACGTGAGCCGATAAGTTCAAGTATCATTTCATCAGAATAACAAATTAAATGTCAGCCTATTTACGTCTAGCAAGATTTAATATTAATGTGCTTCATAATTCAGAGGAGCCAATAAATATTAATTTGTGCGTTATGTAAATATGGAAGATATACATAATTATGTGGTGTTTTGTGATGATTGCGTTAGTAAACAAATATAGATTTAATGATCTTTTTAATCCAACAGGTGGACTGTGAAGGGCGTCAGTTTCACAGAATTTTAGGTTGTGAGAGTTCGAAGTTTCTTCACTCGGGTTACGTCATTGTGAATCAAATAAGTATAACTCATGTATCGTTTACGTATGTGAAGTTGGCTCTAGAACTTCCCTATTTAAAAATAATATTGAATGAGATCATGTCAGTTAGACGAGTACCTTTACATACATACAACACCAACCCCTAATAAAATTGAAGTAAGGGCAGGGGGATGAAGAGGATCACTAATAGTGAGCAGCTTCTGAAAGAAAATTACTCTCACCAAGAAATACCGCTTACCAATACATTCAACACCACAGTCCAAACGCATCATTCACAGTACAAAAGTGCGACTTCCACAACGAAATCACAAAAGGGCAGCTCTACAAAGGCATAAACAAGTCTGATAGCCAGTTTAAAACTGTTTAAGCAATCTTCGTCTGTTAAGGGACAGCGCACATCATATTTCCCTGTGTTATCGAGCTGAGTCGGTAAAAACTCGAGATCTCGAGAAACGTGGGTAGTTAGCGGCCGACTTTTGTCTTGTTTGTTATTAACAACAATGAGCTCGATATGGAATATGGTTGGAGGAAAGTGTATTGGATAGCTGCCGGAGTGCAGTGGGGTGATATGTGAAGAGGGAAGTTCGTTAACAGGTTAGATAGCGGTGAAGTGTCTAATGATTACACAGCTACTAAATATATTTTTTTTTGTGCCAGGAGTAATTACAGTGTCCAAAAGGGTTAAATGTGGATTGAAGGGAAGTAATCCGTTTATATATTTTCGAAGGCTCGTCAACAAAAACTGAAACTGGTAATTTCTGTCAGCCGTACTAGTTCTCGTATCGTTCGGACCGTGTTGCTGGAGTGATTAGCTGCGCACAGCCCTGTAATCACGCCTCTGCTGCCCGTGCGTCTGCGCCGACCCGGGCCCCCCTCCCCGCGCACCCCCGCAAGCCCTGCTCGCACCCCGCACCGCCCTGGGGCGAATATCTCCAGAGCAAACAGAAAAAAACAGAAACACAAGGTTCGGTTCGGCGTGCGTACACTGTTAACGACCCGACCTGTTTTCGATGCCGTGTGGGAAGATTTAGCGAATTTGAATTTCGATTGCCCGAGTCGGGTCCAAGGGTCCATCCATCACGAGAATTGATGGATTCGGGGCCAAAAAGATGCGAAAAACTTTATGAGATGAAAGCGGGCTATTTCGTGATCGATATTTGTAAGCGAAGCTATTACGATCAGCTATTGCTTTTCCACCGGAGCTTGTTTATTTTTGTTTTGTCAAGTTAATGAGTCTTCAACCGCGGTAAGGTGTTAACTGAGTTTTCTTATTTGTTCTCTCACGTTATGGTCATTTTTTATTATTATAATTACATGAATTAATCATCTACCAGGATAAGCGTTCGTTAACCGTCATGAGACCTGTAGTTACTAAAAGAAAAGTTTTGTTGCATGTAGATTCAAGGTGGTAATACTTTGCTTGTCAATGGCAAAATGCCACTCTTGAGAAATTTTCCACATCTGTCCCAGATAGTATTATATTTTTCAAATTAATACATACCACATCAATTGACAATCAAGACACGACTATGCATAAACCAGCCTTCTAACAAACAGGTACATATATTCCTGAGATTCCCTCACTGAGTGACACAGCGGGTTGGTGCCTCCCCGTCTGGTCTCTCAGACGTGATGTCTGCCAACCCCGCGCTTTTTATAGCCTCACCTCTCGCCTGCAGAGATATCAAATAAATCCGCCATGAAACTACAAAATGCTGGCCGGTTGTATTGTTTTGTAAATCGCATGCAATGCGTGAGCACTAGCGAACATCTGTCTGTAAAATTGATTTCTTTGATTTTTATTTTTTTATGTTCGAAATCGGAATACGTTTTTACTTCAAGGGTATTGAAGCAAAGTGTGATTAGCAAGAGGTAAGAAATAGATATCTTTACTGTAATTATTAATAAATTCTGTTACTGTACTGGGAGTTAGTGACATTATGGACTGAAGAATATACATACAGGCGAGAATATGTGTGATATGTATATACATAGATATGTCTGGACAAACAGACAGCAAGAAACAGATTACCAGGGTTTTTTGAAGTTAGATAATTTTGCACGGCATTCCTTCATTCATTTATTTGAAACTGCTAGGAATTGTTACATTCATAATACCTACACATCGTACTTATGTGATAGAAGTTATCCATAATAAGCTTCTAATATCACGTCAAACCACAGAATGATACTCTATTCTTCTTAGAAGATCGCCGCGTCCGAAATAATGACGTAACAGTTATTCGTAAATATTAAGGGTGGCGTCAAACGAGCCGAACAAGGGTCTCTCCGGGTCTCTCCTAATATCAGTTACCTGACTGATTGCTATTGACGGCCTAAACTGATTGTACTAATGTATACAAAGTTGCTGGTGAACAAATGAACGATGTAGTCCATAATGAAATATGACTTATTGATTTATTTGAAGTTTTGAGTGATTCATGGTCAGCCAAAGTTGTTCTAAAAGGTGTATTATTTAATTTTGGTTATCAATGTCGATTTCATATATTTTATTATTACATTATATTTATTGAAGAGTTTACTGAAACATTTTGTTTTTGCAAGTGCATTTTTAAATGAAAGAGATAAGTATTCTGCCTATCTGAAAACCTGTAATAGACTAAATGACTACCATCATATACCTAATAGACTTTATTAAAATTAACTGATAGTACCTAAGTTTATTGTTGCTTTAAAAACGAAGTTCTTAGGAGTGTGGTATGTTTACGAACATAAGACATTTGAAATAGGCATTTAAAATTTTTTGAGACTACTAACATTACATATTTCAATATGATGTTTTCATTAGATATCGAATATCAATAGGTGTCAAGATGCTAGTCAACTCAGTAGGCAGTCGGTTTATTGGTTTTGTATTATATTTATTTTATTCATCAGACCTTGTACGCGAGTGGTCTGTGTCCACTTAATTAAGCAATTCTAATAAGAAGCTCGAATATTTACATATTCATTATGATGAAAACTCTTTTCTAATTCCGCTCTTTATTTCTATCTAAAAAGGTTATGTTGTGGGTTGTTCTCGTATTCTGCCAAAAAGGAAACATAAGAAAAATATTTTATTAACACAATCGTCTATGCCTATGTGTTTCGTGGTAGGAAGGTAGGAAGTATAACACAGATTTCTGGAATCGGCGTATTGAAAGAAAGAAAAGGAAAACTTGTGACTACCCAAATAACAGGAGATTGAAACCGCGGCCCATAGACTTAATATTTTGTGTCCAAAGCTCAGAATGAGAATAAAATACTGGCGATTAATATAAAAAGAAGTTTTGATAACATATATTTTTTATTTGATGATCTCGGCAATAAACGACTAATGAAAAATAATAAAAGATTGTCGTGTTGAGAGCCGCTACTAAACTCTACCCGCGGACTTCTCTCACTGACAGATTTTTAATAATGACTGCGACTGCGCTCCGTCAACAACATAAATCATAATATATGACGAAGTATTTTTATTACTTTTTAGGTGTTATCAAATCGAATTTATTAAAATGGAGGTGATATAACGAACTAAAATATCGCGTTGCGCAATTTGCCATAAAGCTGTACCTACTAATAATTTTAATTAATATCCGGGTGATAAAACCAATGCAAATGTAGGGTAGATTAAAATTTGAATATTTAATAGCTTCTGTATTTATTTATTTTATTAGCTCATGATTTTCTATCAACTACCGAATTCTCTGAGGCTATGAATCTTGAAATTTGAAGTTTCCTCAACCAGCTGCTGTCGTATGTAATTCGCATTTTGTTCATGTGCAATACAAGCATAGTACAGATATATGTAAGACAGCCGCATGTCCATTTTATGACGACACATCTGCCACATTTCACGCTCACCTTTCCCATTTTCCATCGGTTCTTTCTTAAGCCGCTATAAAACTTTATGTTTTCGAAAAGAGCTATTCACCACTGAATCCATATACTGTGACATTGGTCATGCCGTCTGTCCATGTTTGCGTATTTGCACGTGCAAACTGTATACGAAATGGGTACTTAGGCGTGTGTGCTTTAGGGTGACAACTGCTTGCGCCCGCGCGATGGTACGCAGGTGTCTCCGCGACAAGCGACGGCCTGTGTGTCACGCATGTACTCGTAACGAAGCGTTCAACAATTCTTTAGAGCTGGTTATTAAAATATTTGTTGTTCCGATGTTATTTATTTGTATATGTGGAGAGGCTTTGTGGCTCGCCGACAGACGCTCGCTGTGATGTAGGTGTTCGCCGGAGCCCTGTATGGCTGCCATTGTTGACGACTGTGACCAATTCTTGTATGTGAGATAATAACATCGCGAAATTCCCTTCATTTTTTATCTGTAGAATATAAAAAGGTTAAAAATCAAGTTGAACATTTGAAATTTAATTTAATTTGACTTCATAGCCCGCCGACACCTTGCCTCAATAGCAGTTTAGACGGCAGTATAAGTGTTTATAATTTAAAACTAATATCTGATTGATCAATCGTGTAACGTATTAACCATCGTACAAAGTTAATGGTAATGGAGATTGCTTCTCATTTATAGACACTCGAATACGTATGTGCATGTATCTGTTTACCAGATGTGGGATTCGAAATAATCAATTAAAAGGAATCGATTAGGTGGGCCTGAAGCAGACGCGTCGGCTTCTGCGCTGACTCCTCGCCACATAGAACGAATCGACTCAATTATTACTAACCCGAGGATGAAAATTAAATTGGACCTCGGCTTGATGCGCTCAAACGATGAGACTGTTAAAACATTATGAGCCATACAATTTTTATCTCCCTCTCGGATCTTTAAACAGAGAGGTGCGCGGAGCCCGCAGACGCGCCGGCGCAGCGCGAGCGGGACGCATGCGCGCGACAGGGACGCAGCACCGACCGGCCGGCAGAGGTCGAATATAAATGTGGAATGTTTATGGTTCTACCGTTTTATTTTATTCCTGGGCCGGCAAAGCATTAAATATTGTTTCAATTGAAAGCGGGCAGATCAGACGGTAGTGTCTAATGAAGAATAGATTAATAAAACCCGACAGTTGATTGAGTTCGATTCGCAATCGTGTCGATGCTGCATCAACAGATCGTATCTGTAGCGCGCATACTACTTGTGTTACGAGTGTTGATACAAATCTAAGTAATAGAGGCGGCGGCTATCGGGAGATAGCGCTGGGTCAGCGCAGCGCTAGAGCGGACCGCCCGCGCACAAAGGCTTTGTCGCCACCGCTGGTCTTTGATCGGGCGGCGCGGCAGAGCGCGCGCGGTATTGTCGCGCGATTAGTCGCGGCGCCGCGGTCGCCACATTTGTGTCGCGAGTGTTGTGACACTGGCACACAGCATCACACGCGCCGACACAGACGCCGACTGTTTGCATTGTACTACGTGCCGTGACATATCGTTTGTCGGCCGGCCGCCGACGATGCTGCGCCATGACTTACGATGTTTTATGGAGCTGAGCTTTGTTGCCATTGAATGACTTGGATGTTAAGGAGGGTCGCGTTAACAATTACACAACACCTAGGCATTACCTATGTTCATTGTTCGAGCGCTTTATGTAAAGATGGGCTGAAATGACACTTCTAAGTAGACGCGTGATGTTGCAACACTTACAAAAGCTAAACTCATTAAGTTATGACATTAGACATCGTTCAAAGAGTTGATGTTGTTCATCTTTATACTGGACTCTATAAACAAAGACAAACTAGTTGGTCCAGTAAGTAGAAGTAGGTACATATCAAGTAAGACCGGGAAACTGTTAGGTTTTATAAAAAAAATGCCATATTCAATCAGCATGGTATCATCTTTCTTGAAGAATTTTTATATTGTCCATTTACTACAAACGCAACACTACTTATAAACTCCGTAATTAATATACCCATGAACTTCCCCACCAACATAAGGTACGATTTAAATGTACATTTTATAGTGGTCCACTTTATATAAAGTAAAATGTAACTACAACAAAATAATGTTGTGGAATTCTAAGTGCTACGCAGTTCGTAGACAATGCTACGAACGTATTATTACGCTACGAGGTTTTAATTTCTGTTGCTACGAATCGTAATTGTTTCATACACTGTTTGCTACGAAGTTTTTTGTAACTTTTATCAATATTTTACTTTAGTACGTAACTTCAAAGATATAATTTAATATTTAACGTACCTGGTTGCATTTCCGACAGAACTGTGCGTTTAAATCAATGTATTTAACGCACATTATATGCCTACAAACAAATTGTTGTATCTGTAGTCATAATAGGTGATGATTCAAATCCAGTACAGTTAAAATATTTTAACAAAATTAAGTTATTAAAAACAACGCAGGAAGTACAATAAAATATCATCGAACAACAACTTACAGAAGTTTATTGCGTTTACTCCGGATACAACGAGTGCAGTTCCCACACGAATTAACACAAGGCGCTGTTACTTCATTAGATATTAATTTAATTAATTATATTATTTTCTAGCGAAGTAGGTTAACTTTAGTTCTGTCATTAAATTAATGATGATTTCGTAGGAATAGTAGTTGAAACTGGTGAGAGTCGACTGTCAAGTTTGAGGTTCTGGGTTCGATCATTTTGATTAGATTGTATATAGTCTAGATTCGGTTTTGGATGTTATTTGAACACCTTTGACAGTATTTACGGTAGTTAAAAGTAGTGCCAGTTAGAACCCAGAAAGTCTGCCAACCAGTATTAATTATCAAGGGATATCGGGTTTCCCGGTTAACTGTGTTGAGGAGGTAAGATAGGCAGTCGTTCCATGTAAAAGACTGGTACTCAGATCTATTCGGTTTGACTGGACGCCGACACCAACATAGTTGGAAAAGATTAAGCATGATGATGCTGGCAAATAAATGCTCCTCTCATAAAAGTTATTGGTGGTTTATTTATAAAGTTTTTAAGGAACATGAATAGATTTAAACCACTGCTAACAAACCGGCAATAAAAGAATAAGTAAAACTTCAATTTGACTTCAGAATTTATATTTAAAAAAAGAAACAAGAAGAATAAAGAAATACATATCATTTTATTTTCTTAGAAGAATGACTGCCCAAAAGGACATGGAGTTTTTTTATGAATTTTCATCTGTAGGTACTAATCCTTTTTATGTGTATTTTGATTTTTAAAATTCTTTCTTTGTTGGGAAGCTAGTGTATCTTGTGTGTCTAGTAACATAGGCAATATTTTCCACCTTGACACAGGAGAAACCGCGGGGAAACATATACAAAATATGTTTAGGGACTTATTTGTAGGTATATATAGACCTTCTGTTATTCGCAGAATTCATATTACCAAAAAATATTGCATTTTAATCAGCATACTTACCTACTTACATAATAATACATTATATTTATTTTTAATGTTTAAAGGTAAACACAGCTTTAAAATATGTAACATAAAGTATAATACTTATATATTTTACTCCTTGAAGATATTATATTACGTCAATGTCTATGGGTATTATTTAATCAGGTATGTTACCATAGAAGCAAGTAGGACGTAAAGGATAATATAATATTATTGTATATACATATGTTGTCATATAGCCAGAATGTGAATGTGACGTCAATAGCATCCGTATATGGGAACACGATTGATTTAGATTTATTTAGTTAAAACCACATTAAGTAAACAATTATATGAATAGGTAATTCAACAATGAATTATCCTTGAAAATAGCGGTAGTTTACCAATTTGCACTATTATATTACAGAGTAAGATAATTAAGATATGTACCTAAGTTGTTCATAGGTATATACAAATTAAAGAATCCAAGATAAGTTAAATTAAAAGCTTTCCAGGACTTTTCTTATTTCCTTAACCGACTTTAATGAAGGGAAGTGCTTAAAAAGGAGTTTTTAATTTATCTTAGTTTTGAAATTGCATTCTTGCAATAGGTATTTAGGTTATTTTTATTCAGGAAGGTAGGTTGATAACGAATACGGTACTTCCATGGAATATAATAATTACGGTCGCGCCATTGATAAAATGCTTATTAATTTAATACTGTGACTGTAGACGCTTTCCTCAAGATAAGATCTTGACTTAACATTTTCACCTATATACCTACTATAAATAGGTTGATAATTTTAAATGGTTTTCCCCAACGATTTTATCCACGTCTCGGAATTTAGAATTCGCATACCAGGATAAAAGGTACCCTACATACATAGGCTTTTTCAATACACAGACTATCTAACACTGACATATAATTGGCATGTTCATGCAAACAAACGCTTCAGCTTTATAATCTTGAAAAGTTCATTCATCATTAAAAATAACATACCTAGAGAGTGTGTACAATAATGCTTAAACGTTACAAATATACGTTAAGATCATGTTTGATGTTCTCTCCTTTTAACAAAATCTCTCTTACATAAAAAAAAACACATAATGGCTTTAAATAAATACACTAGGCACTCACAAAAATTAAAGGATAGATCACTTCCATGCTTTTTGCTGATTTTCAAAAGGCAGCATATTTGGACTCACTGGAGAAGTTACTGGCGTTACTGCAATCTCCATTGAAGTCTCTGTTGAAACTCTATGACCCTCAGTATGATTGGAAAAGACAAACTTACCTGGGAACAGGGAAGTGGACGGGAAAGAGTCTGCCAACGACGGGGCACTTGATGTCGGCCGGCCAGCGGGACACTTCCTCCGCACTTGCTTCTAGTAGAAAAGTAAAGTCTTTGCACGAATCAGGGTGATACAGGCACTAACAGTTAGCACTCACACTTCTAGCAAGGTTTTTAATTTATTTATGTTTTTAATTTATAGATTTTTTTTCTGGGCGACGGACCGTGGGCGATACCAATATTTTGACAGACAGAAGAGAAAAAAACAAAAGCGAAACCCGTCATGGCAGGAAAAATAAAAAAGAAAGAAATGAGTAAACGACCAAGAAGTTTGTACAATGTCTGAGAAAAATATTTATATAGGTACCAATCCGTAGAAATATATTTGTCATATCTCTGTTATGTGAATCAAATACTTTATTATATTTGTATTATGGGAGAAACTATTTCCCTTACAAAATCACGTTTATAAATATGACTAAGTTAGTAATAAGTTAGTCACCTTACTGTGTAATTATTAAATAGAACATTTGTTAAATAATTAGTTGACAAGGAAACCAGTGTTTATTTATTTATTATTTAGTTTGAATGGCATGTTACAATGAGTTGGCACTCTGGCATGCAATCGGATATGGATTCCAGAAATGACGCATAAATATATGAATGTTTAAATGTATTATTTTATTTTATTAAGTGCTTATTTTGGCTAATAATGTTCTAAGCGATAAATAAATACTTACTGGTTAATTTTATAACTGGGTTGAAGCAGTCAATTTATAGAAATAAATTACAATACATGCTCAGTTACACACGGTGTGAAATTACTTATTAGGTAAAACATTCGAAGGGTTAGGAAACGCTTGTTCAAAACGTCTTGATAAAAAGTCCAACATTGAGATTTACACAATCCCTAGAATTCTTTTTCTTTTTTTTTGGTATGGCGTCTCGCAGTTAAGCCTAAAAGGCTGTGTACTGCTTACCCGGACTTTCCCTGTGGATACCTAGAATTTAAGACCTCCAGCCATGGGCAAGTATTTTCAATCCATTTTCTTATTGATAGCTGATCGAGTATATTAGTAGTATTTTTTTACGGAAAATAGTAATATATTGAGTTAGATTTTCTAGCGAAAAGTCAAGCCAAATTCCACACATATTTTAATAAATTCTAAAACTTACCCCGCCTAAATTCTTGAGAAATACTTTCACGTATGACAAAACGCTGTAACTTAACGATCGATATCTTAAATCTCGTTTGGGTGTAACTAATTTTGTTAATGTCTGCCTTCTCATAATTCACGTAATCGTTAAAGCAATTAAAATCGCATTATCCATTGAGCCCATTGAAGCTCAGTTGCCAAGAGAAACGGTCAAGCGGGAAATCTATATTTTTAACAAAAGACCATGCATAATACCTGGGCCTATCCATTCAAAGTAATTAGTGTGAATGGAGATTTTAGTTGAGAATGAAATTTCAATTTTCTTTAGATAGGTTATTCCTGAAAAGTGCGTGGAATTCAGAATATTACCAGTTCTGGTAGGTACTAGATCACTTATCGTTATTTGTTTCAAATGCTTAAGTACAATCTTGTTATCGAGTGAGTTGAAGTATATTATTAACCAAATCCGTCTGAAGGCTTTTCACGTCAGTAAAACTTAGGGAAACTCAGAATGGCTCGTGTTTTGTTGCAGTTGACAATCCTATCAGTTAGTATAAAAAGGTTTTTGTTGTCAACTGCACAAAACATTCGGTAACCCTATACATCGGATACTTTTGATTATAACATTATCTTAGGTACAAGTCGCAAGTCCAGACGGCAATACATTTCCGATACTATTAAATTATTATTTAATTTTTATCCGACTTCCAAAACAGGAAGGATATCAATTCGGATGTTTATAAATTAAATATTAAAGTTTAAGTTTCCAAATAACAATATGTTTCACCTGTAACAACGTCTATATTTAAATATTTAAAAATATTACAGGAAGAATACTTTGCCCTTGAATTAAATCAATTGTGGTTAGAAAATTAAATATATATTCTGGACCAGGAGTTATTCTTAGCTATACGAGATATTAATTTTGTCCAGAAATACTTCTAATTAATATGTAATATGGATTTTAATTCATAATATATTTTTGTTATCTGAATTCTGAAAGGAATTGTTTACCTGTGTACTTAGTTACTGTATGTACTGGGAGCAGGAAAACCTGAAGCCTGTGCGCAGATGCAGATTATATGGTAGAGTAAAAAAGTTTTTTTTAGAAAAACGTGAATTCAATCAAAGTTTTTAGTCGGTCTGATACCGAAAAAATACATTATCGTTGTTACACGTGTTCTTCCATTCATTTTCATACTAATTCATGAGCAAAAATCAACTATCGGCGGACTAAAGATCTGTAGTGTGTGCGCACTCTTAAGTGTATTGAAAAGAAATATATTAAAAATATTTTATATGTTGGGGTCAGCTTTATGTCTAAACGGATACAGCTGAGTACCAGTGATTTACGTCGAATGACTGCATATCTGACCTCCTCAACCCAGTTACCTAGGCAACCACCAGTTACTAGGTAAGGTTGTCAGACTTTCTAGCTTCTGACTAGCCGTAACGGCTGCCAAAGAAATTAAAATGACTTATCGTGATTTCTAACCGCGGAAGAACAAACCCATCCACGGATCGACAGCATCAAGCGCTGCTCAACCTTGATTCCAGCCCTAACACTGGCAAAGGATGAAAGGTGTCAGTGGATTTGGATGGGGATTATTATGTTAGGCGTATTGTTTATGTTTACGTGAATTGCTGCTGCATAACAACCTATATGTAGGTATGTAAGACTTGAAATACCTAGATGTACCTGTAAGATTAGGAACCTATTTGCACATAGTTCTTATTGACCCTACACTTGCTGACATGGATATATAGAGAGGGACAATCGAATTCCGACGAATGAAGTCATATAAAAAGTAAGAGGAAATTAAATCCTATCGATGATGGTATGCTACCTTCAACCATCGGGTCAACTGTCGACCGACTATTTAGTCTGCAGTCTCAAATTAACACTGTGGCTTGTTGTTCATTTTTAGAAAATTACGGGCGCTGAACGAACGAAAAGTAAGTAAGAAATAAAAATATATAATAAGCTTTTTCAGGAGCTCGAATGAGATCGCACGAAGCCTATTAACGCGCAGAATAGTAGAAAAACTGTTTTACTTGTACCAATAATAACTTTTAAATGGTTAACTAATTTGTAAAAGTAGGTAAAACAGCCACTAACACGTATTTTTTTCAGAATCGGAACCTGCCTCGACTATCTCAATCGAAGAATATTTTTACCGACTTCAGGAAAAGGATTCTTAGGATTTCTTAGTTTTACTTCTTGGTATGTTTGTATTGTAACATTCTACGTACGAACTATCTAACGTTTGTTGGCTGAACCATTTTTGATGCAGTGTTCAGCAGAGCATTTGTCAGACTTCTAAAGTAAATTATTGAAATCAGACAAATTTTTGATGATTGAAAATATTTTTCATGTCCTTAGTCGAAGAAAAAGAAATAAAACACTCACAAACAATTAACACGTGTTTTTTCTATATTTTCTTTCACTAATATTTATAGCAATAAATTATAATAATTATATTCGTATAATACCGTTTAGACTGTACATATTTACAAACAGTTCATTCCTAACCTATATCACAGTTTACATTATAGTATCTACGTAGCAAAAGTAGGGAATCGCTATTGACTTCGGTTTTAAAGTCGACTTCGAACTTCGACTTCCAACTTCTTTGTTATTACATGCCAATACCTGAAATGAAAAGAAAATTGGCTTTAACTTTTGTCCATGTAAAATTATTATTAGGAAAAAATATGGAAGATTCGTTGTGGATTTCAATAACCTATGGGACCTATCTGTCAATTTCCTAGAGAACTAAATTACATGGTTGATTTGTCTACAAGATATGTAATTTTGACATTAATCCACCATTACTTAGCCCAATATAAATAACATCAAATTCATATCTCCAGGAAGCAAAATAACAGAAATTATACATAGGTTACTGAAATCCGTGATTTGTGATATTTCAGGAAACTATTTTTGCAACTTCTTGATAATAACTGAAGCTATAATTAAATTACAAAATTATACGCTCGGTAATAAGAAGAGTTAGTTTTAACGAGAGCAATAAATGTAAAATTAAATTGAAAAAAAAAAACATTTTTATAATACCTACTGTACAACTCGTTGAATAGGTATAATTTAAAACTGACTTTTTGCATTTTTTTTTACTTAATTTGTATTTATAATGTTGTAAAGCAGCAGACACTCGTCATAAAATGAGATCAACAGAATCTGATACAATTAACAAACGGAGAAAAGATTTATTAATTTTCTACTAGCTTAATAATTTTTTCGTCGTAGGTAAGTCGTAGAAAAAACTATAAAACTATATTTTACGTACGTAATATTGGGTTGGAAAGATTTTCTCCGCTCGGAATATGTCGCATTTACCTATACGCTTGGTTTCGCGGTAAAAAATTTTAAGGTCAAAATGTTGACTATATAGACGATAATACCATCATTATTATGAACATAATTTGTCCGAAATAAAGCTTATTTTATTTATCACTCACCTCATTGTCATCACAAGTATATTAGAGGTTCTTGTCGTAAGCCCACTGAATCCCAGTCACTATTCATCTAACTAATTAACTTGCATACATGAACTGTCTCTAGACATTTTCTTACAACTAGAGCTAATTCTGAGATCTGTCTATACACGACTGCGTCATCTGTAGACAAAGAAAAGTTATATTAATAGACTGATAAACTTCGTTCTTAAATAAGACTAGATGTTTTCACGCGGTTTTCACACGCGTCCCGTGGAAACTACTGCCCGTAACCGGAATAAAGTATAGCTTAAGTTCCCCGGGAAGAGTGTAACTTTCCAACAGTAAAAGAATTTTTAAAATCGGTCCAGTACCCAGTTCTTGAGTTTATCCATTACAAATAAATAAAATTACATTTTTGTCCTCTTCACTGAACACATATTTATGTACATAGTATAGATAATAATAGACATTTTAAACATACTAGAGTCAAGCTGTAAATTAGGTCTATACCTTTCTCAACACACACATGTATAGCGAACAGTAAGGCATTCATCAAATTTTATATTTCCAAATAAAGTCTTTATTTCTAGCTGAGAAAAGGCTTGCAATATTTCAAGTTTACAGTGTCTATTGAAGACACTTGTAATAGGAGTTAACTCAACAATATAAAGTTCAGATAAAAGCATCAGTCAGCCAAGTGTCTACATACATATAACTTATGGACTATTTCACTCAAGTAATGACATGCTTCCAAAATATGTTTTATTGGGAATTGTGTACTAGTGAAATTACTATCGTAATACAAGTACATAAAATATAATAGAATAAATAAATGTTTTTATGTTTAATCGGCATGTGTTGTGTAGAAATAACTTTGTTGTGGTATTTAGCATGAGAAAGCGGCCGCGCGCATTGTGCTCTGAGCTTTGACGGCGCGCCGGTTCATTTATAGTTTTCTTACTATTCAGAAACGCACAAAGTCATCAAACGTTGGTGGTCAGTGTCTGCCGCGTCATTGTTTAATGATACCACTATATGTTTGTAAAAATATATATATAAATTATAGTTACACTGATTATTTTATTAATTTTACTATGATGTTATTAGTAAAAGTTTGCAATGAAAAAATAACTAAAATAACAATACTTTTAAAAATATTTTTAAAAGGGACAAGAATTTAACCACATCAAATTTTTAATGGTGGCACTTAGTTAATTTTACTTTTATATATTTAAATTAATTAAAGTAAGTAATTTAATAAAAACATAATATGTATGCAATAAACATTATTATAATATTGAATAAACAATAAAATTCATTTTTATAAATATTTTCCCCATTCTCGATATTTCAATTTCATAGGACTACCGACAGCCAACTATACATATAACTGGTCCAAAATGCTTATTATTACCGGGTTGCCCGAATATGGAATTTTTGCCTGTGGTAATACTGCGGTTTTAGGCAGAACCCCAAAATGAGTGACTTACTGTTTTCACAGGTACGATAGAAGTCTGGAATTCCTCCTTCGCAATGCAGGAGGTAAATGCTCATTGCACAGATAGCTCAAATGAATGAATCAATTAATTCGAAAAAGGGTTTACATGTCAAACACAGCTATGATACGATGTTCCATCATAAACTTCCAGTTTATAACTTCCAGCTCCATCATCAGATTAGTTCGACAGTTCGACAGTATTACATACCTACAGGCAGCTGGTATTTTAGATTTTAAAGTTGGTTAAAAAAGTTACCCTAGATTCCAGTACATACTTTCATACAAGTCGACCTACTAAAATATATTAAAAATAAACTCGATGATAGAGAGAATAATTGCCTAGAGTTACTAATTAAAGGGATCTTCATGATGACTCTAAAACTGATCTTAACAATCCAAACAAAATTATCTAGGTATAGGTAAGTTAACGTAGTAGCTACGTTTGTAACGTTAGAGTGATAAATGTTCACTTTAAATAAAATAAATGAGTATTGATTTTAGATTATTAAAGAAAGTTAATTCCCTAAAATGTTGAAATAAAAAAACCCGCATGAAAAATGAACTGAAAAGGCAGAAATACTTAAGTTGACCAGTGGCCGGACCTCCAAGCCAGATAAGCAATTAGTAATATTAGTTCATTAGAATTAGTGCTCATGATTTATTATATTAGCGCCTATCTAATTATAGGTGTTATAATAAACTTCTGTGAACAGTCACCACAATAATATCTAACAACCCGTAATAATAATTGAAGATTTTCAAATGACCGCCGTGATCAAAAACTAATCTGCTTTCCGATACACAGAGGAATCAAAGAATTGAAATTGGATTTTTGTCATTATGAGTGAAAAGCAAGCTGAAAGGTGTGACACGTTTTGAGGGGCCAAAGTATACCGCTTGGTTTTAAGCGTAGGTGGACCCGCGTGGTTCGAGTAGTCATCTAAATAATATATAAAAAAATATAGAATAAGCATATCTAAAGACGTAGGTATATTATAAGCCCTTAAAATGAACGCCTGAAAATGGCCTCTAAGCTGTAACTTAGCTTTAGTACCAACACCTGTAAAAACCTGGACGAGCAAATACATATTTTGAGTTTAAGTTGGTTCGCTGTCGTCATAACGTTTGTACGAATCGAGCAATGACGCTCGGAAAACCCGTGCGGAGAATCCGCTGGAGTGAAAATGCTGGATAGTCACCCAACCTATCATAGTTTAGTTACCTATTTACGGCCAGTTTCTTCATCAAAGTTAAAGTTAAAGTAATGTCTAAAGTAAAAGTAACGGTCAAATTCGTTTTTTCAAGGCTAAAATGACAGCAAAATTCATAGAAAAATTTAATTTAACCGTTACTTTAACTTTAGACATTACTTTGACTTTTACTTTGGCTTTAACTTTTGATGAAGAAACTGGCTGTTAGGCAATATTTTGTTATTATATTAATTAAGTATATTTATAATGATTCATTGTTGTAATTTAAGCATATCTACAGTAAATTTTCAGGAATTTACGCAATCACCTGAGAGTTCGTATCATTATGAAATGTGTACCGCTTAGTATGAATAAGTAATTTATGTTTCACATTTACTTAGCTATAACTTCCTCAACCTCTATAAAAAGAATGAACGCGAATTAGAAAAATTGAAGTAATTACTCATTAAGTAATTAAAAATTATAATTACCGTTGCATTCTTACTCATTAAAATAACGAGTTTAGAAAAACTTAATATCTCCTTTAAGAGTGTACCTAATGTTCTTTTTTTATTCAGTTGCTGATTAAGACAATTAAGAAGGTTCTGTAATAATTGTTCTCTTTATGAACAACTTTAAACGGCCTATTTTTATAACTATAGAGTTTTTGTTACATGTTTATTTATAGATTGTCTTACATATTATTATACACCTGTTTCTCGCGTTTTTCCCTGATGAAATTGTATTATAAAAAGCTCTCAGAAAATGCATAAGTGCTACACTACTTATATAAGCGTGTTTATAAAAGCCTTATAAGCCTCGCTATATGTTCCTTATTTTGTAAGCTGAAACGTTCTTTTGAGTTTTGTGTTTGTTTGAAGCTCATTCCATTCCCGTTCCCATTTTATCAAATGGAAAAAATGGGAATCAATTTGAACAAACATGTCAATCTGTAGAAAGTCCATTTATCGAGGGAGGCAACAGAAAATTTTGTTTTGATATACTTGGACATAAGCTATTTTTGTGGTAATGGTACTAGTAGGTATTATATACAGGAAATATTTTGTTTGTTTAAAGGCTCCGATATTAAGCAACCGATTTGAAAAAATCTTTCACATATGGAAAACTACATTTGCCCCGGGTGAGAGGCAATTTTAAACGGGTACGGAAAAAGGTTTCCCCAAGAGGCGGGAAATAGCTTGTCTATTGTAATAAAATTATATATTGTGTTTCCTATATGTATATAAATAAATTATTGTCGCATAAAATTCTGCATAAACATAAAATACGCGACTTTCATAGGTACCTACATACTTATACACCTTTTATTTATTTTATGCAAAGAAAGAGAAGGCAGGTGCAAAGCATCTCGTTCAGCCATTGCTTAGGGTATGTTTACACGGTGCATGTAGCTGGAGCAAGTTAACATGTGCAAGTGAGAAGTGACAAGAGCACGCGCGTAGGTATTTTGCTTTGGAATATGCGCGAGTCGCTGGACCAGCACGTTTTTAAAATGCATACGTAGCCTGCGCATGTGCCTCAACATGCGCGAGCTACTTCCACCGTGTAGACGCAGCCTTATTGACTATTCGAACTCACTAACCGGTCCAAGTTTCTTTTAGATATTTCTATATCTATAAAGTTTCTCTCTTTACTAGTAATTTTATTTCTTTTAAATTAGTCAAGTCCAAGTTGCAATTTAGATTGCAATTCAGGCAAGTACCAGAGTAACTTTTCAAAGAAAGTGCATATAACTTTCTTAGAGTAGGTATTTATTTTGGATACCACTTGAGCTCATTCCTTGTCTGTATGAGATATTCTACATCCTACAGCATGTATCAATGGGACAGTAAAAGTGACTGAAAAAGTACTTAAATAGGTTTTATCAGGTGTTTAAAATATTCCCGAATACTTTATTCTGAAAAACCTGAAAGGACTTTGTTGTTAGTTATTGCAATAACATTCTTCCTTAGAAATGCCAACTAGCATTTTGAAAAGTCCAATGAGATTCTTTGTACATAGATATCATCAACATCATGGTTTTTAGGTATTGCTCTCAGAGCCTCTTCCCATACAGAAATGACCCTTATACCATGGTGTATCTTTTGAGTAACCCGAGTTGGAAGCGTACCCGCGACTATCAGCCTCATTGTTAAATTTATCTTAGTTCAAAAGCCATGCTTATGATTCTCATAGAGATTAAATAAGATGCAAATACATAAAGTACAATTAAAGCTTATTTTATAGTAGTTTAATAACGTGGTCTTATAGGCATTTCTTTATCATACTGCTTATGTAAGAGAAGAATTCCTGATACCAGAATCCTGCAATTAAGAGCAGCAAAATTGCATGTATTAGGTATATTTATAATCATTTATTAGATTGATTAATTGATTATGATCCATTTATCATAAACCATGATTATCAGCTTCCATTAGATCTCTATGTATGGACAGATGCTAGTTATGATCACAGTAAAGTAGTCAAACTTACCATTCATGAATTGAGGGTGTAATGTGAAAATTGACTGGTATCTCGCCACGTCCATAGAGGAGGTAAGCAGGACTGTTGCAAGCCGGCGAGGAGCTCCGCGTGATACCTCTGTGCGGCGAGCAGGTATGGCGGCGGCAGCGGCAGCGGGCAGTGCGGCTGCAGCGGTGGCAGCGGCGGCGGCGACGGAGACGAGCGCCGCGGCTCCGGCTCCAAGAGAGCATCTATAGTGAACGCTCTCCGCGGCCTCGGCCCCAGCGGCAACAGCGCTGTCGTGTCCACCGCCTCTGTAGGCTCCGGACTCGGCCTCGAAATAAACGTCGACGCCGGACTGTACATGCTGCTATTAGGCATCGTCGCCGGCGGAGGAGCAGCACCCGCCTGACGCGCTAAAAACGCTCTATTGAAGCTCGCCAAAGCCGCTAACTCCGCATTCAAACTATCCTTCTCGCCTTTGTGCAGCTTGAACCTCTTGCGTCTCCTGAGCAGCGAGCCGTTCTCGAACATGTCGAAGGCCTGCGGGTGCAGCGTCCAGTAGGCGCCCTTGCCGGGCCGGTCCGGGCGGCGCGGCACCTTCACGAAGCAGTCGTTGAAGGAGAGGTTGTGCCGCAGCGAGTTCTGCCAGCGCTGCGTGTTGCGCCGGTAGTACGGGAAGCGGTCCGTGATGAACCGGTAGATCTCCGACAGCGGCAGCATGCGCTCCGGGGAGCTCCAGATCGCCATCGCCGTTAGGGCTATGTAGGAAAAGGGTGGTTTCTGATCACCGTATGACTCTCGTGTCGGCCGAGGCATGTTTTCGCACAATACTGTTCTGTAATGTCTTGTTTGTCACAAACTTGGGCGACACGTCTCTCACAGCGGAGTGGAAGATAAGGACTGGGTGAGTGAGCGAGACTGCGCGCGCGAGGCGGGAGTGGCCGCGCGCCGCGGTGCCGCCCTGCCCGCCAGCCGCCAATCGCGTGCCGGGAACTTTGTTTGTTGTTTTTGTCGGCTCCGGACCCGTTACAGAGGAATTTAAATTGTTATCACGTTTACATTATACAAAATTTATTCGACACCGACAACAGCTTGAGCTTGTTTCGAAATTGCAATGATTAAAGTAGTAGATACTTATTGATGGGTGCGGGAGAGAAAGAGAAAGAAATGATGTCTAGCGCTGATACTTACGGCAGATATATTCGTTCTGAGCTAAATGGACAGTGGCTGATATTATTAAGAGTAATATAATGTTTCATCACATCGATTGAACATCGATATGGTATCGAATTAAAATATGTTATTTATTGTAAATAGGAAGTGTAGGTAGGGATTGATGAAATTCTTACGAGAAATGCATCACATAAAATATTATTATACGTTGTAGGTAGCACTTAACAATAAATAAACTAAAATGATGGGTGTCGATTAGTCAGTTTAAATGTAAGTGCTGGCAGTACTTACTTACCGTGAGCAGCTCTAGTTTACAGTCATTATCTGGCTCTATGCGCGAGCGCAGAGCTTTGCACATTTTGTGCTTTCATCTTAGTCTACCATCCACATAAAATTTTACTTAGGTGTGTTATAAAAGTAAATATTACTTGGTACCATTTTTTTTGAAATATAATTTCTCTAAGAAGCGAATGATAAATATTTACAGTATTTTTTTAATGAATGAAATAACAAAATTAGACTTTGCTCCTTTGAGTATTACTTTTGAACAAACTAAACAATCATTCTTCCAAAATGGTTGAAACAAATCGAACAATTAGAATCTTATAAGAAACCACAAAAAAACACGCGTGCGAACAACTCCAGTGGATGGGGGTCTAGTGATTCCCGCATCTTGTCGATCTGCGCCATGGCTCGAAGCGGCACAAACGCTTCGTAATGCCGTAGTAGCTACAGGGTAAACGAGCCGTTCAGGTGCAAACGTTGACGTGTTGCTTGTATAAATTAACCAAACGCCCATACTTAGATGTCATGTCATACCACTAAAGTGAACACTGTGAATATTACAATCTAAGGTGAAATTGCTAATCTCTTTATTAAGCAAATAAAATATAGGGACACGACATTTTTCTTAACTTGATTCCAAATCTTAAGATGTTGATACATTGCCTTACAAATGCTACTTGGTACCATTCAATTTTATCCAGTTCAACTGAAAGATTTCAATCCCGTTTCCTAATAAAATCAGTTTTCTAATTGAAAAATGGAAATTAAAAATGAAACACCTCACTAATTTATAAATGTAGAAGTACTTAGGTAAGCGTATCTGACTGCCTCGCTCGCTGAACCGTTTAAAATGAAATTTTGGGAAGGATTCCGTCGAGACGAGCTTAACCTACAGGAAACAGCCATTATGTGTATGTACTCGTATCATATAACTTGCATAATTAAATACTCTTGGGTATTAACATTTGCCTTGAGCATTCATTATGTCTTACAGCGATCAAGATATTTGTTTGGATTCGCAACATTGTTAGCAGAAAATGAATAATAAGTGGAACAGTTTTAATGAAGTCGTCTGTATGTTAATGTAAGAACTTAATATGTGGCTTTTACGATTGTTTGCGATACAGCAATTCTCATAATGAGACGTTCATGAATTATCAAATGTAACGGACTTTAAAAGGTGTATGAATATTTTTACCATTGCTTTCTATGCACATTTTTGGGCACGTATTTTTTGGAATGTCAAAGCTACCAAAAATGGTAGCATGTTCGTAAATAAATATGCAACTTGATTAAAAAAATTCGATCGATTTTTCATACAGCACTTACGGTGGTAAACTAGGTCCACTCACGATCAGTTTTTTTCATTTTTATAATCCGGTGCTGGAATCACGTCATTTGTAAGTAACGCAGTGCTTTCATCTCGCCGCCGATAGACGTAATAGAGGCGTGTATCGTTCACCGCTCTGCACGCTGACCACGTCTCGCCAAATTGTCGGCGTCTTCGCAAATAGCGCCATTAAATTCAATCGGTCGCAGCAACGAGACAGAAGCGTCACTTACTCGTCTCCTATATAATTTAGAGGTATTAAAGTAACATATAAGGTGCAACACCGCAAGGTGAATCCTGTGCTTTGTATGCCAAATATGTCTCGTCTCCTATGAGATCGTGTTCAAGTAAAGTTTCAGCACCAATAAATTCTAAAATGGCCTGTTCAGCAATGCGGGGCCTGAGATGAATTTCTTAGCTTTAATTGGATGATGCTGTATATAATTATAGGGCAACAAATGTCTTTATGTGCTCATGAAACTTACATTTCATCGAGATAATTTATAAATTATAAAACGTAAATGCTTTTGAGAAGTTTTGTTGAAGCTTTCATATCATATTTAATCGAAAAAAATAGGTAGACTGAACGTATTGATATACATTATACACTGCATTTTCTTTTAGGGATATAGACGACTACTCCATTAATATAAATTACAGTTCAGAAATATTTTGATTTGCATCAAAATAAACTCAAACGTTGCACATACATAAATATTTCACACAAAAATTACAATCAAATGACATGTTCTGTTATAAATCATACAGTAAAAAGTTTATAAAAGTTGCGTTGCAGTCAGGGGTTACACAATTACAATGCATTGTTCTGTCTTTTAGTCACGGGTGACGCGACGTTACAGAAATGACACGCATTACACGACAAACTGTACGATTAAATAGTTATTTTAAAATGAGTCTGCACAATACAATTAATAATAACTGTATCATTGTTGTATAAATTCAATTATTTACGATCCCTTTTTTCCTTCCCCATGCTAGTATGTTAAGCGAAATTCCGTGTCAGCATTTCTGTAGATGGGAAATGCAATGAGCGTAGCTACTGCAATTTGTTCGATTTGAAAACTGCAAGTGCCTCGTTGAGCTCAGAGTTGGCTTGTTGAGATTTGTAGGCTTTTGCGTTTTCGTAGTAAGCAGTTTTTATTTCTCTTATTTTTTTAAATCTTATACCTACATGGAAACATGTACGTATGTAGTATCACACAACATCAATGTTTTCACTTTTTCACTGTCGTACTCAGATGTCTTAATCAGTAAGACTGAGAACCATCCCCAAAATAGTTCGGAAAAAGTAATGATGGTGTGCAGTGTTGTTGATTTTAATTAATTGTTTGTGTAAACTGTTAGTTAACAACAGTGTAAACTAAAAAGTCACAAGATTTCACAAATCTATCAAAGGTTAAAACATCATCATGAGGTAAGTGCTTTTAGGAAATAATTTGCAAATAGTTAAAACTAATGTTTCGTGATGTTTCATAAGTATGACTCACGCCAAATTCTTCAAACCGGGAAATAATATTATAGCGAGACGAAATATAGTGATATCGTTCCCAGGCTCTTAAACAACTACGCATGCCCATTGAAATTAGTTCAGCAGTTTTGTAGGATCTGCGAACAAACAAAGGAATCGGCGAAAAAAACAATCGATTAACATTTTATTGTCTTTAACTGGCGAATGGATAACATTCACGTGGAAATATTTTTAACAATTAAAAAAACATGATGGTGTTACAATAAAAAAAGTTTTACCGAGGTCTGACAAATGTTTAAGAAAATTCTGATTGCTAAATTGGGCTGTTGATACTCACATGGAAAACATCACTTTTCAGTATCCCTGTTTTCCTACCAACTTCATGAAATAACAAATATTGAAAGGTAACTAAAGATTGTTCATATCAGTATGGCAGACATCACTCAAAATACAACGACAGATATCGATCAAAATACGTGGTTAATGGGTAAGAGGTGTTTGATTCAATCTAAGGTTGATCAAATTCATCATCGTCCGAGCCCTTTTCCTAACTATGTTGGGGTCAGCTTCCAGTCTAACCAGATGTAGCTGAGTACCAGTGCTTTACAAGGAGCGACAACATTGATCAAATTGAACCTTGCAAAATTGAATTGTTCACCTGCGTATAGTTTTATACAAGTTCGATCTCCAATGGTTTTGACGATTAATATATGAAAACTAATACGTTTCACAATAACAACTGCTAAACTAAACCTAACTATCTTATATTCAGGGTTTTCACAAGAAAATTCGTTTCTGTCAAGGAGTTTATTCTTTGAAAGTCATTTTCCCAAACAAAGAGAACTGATACCCACTTTTCTGTTTCAAATCTACAAAAACTAGAAACGATATGCTTATTATCTTTTAGATCGCTGTCACCTGTTGCAGTATCCCATGGAGTCAATCATAGCACCTCTGCCTAATGATTCTCTTTGTGGTCGCCGCCTGGACACAACGCGAAAAAAACTAAACACCTCAGTTCTTATTAAGTGTGAATTCTACAAATTGTTCACAAATATTTGCGTCTACCTGTGCTTTTTACTAACATTTGTTAGATTTGCCGTGACTGAATCAAGGACGCCATAAAAGCTCTATATGATTAAGCACGGTGAATTAAGAATGGTGCTTTAATACGTATCGGATCTAGCGCGGATTTTTCGAATTGTTTTTGGTTGATATAGTGCGAGGGTATGCCTAAGTTAAGTAATGGATTTGTTGGAATGCGATGACCTGGGTGAACTTGGGATCTTCTTGATGCTTCTGTCTTGGTATCTAATTGCAAAGATATATGATGAGGAAAACCGTTTAACTTCACAAATGTTTATGTACGATATCGAGCATACAGCAATCATAGTTAATTACTTGCAGAGAATTAGTTTCAGTGATACCAATGTATATTAAATGAGAATACGAATGCCTTTGTCTATAGTTCTTGGTAATTTCTAATCTCATAAATAGCCATCCTGCCCGCTCATCTGACTGTTTAGCAGGTTATTTTCTAATACTCGTATAACGTCCTTTTTATTGAGTGTAAATAATTGAGTTTGTATCAACGCCGCGCCGCCATCTGCTCGCTGGAGTTTTAACACTCCTTTTCGGATTTCCCACTTAACTTTAATGTACCCATAAAATTTTACGTATTTTAAGATCACACTCCAAATTGCATCTTATTTTGTGTGATCAGAATTGAGAATCGCTCGCGCCTCCAAATTGTGTATCACTTCGCCGGGATTTAAAGAAACTTCATTCTGGTTAGTATTTAGTGTAACACGACATTAGTCCTTAAACGCCTCACTGGTTGGACACATTTTTATTTGGTTTTCGTCCGCCTGGGTCATTTCATGTGCAGCCTCGTGAGTTCGGTTATTACAATATTTGTTGTTGAAGGTTATTTATTTGACTAGTTGTCAGGGCTTACGTCGTCGGCTCCGACTGTTGCCGAGTCGGTGGCATTGATCTCTTTGCCATGGTATTGAGATTATAAATCTCACGCGTACGATTCAGTTAGTGTACCTTTTGGATTATGCGTTCCTAAATTGGGGTTCGGGTTGTCTGTTTGTCTTGTCAGATTTGAGTGTCCTTTGTTCAGGACGCGATGATCGCGCACAAAACCTGTAATATACATATTTCTGTCCCCGAGCAAGATGTCCGAGGCAGTAATCCAATATTCATTACCCGTGCAATGTATACAGATAGCCGATATTGAACTTAATTTATTCGTCGTCCAGATGTATATTTTATTTTTTACGCATTTTATACCAACAAGCGATACGTTTTACAGCCCATTTGTATTGGTGCGCCAATAATGGAATCCTTTTGAATTCATATTTACGATTTAATGCAAGGTCATTTTGCATTAAATATTTTGAGATCTTGGTGATTTATAAAGGTTCGTTATTTATTGCGCTTCAATAAATCATTGGTCATAGTAAAGTTGTGTTTTCAGTAGCCCTATTTCATGTGTAGGTAATAATATTTTTTCTTGATTCTATTCAACACTTGTATTCTTGCGTTTGTGGTCAATATATTAACAGTAATATAATGGACGTAATCTTGTCGTTGATTATTAAACGGACGGACACAATGGCTCGATAATCGGTCCGATCGGCCCCGGGGCGATTACCATTATTTTTTGATATTGTTGTAGGTAAGTTGTACAATGCAGTCCTACTGCTGGCCAGCGCCACATGGTGCTGTCGCCTCGGGACACGCAACTTTTAAACTCACCGCAAAATTAATTTAACGTTCTATCAGTCAAATAATGCAACTACGGCGGATGTAAATGTGTAAGGAGCTTGGGCAAGAACGGATGTTCTAACATAAAAACGCACGTAGGTAAATAGTTGTGTCAGCTTGCAACGATAGGTAGTACATATACCTATAAATGATGTAAATAAAAGTATGCAATAAAAGGTTCTAGTGTATAAGATCCTGTTCACCACTAATTATCGTTTAAAAGCATTTAATTTAAAGATACATTGATATCTGAAAACAAATAAACTATTGGGACACGGACCCGGATATACATCGGTCAAAACAAGGGCTCTATGCAAGCGATATCTAGATCTGAAGATTGTTACATAACGTTACACAAAAGTGCGATAATCTCCTAAAAGGTGTTCATAGTGTTGTAGATAATTAATATTTAGAGTCGGCTTGGCGCCCCGCGGCGCGCGCGCATCTCGCCGCTTTGTGCCGCGCCGCCAACACCCGCATTTGTCATGTTAGCGCGCACCAAGGTGTGAATGACTTTTTTCTAACCATTATTAATGACAATGATAGAAAATATTGTTTTTTGTTGCAACACTGTTGATTGTTGTCAATTAGTTTTTTGTTGCATCACGGACTTTTGATTATGAGCGTGGCCGATCGATTCAATCGGATTTGAATTGAATGTTTGGATTAAAATATGGCGAGCTTCATTAAAGCTTTTGATATGATTGAATACCGACGCTTTTGTGTCGAACCAGATAAACAATGGGTTAAATATATCAGAAACTTATCGAATTGTGAGAACCCATCGTCTTTAAGGGGATTCAGTGATATTACAGATTTATTCTAGGTAGCTAATAGATTTGCATAAACAATGTCACTTTTACCATTATTTTTTTCCACAAAGCGCATTATTTCCAACAGGGTCGGTTACTTGTTTTGTTACTTAAAAAATGAGCTAAATCACGGAGCCAAGAAAAGCTCTCAGCCGTCGCTCCCCTCGCTCGCGGCTGAACAATGAATAATAAGCAGCAACATCATCTATCCATTTTCTTTTTCACCCCAACAATAACAGGGACGCTAAAAGAATGGAAACAATCGAAATTTAAATATTTCGAGAAAAATACTTTTCTTTGAGAGAAAATATTGGGTGAAGTGAGTTGTACGAGCGAAGCCCAGTGCGAAGTCCTGGCGTGCTAGCCGCTCGTTTGAGATCGCTCTGAGCACCTATTCATTACGCGTCCAGTTTATATTATATTTTTATATTTACTTGTAAGATTATACGTTCAGTTAATACTGTGAATGGGCAGGCTATTAAGGCGTATAAACTACTTTATGACTTCATTGTCAACATTATAGGATAAGCTTTATTCCTGAGGAGATAATGATTCGCATAACACACTAGCATTCCTATCTTGCCTTCATGCGATGACCTGAGGGTATCATACTTTATTCATGAAGGCATTACACCTATATAAAATCAACTTAACAATGATTAAGTAAATGAGTACACATTTTCTCCTGCATGGGTATTTCGAAATGGATCTTCAGTTCAGCTGGTGTTGCAGTTCTGATTCCACAATAAATCAACACGCCGTGATTACATTTAGGATCGTTTTAGAACAATAGCTATTATATTCTAAACAAATGGATTCTTTTGTGCCATAACAGTAAAGCATTGCTTCCGGCTAGTGGAGGCGATTTGATATAATTCTGACACGTTAACCCAATTTAGAAGCTATAATAAATAATAATAGGTGGTGTTTTTATAATTAAATACTCTGTTCATGCGTTTAAATTGAATTTATTGCTCGTGTGTTTTGTAAAAAACGTATCGTGAAGTACTTCGAACAGATGCTTCCTATGTTTTATAGGAATGAACTGTTCATGTATGGTTAGCAATTACATATTAATACATAAAATAAATGCAATTTAAGAAAAAAATATTCATACGTGGAATTTATGTACACGGAGGTACATATTTGCTGCTTATGTTTAGAATTGAATTAAAAAAAAAGAATAAAATGGCTGAACTACCGATCTTCTGGAACTATCTCATACTCCAGTGATATCAGTTTGTTAAAACCCCACTGTATGTCAAATAACCATGATAATAAGTAATAGGATGTATTTTATATGATTTATTTCTATTAAAACCTAGATTTGTAATCAGTTTTGAAAAATAGTTTTTACATGAAGTGTCGGGACCCACGAAATGAGTAAAACTTTCACTAAAGACAGATTAAAAACAAAAAACCAAATGCCTATACCTACAAACCCAACTTAAACTATTTAACTGGCCATTTAACCGTACTAGTGATAGCAGTTAGAAACAAAACACACGCTTTGTGTGATGACGATGAGTAAGCGAGCCGAGAGGCGTCGGTACTATTAACGTGTGGTTTAGAGATAACATCGGCCGACAAACTCGATTAGCGGCTCCACTGACTCGCTTTGCGTGTGGTACAAGTTATAAGCTTTTACTTTAATATTTTTGAGAATAAGCAAATTTTTTTTTTGTCTCTCGCGTTACACATTTTTTGTTCAATGTAGAAAGAAAGTTCTATATAAATCGAGAAGAGTTCTATAATACTGAGATTTTTGTTAAAATACCTATAGGAATACTAGTAGTTTCCAGAATTGACGGATGCGCCACCATGACTAGGAAAAGAGTTCATACACCAAGATTTTTCAAAATTTTCTGATTAAGCCGTAAATTCCTGAAACGTAACAAAATACGTTTAAAGTTATCGTAAGAAGTATTTATGTTACTATTTATAAACTCTTGTGTTTAACCAATAACTTAAATGTTAGCTTTTTGCACCTACATTGAGTCCTTTATGAGTCAGCATTTTTTACTGCAAATCTTATCTTTGTATCTCAACATAATTTTGACATCAAAAGCGTCACAATATTAGTCAAGTAAATATTTTGATCTCTCTATGTGTGATCTATTTATTCTGTGTTACTTTGAACAAAATGATTAAATGGGAAAACAGTAAAACACTTATTTGGACCACACGATATATCACATACATGAGTTATCTGTCCGTAACAACTTTTCATAATAAGTATTGAACATCAACCGGTTCAATAAGATTTGACAGATAAAATAAACCAATGCAGAATCAATAAAACTGTACTTAACTATGCATGTCGAGTTTGCAATGACTACGGCGTAGCCGCGCTACACGCTACGCCGTAGGCATCCGACGTATTTAAAAATTTAAGAACTTAAAGATAATTTCAAAGTCATAATGTTAACTAAGTCGAAGTTAATTACTTTGGTTCTCTTAAACAAGGCTTTGGCGGTAACGTGGCTGGCTCATAACTCATCGTGGCGCGCATCCTCCTTGGTAATATGGTACGCGTAGACGCGCCGGCGCAACGCGAACGAGACACTGCTACGTGTGAGACAGAGACAGAGCACCCCAACTCACATAATACCCAATGTTTATAGCCTGAGAACTTCCTTTTAATTTTTTTGGGAGCACTATTTCAAATATTGTTTTAATTGATTGCTGGCAGACCATTTGGCGGCGGGCGGCGGCGCGGGATGAGCGCTAATTACAGGGGTTAACTCGCTTTTATATTATCTCCGATTTAAAAAGACAGTTTAGCTGCGGTACTTTACTGACAATAGTAATTTACTAAAACTTATCATGTTGATTCTTGTCGGACCGTTTGTGCTAGACAGTCGTTATAATAATAAGAGGTATGTTTGTAATCATAGCGGTACGAAGACAGAGGATTTTATGTATTTTTGTAGAGTTTTGTTCTGTTGTGTTTATATTTGGAGCTTCGTTTTTATAATTGTGACAAGTAGTAAAGGGCTGGCGACACAATAGGCAAGAGGTTGTTTACTAAATACGCGGTTCGCTAAAAGTAGCTATAAACAATAATTGGCGGCAGTAAAGGCGCAAGAAGCGGCACCCGCATGTGCGCGCACGCCGCTCCGCCCGCCATTGTCAGGCCGCGGCGAACACTATAAATTTTAGTCCAACTCCACATTTGCATATCAACAATAATTTTATCAGTTTTCGTGGTCACGCTGCGTCTTAACGTTATTAACTGTCTCTTAACTTTTAAATATTTAGCTTTCGTAAGTACCTTTCATGAGATTTATTATGAGTGTTTATAATAATCTAACAAACAAAAGCTAAATATTTCTAGACAATAGTTGAGGCGTTAATTTTTATTGTTTCTTTGAACTGCCGCTCGCGGGTCACGGTTGCTGAGGTATTCTCGCGTATTAATTTTCATAGCGGTATTGGAAAAGTGTGTTTACAGACATACTTATATGTTAATAGCTTAAGCCCGTGACTCCGTCTAACTACTAATAGGAAACAAAACTATATACCGGCAGAAGATACTCTGTCATTTTCAAAAACACCAATACCGTTCAGTTTTAAACTGTTTTATAAACCAAACGTTATAGTTTGTCATTTAGCTCTACCCAAAAGATGTGACAAAGTTTCATACACGATTTCAGTAACTTCACGGTGAATTACGATACAGAACGCCTTTAATAACACTTTCTATCATTGCTAAGTTAAGAAGTTCACACTTACCTTACGCGGAGCGCAGTAACACCATATATTACAACTGTTCCTTCACGGCTGTACACTACATTGAGCAATATAATACTTACAAAAGTACTCGTATAAAGGTATAATAGAAAGTTTATTGAAAACAAACGAGCGTCGCTCACATGAGGTGGTCTATCGTTAATCTTCTATCTAACGCGGTGCAAGCAATGTCATGGACATGGACGAGACAGCAAGGCGAATCAAACGCGGTTGGACACACCTCCAACCATTTTAACCATACTTCACGCGTACCATATACAAAGGTTTTTAACACATTAACTTTCGTACTACCTAATGTGTAAAACCATTAAGTTGATCGCATTCGAATTTCCTTTATTCGTTTGTAATTTGGAGACATTATGGTCAGAATTCGGAGACAGGAATTCAGATATGTTTACGCGATGTGAAAGTTGAATTAGCGAAGTAATGCTTTCTGTTCGTGATATGAAGAAAAGATTTACTTTTTGTTGAGAAAATTTCTGTTGCTTTCTGTTCGTGATATGAAGAAAAGATTTACTTTTTGTTGAGAAAATTTAATCTAACTATAAATTCCATTATATAGTAAGCAATCGAAACGAGGATGGTAATTCGGAAAGTATGTGTGTGCTGAGTACGAACTTCACACTGGCTAACATCAGTTGCGCAGTTTTTTTGTTTTTTTTTCTTATATCCACTTATCAGCTATGAGTAAAAGACCATCAGTAACATAATCAAAGCAAATATGTAGTAATAATCATTTACATTCACAGAACTTTTAACCAAATAGTAAAAGTAAAAGACGGAAGTGAAAAGGTTTTCTTTCTAAACCTGTAAAACAATTCGTTCAAAAAATATTTGCACATCAACCGTCCAGTCACTATCCCTCATTTTGTAAATCTTAGCTTATTACAAGGCACATCATCTCAATTCCACATCGCAACAGACTCTGCTTCCCCTATAATCAGGCAGAGATTCCAACCAGCTACGTCACGTAAACCTCAGTTCTAAGATTGTTTATCCACCAATTTCTCGAGATGGGACCCAATACAATTGTGTTTGTCAATGATAAATGGTCGCGCGCGGTGCTTTTCATCTCGCACGGTCAAAGGCGCCGCCAGCGACAGACCACAGATAAATTTAACTTCTAATATTCAAAGCATAAGGTGTATTCCCGGTTGGCTATAAATAATTACAACACAGGACTAAATGATACGGTACTAATCAAGGCCGGGAATAAATGCGGATAATGCGGTTTAATATCGTTTGAAAGGAACCTTTCGGCGGGTAGTCGCATTCAGCTATAATGAGTTTATTCAGACTTTTAATCGAATGAATCGTGGTAAGCAAATAGTGGTTCTAAAGTATTAAGCCGGGTCGGCGCAGCGGCACTCCACTAGTTGCCTTTTCAATTTGTATACGAATGATAGACGGTCGTAGATAATAAATTAAAATTATTATTTTTCATAATTGAAGTTCTTGAATTATAATTGATGCATGTTTTTGTATTTTGTGCATTTTTGTTAGGATTTGAGAGGTTGGGGATGTATTTAAAAATATGCCTAATTGCTGCTTATTATATTTATTTCTGTAGGGTTAAAAATCACTTTCAAACCCGGTATTGTAAAAAATATTCGGCTACAAGCCGACATTTAAGGCAGTTGTTGTAAAATAATTTCTTAAATATAGATTTTTTTATTGCCATTTCAACTGAAAGAATATCAGACTTATTTCCTGCATCTGTATTTTCTTGTGACTTCCGACTCAGGCGGGTTTTTGTTTCTTAAATACTTATCCTCTTTTTAAGCTTGCTTATAACTAGGCTAAAGATTTCCCATTTAAGCTTCATCATTCTTAGGTACCTCAGGTAATTCAACGTAGGTATCTTTATAAGGTACCTTGTAACGTTACTGAAATAAGCAGCTGTAAATAAGCTGCAGCTTATTTACTTTACTTTAAATTTTGACTAAGTTTTCTTTGTAGTAGTCTAGAATTGACAAACGATTTTCTTAAACAGTATGTTTAAGATTAATTGTGTTACAAATTAAAATAAAATTGTGTTACATTATTAGTGTGAGACAATAGGATGAATATAAACCAGACAGAAAGTCCAGCACGATATATCTATATGATTCTAAAATCTCAACAAGAAAACAGGCTGCTCCACAAACGCTGTACTTAAAGTACATTAGTTAAATATAAACAAGGATGGATTCACGACGGGCATTATCCGCATTAGCGTGTCGGATGCTGCAGCTCGCATATTTCATCACATCTTAGGAGATAATGCTCCCTTTAACAAAACATTAATCTAGGAGTCGTCGGAGGCGTGGGGCGGAGCACCCGCGGCCGGCCAATGGCGGCGCTCCGCGGCCGGCGCCCCGCGCACCTGCCACCATCGATTGTCTTACCACGTTTAAGAATTGGGGACCATCTCCATATTATGAGCACATCCATGTTTGATATACCGTCTCCTTGTTGTATTCAATTGCTTGAAAGATCCTGAAAGTTGATGTGGAATTTTCTTCGTCTTTTCTCTTAATTTGTTGTTTGTAATTTTCTTGTTCTTGTGTTAGCATGATTACTGTAGTACAAAATTTTGAGATAGAAAAAAAAGTATGATTAGATTTTCAGACAATGCTGAATTCTTGTTGGCAATTTGTTGTTTTAAATCCGTCAGTGGCAATCTAGGCAAAGTGATTATTGTTTATTCCGCTTATGAGTCATGAGAGTCTTAAACGATTTTGGCGCAATGTAATTATAACAATTCAAGTGTTTATTTTCCCTCCGGTACAAACATATCATTAGAGTATGATGAGTTATTTGTACCAACATTAATTGGCTGATAAAATTGGATTCCATCTAAATTGGCGTTTGATCTTTTTTAATAATAAATATTTATACAGGTAGCAGCTGCACTAAAATCCTCGCTCTGATACCCAAATAATAATTAGCCTGCCCTTAGCACCTCAGTCGGCGTCCGAGAAAAAAGAGCCGGTCGAGTCTCGCTCGCGAACCAACATAACCTGTAATTTGGAAATTATTATCTAACACATTGTGCCTTTCTGGTTATCCCGCCGGTCAATTTGCCGTTTTTATGGCTCCCACAGAGCCGCGGCCTCTAATTATCTCCGCCACGATCTCGGCCCGAGGCGCGAGCGCGCCGTCGCACGCGCAGCTCCGATGTGCACCCTCGCGCCGTCGCACAAGGCACAAACTCCATCGCCCGGCGCTGTCCGCGTTAGCTTAGAAACATGGGAAAATAAATAGATACCTATGTTTTGAAAGGGTAACACGTCTGCGCGAATACTATTTGTTTTACTGCGAATTCCTCTAATAGTTTCAAATTATTTTACCACTAATGTGCACAGCTCTCAGTATCTTAATACGCATTCGTACAAACGACGTGGATACTTATATAGCTATGATAAATTAGTGCTTTGACTTTGAACCGACCAATACGATTATGTTAATATTAATGAAACTAAAGTGATGGTGGGTAGGTAGTAGTTTGATAATATAATTTAATGAAATGAAATTATAGTTAAAGTCATTAAGGTGTGTTCAGATATATGCCTTGTTAGTGATTGCCCCACTATAACGCGTCACAATTTCCTCTTTATATGCCTTTATATTATGCATAATGTCATAAATTTAAATTATAATCGGTGAGTTTTAACGCCCAATTTTTAAATTAGAGAAACGTAACGAACCGGGAAAACACGGTATCGTCAGAGTGGTTGGGAGCGACGCGGCCCTCAATATTCGTATTCTATTAGGAAGGACTACTAATAAAATTAATTTATTTCTCGATTACAACAGTAACGCGAGTTCAAAAACGCGCCGCGGCCTCGGCTCATTAATCATATTAATTAAGACGAGGCGTAAGCGCTTTTGTTCGTGGCTCTCTCGATAAACGAGCGCCTTCTTTACGCTGGTACAATGACGGCGGAGTCGTGCTCGGCGGCAATAACGCGGCGACTGTGCGCAGTGACACGCGGCGCGGTGCGTGACGCCACTCCGCGATTGGTCAGAGACAATATTGTTAAATGGTCCTGCTTCGGCCACCACCTTGTTATTAGAGCGTTATATGTGTAATCGGATAATCGCACTGTTATACTCAAGTTTTATTGTTGGCACGCGGGCACGATTGGTTGCGCTAGTGCAATTATTTAATTCCATTGTTTTGATGAGATTGATGAATCGAAAGTGCGCTGTGAAGTCTTTGTTATTCACAAAGCTGTCTCGCTGGTAATCAATAAAGCGGCAGTCGTTATTCAGCGTGGGCACTCGCATACAACACTCATTTAATTGAATTCAATCTTCAAGAACAGCAAACGAAATTGATAGTTTAATGGATTACAGACAGTAACAACTGCTCATCATGCCATGACTCTGCAGTGTACCTCATTAGCAATAATACGATTGCGTGTCTGTCTGTACAAACCTTACCTTGGTATTATCGCCTAGTCTAGTTAAAATCAAGCTTAACGTTGCTTGCAGTTGTGTTCAGATCTGGGTATTTGTTGCATGGCGGGTATCTACTAAGGTACCAATCAATTATACTTAGGCGGGGGATCGCAAGGACTTTGTTTTATCGAATTCTTGCCATAGCCACACAAGGAACGAGCTGATTCTAATTAGACATTACCAAATAATCTTCTCATCAGTTATAAGTAGTAACAATTGGTCTTTTTTGAAAAATGTATTAGCTTAGAAAGCAGAAATACAATAATAGTTATAAGTCAAGCTACCTTCACCTTTGTCGTTCTAATAATAAACATCCTTTCCTCAAGCTTTTTTAGACCTGGTATGATCTCATTGTGGTTTTAAAGAACTGAGCTCCGGCTAGTCATTAATGACAACTTTCATCTTTTAATCAACATAAAATCCAAAAACGCATCCGTATTAAATGTCAATATTTCAATATAGACAAGTTGAAGGATTAAGCTATAATTTTATAATCAAATTAAATTATCAATCAAAAACGTTTTTACGACGGGTGCCATTCCGACTTCGCAAGTTCAATTTGTATCGGGCAACTCATTAAAACAATTATAGTAATGAATAAAACATGTTACTTTGGTGTGATTACGAAATTATGTTTATTTTTGATTAGCTGTGTGTTGGCTGCCAATAAAATTTGATTAGATTCATCCATCCAATTAAAGATTGATACCTGCTACTTTTGATACCTGTGTCGACAATTTTCGTTGATACCTCGCTTTGTAAGGTCATTACCTTGTAAATATGGAGTCTACGTTTGAGTTTTATGTCTTTTTAAGAACGTAGTTACTTCACGTTTTATGTGAGTTTGATATGAAAGCGTTTATGTGGGTGTAGTTATGCTGTCGCTGTGGCTACTGGTCTGCTACTGTGTTAGTAGGCAGAAGTCCGGGCTAGACAGCTATGTACTTGTATTTGATTGCATACTGTACCTACAGTGGTGATGGTATCAACTGTGGCAAATATTGTAAGACATTACTTACTTTGAAAATAAATACACGTATGTCCAAGCTTCAATCAATCTTGAGTCTGGTTTCATGTTGGTGATATTGGTTATTTTCAGATGCATTCAGTGAAGCTAACCCCAACGCTGTAAGCAAAATGCTAGGTTGATGATACTGTTCACTAACAAGGTTCAAAAATAAGGACCCAAGCTTCTTTAAGCAGATCCCGGATCCTCACCGTTGTATTTATTTTCTAGTCTTTTTTGGAGTTTCATTTCAAATAGAATTAAATATTTTCGCCGTTTGTAATTCCCGTTTTGTAAGTAGAACGTAAGCCTAGCATCAGTGCGACTTTCCGTCTGCTAATGCCGCCGACAGGAGTACAAAGATCGCCTGATAATTGTGCAGTTAAAATGCTGCGAATCTTATTAGATATTCATAGATAAAGCGGAGAAAATTACACCTTACCATCGGTTGCTTGTTTAGAGGCCACTCCATCATTCAAGTAGCCACATACGTTAATGTAGAATTGCTTTCGCTAAAACGGTCCGTTAGCCGTCGGAATTACTCAAAGAATAGATAAAATACAGCATGTAGAACCTTCTTGCTATTCAATTTTCTTATATGGCAATATTAAATACCTTTTTTGTACTCCATAGTTGGTAACACATTCTGAATTTAAATCGATGTATAGTTATCGTACATACGTTAGTAATTTCATAAATAATTAATTATTGTTGTTTAAACCGTCTTGTTGAAAGGTTTTTATGTGTTTACTTTCGAATTAAATAGGTAATTTGTGATATCGAAGTGCAAGAACTTTATATTAATTTCTATCATTTTATAATTAAAGAAAAGCACGATATTAACCTTAGTATTACAGCAACAATAGCATAAAAACTTAAACTAAAACAAAACCAATTGTTTTCTTTATAAAAAAATATGAAATTGAGTTCAATTTCCTACATTTTATTTTTAAAATAAGAATATCAGTATTGTTCAGAACATTTTTTTATACATAAGTAAAACACCTCGAGCCTTGGTATTTATGAAAAAGAAATAGCAGCACTAAAATGACGAAACTTAGCTCTTACCTACTAAATTACTAGTCTTATCCCTCTCTATATAAAACGCAATAAAAAAACATAAATGTTTTGCAATTTTTGTAGAGTTGTAAAAACTAATTGTACATCTAAAATCTAAACGCTTATTCCATGAAATATTTAACAAACACAACATCTTGTATTAGAACATCTGATGAAAGTGATCTGATGAAAGTCATGTAGGCACATAGATAAGTTTTCTACTGGGTCACAAAAAAAAACTCTATAGTGATTAAAAACATGATTTTCTCTCCAATTTGAACGATAGACACTGAACTGAAAAGTTAGATAGGTACTGTATACATAAGCCTAATAGACTTACACTTACTTAATGTACCTTTTTCCCAACGTTTATTTTGTGGATGAAAATAGGCATTAGTGTCTTTAGCGTACTTATAGAAACTGCAAACTTATGAGTTTCTAAACCGGTCTATTCTTACTAAACATCATTTATTTTTCAACACACTTCATACATACTAGTACCTACTATTAATTATTTTGTTTTATTTATTTCTTGTGGCTTTTTTGCACAGACATCAGACAAAAACCTTATGAATTATTATTAAAATAAGCTTGCAAATAACCATTAGTTATTCAACTATTTATTTAAACAATATATCATGCGTAAGAGTATTGTGAAGTCAAACTTCAAAGTATGAATGCACGCCGCTAGGAGGCATACTTCATAAATTATTGTAAAGCCTGTGCTATAACAACCCGCTTCAAAATATCCTCTATCGTAAGAAAATAATATTAATAATCATGAGTGACTGAAAAGCAAGGACCGGCCACAAAATTTATGGTTTTTATGTTAAAATCCTTAGCGTGGTTTAATAGATTTCACTAATGAATAACAAAACTGGAAATAAAATTGTTTCGCAGCAGCATTGTTGCAAAAAACAATAAACAATTTATAATCTCAAAAATATTTTTTCCAATAGCAATTTTGCCCTAACCTTTAGAAACTTGCGCAAACCATCACGGGCCCAATTAAAATCGATGTCCGATATCACTCGGATCGTAATTACAAGTTAGCTACTAGACATGTCCAGTGCAAACAAGTTTCAGTCCACAAGTGATCAACTGATGGATGAGGCTTCGCTCGCTTATTTTCGCCAACTAATTAAAATTTCGACGTCGCCGGTAAAGCGGCAATTACGGGCGAGATTGCGCGATATACGGCAAAGGGCCCGCTTAATAACTAATGCAGGTAACTTGAGAACATCCAGGGCTGGTCACACTCATGTTAGGGGAGTAGGGGGTATTATATGAAAATTTGCCACTTTTATGGGTCTTATACCGTGTCCAGTGTGGCAAGTGAATCAGGCTAAAACAAGGGGTATTTTTTTTGTTTATTTAAATTTTGTTTATAAAGAATAATGATTTATTTAGAACACACAAATTATAGTAACGCCATTCCTAATTTCTGCCTCAGTCAAGGAAGTTCTACCCCCAAAGACTCTGTGTAACTGTAAATTGGATTGAAAAAACAACTATGTAAGATGTAACAACAAATCAACGTGACAAGTGGCTAAACAGTCTGTTTATCGTTTATATTTTGTTGACGTTCATTGGCAAAGCATGAAGAATATCTGCTTATTATCCACTGTAAGCGGCAATTAAGAGTCACCGAGCGAACGAGTTGTTATAACGCTCGCGGCCGAAGAGCAACCTGTCATTACGCATGCGCGATGAGACGCGATTTTAAAACTTATAAATGGTTACTGTGACTGAGCATAGATAGTCATCGTAAACACTCGTTAGCTTACTTTGTGATAAATTGATAGAAATGGATAGAAAAGTTACTATTAAATAATAATAAAAAAAGCTAATGGTTAGAGCGACAGAAATGTTGTCTCCAGTATGCAATATGCTGTTTCTTAATCAGTTCGTACACAACTGATTTCAATAAATATCATATGAAGTACCTACATACATTGTAACGAAGTTATAGTGCAATAAAATGGTAGATCTCTCCGTTACTTGATATTTGTATTGCAAATGATACAAAAGCGATTCTTAACTACACTTAAATTAACTATTACTTTCGTAGTATAAAATATTGTGATTGACATCGATATTCAGTTCTCATCAAACAGTCAATATATCAATCTGTGATACAGATGAAATGTAGCCCTATTGAACTTTATTGTACTTTCTCTTCATTACGTATTCAAATCGGTAGCTGTTTTATGAGAGTATTAGGTGCTTAACATAAGTAGGACAGCCTGGAAAACTTACATTTACATCATCACAAATGTTTGCACCAACCGAAGATCGATTACTCACGAGGTACATAAGTATGTGGCTAATCCTGCTTAATGCATGCATTTATTTACAAGTTGTGTGCATTTCACTCATACATCTTCTATGTTTGAAAACACCATGTTACATGTCACAAGTTTAATTACGAACGACAGTAATTTATGTACTGAACGAACAGAAATGCAGCGAACGTAAATGTTGATATTTATTAGACGTTAGTGTACCTTCTAAAGTACACAGCTTTCGCAAACAAAGGGTGAATTTAATTTGCTCGTACCCATCACTTGAGGCTACCTTTTGCACCTTATAAAACGTTTTTCTTTATAAAAGAAGTTGTGAATTGCAATTAATACAGAAACAATCGATGTAAGCTCGCCTTTTATTAAGTTGTTAGAGGAAAACTCAACGCAACCATGCAGGTATAGCTAGGTACGTGCTAGCGAGTAATTTTATGATACAATGTGTATTCAATTAGCGGAATCACATCGCATGCAAGCAATTGCGAATGGTTGCAGCTATCAACTGCGCCACTTATGTGAGCGCCGAGTGATTGCCGCGCGCGCACCGCCGCGACGCCGCGCCGCACCGCACGACACACGATGTAGCACGCACGACGCTCTCATTAATTCAACGAAGAATTATATCTTCATCGACTACTGTGAGCCACTGTGCTTCCTCTCTGTAATTATCTCGTATTAGGGACTATTATCCTATACGATGCACTATCAATTTAATGCGTCGCCATTTCAATAATCGGCCTTAGACAATAGCCACCGGATTGCACACACATTATAGCACAATGTGAATTTCGCAAATATCCGCGGCATGCATGATGCATGAGCACCGTGAGCACGTTAACCATACCTTACGCGGAGTCCTTGTGTAATAACTGGAAATGCTATGAATTTATCATTAAATGACAGCCGTTTCCACGTCCGACGCTTGTGCGACGACGCGCCGCGTGGAGTTATTTAAATAATTCACAAATTAATGAAACGCTTCTGTGAAGAAAAATACATTTAATTTATTTGCAATACTTCAATGGCCTTTTCAATTCAGGTAGACGCGGCCCGCCCTCGGGGCACTCGAAAGCTATTTGCGATTATTTCCGAATTTCATTATTGCGTTATCATTTTGTTAATCACTGTCGTTGGTCGGGGGGTTTGCTGCCTTATATCTGATCGTTAGGGTCGATATTTAAGCGTGGCGATATTGAAAAAGTAAGGAGATGAAAGATGCCGCCACCATTTGTCACTACTTTCGGAACGAGGTGGCGCAGTAAAGTACCGGCCCGCCCTGTTTGCACCTCGGGCCGCGGCGTTTTCTTTTTCACCGCGACGTCCGCCGGAATGCGAACTTAATGGTTCGCTTTTGAGACCAGAACCAATCACTCCGTCATCAAAATTATGGAAACATTACGCGTGGCCTGTTTGCCGAAAATCACGACCGATGTGGAAAAAGTGGATTAATGTAAAAACTCCGAGCCATAATGTTTTGATAACGGTCTTCGCGAACTTGCCACGCGAAATGTTTACAAAATCATGATCATTATCTTTTAATTAAATGCATTCTGCAACACTCTAGGTGTAGCAATTACTTACGTCTGAACTGTAATTATAATTGTTGTTTAGATAATGTTGAACTTGTAATTAATTTAACAAATAATTTTGCTCACGCTATTGACAATGGAAACCATTTGAGTATGTACACGCAAGCGTTTTGTTTTGACTATTTTGTTTGTAACAAAACAAAGTTGTTGAATAGCCAAGTCAAGCTTGGATGCATGTATTTAGTTCGCGTGTAAACAGAGCGACATTATAAATAGCAATTAAATAATTTGTGGCACTAATATGTAGATTCGGGTGCGTGGATCTGGCCGTCACGTCGACCGGCCATTAGACGCAAAACGCCAAATCATTTACAAGAAAGCGAGAACCCGCCTCGTACTATTTACATAATTTATTCATTACGATGTCCAAGTGTTGTAACTTGGAAATTGAATAGTCTATTTGATAGGTGGGTGGGTAGGTATATACCTAATCCAAAAGCTTGGTTTCTCATTGAACAATAAGACGGATAATTTATTAATTAGTCAAATGCTAAATAAAAAAATACAAACTTCCGAAATGAGAACTTCCTCCTTTTTGGGTTGTCTGTTGGAATTGGAAGTCTGTTGATAAAAATATCTCTTAAAGTCATTCCTTTTAATCCTTTCCTCAAGTAAAGGTTGATTTTTGCATATTGGACATAGGTATCCATTACAGTCCTATCAGGAAAACTGTAATTTCATTCTATGAAATGCTGCAACAAAAGCTCGTGGTAACTGACATTTCCAGCAACACTTTCAAGTATCGAGCGATACAACAAAACAAGTTGCAATGCTGCTCTAATGCGGCCATGATACAATCTTCCAAATATTAAACTAATATTTAGGCAACGCTTTGGCCGCTGCCGCCTCATTTGCATAAGGTGCGGTCTCGTTCCACAGCACTATGAGTTTTCCCAGTAACCACTACTTACAATGGGACTTGTCCCACGTTTCCATTATTTTGTACGACTTTTAACATGTTATTTTTAATCTGTGGTGACCATTATGAGTTTGAGTTTGAGTTTGAGAGATTGCTGGCAGAAAAATGGATACTTACAGACGAACAGAAAACTACAAGACAAAGACCATTTCGACTTTTAGCATTAACGCGACGTGTGTGTTAATTTCAACATTGGTTTGAAACAAAAGATGACGAAAACAAAAGCCAAATTGTATTCCATAAGTCGGACTGGCCGCAAAGCTAGTAAAAAGTTTCTATTACGGCGCGTAAACTCTTGGTGGGACCACGGCTTAAGGCGAGTGTAGCTGTAAATATCATAATCATAACCCATTAGTCTGTTAATGTTATGTCCCTGCCGGCGGGCTTTGACTCGTGTTTTATTACGCCGCTATTAATTGTGTACGATCCCCTGAAGAATTCCATAAAATAAGCCTTTGTTTTCCGCGGTACTCGTATGATAAGAAGGCTGTATGTGAATTGGCTATTTTGTTCAAACTTTTGTGTTTGTACTTTTTTGTGTGAGTAATTTACGTTCGTTTGTTTTTTTTATTGTGTAGTCAAATTAACTTCAGTTTGTATGTTTGTAGAATATTTGCGACCCACTGTCTATGTGAGCGCCACGATACTTTGTCGTTTTTGAACATCCACACCAATTATCAAATGCAAAGAAAGAAACAGAAATTAAATAACATTTCATCATAGCAAATATATATTTTTTTATATTGAGAATTACATACCTGTTAAGAAGTCATGAACAATAATATAAAATATGCAAACATAGAGACCAAGAATGTAATTTGGCTATATTAAAACTTTGAACGTAAGTATCTAGTACCTACGTATATTCTATTTTAGTTTCCGTGTTACTGTGTTTCATTATTTTACACGAGCAAACTTTTGTTTATGCAAACATATTTTAATTACACTTGAAATCCTTTACAAAATTCAATTTGCATTTTATGAGCAAAAATAAAACTTATCTTCCTGCAAAGTTTTATTGTACCTAAATGATAATGAAGCAATTCGTTTTTTTAGACATTTACAAACAAACACAAAAGATTGTGTATTAAGACATCAAGTTCTGAAGGCCAGATATAAAACAATAGCATAACAGAGCAAAAAAGACAGACAGCAAAGCTTAAAACGTGCCCAAAGAACAATAAGCTTTAACTAACAAATAAAGCTAATCGTATCATTAGTAATGAATGTTTTAATTAAAGTTCTCCGTTAGTTTTCGATCGAGTTAATTAACAATTTGCACTTAAGGTTTATTGCAGGTCACATTATTCTGAGAGATCGCGTGGCCGGCGGATTTGCTTTACAAGACTCTTGTTGGATGGATGTTTGCAGTGATCACATAAAGAAGATAATCAGATCGTAAAATGAGTCGGAATGTAATTGCATTACGATTAGCAACTAAGTAAGTTGATTAATGAGATGTGTGGACAGGAGACAAGAAACCACAGAAGGTTCACTTGTTAGTAAAAATTATACTGAATAATGTGGAGGTAGATATTTCCATTATTTAGATAGTTCCTATGGGTCCTAAAATTAATATAATAAATACGTCTAACACTTAAAAACGTTACACAAGATAATGATATGTCAGAAATTAATTTGAAACTCACCAAAAATTTTCCACTAGCAATGACAAATTTTCTTTTTATTAATTTTTCTTTTTTCTTCGAATATTCTGTGCCTCGTTTAGACTTAGCACAAGGCGGTGGAACTCTCGGAGGGCCGCCCCTTTCTCCTCCGCCAATGGGACGCGCTCGTCGTGTCTCCGCGAGATGATCAGCGAGGCGCCTCGCGCGGACACGGCAGGAGCGAACAGCGATAAACTTGTGACTTGAAGATCGGGGACAGAGATAAGTGTTTGAATAAGTAGGTATATTTCTTAGGGTTTGGTTTTGAATATGGTGTACAACTAATACAAGGTGGTTGTGAAATTGTATCAGATTACCATTTGTAAACGTTTGGTTAAATAAAGCTTCTTAATTTTTCTCCCGCCACTTTGAGTCAGTTACCTACTGTCTACTAGTTAGTAAGTAAACAGCAGTGTCTAAGTACTTTTCGAAGAACAAAAGCTTTATTTTACTCTAATATTTTTTGTTTTCTAATATTTGTGTTTCTCGATATTTTGTTCAGACATTACAGCGAGTTTCATAAGTTAACTTTCCCTGTAATCGCTCGTCGCTCACGCTCTAAGCCCACGACGACAGCGCACACCGCTTTCATAATCCAATTAAGAATAATTGTCGATAAACTGACAGGCGAGATAGCGATTTATGTGGTGATATTTCAGCATCGTTAATAAATTTATGCTTGTTCTTGCCGTTTGATTGCGCGCCGTGTTTCCATTAAGTTTATTCCATTCGCGCTCCGAATGCCTCTCAGTATTGACAGCTTGTAATCTAACTGAAATTTACACTACTTCACGTCAAAATATCAAACGCACTTATATATTGCTTCTTAATTATTGCTCTGTGGATTAAGACTACTGTTTATTAAGTACATTTAAGTCGGCTTTGTGTCAGATGAAATATTTATCGAAGCCGCAGCGCATTAAATAAAATGTACAAGGGAAACAATTTGAGCTCCCGTTTTAAATTCAGTTCGATTACATAGACTTGACAGCTCCATAAAAGACTTGAATGCGGCTACAAATAATACAGGGTGGCAGTTTTTCCGCGGGTCGTATTGTCAGGTCTATTGATTTCGCGGCACATTGCGCGGCTGAGTTACGGGCTCTGCGGTGAACCCTGACTTACGGCCGCATCCTCCCGATTTATTAGATCGTTATACCGCATCGGGGCAAAATAAATTCAATTCCGTTCCGTTTTGCGCTCCGTATTTCACAGCGTGACAAATTTGTCGACGGTGCGCGCGAGCACCGCCATGCGGGTAACGTCTTGCGGTTTTGTTATATTTGGAGTTTGATGTTTGTACTCGAGATATTCTCAGAACTTCTTTATGATATTGTCTGAGAGAAGTTCATATGCATTCTACATAATGTATTCTCAAGCAATGACAATTTATTTTACTAGAGCTTTAAAATTTTCCATACAAAGCAAGAAAGCTAGAGTTAAAGAAATCGTAAAATCATAGATACTTACCTGAATATTATCTACTTAGTTTTTCACGATCAACCACAAAATACGACAAAGTTTTGCACTTAATGTCAATTTTCTTCATGAAACTAAGTATAAATCACCTTTTGAACATTTGAAAAAAACATTTTTAAAGATTTATGATGATTACCTACAATTTTGTATCTTCAGTTGTTTCTTGAAAAGTACAGATAATTAGATATATCGATTACGAAATAACTTTTAAGTAATCTGTGGTATCGAGTTATTTCTATACTTACATCCTTCTTTACTAGTTATTTCGTTTACAGATATCCATTGTTAAAGATGATTTGTATAAATGAAATTACATGTTTAGTAAACAATATGAGACATCAGACATGTAAGCATAAGCTATAAGGCCACCACTGATGTGAGTTCGTATGTTCAAGGGTAATTTCTACCGTGTGCACGGTCATTAAACTTATATTTACTACATTGTTATCTGAAATAAATGGGCTCGTTTTGTCATGCGGGAACTGCTGTCACAACAAACATTATTTCATTTTACTTTATGATTCTATAACGCGCCGTGAAGCAAGACGCACATTTTGGAAAAACCGATTTGAGCATAACAATATTCGACAGTACTGTAAGGGTAGATTGTGTTCAATGTTTTGTTATTAATGCTGTTACACTTTCCAGTTACGCTCACAAAAGAAATTTAAAAAATAATAATAGCAACGATTTCTAAGAGGAAACAACAATACCCCAGCAACACAAAATACAACGTTACATTACTTTACCGGTGTTAGACACGGAATAATAGCATAGTATGTTGATAGGCAATTAATAAAACCTGCATCGAAATTGTAAAGTATAGTGTGAAATCCAGAAACTGAGAAGACGTACCGTGAATCAATAAACACATTCGGCACTCCCGTCGCATGATAGCCGACAATAAAAACCGTAAATAAGACGAGCCGAGGAATAACAACAGTATTCAAATTTCGAATTCGTCTCGGATTTAAACAAAAACGTTCTATTTAATAGAGGAATGTGCACGGCACGGGTGTCGGTAATAGTGTGTGTACGGCTCTCGGTGTGTGCCGCTCGAATCGATTTGGTTGGTAATCGAGAACGCGTGCTTGATCCGAACTATCGGTGGATATCCACGGCACTGTTCCGGTTGATTTTGGTCAATCGACGGTAATCGAATTTGGATCGTTTGGTTCGCGTGCGCGCCACCCGCGTCCCGAGTCCTCTGCAATCAGCGATTCGATAGACCCAATGTATTGTTATAAACATTACATGCGTGTTAAAATATCTCACGTTTTCAGATATGTGAAGTTATATTCGTTTAAATAAAGTTAATTGAATTTCTGAATTATTTATGGATTGTCTAATCTAAGCATTTTTCTAAAGTCAATTTCAACGACACTAATCCAAAATTCCTGTTACATAGAAAGCGTCAACTATGACCTAAGGCCATTAAAAACAAGATTGATTGAGACAACTTTTTATAACGTAGCATCAATTACAGAAACATTTACATGTAACCTGCCCCTTATTCGCCTTGTAGGGCTCCCCTAAAATTGTACAAAACGCAACCGGATGTAGGGAACAGCCAAAACGATACAAAACGTATGGGCGGGCACAATACAAGCCACACTAATGATATTATTATGCCAATAGATATGACGAAAAGTTACATACGGTGTATCAAACTATTTATGAAGGGAGAGACTTTGTGTAGGAATATCGATAACAAAAACTTTGTCTTAAATGTGTTGTATAAAGGAACTTTTACTGAACAACAAAGTTAACTAATAAATAAACAACTTACTAACAACTGTTGTGTTCTACATACATATGTAATTGAAAAACTCCGTCCGATGTTTCCCAACAGCGACCAAACAGTTTTCAAGCGCTCCACACAAATTCGTGGACGATGTGTCCGCACAATAATAAATATTTAAAGAGGTTAGCAGGTGCAATACGCCTCAAATTGATGCCCAAATAACAGAGTACGGTCGAGCTCAAATAATAATAAAAAACAGGCTCGGCTTTGAGAGCGGCGAGCCTGCAATTTGAGAATTAATTCTATCACATTTCGCCCGCATCTCGGCCAATTCGCCGCTTTATGGCTTTCCTGACACCGCAACAGCTGATTAAGTATAAAACAATCTCGCCGCCCGCAATCTCGCGATATTATCGGGTTAATCAACAACCTTCAGCGTTTTTTATCATTATTTATATACACAGTGTTTGTTTCGTTTGTAATATAAACGCGGCCCTCGTGCGCTGTCCCGTTGTCCGCCGGAGCCCGCCAATGATTGGCAACATGACTAATGACCTCCGATTGTACCATGATCTATCTCATATTAACAGTAAAGATTCACCTTGAATCTTACGTTTAATATTGAAAGATCGTTATGTTACATTGGAGTGTTCGGATAGGTAATCCGATTTAAACTGAGCAATAAACGCCTCGCAGACGGACGTAGGTGTTATAATTATTCAAGTCTAATTTTTATTTTGATAGCGCGTCCACATCCGGGAGCACATTCACCATAGATTAATATCACATTAATTAATATTCTCAAGGTATCAGAATGTAACTGTCTGTCCTACAACTGAGTTATTGGCCATTGATTTATAAAACTTGCGAAGCTAATCACGTTTAATGGCCCGATAATTGATGATAGATGAATGTTTTAGCCTAATTGGAGTAATAAGGCAAGTAGAACGAAGTAATGAGCTCGTATAATGAGCACTTGATATATGCATTAATATTTGATTGCCGGTTGGTGGATAGTTGTATTGCGAAATGCGCAATTAGTGCAATTTATTACAAAAGAATTACATTCTAGCTTTTCATTAAAACAGCCTTTAGAAACAATAATTACATATTCTATGGAATAAAAAAAACTGTTGAGCTGATTTTTGTGCTTCCCTTATGTAATTTATCAACAACTGTAAGTGTGTCAAAATAATAGCTTTTAGGGTAGCGAAGTTAATAATACGTCATTTGTAGTTAAAAGTTGGTCGATATTGGTCGATATGATATAGAAGGACCAGGTCTTCATAGGTCGTATTGTAAATCAATTTTACATAGTTCGATGGAGGCAGCATTGAATCAAAGAGCGAAAGCAATTTTCAAAATATTTTTATCGTTGAATACCTACGCTTAATTTAAAGGATCCATATAGCCCACATTCCTGGGTAAACTGGCACAACCCCGAAACCCACTGGTCTATTCACAGCATTCTATTCGACGTGCTTTTAATTAGGTTCCAATCAGTATACAGCGTGACTAACTCGCGATTCGTCACGAAGGATTAAACCTATCGACCTGGCTCACCATCCCAGGAGGTCAAGGTCAAAGTAAAACCTCCTCGGACACCCGACAGGTTCAGATATAAACACTGGTTGTAAATAACATCATTTGATTGGTTCCAATCAAGCATGGTCTCGATTAAAAAATATATTCGAGACTCTGGGCCGAATTAAAATCTTACCACGCTCAATTTGAGTCGACACTTTATGATTTTTTGTTCTTTACAAATGGAAGTGTGTAATGTGTTGACATGCTGTGTTACCTCATACGAGTTTGGAATAATTCCAATCCGCCATCGTTAATTGAATTAGTAAAGCGAAGTAGAACAAATGGGAAGGGGTAGGCTTTTATGGTGATGTATAATTACTTGATAGACTATTTTATTTTTAAGAAATATTCTTCGTTTAATATGTTGATTGGCAGATTTAACTAAAGCCACTTAGCATATTTTACCGAACACACATTTGGCTTATTTAGGCAGAATTTTTAAACCACATCGATTTTGCATTTCAAGAATTACCTTTTTTTTCATAAGATGCATTAATATTGTTGCAACGTAGTTATTGTTACTTTGGTCTGGACTCGCTCAAACATAAAAGGTTCTATTGAGTGAGCAGTCGCTCTATTCATCCCATATGTGTTCTATTACACCTAATAATTATGTATAACAATGAAGCACAGAAAACAACGGAAGCCATGGAAGTGCTAATTCGAAAAACACAAACCGCAGTGTACTATAATGAGCACAAAGACGTCCCTCGTAGTGAGCGATGAAATGACTACTAAGGGCCTACAATTAGTGAACGAAGCAAAATGGCTGACCAGTCAACCATCCTTACAGGACCTCCCTCGCCCCTTCGGCAATTCTGCGAAGTCCCGAGACAGGGGACAGTTGGGTGATGTTCGGAGGCCACGCTTGCTTGGACGTTTGCCCTCCCCCGAGTTACACGATGTGCGTGTGTGTTAATTTAATTTTCTACTTGCAATAATTGCAGTTAGCCCCGGGACAGACAGGCGAGGGCTCGACACGAAATACTAGAGTTGTCTTTACATACATCGAGCGGACAGTCGCGTGTGTGTACCCGGCCCGGTCCGGTCAAGCGTAGCACTGCCACTTATGCGATTAAAACTTTATCGTGACAGTTATGCTACTTACCAATATGAGGATTAAACTGGAAACTGATAGCTCTATAAAAGAAAAAGGACTACGCTTAATGAATTTAAATCATACGTGCAACTTTAAAAATATTTACTGCAGTACGATAATGTTTTAATGATATGGCAATTAGGGTGGTATTTTAGATGATGTGTTCAGATGCTGGTGGTTTATAGAGCTAATTATTAATTCTTTACGTAAAGGTTAGATCAATATGGCGATGTGCATGCACGTAATGCGCAGTATAACTGAGTCCTTAGACAGCGTGGGTCGGTGCCGATCTGTGTGGTAAGGTGTAAATGATAATGGTGCGCGTAGCGGGGCGCCCGCGTGGCTTTGTGAGCGCCGCTTGCATTTGTCATGTTAACACTGAACGTGTGAAGAGCCCTTATTAATGACGAACAGATTACACCGGCTCAAGCCGCGACCGCATTGTTGCCATTGTCAGCGCGGCCTCGGTGTGGCCACATTGAAAAGCACTTTTTCTTCTATTTGCTTTGGGCTTCATTCAAATAATAGGATTTTCGGTTTGTAAAGGTAATAAAGCAGCAAAAAACCTTTTGAATAAGCAGGTAGGTAAACATAAGCCGAGCGACAAAAAAACCAAACGTGTAACGTGTTTAATTCAAGTTGAGTTGACGCAACTAATTCAAAAACTTTATCTGATTAAACTTAATTTTAAAGTGTTATGTTATAATAGGGATACACAAGATAATTGAACTATTTGTATCTAATAATAGGCGACCAATGTTTTTGACTAATAAACCGTTCGTTTATGGGGCTTTCATGGAGCAATTACCAGCGGGGGTCTATCCTAAGCCGAGAGGTGTAATGCAATAAACCCATAAACTGCCGGCCGATGCACAGGTGTGTGAAGCCATTTATGATTCCTCGCTAACAGCGATTCTTTTTAGGATAAATGTATCCATTGCTTGTTGGATTATTGTTCTTCCCGAGTAAACATGTAGTAGACGCGCAATGAACGGGGAGAGGTCGGCAGTTAAGACGCCATAAGTTTCCGAATGGCGTTTTTTAATTCACACAGAAGTTTTGTGGTATCGTTTACAAATTTATTGTACTTAATTCTGGGAACATTGTGTCGTGCGCGCTCATTGAGTTTTGTTGTAAAACGCACCAATTATTTAATAAAACCTTTTGTGATTTAGGTTGAATGAACGCTTTTAGACGAGGCCGAAATTAGACCACGGCTAATTTGTTTTGTGAATATTGCTCCTTATCTTACTGCCCTATGTTTTATTGCGTATAATATATTTTTATCATATCTTTCGGCTTTACAGAAAATATAACGAGGGATTATTTTTTTAAGCAAATGGAATAACTTAATGTTAATTAAAAGCGAATATAAATCCTATTTCACCAGCTTAATAAAATGGAGTCATTACCTAATAATTTGTCATTAAACTGTTTCCATGTAAATTAATGAAGCAATAAGTCGGCCTGGTTAAATGTAAAGCAATAAAATTAACATGGACATAAAGTTCTGACGTACCGCTCACATTGTGTCACATAATCGCGGTTTGCTCTCGAATGCACCGATGGTTAATAACCTAGAACTCAACTTCCTGTATGCGGTGAAAATAGCATGTACTGAGACTATTAAGTGCTTATTTATCATCTCCGATTTAATATAGGTAGGCATATAAATGTAGCAAAGATCAAAGCTGAAATCTTATGCCGGCAAAAAGCTTTCTGATGCATGTAAATAATCTATTAGAAATTTTCGATATTTAAGTTAAATAGTAATCAATTGTAATTTATGAAGTCTTTAGGAGATTGCTACGTTATTGTTTCTGAACTTCATACAAAGGTTGCGGGAAAACTAACCAGTAAGAAATTATGCTACCTCTACATTTTTCTGCATTTACTGGTCTGTTTACGCAATTACAATATCTGTAATTTTCAAACCAACGTAAGAATGTCTATCAATGGAATTACTTTACACGCTCAATTTCCGATTGTCTGTATTACAAATAATTGACTAACGGCGACGTGCGACCATTGCGACCATTCTGCCGAGTGCCGGTAGATATTATGCACGGGCAAATACATTATTAAAGCTTGCCCACTGCCGCCCTGTATTATCTTTTATTCAGAATATTCATATATGTATTATAATAATAGCTTTTATTGGCATAAATACCCTAAGATTACAAGCTAACAATTCGCACTGAAAACAATGTCTCGTTTACCGTGAGCGCGGCGCGCGGCTCAGACACAGCCTAAAGGTCGTATGAAGATATATTAAACGTGGCGTGAAAATAAAGAGCAAGTAACAGACACAAATACGTATCATAACACAAACGGATCTAGTATTTCGTGATCGGGGCGTGTTCGTTGCGTATTAATGTACCCGCGGAACGATAAGCATCGCCGAGGCTTTGTACCGCGCCGGCCCATTGTGCGCGCCGCCCGCGCCGCCCGCCGCCAGAAAAGTAATTCTTAATAGACAATAAGCCGGCGTTTAGCGCTTTTATTTATGTAACACAATGCTACGGTTTGCGAGAGATATATGGATCGCTCGCATCCAAACCACTTAATGTACGCGCAAAATGCTCGCCTTTTTCCTTTTGCTCGACTTTAATGATCCTTAATGTGAAGGGTATTTAATAAACATTCGGCTGTTTGAGGAAAAGTTTTACATGCAAGTGCCCGTCTTCGCAGAGTCATTTTAAGTAATCACCTCCAGAAATAATATGAAAAGGTTCATTGCGGTGCATAACAAGAAAAAAATTAACGTATGAATTAATGATGGTACGGTGTGCACCCAATGAGTAATAGTGTGTTTGTTTTTTTGACAGCGTAGGTACATCGGGGTTAAGGAACTGTTGAAATAAAACTTGACCACAATTTAGTCATTTCAATCTAGCAACATGAAATGTATTTATTGCTATTCATTTGAAAGGAAAATTTTCAAAGCAATTCAAACATGATTCTAGGAAAAACTGGCGCTTAAGAATTAATCGAAAGAGTTATTAAAGTCACGTAAGTCACTTTAACCGTCGGCCATTAGTCATGAAGTTTCGATCACTCTTTCCTCTAAAAAGTAATTTCAATGATTACGCGCGATTACGGTTCTGGATATTAATAAAGTAGCTATTACCATCGATAGATCAAAGCTCGGATTCCGAGTTGCGTATCATTACGAATGCGCTGACCATTGAATTGTGAAACGAGTCGTTTGCACATAAATGTCATCGGCTGTCAGTTGTCATACCCGTGGGCTGTCAGCGGTTGATCACAGAACGGTAATGTGAATCGATTGATAGCCGGGGAAGGCTAGACGAAATAATTATATGATGCTTGTCGATGGCCTGTCAAGAGCCTTGTTCATACATGATTTCCTTTATCGATGAGTAATCGTAATTGTGGAATGAACACTGTGTTCAGGTTGTGTTAGCTTTGCTCGAGGGGTACTTGTAAGCCGTATTATTTCGATTATTTGTGGGCAATTGTCGGCACGTGTAGGATACTCAGTACCTAGAATATAGTCTCAGAAAAAAAAAAACTAATAAATATGGTATGTTTTATTTATCAATGCGTATAAGGCATAATGCTTATAATGAGTCATTCAAAACATATTTGAATAAGTAACTAGATTAATTAGGCGTCAATTGATGAGCCAAATAAGAGAAAGAAAAGCACAACCGTAAATAATATTATTATAAGTAATATTAATGGGAATAACACAAAGATAATAGCAAAACAATTGTAATACTCAGTAACACACCCATAACAAGAAGATCAGACGTCACTATGACGTGCGGATACGCAACTATCGTCTCGGTTCCTACTAAAATAATTACATATACACAATAACATATTGGTAACCTCCCTATATGTAAATTTAATTATAAATAATTTTGCGGTTACTTATTCATTTAGCTTATGTAGTATTTTCCTCAATTTCCCTGTAAAAAAGTCCCCTTTTATTTATTCTTTTTTATAAACCTGGTACTACCAACAGTCAACTGTTAAGCGCAGATAACTTAAGGTACGTATTGCATAGTGAGAGGTTCCTCTGCAATTTATTCAGTGTGCGTACAAACCTTATCAACGCGATACATAATTTTAAATACTAATCAATCATTCTTCCACGCAAGGTCAATAACCTAAACAAAAGAACTACGACCCGATTTAAATACGTTCGAACAGTTTGTTGTTTTACTTCACCACGCTACGCAAGTTTCGTAGCTCAAACAAGCCTACGCCAAGACCGTAGATAATGTAGTATCGAATCACCCATTATTAGGTGTAATAAAATCCCTAATTAGACCTAGTTTCTGACCTGAAACGCACTGGTCTGTCATCAAGTACCCAGTTGCGCTAGTTATGTTTGAGTTACACGTAGGGCCACGAAGCCAGCGGATAAATTAGCCGGTGAGCCGCCGCTAATTGCACCACAACACAAATATTTAATAACAATCCCAGATCCTCCGAGATGACCACTTATCTGTTCAATTGGAACAGTTGCTGCGGTGGAGTCGCTGTTCGTTTAACAAGATTTAAATTTTTTGAATGGACGTCTAATGGTGAATTTTGGAAACTATCCCTTCTTTTGATATGAAGATTCTATTCTATTCTAATTCATGGCACAGTCATTTATGTGGAGTTTTAATTTTCTTCCTTACAGTGTTAATCATTGTTTGTAATATTTTAAATCTCTACATTCTTGGAATGTCGACGGAGGCAGTACGTATATTATCATCATCATCACCATTGGAGCTATGTGAATAGAGAGTATTAATAATAGTGTATGAATTTATTTATATTTTTTATCATTCGACCGTTAAATTCTAAATTATATGTAACTTAATTAACATTTGAAACTATTAATATCGATATGTACTCACGAACCTTATAAAAATAAATCGCTTAAAGCGACTCCATCGTACCTGTTGTTCAAATTATCGCTGCACGATTGTTAAACATTATTACGTCGGGTGTTGTTTAATAGAAACAAAAATATCTGGCGGCGCGCCTCGTGTTTGATCTCGAGGTGTTCGCCCGTCGAGCGCGATTAGCCCTCTCTCAACGTATAATCAAATGTGCCTCGGGCCACCTCTACCCAGAACAAAGCCGGGCCAAACTCCTGCGTCGCTCATCCATTGCTCGTTTGATACGACACAACTTTCATCTGACCAAACAAACTTTCTTTTGGATGTCGGGTCTTTCGATAGTGTGGTAATTTTTCTTTTTAAAAAGCGACCAGTCGTATTGAACAGCGGCCGGCATCGGCGGACGAAGCCTCTCATTTGGCCGCCATTTGTCGGCCATTTCGGTGTACCGATCATAAATGGAGCCCGCTCCGGGTCACGTTAGCATCTCGGGAGAAAACGTGAAAAATCACACTTCGACGCGTGAAATTACTATCGATATACGCGGCCGGTTTAACTTTACGAATCATGTTTTAACGAGATTAACCAGAGGGTTTGATGATGATTTAGTTTTTTGATCTCATTAGAAGGAATAAAGGCAAGGCAGTGCAGCGATTAGCATTCTTTTCTATTCTTAGTATCGCTTTTAATGGGAAATAAGGAAAGCTGTTCTTGCAACTTTTAATGGTCTTAGACATGATAGCAATTACAGAAGACTTTACGTAAATAGCTACTGGCATTAGGAAAACCAGCTCGAATTGGAAGGACCCGCTTGGCGTTCCGAATAAAGGGTCCAACCTATCTGACAAGCACCAATACAACATAAGCAAGAACATAATTCATTAGATGACAATATTTTTTGTTCTACAATTAATGTTACCACAATTTCGTCAAACTGGGCAAAGTAGATCACGAGTACCACTTAGTACTCATCGTCGTCATTTAGCGAGGCTCGTGAAACCCTGGTTAGGCGCGCTCCAGGCATGTTATACATCAAGCGGTCAGAACAAGGCTTCAAAAATTACATAGCGCTGCACAGCTCAAACCTTCGTAGTGCTGCGATTTATTTATTTCACTTAAAGTGCATCGTAAAAGCTCGCTATGAGCACGCCGCCAGAACACACGACGCCGCAAAATTCATTTATCGAACATAAATGAATTTACTAAGAAATATGTTTTACAATATTATTAGCTCGTTATTTAAGGTTGTTTAATTTTAATGGCATAAAAATTACTTGAATGATTAGCCGACAAAGGAATGTCAATTTTGCTATTATTGTTTTTCTATAGATACTCAATGAAAATCAATATAAAACAAGAAATGTCATCATCATCTTGAACATTTCTTAAAAAATACTATAAAATTAATATTTTCAGTGTACGAAAGCTCTACAGTGCTCATACAACACACAATAATATGCCAAATTAGCGAAATTATCTCCACCGCGATTAAATCCTTCGCTGTTCAAATGCGCCGACGCACTCGTCCTCGCAGACGATCCGGCGCAGAGGGAGAGAGACAAAAACCTCCGCGCTAGACAGAGATAGCCGACTTTCGAAAACACTTATTTATAAATCTCCTTCTTGTTTTTGTTTCAGATACATGTAAGAGATGGTCGAAAAATTTCGACTCGTATTAATCTTATTTTCGCTCGATAAGTTACCAAATTTGTTTATACGAAAATCGTTATCGGTTTCAGGAATATTTTTATTTTTTCGTGTAGGCAGAGAAAGCATTTCTTTACATAAGGAACATTTTAGCTGGCATGATTTTTAATACTACTTTTACCAATATTTTCTACTTACTTTTGATCTGGTAACATCCAAAGTACCTAAAGTGTTGCTATAGACAAATTTTATTAACGAAGTACCTACCTAATTACTTGGGATCCATCTCAAAGTCCATCATGAGTCCAATCCGACACGATGCAGCACACGCTAGTATGCAGTAACCACATATTAACCTGGCTTCCCGCCCCGCGTTTACAACGAGGCCTAATGAGCCTCCCAACACATGATGGATGAGCACCCCAAATCTGTTTGATTAGCATTGCTTAAGAGTACGCGCACACTACAAACTAAAACTTGTACTAAAAACAGAAATACTACTTACTAGAAAAACTTTTACTACAAAAATAAGCTGAAAATCAGCACTTTTTAAAGGTCACATTTACAAAAGACAGCCAACTAAACGCTCACACTACACCACTTCCTATGTGTTTTTGCTTGGATGAAGAAATGGCAGAACAAACTCCACAGCAACACAAATCTGTACGTATAATAGTCAGCCGATACCTACTTTGTTCGGGCTCATAAATCAATATGGAAATGAATTGAGGTACTCACGTAACAATGATCAAGTATTCGTCCGGTATCAGCCCAACTAAAAACTCTGATTAAATTCTCAATTTTCAATTAAGTATTATTTTTTTCAACCACCGGGTCAACAGTTGGCCGAATGTTTAGTCTGTGTCAGTGTGCGCATATTCTTAAGCCACCTCATTTCAACCAGCCTCATTAGGAATCCCACTGGTCCATTTTTGTATAAGGTCACAGAAGATTATCAAATCCTTTTGAAACTAAATTAAAATTATATCAATCTTCTTCTATATCCTAAAGGGTGAAAAATTCTGTCGGCGCATGATTTAAAAGAGTACTAATGTATGATCTGTGTCTGAAATGGGAGTGTAATTAATGTATTTTTCAGCTTTATGGTATTTCGTATCGTACTTTTCATAGTTCGAAACCAAAGATCACAGATTACATTTATAAAAATAAATTTAGTAGATACACCATTACATTTACATTTACAAAGCTTATGTTACGGTAGAGATAGTGGTCGATTGGGTAGGTACTTTGCTCAGGAATTACAACTTTTCTAAGTCAATCATGAAAAGCTTAGCATTAAGCCAAAATTATGATGTTGTAATTGTATAAACTATTAGTTTGCAAGTATTTAGCAAATAAATATGCTGTCTTTCTCAATAGTAAACAAAAGTGGTGCCATCTGTTGTGAAGTAGCAGACATACTGATTCAGTTTCTAAATACAAAACACGATAGTCCTATAAAGGAGAGATAAATTATTCGTAGTCACGACATAAATAAAATTAAATGACCAAAACGATTCGGTTAAATTAAATTCGATTCCATTTACAATGTTGTACAACAGCAAATCACAATCAATTTGCCACGAAGCGTGTATTCACCCCTTCAGCATTGTGGCTTCCCCCGGGTTCCGAGTGTTCCGACACAAGAGACAATATGGCATCGCTGAGTCTGCGTCACGCCGACTTCTCGCCTCCTCGCGACACTGTAATCGAGGGGGACGAACCTTTGTCATCCTACCCCGCAAAACCAACGACAAACAATAACCAACCCTAACACCACCACTAAAAGTCACTATCTCTTTATCAAAAATTCTGCAAGCATCATAAATTTTATGGCATTTTAATACAGCCATAACAACATAACAATAATAGGGTAAATGTTTTGGTAAGTCATAAATAAATTGAATTACGTCCCGCTGGGAGGCGACAAATTCGGCGTCGTAATTTAATGTTGTTTATAAACCACAATTGTGACAATTCTTGTAAACGGACCTAATTAAAGTATTTTATCAAGGTATGTTGTTGTATTGTTGATGTTTGTTTGCAGGTTAAATATAAACAGACTGATGTGTTGTGCCTACCGACCTGAATTATATCCAAAACAAATAAGGTAGGTACTTAATTGTTCTGAATTTATCCCTACACTAACTTGTGGATACTAAATTCATGCAAAAGCTATGTCCTGATTTTCCTTACCTGACAAGTCTCAGAATGACTAAGCTATGGCTATGGTGGTAAAAAGTTTCTACTTTTATATGGGTAGCTTTATAAATGTACTCACCCTAAATAAAACACCAACCAACGTATTGGCATTTAAAAAGTTAGTGTTACGTAATAAGGCTACAGGTCAAGAAGTTCCGTCTATAGTCAGTCTATAGTCTATGCTACTGCCACGCTGGCCGGCAAGACACGACAGAAAACAATCGCAGTGTTTGCTCGCCTCGGCTAATGGCCCATTAGCTGGCCGTACACGCGAGCCCAGCTTTGCTTTACTTGACACTTAACAATATAGAATTAAAGCAATTATTGTGTGCACTTCTGCTAGCGAGCGTACTTAGATTTTTTGTTTATTCTAATTAAATGTTTAGATTTAAATGCTAGGTCCGCACCGAGAAATAATTGTAAAAACAAACGCGACTGCTGCTGTGTGCTAAGCAATTACTAGAAGAGACTTACTAGACGTATTTACCGGTTATTTAGCTGACTTACCTAACATTCTATTTCTAGTTGCAAATGCTAATTAGTAGGCACGAACTTTTTCTGAGTCTGAAAAGCTTCTGATAAGAAATTATGAAACCAAAATAATGCCTACCCAGTTACTCAACAAGAACAAAGCATATTTATTTCACAAAGCAACCATTAAAGGAACTGTAAAAGTTTAAATATGTACTTGTAGGTGAAACAATAAATCGAGGGGATTTATGCGGGCGCAATAAATGTCTTCCCCAGTAAAAGTAAAGTGTGAAGTGTTGTTAGCGGTTATATTGCACAAACGTGGGATATTTATTTAAGAGGCAGAAGGCGAGTGCCGAGGACTGGGCAAACTGAGCACTCTGAACGGCAATGGGCCAAGACTAATGTGGACGGAGTGGGCGCACTCACACACATAGGCCCTTCACTGAGGGCTGAGGTTTCTGTGAGGAAAATTTAACGGTATTAATATAAGAAAGTGCTACTTTACTTAGCTATTTGTTTTCATTAATTGCTTACCTAAATGCATATGTTGTGTAGAAACCCCTTACAGCATTTCTTAAAATACTGGAATACTATATTTACAGCAATACTCACCGGCAGACCATTATTCAAAACCTATAAAAAAGCTTGAGCTTAAGAAGGCAGTATGCCTCAGTTTTAGTGCCGGATATATCACATCCGTCGCTGCCAGGTACAGCTACATTCTCAGGAATCTTAGCACAGAAAAACTCGCAATCGTTCGTTAGTATTTATTAAAAATACTTAAGAAATATTGAAAACATAAAAAATTATAACGACCATCCTTTATAGCTCCTCAACTGGTCATAAAACAAAATTGTGGCTTATCAAAACTGTAAAGGGAATTCGCGTAAATCGGTCGACGGTTTCCATGGAGGCTTTTACGAGGTTATACCCTTATTGTGAATTTAGTGAACCAATATTTACTGGGAGCGGGAATGTTGCTTTTCTCCCGTCAAATGTGCCGGAACCCTCGGGAAATAAAGTGCGAGCCAATTTGCTCAATTACTTACCTACTCTAGATGAAATATTTGCGCGTTGGTAACACTTGGATTTGGTGCTTTACCTACACCGAATTGATACGAATAGTTTGTTGCTCACATTTGGTAAATTGGTTACACTATGGTACTTCAGGTAATATAACAGACTAAAAAATGTTTAGCTTTTGTTTAAAATAATGATTGGATGTAGGTTTTAAGTAATTGTTGGGATTGGCATTTGACTTGTGGACTGAGCAGAATAAGTAAATAAGACTGAAAAATCATAAGACATAGTTACAAACCGGCACTTACCTACAGACAAAACCAGCAAGAACTTTGTTTTTAAAATAAATTCTCTCGCGAAGGGCCATCATTTAGGAACTCAAAGAATCATATAGGTATTTATTGAAAATACACGTATAGGTACACAAAGCTTTGCTTTTGAACTACCAAATGCAACGTGAACGATTTTAGATCTTGAAACCCACTCTCACACATATACATGGTAAGTAATTTTAATTAGCTTCATACATGTGTGTGTCTACATACACATGCACGAATACATTGAATATAATATGCTTGTTGGTAGGTACGGGAGCTCGCTTGTAATTATGTTGCATTAGCTAACATTATCGCTTACACTGCTATCAATTTAATTCAATGCCGTTTGAGCAAACTACGGTTGACTACCGCGATTATAGTGCCTACTTTATGGGTGCCGGATAAACATGTTACGCAACATCGCCGTATTTTGTATTCTATTTTCATTACAGTATGAATGGTTTTTCTGCTTTATTTTCACACCTAAAAAAAACATCTTACATATACTGGATGGATACTCAAGGACTAGCCATAAATAGCGACCGATAGGGAAAAATGAAAGGCTATGGGGGAGGCCTTTGCCCAGCAGTGGGACAGCATAGGCTAAATAAATAAAAAAATACTGGATGAATATTTTTTTATGTGTTAAACTAGGCTGTAGGTACCTAAATCCCGTGGGGGCTAACCTATATTAACCTGCAAGTTAAATGTTCATAAATCTTCAGTCGCCGCATCAGTTACAGGTGAATGCTCAATTTCAGACAAAGTAGCAAACAAGTCATCTTAGTTAATGTTAACTGTTTCTGACTGCAACACCCCATAATTTCCACCACAGCCGACGAAACAAAGGAAGCTCGGTGTGGTTGCACCGTCCGTCTGTCCGTCGTCATTAGTACTAATAACTCCATGCGCGTAACAGCCTACAATAACGCAAAAGTGACGTCCTTGCGGTTTCTAGAGGAAACTCCCTTTGAGCCTCCTAATAATTCTATCAATAGGCGCATCGCTGCGGTCAATGTGGTAATCGTGTCTGGAATATGTTTGGAATGCAACCATTCAGGGGTTCTGACCAGCCATAACAATTGACACAGGAAGCTTCAGACAGAAGAGCAATTTCAATGTGGTCAGACGGTTACACCATGTGTAATTTCCTCGTTGTTGTTTAGCTTCGAATTTTAATTGCATTTTTAGGGTTCTGTATATCATAAGGAAGAAATTGTACCTACCTTTATAGGATCACTTTGTTGTCCGTCTGTCCGTTTATCGAGGATATTTAGGTAAACCTATTGATGAAGTAAGTAGTTATTGATCTATCGGTAGTCTATGGCACAGAATCCTCCTTCAAAACCTACCTTCATATATTAGGAAGTAGATACCTACAAAGGTAAACCACACCAAACCTACTTCCTGATCCACTTGAACGTCCACGCCGCGAACCGTCAATGCACAGAAACGTCACGATGCGAGTGTCAAATTTCGCGCTTTAAATTGCGCAGTGACTCTTCCGATAAAAACGTTTGTCAAAAGAAAATTAGACAAGCTATATTAAAATTAAAAATACCGTAGCATAGCCTAATGTATACACAATATGATTATTTAAAAGTATATGCTCTAAACCCTGATCAAATTACTTAAAATAAATAGAGAATCTTAAACAGTACACATTTTTCTCTCATATTCCGTAATTATTGTTTATTTATAATAATTCCAGGCAATTTGTAACAGTTAGAAATACGGTGAAAGAAACTGGATTATATTTCCATGAAAACGATACCAAAATATTAGTATTTGATGCATCATAACTATTTTTAATTAATGAAAGAAAAGAGGTCTGGTTATCGCGATTTTCGGAGCAAGCGCGAGACCTTGAATGAGCAAAATGGCCGCCCGGGGCTGTGCAGACGAGATGCATTTTTGATTACCTGCCTAGTTTGTCACTTATTTTATTTTGCAGTTTTACTTTTCTATATTAGTGAATTATATTAACACTTTAATTAATGTTCTTTAAAAAAACATGTTTAAAAAATATTTTTTATTTTTTAACGTAAAATAACCTCATATGGAAAAAGTTTCGGAAGTCAGTGACGACAAAAAATATATGAAATCGGAACCTATCAATTTCAAGTGTTATCTATTCAACAAACTAAAATTTGGAAAACAAAAATCCGACACCGATAATATCTCGTCTGCACAGACCTCGTACATGTAAACGTTAGAGTACACTCCAGTGTCCGCAGGGTGAGCGCATGCCGTCGCCGTGTTTACTTACTTTGAATTTGCATGTAATCACTGTGCAATACGTTAATTGTATTAAAAGTATATATTTATACTAAATCTAGATAGTATAATTAAACGAATGGCATAAATTTCATCACAAAATATGTGTTCACTTATGTTTTATCGCTTAAAATTTGCAGCCGTTTTGACATACGACGGACCATCTCCAATGTAATACAACATTTTTTAAACCATGACGCCAATGAAACTATGATTATTTTATATCATGGACACGAGCAAATCTTAAGGAATATCTTGATATAATACACTATACGATCTAACTAATAAGAAAAAAGAACTAAAGACATAACTGCGGACAAGCCTCGCCGTGACGCATACACAACATCATTCAAACTTCAACCTGAAGTATAAATACAGATTAAAAAGATTTGAACTGTTTATACATGTCAGTGCCAACTACGTTTAGTTCCGCGTCCGAAATGCCGGTAATATTGCAAAAAGGAGCTTTATTAAAGCCGTATATAGCTGATTTTCGCTTACTCCTATAGTCGACACTGTAGTGTACCCTAACGTAAGATGACAAAAACTTTTTGGACACTCAAGTATTTCCTGACGTTCAAGTGGTGATGAGAAGAAACAAAAAGCACTCGACAAGAATGGGTTGAAGTCGTCGTGAATGGCTTTTAAACGAAGGGCATGTCCGAATAAAAGCTAAATGATTATACGCTTTAAGGGAAAGGACACACAGCACCGATCAGTGTTGTCACTGAGTAGACTTCTACTTTTGTACACCTCTATTGTCGGCGGAAAATGGTAGCCTAGTGTTTAAAACCTGCCTATCAAAGGTCTTAAGTACGAGTGTACGAGTTTGTTTCCAACTCTTGAGATCAACGGTAAAGGAAACTATTGGAAGCAGAACCCTGAGAACCCAGTATAGGTAGGTACATACTTAGGTAATTCAGAAAGGGCTGGCCAGGCAGATGACTTTGACAGGCATGATCAGGCAACTTCTATCAAATAGATCAAGACTAAAAATGTTCCGAAAAGACAATAAAAAGCTTACCTATACATAATTCCATTATTTCCCTTTGATCCATTTCCACATTCATTCTGTTCTGTTCTACACATACGCCATCTGTTGCTCAGTCGAAGAACTAAAATTTACGATTAGTTTTGCTACTTGACAACAGATGGCCGATTTCGGGCTGAGGCTATAAACATGAATAAACTTTTTTACTAGCCTAAAATTTATCTCAATAATATTAATTTTGTGATTAAATTTTAATCAAACATTCATACAACGATTGAGTAAAAAGGTTTCATAAATATTCCGGCTCCCGCTTTCAGTACTGACATCAAAAGATAATAATTGACAATTTATAAACGGTCTGCGGCTTCTTGTCAGTTAAAATAGTGAGATGTGATTTTTCTCATTTCACCGTTCAAGCTTTTATAAGTGCTTTATTGGATTACGCAAATGCTTCCCTTAAGAATTTCACTCGCTCGGCAGATTTTGAAAGTAAAAAGTTTAGTGTCACTCAGAAGATATTATAGCCCTCAGAATGATTTTAACTTGTCCGACGTTGCTGTACAGGCTTACTTTAAAAAGCTTCTATTTGAACATGAAGAGCTGTATACTAAAATGAAAAGGACACCTGAAGAATCAAAACGCTTTTTTGAAATCAAGCCAATTGTCAATGTTTTACAGCACCGAATAACGCTGTATGAAAACATCGAGTCTCTTCAAGATCTTGTTAGTAAACAAAAAAGCAAGGACGACGAGGATATGAAAAAAATGATAAAAGAAGAAGCGCAGATATATATGAAGCGTATGACAGACGTGGATCGTGAGTTACAGTCGATTTTATTGGAGCCGCAGTTGACAGAAGGCGCCGTGCTGGTGGAATTAAAGGCTGGCGAAGGAGGGCACGAAGCAATGTTATTTGCGCGAGACCTGTATGAAATGTATGAACGATATGCAAAGTATAAAGATTGGGATATTCGCAATGTGTCTATCGAAAAGTCAGACATTGGAGGTATTCTGAAAGCTTTAATGTTTATTGAAGGTGTTGGTGCGCCAGAATTGATGAGAATAGAGGCCGGTGCACATCGTGTACAAAGGATTCCGACTACAGAAAGGGGTGGCCTTATCCACACAAGCACTGTTTTAGTATCAGTTTTCTCTAAACCAAGTAATATGGTAGCAGATATTTCCAAAAGAGACTTGGCAATTGAATACAAATCGAGTGATAAGACTGCTGCACGCAATGGTGTACGTGTCGTTCATACGCCAACCGGAATAGTAGTGGAATGTAGTGAAAAACGGTCAAAGACGAAGAATAAAGACATTGCTATTGAAGCATTAAAGACTCTTTTGTTAAATAAGGAACAACAGGAACTGAAGATTGAAGGAAGACCAAAGGTAGGTATAGATTTTGTGAAAAATAAGGTTGGTTAAGTTTTTTTGACGACGATACATTTAATTACCTAATGAGATCTCCTTCATTTCAGATGGATGCTGTTGAAATAAATGATACAATTCGAACATATAATTTCCCACAAGATCAAGTAACAGAGCACCGTGAGGGTGGTGGCACGATTCATAGACTTCAGGCTTTCATGGAAGGGGATTACAAACTGGAACAGATGCAGCAAAATCTTTTGAGGGAGTACAAGCGTCAAGCATTCTTGGAGGAAATCAGTAAATTTTCTGAAAAACCGTCCTGTGACAAGTAATTTCTGATATTTTCATTAGGAAGCATTTCCAAGGATTTTAGTTAATTGGTATGGTAGACGGTAAACATCAAAACAAACCATGGTCTAACTACATGAATAGGCACTTAGGTATTTAACACAGAGAATAGCAAAGTTTTTCATAGCATAAATATCATGTTTTGCTCCTACGCGATCGCAGGTGGAAACTTGTAAGAAATAAAATATGGCATTGGCTATATTTTGTTATATTCTGATATATTGTATCATTATTATTTAATTAAAGAACTTTTTATAACATAAAGTGACATTAAAATTAATTGGGTACAAGATTATGATATTACATTATGAGATAATTACGCAAGTGTCGTTAAACTCCAGGATGGGGCTGGCCAGCGTTTTCGATATCATCCTCCGAGCCTTTTCCCAATCATGTTGGGGTCGGCTTCCAGTCTAACCGGATTCAGCTGAGTACCAGTGCTTTACAAGAAGCGACTGCCTATCTGACCTCCTCAACCCAGTAACCCGGGCAACCCGATACCCCTTGGTTAGACTGGTGTCAGACTTACTGGCTTCTGACTACCCGTAACGACTGCCAAGGATGTTCAATGACAGCCGGGACCTACAGTTTAACGTGCCATCCGAAAAATGCCATCCGCCATTTCGATAATAAGCAAAAAAAATAGAACGCAAAATCAGATGGCTGTGCCTACTGTTTTTCTTCTAGGAAGAAACTTCTATTCGGCAACAGATGGCAGCATGTGGAAATAATCGTTCTCGTTTGGCGAAATATTTCTAATTAAATAAATATTTTAAAACTTGATGCTAATTATTTACAATGAAATATTAAAAAAGCTACTCAAATAATTATTACAACGAAAAAAAATTATAGATTGGCTAGTCATGAACAAAGTTTAAAGCTATCCTTGTAATCAATGTAATGTCAAATGTCAGATCAGCTGTTCTATCAAATTATAACCTATAAAAAATAAACCGATTCAAAATAGTGTAATTTTACAGTTCCCTGAAAGATTGCATTTCAGTGTATATCAAGTCGGACATAAACACAACAGTCGAACAGTGGATAAATAAATTTTCCTTCAATTACATTATGTCACTTACAAGAATATTATTTTCACGGTCTCTATTCGCCGCTGAAAAGCTCACTTTATTTCGAAGATGTACTTCACAAAACGGTGTCAACTTATCAGATCCTGCTGTCCAGGTTTACTTAAAAAATGTGATGTTGGAGCATGAAAAATTACTCATCAAATTAAAAAGAACGCCAGAAGAGGCCAGGCGATTGTTTGAGATCAAACCAATTGTAACTGCGCTAGAGCAGCGGATTACCTTGTATGACAACATCGAAAACCTCAAAGAGCTTAGTAAAAAACAGAGCAATGAGAAAGATGACGAAATGAAGGAGATGATAAAAGAAGAAGCCCAGATATATTTGAAGCGTATGACAGAAGTGGATAATGAGTTGCAGTCGATTCTCTTGGAGCCCCAGCTGTCAGATGGTGGGGTACTGCTGGAGGTGACGGCCGGCGCTGGCGGGCAAGAAGCTATGTTGTTTGCGCGAGAACTGTTCGACATGTATGAGCTCTATGCCAAGTACAAAAATTGGGAAGTTTGCATTGTTTCTCTTGAAGAATCAGACATTGGAGGTACTAGGAAGGCCTCAATGTTTATTGACGGGCATGGCGTGCCAGAACTGATGAAAGTTGAAGCTGGCGTGCACCGTGTACAACGTATCCCTAGTACAGAGAAGGGTGGACGCATTCACACAAGCACTGTCTCGGTAGCAGTACTTCCGAAACCAACAGATGTAGAAGCCAATATCCCAGAAAGGGACCTGGTCATTGAAACCAAACGTGCAAGTGGTGCGGGTGGCCAGCATGTGAATACCACAGACAGTGCTGTCCGTATAATTCATACTCCTACGGGTACAGTTGTGGAGTGTCAAGAAGGTAGATCACAAATTAAAAATAAAGAGATTGCTATACAAAAGTTGAGAACACTTTTACTTGAAAAGCAGCAACAAGAGCAAACATCAAAAATTAACAATGAAAGGAAATCACAGGTTTGTCTTCTATTTATAGTATTCAATTTTAATGTTAACTAGCTTTTGCCCGGAGCTCTGCTTCCGTGAACTGACTACTCTACCCTATCCTACCCTACTCTACCCAACTTACCCCTACTATACCATAATTTGTTTCTTTATAAGAACCTTCTCCTGACTATAACAAACACAACAGAAAAAGAATTGGCCAAATTGATCCAGGCGTTCTTGAGTTATGCGCTTACCAACACATTTAGCGATTCATTTTTATATTATAAGATGTGAATGTTATCTGTCAATGTTAATCAAATTGGATCAAACTGCAACACAAGGTGTCTCAACCTCTTTGGAAGTGGAATATTGCCCCAATAAAATAAAACCTTTTGATATAACCTTGCAATTATTGTTCACAGATTGGCTCCAGTAACAGAAATGAGAAGATTCGGACGTACAATTACCCACAAGACCGTGTGACAGAGCACCGGGAGGGTGGTGGCACCATTCACAATCTACAAGGCTTCATGGAAGGCCAACACCAATTGGAACAGATGCAAGAGAATCTGTTGAGGGCCCAGAGACGTCAGGCATTCTTAGAGGAGATCAGTGAATTTGCAAAACAAATAAAATCAGCAGATAATAATTAAAACCTTTATGTCAGCAGTCATTTTTGAATAATTTAAGGATAGGAATAGCATTGACATTTTATATTAGTTTTGTTTGAGAATTAATTAAATAATTTTATTGTTAGTCAAAAATTGTCTTCTTTTTACGGATATGAAATTTTGGGCTTTATTATAAAGCTAAAAACTTTTTTCATCAGGCATTATTTGTCTACTGATCCGGGCAAGAAGGCTTCTATTTGTAGTGTGTCCCTTTCTAAAAGGTCACCATGACAAATGAAACAGCCAAGATAGCTAACTAGTAAACAAAGGTTACTTTCAACATTTTATTGTTAGAAAAAAAAACTACACAATCTAGAAAAGAGTATGATGCTCATATATATTTTGGTAAATATAGAGGTCTGACTGACCACTAATATTTAGGTAAATATAGAGGTCAGTGCTGAGAACTAACAATCTATTGTTTTGAAATGTGCATTTCATTTTATATCTTAGGTAGGTATGTAAAACTCTTTAATATCAATTTTTCATATAAGTAAGTTTTCAATAATGATCCTGGCAGTATGATTTAAAAACTTAAAAAAAAAACTTCACTGAAAACGCTTTTTTAGTTTCTTTTTGTTTTATTCTTTGAGAATAAAATTTTTACTGAATTATTTATCGTGTTTCTTATAAACTATGTCTGTTTCAAGAATATTTTCTTCCATGCTAACTAACGGTAAAAATATTAGATTACTTCGAAAGTGTAGTTCACATAATGGTGTCAATATAGCTGATACTGCCGTCCAATCTTTCCTAAAAAACATGACGGCGGAACACGACATTCTAAGCTCGAAAACAGAAAGAACACCTGAGGAGGCGAAACGACTGTTTGAGATAAAGCCAATTGTAAAAATATTGGAGCGCCGTAACAACCTTAGTGAGAACATAGAAATGCTAAAGAATTATGAAGACCAGAGAGACGACAATGAGAACAAAATAGAAGGTGAAATCCAGGGGTACATGAATCGTATGACAGCAGTGGACCGTGAACTGCAGACGATACTCTTAGAGCCGCAGTATACTGAGGGTAGTGCGCTTCTGGAGCTGTCGGCCAGCACGGATAAACAGGAAACCATGGTATTTGTGGAAGAACTATTCGAAATGTATCGAAGATACGCTGAGTACAAAGACTGGCAGATTTACGTTATTTCTCAACAAGAGTCAGAGGCTGGAGGCATCGAGAAGGTTTCAATGTTCGTCGAAGGCGTTGGCGTGCCTGAACTTCTGACAACGGAGGCTGGTCTGCACCGTGTTATAAAGACCTTCGAAAATGAAAGCGGGAGAAATGTTCACACAAGCACTGTGTTAGTAGCAGTTATGGTTAAGCCTACTGATAAGGAAGTAAATATTGCCGCAGAAGACATTTGTGTTGAAAATGTCAGCTACGAACCAGATGACATCCTGTACCCTGAAGCAGCTGTCCGCCTCACTCACACGCCAACAGGTACTGTGGTCGAGTGCCAAGATACTCAATCATACAAAGAAAATGCAGATATTGCTCTCAAGAAGATGGGAATGATATTATTAGGAAAGCAGCTAAAAGCACAGGTATGTCCTTTTAACCATATACCTGTTCAGTTGACTTTTTTTACAGCAGAGATCTAGGTATTTTAAACCGACTGCCCAAAACGAAGGAGGTTATCAATTAGGTTGTGTAAATAAGGCTTTATGTAAGAAGCTTCTTTTTAATTATTATTTTTTGTTTACAGTCTAATTTCAGTGCAGAGCATGAAGAGATCCGAACATACAGTTTCCCGGAAAACATTGTGACGGACCATCGTATGGGTGGCTTGACTTACAAAAATTTACATGACTTCATGAACGGTGAAAACCAACTGGAATTTATGCAGGAGTATTTTCTGAGAGAGAATATACGCAAAGACTTTTTGGACCAAATCAGCCAATTCACCAAAGAATTTGATATGAAATCTGCTGATAATATGTAAACATTAAAAAATCTTTTCAATAATCTTAATCATTTATTTATTAAAACCAAACAATCACATTTCAGTAATTCAGTAAATAGACTTCTAAGACATATACTTAAATGACAGAGATTCAAAATACTAAATTCTAGTAATATTACAAATATTTCTTCCAGTGGTGTGAACCTAGGTACTGGCTCAATGCAAACAAATTAATTGTACTGAAGATTTGTCCTAAACTGTTTGTACCTATATTAATTTTGCATATTATTGTCAAAATAATACGTGGATCCTTTAAAAATGTCCATCAGGATTGAGGAGCCACTTTTTGTATCTTAATGAAATTTTGTACTTATTTAGTAGTAAGTTAAAAAGTATTGTAGGCTCAATCTTGGAATTTGTAGTATAATAGTTCAAAAGTTATATGAACACAAAGGTGGCTCCTCAATCTAAATATTTGGACTGAGGAGCCACGTTGGAACACAGAAAGTATACGATGTACATTCTTGAAAATTTTGTATGATTTAGTAGTAATTGAGCGCAATGAGTACTAAAAATGTAATTCCAGTACCTTTAATATTTAAGAAGATACAATACTTTTAATGTGGCACCTTAACCCATACAATGAAAGTGTGAATTCCCATGAATCGTAAGTGGCAAATTCAAATTACACCCCATAAACATTTAGTAGTAAGTGTGTCTGAATTTGTAGTACATAAACAAAGTAGTAAAACTGAGTGAATTTTGTAAAAAAAGGTATTTTAAGTGGCTCCTCAATCCTGACGTTTCTGAAATGAGAAAATGCTTGAGTTACCTGAAATCGGAACGGAATAAAAAAAATAAAGACACTAACATTTAGTATAAATTTCTACTAAATATACATGCACAAATGAAAATTGTATGTATTCAATATCTGATAAAAAATCATCTTTTCCATATTCCTTAGGACGTCGCCATTAAGGGTGACCATGTTATATGAATAAAAATCAGGATAAATAGGTAGTTCTCAGCTTTGCCACCGATTTTTTATTAAACCTCTGTAGGCAAACACATTTATGGCTATTCCGCCTCTTGAATGACAAAATATTATTAAATACAAAAGTACACTCAGCGGCACGGAATTTGGCCCAAACAAACACAAGTAGATATCAGCCCAGATAGTTGTTGTAAATTCTAATTTCATATGACATATTGTTAGTCCTTTCGTAATTGATAATTAAAATACAGAAAAATGTGTGTCTGTTTAACTTTTATAACACTAGAAACAGATTCCGTTGTTGGAACACAAAGCGGAAAGTTAAGTTTCAATTCAGATAGAAATTGCCGAAGTACTAAGCACGTTCCAAAAAAAAATTATGACTATGATCGTTTTTTGTTTCTCCTTTTTTCACAATTTGATCTGAAAATTACCCTTGCTGCAGCTCAATTTGCTCAAGTAGTGTTGCTAAGACGTCAAGGGCGGAAGCAGCGGAAGATGGTTGAAACTTTAAGTGCACTGCGTAAAAGTTAAAGATAAGCATAAAAAATGTATGACCAGACTGGCCTTTACACAAGAAGACCAAAAAGTGGGGGTGTAAGGTGTTCGTCGGCGCACGACGACCGATTTATCGTACGTGCATAAATGAAAAATCGGTTTCTCACTGCGTTAGAGATACGCCAGCCTTTGAAAACAGCAAGAGAAGTCAACGTCCGTAAGCCTACAATAAGAAGAAGGATGGAGGAACAGGATGTGCGTGCTCGAAGACCAACTTGAGGTCCGGAACTTCTCCTGCACCATCGCATAGCCAGACTTAGGTTTGCAAGAGAACATTCAAATTGGACGCACGACCAATTGAGTAAAATTTTATGAACCGATGAATGCAGAGTCGCCTTAAGAGCTCCAGACGGCCGTGAACGTGAATGGAGAAAGCGCGGAGAATGGTTTCTTCCCACCACTACCAAGCAAACAGTCAGTTTTCATGGTGGGTCCATCTTGGTTTGGCGAGGCATAAGTTCAGAAGCCCGTACTGAATTATTGGTTGTCGAAAGTCGTCTAACAACAGTGCGGTATATTGAAGAGATCCTTCAAAATCATGTTTTACCCTGTCAGGGATTCATAGGAAGTGAAGAATTTCGTATAATGCAGGACAATGCTCGACCTCACACAGCTCTTTGCGTAACCGATTACTTGTTCGAGGTCGGTATTCAAAAATTGGAATGACCTGCAAGAAACCCTGCCTTGAATCCTGTAGAACATGTCTGGAACATGCTTAAAAGACAGGTCCGAGCAAGTCGTAACCCACCACGGACTCTCAGTGAACTGAAAACCGCGCTGGTAGCTGCCTGGCAGGAGATCTCTCAGGTGGAGATAAAAACATCATCCAGAGCATGCCAGATCGTATGCAGGTAGTCATCAGATCAAGAGGAAGAAACACCCATGATTAAAATTCGATAACTTTCTGTTTTGTTAAAAATTTTGAATTTAAAAGTTTATGGTGATTATTGCGGTAAAGTACTCTGTTTCCTAACTCAATGAAACTTAATGAACATCCTCACAATTCTGTTGTTTGTTAGTCATTTGTTATTGGAAAATGAGTAAATTAAATAATTTTAAAATAAAAATTCTAATTTTTCATTTAAATAATGGTTATAAGGCCCAAATGTGCTTGGGCCAGATTCCGTGCCGCTGAGTGTATTTAATAACCTCACTTAATAAAGTATTTGATAAACTTGCTTTGTCATTCAACATTACTGGAGCGGTGTAATGTTCCAAATTCAAAAAACGCGCCTGGTTTTTTTGCCCTTAGGGCAGCCTAAAGTGTTACGACCATACTGCCTGGTATTTCGTAGTGGCAATGGATTTGATTTTCATTGTCCGTAAATTCGATACTTCGCATTTTCAAGTCACTTGTTATTTTCTTTGTTACTCGCTATCTCGAAGACGCCTGGACCGATATAATCTTTTTTTCTTTCTACAAGGTTATTCAGGTTATTCGTGATATGACTATGAAGGTTTGGATCTTACCTGATGATGGAGGCGACAGAAAATCAAGGGAAGTCCGTATCGCTATATAGCAACTGCCAAGTGTTTGGGCTCATTGGCTTCGTATTGACGAGATCTTTACACCGAAATATGTTATGAGTACCATATCAGACCTGACAATGAAGACAAAGTGCGGTTAGGGAACTCCTTAACGGTTGATAGCAGCTACCTTGTGTTAGGCCATATTTTATTTATATTGGTAAAGAGTTTCCACAACTGCCACTGAGGTTACTTAGAATACACTATTTTGCAAAAAAAAATGTTAAACCTTGGTTTTAAGGACTTTATGTGTATTTCAAAAAGTTTTAATGACTGCAATATATTACTAGCATCAAAAGGTTTTGCCAAGCATGCGTATCTATTCTTAATTTTAATTTTGGAGTATTGCTAAGCAAGTTGTTAAAACCTTGTTCTGGACTAATTCCTAGTAGAAACTTTGTCGGTGTTTTGAATAGCAAGTTTTCCAAGTGATGTTCAGGAAACTGATACTGCAGTTTTAATAACTGATTGATGAACATTTTTGCTACATCAAAACATTTTTGAAAAATCATGCACATTTAGTAAAATTGACAGCTGTACTGAATGATAATAAGATCATACAGAGGAACTCAGCACGACGATTGACGACAAATTATTAGAGATAAAAAATAATAAAGAATATAAAAAAAATTGGCGGCAAAGCGTCTTCTTCTTTCATGTCGATGACATGTCATATATTGAGACTACACTATGTTAGCCCAATATGCCGCCAGAGAGAGAGCACGGCGGCAAAGCTGAGAACTATTTATCCTGATGTTATTCATATAACATGGTCACCCTTAATGGCGACGTCCTAAGGAATATGGAAAAGATGATTTTTTATCAGATATTGAATACATACAATTTTCATTTGTGCATGTATATTTAGTAGAAATTTATACTAAATGTTAGTGTCTTTATTTTTTTTATTCCGTTCCGATTTCAGGTAACTCAAGCATTTTCTCATTTCAGAAACGTCAGGATTGAGGAGCCACTTAAAATACCTTTTTTTACAAAATTCACTCAGTTTTACTACTTTGTTTATGTACTACAAATTCAGACACACTTACTACTAAATGTTTATGGGGTGTAATTTGAATTTGCCACTTACGATTCATGGGAATTCACACTTTCATTGTATGGGTTAAGGTGCCACATTAAAAGTATTGTATCTTCTTAAATATTAAAGGTACTGGAATTACATTTTTAGTACTCATTGCGCTCAATTACTACTAAATCATACAAAATTTTCAAGAATGTACATCGTATACTTTCTGTGTTCCAACGTGGCTCCTCAGTCCAAATATTTAGATTGAGGAGCCACCTTTGTGTTCATATAACTTTTGAACTATTATACTACAAATTCCAAGATTGAGCCTACAATACTTTTTAACTTACTACTAAATAAGTACAAAATTTCATTAAGATACAAAAAGTGGCTCCTCAATCCTGATGGACATCTTTAAAATGTTCACCAGCAGGACGGAAATAATTAGTTAAACATTCCGATAGGTATAAAGCAAAATTTAAAACATTACGTAAGTTTAAAATCATGCAGCCAAACGTTTTACAAAAGCTATAATTTTTATTCTTAATTTTTTAATTATTATTATTTTGTTCACAATTTTAAAAAGTTAACCCCACATGCCAAGGGGGTAATTGAATTTGTGATATGATTTTTTCATATTGCTTCCTATTGTGGCACAATGGGAGCACACTCGTATCATTTAAAATTTGATATGTGGGAATGACATGTAATTTTTTTAATATCTACCTATTCTAAAAGCAGAGATCAATACAATTCATAATAATCATAACAAAACAATTGTAATATAATGAAAAGTTATTACCATCAATATATCTTTGAATTTACTAAGAAAAAATATTTCGATAAACTATGACACATTTTAACAAAACGTATAATTCAATCTATTAATATCGTACCTATTTAAAACAATACCCGACTCTCCGACTTCTCGTATTGGCTAATTATAAAAATTACCTAAGCAGGTAAGCACACCGGCTGATATATCAGCTAGTCTTTCCTTTGATGTTATTGGTTTACCAGACAGGTAAAGAACTAGGCAGCAAGATGGCAGTAAGTTTTATATTTAAAGTACTGCCCTGACAATCCACGTCGGGGCACCTACATCCACAGTCGGTCCGCTTTATGCTTTACCTATCCTAGCTTTGAGCCTACACTTTACGCCAGATATTTGACTAGCAGGAAGATACTCAGCGAAATCCATGTCTTGCTGTTGCCAGGTAGACTGCCACGTCCGCACATGTCGATGTTACTCTCCTGAAAATCCATCAATTGTTCAAATTATTTGTTTGCTTATCAATATTGTTGTAGACAAGAAGGTAAGTATTCGTATCGAAGGTCCAAGGAGTGCCTACAGGATGTATATATTTCCTAGGGCGTCTTCGTCATAGCCATTAAACGTCCATTGCTGGCCATAGGCCTCGTTTTCCATTGTACCTTACTCACCGCGCTGGACCTGCGTCTTGGTGAGCGATTTCCCAGATGGTGGATAGTATTTAAGCCCCTTTGCCTTAAGATATAAATTAAAATATCTACCTATCTACTTCGTTAAACTACATAAATGCAAACGTATTTCACTGACCTCAGTGTGATTCCTAATGCACGAAGTAGGCTGCTTCCTATACAAGGGATGCATATGCTTCAAGCACGGCAGTGACTCGTTATAGTTCACTTCTGTCGCATCCACCGACATAGCCGCGACCTCGTCTTTCGGGCAATTGGCGTCTACTACAATCATTAGCATGTTTGTATAGTTGACGTGTTGAGCAATGAATGGTCGGCCGCACTCCGTCACTGGTTTGTTCAGCTTCTCGTCTAAGTTGTTATAGTCTAGCTGGTACAAGTACATCTCTCTGTCACAAGGAGTCGGTCGCGTTCGGTTTATGAGTACCAGCTTCTCATAGTCTCGCTCTAAAACCCGCATGTTTGGTGGTTTCGACATGTATGGGTCATCCGTCTCTTCATCGTTTTCGTAGCTCTGGTATGCAACTGTCGAAAAAATGCTATTAATTACAAGTATAAGATCATTGTAGTCCCCATGCAGAGCGAAACAAGAGAGCTTGTTATAAAGACGGAAAATCCTTTACCTTGTATGAAAAAAATATAATAACATGCAGAAGTAGAAATTGTTTTAAAGTAAAAATAAGTCGGCATTTCAAAATTACAGCGAAAGTGAAAAAACGTAATCGTAGTAGAAAATATTTACAAATCTGTAACTGACATACAAAAAAGATAGAAATAGAGAAAAATATTATGTTGGGTCCCCAATTAAAAGAAAAATTAAGATGCGAAAGTGTTTCTTCAGCAAAATAAATAAAAACATTAATTTGACTACCTACCTAGGGTTCTTATTAATAAGGTTTAATTTTATCTGGGTGAATTATTTAATTAAAAGTACATAGGTAGTAATTTCAAACATGCAATATCGTCGTAATTTGGGTACCGTATTGTACAATCCCCCGAAAATCGATAGATATTCTTCAATATTTGGTTTGGTCGTATTAGTTTTAAACAACAGGTATTTATATCTAATTTTAATAGGTATCTAGTCTAACGCCATGCACATTCCGGTATTCTATCAAGCCTACTCTCATTTCCACGAGCCAATTCTTATGCGAACAAAACTTATCTAGACATCAGCCTTGTTTCAATCTCAAATAAAAGCTCGGACCGAGAATAAGCTTGCCTTCTATGGGAGCACATAACTAAAGTATCAAAATATAAATAAACTATAAGAGAATTATCTATAGGTCGACACGTGCGTATGTGCTCGCTCTACATAAAACTCACCAGTGGGTGTAACATTCTCTGAAAAAAGATGGAGTCATTACTACTTTAGTAGAAATATCTAAGTCCAATTGTTGACTCCATGAATGAATTTTGCTTTCGCTACAGATATCGTGAGAACCAGCTACGAAGTAATGTTGGGTGCAGTTGAATCGCGGTGCACACTCGCATGCACCCAAAATAACTTTCGTGTGTAGTGAACAGGTGTCTCAAGTTTTTATAACTTGACTATTAGTACGTGTTCGGTTAATCTAAGTTTGACTAACAACCTAATAGTTGTGAACACAGATTTATTTCCTTTTCGTAAAGATATTCCATGCACAGAAACACTGATAAGCACAACTCTGTATCTCGCCCAAATAATGTTTGCTTCCAGTTAGACAACGTACCATTTCTACTAAGATAATTGTATTTGTCTAGTGCTCGTTGTCATGCAGATTGACAGAACATGCCGACAACGCAAGAGCAACATCGAATGCGCAGATACACAACATTTATGGCCTATCGATCCAATATTTGTTTGACTGTGGAATATTCTCGAACTATCCTGGCACATGTATGGACATGGAACATGGACTTGTATTACAATGGGTAACGTACCGTCATCGAAGGAGTAGCTGGATGCTTGAGCCAAACCTGTCGTTATAGAGTTGTAGAACCAAACCGTGGTAGCTAGGAACCACGCCATCACGAGACGCAAGTTTTCAAGAGGCTGAAATAAGAAGAAATCTGCTCAGAAACCACCGCAATCCGTAATATTAAAATCTTCATTATTTTTAACAAAAACGATATGTTGAAGTGTGGTGTCTTAAAATGTAATTGAAATAAGTTACGGTAAAGAGCATTGTCGCTGGGTTCGTTGTTTTCTTCTCTCTGAAGCAGACCGCTTGATAATCAACAATGTGCACTGCCTTGTACACTTCATCTTCAACTAATCTTGACATGATGTCTGGTCGAATCTACAACCAAATAAAAACGCGTACAATAGCTATTCTGTATTGGAATAGGGTAGTGTCCAGGGTCGAAATAATGAAATAATATTTAGTCCGCTTTTTAGATAATGAAAAAATATTGGATACGTATTTTTTCTTTTTTTAATTAAACATAAAATGACAAAGATAATACACTTCAAAAATTAGGAGTGGGGGCCTTTTACGTCACAGTGTCCTGAAAATTGTAGCAACTTGTGACGTCACACTCAACTTTAACACGCTATATCTTAACAAGTTCTGATCCAATTTAAAAAAGAAAAAATACGTGTCGCTTAATTTTGGACAATCTACAAGACGGACTAATTATTATTTTTTAGGAAACTAGCCTATTTAAAGTAGAATCTTGTTTTGAAATCTTACCCTCCCGAAGAATTGGCCTGTCTGTGTAGAATCTTCACTAACAATTATCCAGCCGTTGTTGTCCACCAAGTAACAATCCCAGTTGTCTGACTGGCACGTTGTACACTCCTTGTTATGTTCACACTAAAAGAGGAAAGATAAGATTGTGAGTATTAAGTATCAACCATCAAATGGGTGATGAATTATAATGATTTGCAATAGAGGACCAACTGTTTATTATGTTTTTTTCCAACTATGGGCCAAAAACAGCGCTATTGTTATGAGAAGTCATCACCGACAACTCTGAAGAACCTTAAAACAGTGGAAAAAGTGTAACACTTACCGAAGACGTAATATTATCAAACCATTCACTGAGCCGCTCATGTTTGAACTGAAAGCCAACGACAGCCGCCGGGGCCTTCCTATGCCCGTCTCCATGGAAGACGGCGTGCGATGCGGTGACCAGAGCCAGGCTGACGTTGAGGGGGAACTTGACAGTACTCAAGTCTACGCTGTAGACATAGCTCAGAGGATCTACGTAGTGCTGCTCAACGGCGCGTCGGTACCAAACTTCTTCGATCGCTCGCGGCCATTGCTTGCCGAAGTCTGGCCTGGAAGGTAGGTAACGTAGGTTCAAGCACATAGCACATCAGCTGTATACCCTCGATTTATTCCAAAACTTTAAACTCTGAGGGTTGTGTTATTCGTATTTATACTCCTTTATGTAATCTTTCCCATGTCCCTTATGTAGGTACTAAGGGGTAGTATGTACTCTCTAAGGTACCTTCCCCATTTACTCCCTTATGTACTGTCTTTATAAATTCCTTTATGTTTGTAAATAGGACCCATAAGGGTAGTCCTCTATATACATATACAATTCCTTATGTAATCTCCCTATGAATTATATACTCCCATATGTAGCACCTGAATTTAATGTATGTACATCGAATGGTATCTTACTTGTCATTGTCGTGTTCCTTGGGTGGATGAGTCTGCCAGCGCGTTAGTCCGCTGTGGGTAGACAGGAACGCCACGATGTACCCAAACCGTTGAATGAACTCCACCCTGTTTAAAATTAGCTTTATTGTATATTTTGTTTAAATCGTTTTTTTGTATTGACTTTCATTTCTGAAACGGGTCAGGTCAGGACTCGAAGAATATTGTTTTTGTATTTGATACCATAACAAATGACAATTAATTCTAATTTAATGAAAAAACGCGAAGAAATAAAAGATCCTGAAGCAGATTCCTGAGTCATTAGTCCTACTCTAGCATCGTAAGTAACTTTTTCTTTTGGCATTTACAAACGTACAATTAATACAAACCCATCCGAAGCTGCTTGCTAAAGAAAAATAAACACAAAATTTTCCCTCATCTGAATTTAAAATGATGTCTTTTAATCATAGTTGCGATGGACCTAATGTAGCACCCTGTGGCACTCTTTCTTATCACTTTTTGTTTTAAGTTTTCACCATTATTTCTTCACCAATTAATTTCTTGTCTTTTAACAGTAACCATCCTATCATCAGATATCATGCAAAATATTGGTCCATGTCGAAAGTACGAGAATACTTTACCTCGGCAACAATCCGATCACTTTTGTCAATGGGCTATCCGGGTGAAAGTAGTAAAAATGCATTCCAAATAAATTATATTGTTTTTAGAAATTATAATTGTGCTTCAATTGAAATACTCCCTTTGTGTGCGCTAAATTTTCCTCTTAGTCAAAAATGTGAAAAAGAAAATAGAATTTATTTTTAGTAATAAAGTAAAAACTACTTACGCCTTCTCATCAGATGCAGAATCCGAGATGCTTTTGTTAAACCAAGCTGTGTTTCTGGCGTCGTATACCAAGGCCTGCATCAAGCCATGATCGCCTTGCGATAATAAAATAACATGATATTAATCTCATTGACTATAAGAATTAGTTGTGTTCAGTATAAACAGGTGATCATTTTTTTTAAGATAGCTATTTACACTTTTATATGCGTTCCATTCTTAGAATATAGGAATACTTTTTTTCAAAAGACAAATTTCCACTTACAGTAGTACTCATTCCTAGGGGTGCTATTAGACACTTTGCTCCTTTCTCTCGTTTCTGGTGTTCCTGTTGAGCAAAAACAAGTCCTATGAATCTTACTTATATTGCTTTTTGTAAGTCTCATCACTTTGTTAACAGATAACTCTTAATGCCAGTTATTTTGTTCAAAATTTTGTCCTCATTTAATAATTTCATCGATAAATGATTAAATGGTTCCTAGTTAATCAATGACTTACCATTGTTATGCCGCTCATGTCCAGGTTTATTCTTGTGGTGCTCCGGAGGGCGAGGCTTGGCAGGCCAGCGCCAGCCAGGCTTGGCAACGCGCTCCAAGAAATAAAGAAGCTCTTCCTCCGCAGTCGCAAAAGTGCGTTCATAATGCCGGCAGTACATCCTACGAAGAACGTCATACTTTATTGACAGGTAGGTAAATAATCACTCATTTACTTATAATAGATCAGAAATAAATAAGTTCATAAGAGGTTGGCCTATTGTTAACTCCATTTCCTAATCAACTATTCATATATCATTTTTATCTTCTTCAAGCCCTTGTTTCGAATTCCTCAGTGCTATTTCTAAGGCTTACTTACCAATCAGGATGAACGCTCCACTTATCCGACAGGTACTGCCGTGCCGAGATGTTCTTGGAAGTCAGAGACAGTCTGTGAATATCATCAGTTGGTGGAGGCGTGATGCGGTGACGGCCATAATTCTCTGGTATTGCTACCACCAGCGTGAAGGGGGAGTCGCTTATACCAGTCCAGAAGTAATGCCGTTTTGCTCGGGATACTCTTTTCTGGAATATTATTTAACGAGGTAAGTTGTATGTGGTTATTTTATGTAGGGAAACTTTTATGTTTAGTTCAATTCCGAAACTTGAATCTGTGGTAAATGAACTTACCATATCGTCCAAATGGTACTTGACACTCATCACCTTGTTGCCCGTTTTCTGATCGATAATTTCTTTCCGTAGCTGTAAAATTTGTGAAATTAGAACAAGTCCTATTTAAACAAGTCAAAAACAACAATTTATTTGAAATGGTACCTAGCCTAGTATTTGAAAAAAAGTGAAGGATTATTTAAAAGATCTCGTGGCATATAAATATGAATATCTAAATTCAGGGGAGGGTAACAAATTTCTTTCGAAAGCTTATCTCGTCATTTCGTATCAAAACCGAGTAGCATTGAGGTATGAAATAGGTACTTACTGCAGTTAGTTCTTTGCTAAAGTTCCTGGGGCCACGGTCATCGTCAAAGAGTTCAACTTCTATCATATCGACGCTGTTGTAGCTTGGCTTCAAGATTTGTTGGAACTGGAATTAAATTTACTTGTCAAAACCACGGATGTTCTAAATATTTTGTTTTATGCAATCCTGTTATCAAATTATGCAATATTAAATTCATACATACTTTACTTACTTGCATCATATTTTCTTTAATATCGTAAATATAGCATAACATTTAACTGTAGGTCGAACAAATATAGGTAATACTTACCACAGGCCTCAGATCCGGGTGTATCAAGATGTAACCATTGTTTGTTACTATAAACGCGTAGCCATTCACACCGATCTACAACATCAAACCACAGGATAAATACAAATTATTTAATCCATTCTTATAGAGATGAATATTGATTATAATTACAGAATTGTACCTTATACGGTGTCATGAGAGCTTGTATTTCAGAAAGAGGTACGTCAGTGCCAGCGATTCCCAACAGTCTAGCTATACGCATCTGAAAACATTCGCGAGGCAATACATAACACTGACACGAGTCAATATAAACAAAACACAACACACTTCACATTCAATTGTTTACTATTTATTTATATTTTAGTCTCAGGCTATCTGCAAATCAATATCGCTAAAGTCTACGTTACCATTGTATAAATCTACTTTCGAAATATAAAAAATATTATAAAAATATGCTGTATGTTATTTTTGTAAGTAAACAGTCAAAAATTGTTCTAACTACAAGGTATTCCGCATCTGGCGACGTATTGGCCATCAGACTACAGTTATTATACAACATTATGACAATCTCGTAAAACTAGCAATAAATTACTGATTCTTTAGCATCTAAGCCCCGTTAGGCGAAGTTCTATATATTTATTTATATAGAACTATATTAAGGGATTCTAATTTTATATCCACGGTTACAGGTTCTAGCAAAACTACTCAAATATTAAATAATTTTATGTTAGAAAATTAAAATTCTACTCTTTAGATTCTAAAAAAACCCACTACCATTTGATTGTAAGTATACAAATACCCTTTGGAATGTATCCTTGTAAATATCTGTCGAAATTTTAAATTAATCATAGAAAGACAAAGATATTGCGACTTATGCTAAGCAGTGTAGACCTCAGACTGTATCCCTTAGTTAAATATGTGAACAAACATTGAAAGCAGCACCTCAGGCATGGCTGGCAAGGACCCGCCGCGCTCGTCCGTCGTCTGTCAGGCATCGTCTGTCACGTCTCACGGAGGCATATGGTCTATGAGCGGTGGCCTACCTCTTTCTGGCCGTTCTCCTCTACGGACTGCGATTGGTTGTGGACGTACGAATGCAATAAAATATAATAACATATAGATAAATGCGTTGGAACAACTTCCGCTAGAAATTAAAATGGCTCCTCTTTTCGAGATACTAAATATTTCTAAAATTGTTAATATCAAAAATTGCCATTCTTAAGAAGATATAATAATAGTTTAAACTCAATAGATACTCAAGTAACAAAAGCCCCATACTAGTCATGTGTACGCCGGGCTGCACGATACTCTTATTCAAAAATATTTACATTTACTTGTCGTCATAAAAGTCAATTTTTAAAAAATTGTCTCTACGAAGACATCACTATATTCAGGCAATAATACTTTATTTCATTAGATAGTGTGTGTAGTGTATATAGATCATAACTCTTGCATAGAAAATTAACTTGATGATTGATAGAAAAGTCGTTCATAACACCCTAGTGGTCTACGCCTACGAGCTAGTAGAAACTACGTCACTACAGTAAGCCAAAGGGTCGGACAACACATCGGTCAGGCGGTGCGGGCTGCGCGCGCGCCGCCTCCGCGCACACATCTATCGAGGACAGATGCATCGCTAACGGGGCCAAATAACACTGTACCGTTACTGAAATCCAAAAAACTAAATCATAAAAACTCTCTTGTATCTTGCAAAACTTTACAATTAAATCATCAAAACTTTCTAAGTGTAGTACCTCTTTCGTAACCGATACCCAGTAAGCTTCATTTATCAGTACATTCTCTGTGATGTTCTGAGGGGAAACCATCAAACAAAACGGAGTTATTAATAGACATTGACATGTAAAAGAAGACAGACAATAGAGTAAAGTAATAAGAAGAGATAGGGCTTACGTCCAATTAGTAGGAAATATAAAACCAATCTGTAAACATAATCTTTTGGAACAGATAACAGGTTTATTCGGTTCATGCCACATGGAAAATTTAGAATTTGGAAAAGACGTCATGTACAGCTAAATAATAGAGACAAGAGAATAATTTGGCTAGAAGAGAGAAGAACACATAGGTACACTGAAAAGGATAGTTTAATTAATAATAACGCAAATTAATTAGGGTACGCAAATCATTCTCTTTCCCGAATATTTAAATGAGATATCAGACACATTTGGGGACTTTCAAGTACAGGGTTAAGTATAGTGCGCGGGGGATAGCTCACCTCGTTGTGTCGGAGGTCGTACACCGGCATGGACACTGATGTCATTAACTGATACTGGGAATTTCCGAGCTCACTGTACTGGCCCTGTTTCATCTGAAACCCATACCAATATTTTATCAGATCGTATGGTCAACGAAGCATTTACAAATTCTCTAACAAAGCTAACATTGGTTGCGCTTAGATTTTGTTCTAAGGCCATATTACAAACACAATATTATTCGGGTTCATTAAAGGCCCTTTTAACTAACCTGAGTAATTCTCCATCGTCTATCCTGTTCTTTATCGGAGTTGAAGAGATTTTTGTCCCTCCGCTGGCTCATGAATCGTTCTTTCTGCTCCGCTCGCTCGCGTTGCTCCCACAGATAATCTGCTACCTTCGGATCCTACGTATACACAAAATTAAAATTACTATGATAAGTGAGGGAAAAATACAATACGCATGTGTGGTAAGTTTGCCGTCAGCTTCTCAGGTAAAATAAAAGGTGTTCGTAGAACTTCCTACAACCCTGATCGGTGGGAACACTTTTAGGATCGAGAGGTGTGGAGACAAAATAGGGAGGCTTCTGCCCGGTAGTGGGACAATAAAGAGAAAAAGAAATGACGTAGAACTTACAGTGACGTTAGCATAGACGGGTGTCCAAACAACAGGATGCTTTTCTCTCTGCAGCACGAGCGGGCGCGCGAGCACGTTCACATGTTCTAAAACGCGCTCGCGCACCTCCGCTAGAGTACTCAGGTGCACGTAGAAGCCGCGATTCGCGCACGCCATCCACTTCACCTCTCTTACGTCTGCGACCTACATAACCCTCAATGTGTTACTAAACATCCTTTGCAATTCGTGACACTAACGACGGCCTTGTGAGTGCTGCATACATTGTCACCTAGCTAAGTGCCCTGCAGCATGGTAAGGCTTTACAACATTTATATTTGAACTATCTACAACAACAGCGATGTTGTGGTCTAGGGTTCGTTGAATCAGTTATATGTAATAGAAATGGTAAAGAGATTCTAAAATTACTGTAAGAAGAATCAAAGTAAGAGGGTAAGAATAAAATGCATGTCCCAAACAACACTACTTAAGAAACAAGTTTAAACAACAGATCAATTCATTAAATATACGGTAAAAATTTACGTTAAATACTCAATTTAAATTGAATATTATAAAACTGTGGGAACATTCATTTAGCGAAAAACCAACAAATGTACTTCAAAAGAATGATGATTCCATAAACACTACGTTGCCCGTTATGAATTGGACAAAAATTTAAACAGAGATATCAGATAAAAATCATCGTTTTTCGCTCAATGAACATTGGTTCAGTTATAGTGTACTTATACCATTCAAACACGAACTATTCTATTTTGCACATTCTAATATTAAAACAGGTAGAAGAAAACCAGCAAAATCCAAAATTCATATGAGCAAAACCAAGACTAGTTGAGTTTGAATCGTACAAAAGTGTGAATCCAGACGTGTCTTCACCAAAGTACAATACAAACACTTTATTTAGCAACACACTTGACAATACGCTGCACAAGTATGGACCCACAATAAACAACAAACACCACAAACATGAACTACAAGCAAAAGCACACCGAGATTGGAAACAACGAACTACAGAAACACAATGCAATGTACAAGTACAATGTACAATATTATACAGACAGGGTACCACATTCTAGGCGTACTGGCAGATTGGTACGAAGGAAGGTCGCACAATGACTACGACACACAGTAAGACTTGAAGTGGTACTACCTTTACCTCACGCCCTATCAGGTACGTAAACACTCTCACTGGGGTCTCATACTTCCAGTTGTACTTCTCAAATATTTCCTTGTAATTGTACGGTACGCCGTCTGTTACCAGCATTATTGCCTGGAAGGGACAAATGTTTCATCTATGTCAAGATGTCAAAAACTCATAACACTATTATTTAATTTAAGTTACAGCTTCCTCTTTCTGTACTAAAACATAGATTTAGACAGCTTTTCCTTTTGATCACTTACCTGATTGCAATTTGCGCCTCCACTATTATTTCTATATATCTCCAGTAGCTCGAACGCTCTCGTCAGTGCAGCTGAAAAGTTTGCTATCTCCTGTGTTTCAAAACTATCCATCGCCAACTTTAGTTCCCGTATATTTCCCAGAGTGGCCTAAAAACAACGAATATATGTGATGTTATGTTATGGAGTAGATAAGAAAGTTATTATAGTCTTTATCTCGATATATTGTTTACATACTATGTTCAAACAAAGTGCTTCTAATAAATTACACTATACACATTTTTATGTACCTGCACTAGAGAATCTTCAAAACATGGTACGATTTCTTCCACGGTGTCAGCAAAAGTTAGAACGTTGACAAAATCATTGTTGCCGAGCGTGTCAAGTATGTTGGTAACGACGTGTTTAGCAATATCCCGCCTTTGCCCGGTCATTGACCCGCTTCGGTCAACTAAAATGATTACATCCTTTGGACTCGCTGCCGCTTCCATGTACCACGCTCGCGTTCGACAATCGTAAATATCCACGGGGTCGGCCCTCCATTTCAATGCTTAAACATTATGACAATTCGATTAAATGAAAACAACACACGAGAACCATAAATCAACGTTAAGTAATAGGACAGTTAGGGCCTATCAGCACTTAGAATGTCATTAAATTAACCAGATTGACCATCATTATTTGGTTCAAATTATCTGGCCCCTGGCCCTTAATATTGACCCTATCAATCATTCGGAGATGATGTAACAGGGCTTATTATGTATATTGTATGTGTTTGATTACCGGGATAATGTCTCATGAATCCAGTAGAACTGCCGAAGTATTGCCATGACAAAGTCGGGTCGCTCTGATAGTTGTTAATGAAGTGAGTGTCCAGTCCCTCCGACCAGTGGATTCCCTTGATAACTTCAGGTGCTGCAATAAATAAACCGTTGCAAGTATTCCGTTCGCGTAATATTTATGATTACACGGTTATGGTTACTCACCCCAAGCATAAACATTTGTTGGAACATGTACACTGCTAAAATTAGTATTTACTGGAATGTTTGAGAAGTGTGGGTTTTGTTGCGTGTGCGCATTCTTTGACGGCGGTCGTACTATCCAACTTTCCTGACCAAAGTCTGTTTCAGGAGTTGTTGTGATTGACACCTCGTCCCATGGTTCCTCCATTTCTTTACTATTGTAGAACTGAAAGTCTTCAGGGACTGGCTCATTTTGTTTATCGAACGCCATGTTTTCAGCAGCTTCCACTATCCTTTTGACGGCGCTGATCTTCAGTTCCATCATGGCGCGTATGTCGTCTGACATACTCTGAACTAGTTTTTCACCATCTCTTGATTCCACTTGAGCGGATTTAAAACTCTGGATGGAATAAATAAAATATTTTACAAGCTTCCGACATATGCTCAATACTTATGAAAATATAAAACGTATACATACATCCTGAACTTCTTTCTTCCTGGTGATAAACTCTCCGAAATGATACAGCTCAGTACCAAGCTTAACCGCCCATGCTTGGACCCTACAAAGCGATTGATTGACATTACTATAAATCAAATCTACAAATCATACCGTGTCAGGGAACATTTGCTCAGCAGCATTTCCGAGTTACTCGTTCTTTATGGATTTTTTACGATGTTAGCATACCGATATTAATAGATTCTTTCTAGTTCAAAAGCAAGTTAAACTTATTTGTGAACTATACATTATTCTGTTACCATGATTACAAATCGTAATCAATCATGTATTTAGCACGTTAATTAACGGAAGCCATTGGTGTCGGTAGATGGGTGAGGAAAATTAATAAATCAAGTAATTAGAATATAATTACTTACGAGTTGAGCGATATTTTGCCAGCGGCATCATATTGTGCACTAGCCGAGCAGTCCCTGGAGTCCAGGAACAAAACCAGCAGAAGTAATACGAAGGCGCCGACACACTTGCACATCAGAACCACTGCCTTATTGAGTTCACTGACTAGAATTGCGGCAGAACATGTTACGTTTCTAATCTAATTATGACATTGATGATGTTTAGGGATTCCGATGTGTTAGACCGTCGAGAGGTACGGGGCGACGAACATTGATAAGGTTGATAGGTATGCGGTGTAGTGCGCAGACGCGAGAGAGCGCGGGGCGGGCATGCGCGCTGGTTCCCTTGCGCGGCCCGACTGGCGACCTCCGAGCCGCGTTGTTTGTGTATCGCGGCTGTGGCGCGTTAACGTAACTTGTGGATTCACACGCCACCTGACGCATCGATTGGTATCGCCCTCAGCACTAGGTCAGCGTGTCTATAGGACGCGTTCCGAGCTTTCGTTCCCTGCTATTTGTTATGCTTCCGCTTCAGTACGTTAATCGGGATTGCGGGTAGTAGAAAATGTTATGCTTTTAGGTAGGTACCTACTTATATGGGATAAATAGCTCCTTATAACATTAACAGTTATAATATAAGCCAGTGAATAATGGGCTTTTTTGCCACATCTCAAATAGGCTATGTAGAAGTGAGTATAAAATGATGGTTAATACGTTGATAATCTTCAGTCAAGGTATAAATAACCACGTTCAAGCGGCCTTTTCACTAACATCTATACAGACTATGATCATAGGACAAATAAAACACCAAACACGGGTGCAACAAGTTTTATTGCCAAAGTAACAAAGGTACAAATGTATGGAGTGTTCCGCGTCAGAGGCTGGTCTTGGCCAGCAAAGTCAAGACTGCGGCTAATAGAAGGACGGCCAAGTCGACTCGCGCGATACTCCCAATACCGCATGCTGTTATATTCCGCTCCTGGTGAAAAAGGCGTTATTTAATATAAAAAAGAAAAACAAACCAAAATAGGCTGATGATAAGGGTTTGACATGACCATTTTCCCTAATGTATCATTTAGCCCATACATTGCAAAAGTATATTTAGAATTCAATTTTATGGGATCAGACTAAATAAAATTACTCCCCATCACATCGCGGAGACCTTTCGTAAAAACTTTGAACATTGAAATAGGTTCTTTAGTAACTAGGTAAAAAAGAGATTTACTTGACTGATACATTATTAGGAAAATTAAAGCTATACGAAGTAGTTGAAACGTACCCCGTCGTGGTAAGTATAGCAGCCTTCAAGACGTCTTCTATATAGGGCGCCTAGATTCAGCTTGTGGCAGGGCTCCTTACTGGACCGTGACATGAGCGTCGGTTGCGGCTTAGTATCGGGCGGTTCCGTACAATTCGAAGAATAGTCATCTTGTTTCTCCACCACCACAAGTAGTAAGTTTGTCTTAGGAATGTACGAAGCCCAGTAAGCAGGCCAGCACTCCCCGGGCTCATCTTTTTGTACAGTTGGCGAAGCTCCAGCCGCCTCCAAAAAATATTTCTGATTCAGTATATAAAGTGTGATACTGTGGTCGCAGGAGAATGGGTGCTCGTCGGAATTGTCCTTCGCAGTCTCTGTTTCGTTCTCCGGTAAGGGTGCTGCAGTCGTGGTGGGTGGCTCTGTGTACTCTTTGTTGTTTAGATCGAAATACTCTGCGAGCGAGACGACCATGCGGTTACATTAAGCAGAAGAATTAGACGTGCTTACATTACAGAGAAGGCTGCGAGATGCAGCATGCAGCTAAGAAGTGCTCTAGACTCAAGAAGGATACTTTCATTATTATTTTTCTACATATATATATATTTTTTTAGTAATAAGCCCCCATTAGTTCCTTGTTTACTTAATTAATTTTACTATGAACATTCCAGTAGCGGTTAAATTACTGCACGAACTACGACTTTACAATATTGAAGCGATTAGTTTGAGATCCCTCATTACTTCTAACTATTCTCAATCTTTTGAACATCAAAAGCTAGAGGTTATTGCCAAACTAACCTAATTTCGTGAAATTATTTCTAGGAATTTTACATAACTTGACACTAGCTAGTCTATGTATTATTTATGTTTTACAAATCCATTTATAGGAAATACTGTTTCAGATTTGGAGTTAAAAAGATTTTACTATATTTTTTAGAGTATAATATAATCTGTCATATTTCTAGGTCTAAAATTTAATTCTAATATCTCACCATGGTCCTCAACGATGATACCGGCGCCATAAGCGGAATAGTCTTGATTGTAGAAGTTTGTCAACAGCAGCAGAGTCTCAGTCACCAGCCAGTTGAAGAAGTTGAACGCTAAACTAAAGGGCTGGAAAATATTCATGCCAATCAACAACAGTTAACCTGATTCACAGCAATTAAAACGGAGGAGTATGAAAGTTTTGAAAGAATCTATCTGATTCTTTGAATCATCGAACAAATATTTAGATAAACGATCGTATGAAGGCAAGGGGATGAGTAGGAGACAGTTTTATCTAGCTGCTTTGAGTATATACATCAGGAAGCATTAAAATCTTTTGCTCCTTAAGTCTACGTCACAAACTCACAAACTACAGTCAGTTGGTATGCATTTGCTTACCGTCCGCAAAGTCCAAGAACTGCTTTTCTTAAGTAAAACTGAATACGGGCAAAGAGCTTGGTAGTTAAAAACTTCCACGTGTTCGTATATGCCCATGTCCAGGAAGGATTGTAGAACATACTTCTGCACCGTGCCGAAGAACTGGCCCACTAGTTCCTTCTCCTTAGCCAATACGATGTATCCAGAACTGTCTATTACATAGCAGTCATATTTCTCCGAATCCGGACGGCATGTTGGGTCCTAAAAATTTTCAAGTTTTAATTAATCAGCTGTTCCTATTAGGTACTTGTATAAAGCATTCCTGGCTTGGGTTTTGGGAAACCAAACCTTCCAAATCAGATTATTAACATACCTTCGACCCATCCACATCAATATTCGTAATTTGCAAGAATCTTTCATAAAACTTCAAATAGGAGTACTGGAATCCAACAACGGACGCAGGGGTCTCCGAATTGCCGTCTTTATAAAATATCGCGTAACTGGAAGTTATCGTTATATCTCCATCTTCATTGATGACTTTGGGAGGGTTCTTTATAATGTCATCGAGGACCGGGAGAGGAGTTGCTACTACAAGAGACTCCTTGTTTATCATGTGCTGCAGAACTGCAGCTTTGTACCAAGTCTCTTCTATTGTGTTGTGGTAGTCATCGCCAAAAACACTGTAATCAGTCAACAATGAGCATTATAGTCCTACCTTTGATTAAGAGGTTAGCATATCAAGCTAACCTTCTGCTATCAGAAATCGATTTTATCTTGCTAGAAAGCAATCAAAGTTGTATAAGGAGAAACAGTTCTGAATATGGCTTTAGGGTTTACATTAAATTCGTTAGCAACAAAATAATGTATTTCCAAATAATCTTACTTTCCATCATACTCCTTCCTTCTGTTACCTTGATCGTCCACTTGCTCATTCTTGTCAGGATCAAAGATATAATGCCATCGTGTCAATCCACTTGACGTTGCTATAAATCTTACGCTTACATTATACTTTCTAGCTAAGTCCCATTCTTCATCAGATGCGATCCAGTTCTCAAAGTATGGCGCAGATAGTTTAGCATCAAAGACTAACTGTTTGACTAGATCTTCATTGCAATAGTAATCATCTTTTCCCAACGGTGTCATGCCGCAGTGAGCTGTTGGAAATAAATTATCGGTTAATTGTGATATTTCAAATACTGCTATAACTGCAAAATTCTGATATATTTACTAAAATCTCTGTTTACAACTTGATAGACTCTGAAGGTCACTTACTTTCCAAACTAAAATCTGCTGTTTTATTTTCTGTTGGATACTGCTCTTTCCTTATGTCAATTTCATTCTTAGATAGGCCAACCAAAAACTTCCAGGCTTCCACTTCAGAATTAAGTGACTCGTGACCCTCCAAGTAATGGTATTTGCAGTACACCCTGCGAATTATCAAAGCATTCTGTATTGCACTTATCATTAAACAACGAAATGTATCCTTCACTATTGCATACCCATTATATGGAATTGTTTCTGTATAATCTGACTCACATTTTCAATAGTAAACTAGTATCCTCTAGGAGTTTTACCCGTGTCGCGTGGAAACTACATGCCTTCCTCTATAAAATGGGTCTCTAATCCTGTATTTTACGAATGAAACAGTCTTCAGCTTTATATTTTATAGATGATGGTAGAACCTTACTTACCAATCTGGATGAACCCTGAAGCTGTATCTAAAGTAGTCAGTGACATTGATGCCAGTCAGTTCCTTCCCTTGCTTTGCTTCCAAAGGATTATCTTTGAGCCATAGTTCCGTATCTCCGTATATCTTTGGAAGTGAAATACCCATAGAAAACGGTGTTCCTTCCAGTTTGTTGAAAAAGTAGTCATGGCTTACTCTGGCTATTCTCCTGAAATATTCGAAATATAACATTATTTTCAGAATATAAAGTTTAGTAACAGTTTATTTTTTGGTATAAAATTACCATGTATATCAAGGTGTCGTGGTGGCCTAGTGGGTAAAGGACCAACCTCTCAAGTATGAGGGCGCGGGTTCGATCCCAGGTCAGGCAAGTACCAATGCAACTTTTGAAGTTTGTATGTACTTTCTATGTATATCTTAGACACCAATGACTGTGTTTCGGGTGGCACGTTAAACTGTAGGTCCCGGCTGTCATTGAACAGCAGGCCTTGAACCTTGGCAGTCGTTACGGGTAGTCAGAAGCCAGTAAGTCTGACGCCAGTCTAACCAAGGGATATCGGGTTGCCCGGGTAACTGGGTTGAGGAGGTCAGATAGGCAGTCGCTTCTTGTAAAGCACTGGTACTCAGCTGAATCCGGTGAGACTGGAAGCCGGCCCCAACATAGTTTGGGAAAAGGCTCGGAGGATGATGATGATGATGTATATCAAGTTTAAATATGGTGTGCCCAAACCTGTGTTTGAACATTCACTCCCTTTTGCATTGAATGTTTAGTTTTTTCTCATCATAATTTATATGTTTTTAAGAAGATAAAAGGGGAAGAAAATCATAAACCAACCTCATATTATCGTAATGATACAGCACTGGGACCTGCGTCATGTTACCATCTGTACCATTCACGAGATTGTACCGCAAGTTCTTGATCTGCTCGCCCAAGTCTCGCGAGCCTTTGCCATCGTCTACCTGTTCCACCTCGACGAAGTCCACGCTGTTGTAGTTCTTTTGTAAGTCACCGTTAATCTGGGGACATTGACATAAAGCATGAGTAAATTACGTCATGCTAACGTTTTAGTTCAAAAAATAATTTGATAGGATTTTTTTTTATTTATCATGAAACGCAAAATACACCAAGAAAAAAAAATACGCTCAATTAGAGAACGTGAGTAAATAGTTATAGTAGGCTAACGTTGATGTTTCAAAATAAAACAAAATAATAGATAGCAGATTTTTTAAAATATGTCGTATAAAGCAGAGTAGGTACTATAAGCTAAAATAAAAAAGTAACAAAAAAAGTGTAATTTAGAATAGCAGAAAAACGTCGCCAGTATACAGAAATACCATTTTTGTGCATTAACCAGACTTACTCATCTTTATCTCATCAAAAAATCGAAATAATTACTAACTTCCATACAAACTCAACTAACCGTTCTCATTATAAACTTCTATAGAAACTGAACTAAAACGGGATTTGTAAGAGATACTCACTGTAGTGGTTAAGAGTGGATGCAGCAACAAGTAGCCATTGTTACTGACGATGAATGAATACCCGTTCACACCGAGCTGAAAGTATCAAAATGACATTGTGAATAAAAGTTTTGCATAATAGAAGGCACAGATGAAGTTAAAATTAGTAGGTAAACGCATTACACTATAATAATAGAAACACTACAGAATAAGGTGTACACTAGTCCTACTTAGGAAAAATAAGTTGTTGCGAGACACTGACAAAAGAAAATGAAACTATATGAAACATAAGTAGCTGTAGCAGGTGGCTTTCTGCAATTTTCTTCCCATAGAAATTCATATTTATAGAGATACAGTGTATTGTATACATAGGTAAAGTACATGGTACATACCACGCACATTTCAAACATCCGATTTTTCCCGTAGATAAAACATCTGCGAATTTAGTTTTAGGTGTTAACCGCGATTACACTAAAAACCTTCTCCATTTGTTCAGCCAACCATAATAAGCCAACAGTAAGAAAATACTTTTGAATCAAAAACAATTACCTGATGTGGCTTAGCAAGCTTGGCGATGCTGTCAATAGGCACGTCAGTCCCCGCCACTCCAAGCAGCAGGGCGTCATTGTTCTCCTCATTGTACTTGTAGTCGAACGCCGGGATCGCCACTGACGTCACCAGCTTGTCTTCGTCAGGCTGAAATAGGGAACATTCTTGGTTAAGTTTCAATAGGTAATAAGTACGTAATACTGTATAAACTTTTACACTATGTATTTTGCACATGATTACTATGGTATTGGAAAATTAGTTGACTTGCAACTACGACGTTGTGGTTCAAAGTTGTTTTTTTTTTTTAGAGAAACCTGGCTTTTCGTAAAGTCTGCTTCCATGCATTACATAGTGATTCTATAAGTAGACAATAAAATACTAATTTGAAAGCTTGAAGAAGCATTGGAAATACAACGATAATTACCTTTGAGATATCACCACTTACGCCCCATTTACTGGTACGCTGTAAAATTTAAACAAAAATAATTATATTTTTTGTAATTAAGAATCATCTTATAACATCTAATAACTTGGACATTGTATTATATTCTGGCGAAAACTTCTTCAAAAATTCCTAACATAAAAGCCTATCCTATTTCATAAAAGCAATTCAGGTTTACTTTGGTGTCCCATTCGTTTTAATTTCAACAAAGTTACTCCTTTACACCTTTGTTCGAAATTAAGTCCTTGTCTTAACGTAACACAATAAATGAAAATGTTCTGAAAATATGCGTTAATCGCTCTGCCAAAAAGAAGTTCATTTAGCATAATGTCGACGACATGCCATAAGTATATAAAACGAAACGTTTAGTGACATGGCGTGCCGCGTTGTTATTTCATAAGTTGAGTCACTCGGTAATCAATATTGTAGTAGCTACAAGTAAACAAAACGCCCGCAGACATAAACAAGTGGCTTGTTTATAAAAAGGTATTTTCTTTTATTTTTACTTAAATCCATTTTGTTCTTTATCTAAGAACGTTTTCGATAATACAGATACTCAGATCGTGGGTAAAGGTACTTTTTGTAATTTTTGTTTTTCGTCTAAGGTACATCCCCAGCAGGCCCTGCCGGAGCTGCGTGATTGTTTGAAAGAGTTATCGCGGCCCTGGTACATACAAGGCCTACGCGGGAACATGATAGGTTTTAGTCACTAAGAGTCTGACACTCCCTCACCGCTGCTAACCCACAGCGGGAGTCTTTGATGATTTCCCATAAAAAAGGACAGTTTACATGATGGTACTGACCGTGTAGTCAATGTTGGCGTGAGTCCAGGTCGGCGGAGGCTCCTTCTGCTCCAAGATCATAGGTCGAGCAATCACGTTGATGTACTTCAGCACTTGTTGCTGTACCTCTTCCACAGAATGAATGTGCACGAAGTAACCTGGTGGTCCAAAAGCAGTTGGTTTAGTAGCTAAATAGTGCAGATTGTGTGTCAGTGTCTATATTAGGAAGATATATGTATAGGCATAGTTGTATTAAGGATTAATTGCGTTTTTATCTACACTCTCTTTTTTAATACTGGCTCGTACGCCTTTACAATCAAAAAACATTCCTGTTCCAAAATTAACTACTTCTAAATATAAAGCATCAGATTCGATCAGATGTTGAAGCTGTACGCAAAGGTATGTTCAAAACACAAAACTGTATTTATGTATCACATTAAATAAGGCATGTTAAATGCGAAATGTATATTTGTATCTGTGCAGACCCGTCCCAATCCAACAATGTACAAGTTACCTCTATTCAAACACGCCATCCACTGTATTTCGCGTACATTGGTGACTTCCTTCCCGATGAGGTAGGTGAACACTCTGACCGGGATGTACGTCTTATTGTCCACCACTTCCCGGTTGTATTCCTCGAAAACCTCTGTGAGGTTGCCGGGTACATAGTCTGTGATCACCATCACTAGCTGGTTGCAGCCTTGTGTACTGCTCACGTTGCAATGTTTCCTTCTCTGAAACAGAATAGTTGTGTTAAATTGAGCCTTAGTTCTTTTGAGTGTCAAAATAATACATCTTGAACGTGATTCTGATAAAAAAACACAGCAAAGAAAATGCCAAAAAAGTCTTGAGAAAAGTTTTAATTTCAAACTTCATAAAATATCAACATTTGCTGTTGAAATAGGATCACCTTTATGACTCAAAGACAAAGTGCTACAAACGATCCTCATTTTGAGAGCAAAAGTTATAAGTGATCGTAGTTAACTTCGATAAAGTTGTGTCCGCGCGAGCAAACGAGTAATAAACACCTCACTTACCTCTTTGAGTGTTGTAAAAGCTTTTATATACGCCGTCGTCAAGTTCGCGTAGCCTTCCAACTGCACTTTATGGGTTTTACCCCCATTAGTAGGCTCAAGAGTATCAGTAAGAGTCTTCAAATTTTCGGGAGTAGCTTGAACCAGATCCACGAAACATTCCACTACGAAATTGGTCGCATTTTTGAAAGTGTATACATTGACATAATCGTTGTTCGATAAGGTGTCCAAAAGGGAACGCAACGTTCTTCTTGCTACGTAGTTTTTGAAACCAGTCATTGATCCGGAGACATCGAATAGGATGATCATGTCTTTGGAGCAGGTTGCAGCTTCGATGTACCACGACATGACTCTGCAGTCATAGGTGTCAACTTCATTGGTGTTCCACCGCATGCCGGGGTAGAATCGAAGGATACCATGTGAACTACCGAAGTACTGCCATGATAATGACGGATCGGAGTTGTAATTTTTTATGAAGATTTCGTTCAACTCCTTTGACCATAATATGGAGTTTAGAGCATTTGTCTCTGTAAAAATAAGAATTTATTGTATAAAACAATGACAAAGTATCGTTGTTAATTTCAGGACAATAAAATAACTGCCACCCACGCCTCATGATATATTGCCAAAAACGGCAGCGGTTTATGAGGGCCTTGGGACCGTTTGAAATCCGACGCTCATTGGATTACACTGTATAATACTTATTAACAATGAAGTATGACATGAAAAGCAATTTAAATATTACCTATATCGAATATATTCGTCGGGACGTGAACACAACTGGTGTTAGTGTTGACATTGATATTGTAGAAGTGGGAGTCCTTCTCTAGAGATACGTTCATGTATCTTGTACTGTTTATGACGTATCTGGGGAGCTCCGGCTCCTCATGATGAAGACTTGGGTCATCGTTCTCGTCTTCATAGAAGAACTTGGAGTACTTTGCTGAACAGTACTCGAATTGAAGAGTTTTGTTGTGCGTATAGTTGAAGTTCCTCGCCAATTTTTCTGCCGTCGCATGAATGCACTAAAACGAGCAATATTAGATGAATTTCAATAGCTTATCAATTAGTTGATGGTTTATTGAAATCCGCACTATATAAATGGATCTTTTGAGAATCAAATGGCGTATCAACAACAGATTGTTTTCAAAGTTAACCCTTATCATGTATCTGTCCGCATAATCATATACAGTCATGGACACATAATTAAAGACACCCCCCGACTCGAAGTGAAATAAATAGTTATGGTACTGACATGAGCTTAAGCACGGTATAAACTGTAGTGTAATAATTATTAAAACAAACATTACATTGTGTTCTTTAAATTAAGGACAAAAAATACTTTCTTTCTTTAATACTTTAGATATAAAGCTCTATGGGAAATGAACACTAACTTTTGTGGCTGATACTTGGCTGGTCAGCTAATTAAAGACAGTTAAAGCCCAGTTAAGAAAAAAAAACGAAAGATACAAATAGTTGCCATACTTTTTTTTTAGAAGTGAGTAAAATACTTATGAAAACTCGAATTAGATAATAATTTAGGTTTATTTCATTAAAAATTTTCATTTTAGTCCTATCAATAAGACTAGAACAAAAATTCTGGTAAGTAAAATGTTTTAGGCTTTTTAATATTATATTTTGACATACGGATTTATTCATACCACTTGATCTAAAGTAAGGACATGGTAATAAATTTATTATTAAAGATTTTTTATCAATGGCACTAAAAAAGGCATGGTTTGAGATCAACTCAAAACCGACCCCAAGGAAAACTTGTCCGCAAACAGACTTTAAGGCGGTGCTATAGGCAAATAGTGAACCATTTTCATGATTCGGTACTGGTTTTTTTGGGAGTCATCTGATGCTAAAAGGACGACAATTGTGTCTGCAGAACTTTTAGACTACAACTGGGTCGGGAAAAGCTGTAAGGCATGGGTATCGGAAGATGTTACTTTTGGAAAAGCACCGCGTGTCCATACTGTAGTTGGCTATTTCTATCAAATGTGAAAGGTGCAGTTAACAAGTGTTCAAAAATGTATTTTTTTCTCATTAAACAAAAGGATACGAATAATTCTAAAATAATGTATCGAAATTAGTCGCCTCCAAAACATGAGATGGAACCAAAATACACTAAGAAAGTTCTCAAACATAGGAGGCGAAAAAGTAATGGTGTGGGGCTTCTCTCCACTACTTGGTGTGGTGATCTTTTAGAAAGATATTATTAAAAATAGGCGAATTCAAGTACTATAATATTTTAGAAATAGCATTTTGTTATATGCTAAGCATAATTTACCGGTCCTTAGCGCTTTCCAAATTAGAAAAGTTCTGAAAAACACTGTAAGAGTAGTAAAAAGGACTCTTTGATCGAGCAACTTATGACGGTTTTGGTTTGGCCCATCGCAAATTTAATAGAAAAAAAACTGGTGATCGGCCAGAAAACACAATGGCGATAAGTCATACATGAAACATTGATCAATTTTACACAGATTTTTATGAAGCATGGAAGAAAATTCACGTAGCGACTTAAAACAAAACTGACCGCTTGCACGCTTAGGGATGTCGTGCTGTCATTGAGGTAAAAGGAAATAAACCAAATATTAGTACTCATTAGTATGCTTAGTTACAGTGTAGGGAATGTTGTTATAGAAAAGTACCATCAATAATATTAATAATTTGCATTTCTTCCTCTGAGCAAATGGAGTGTCTTTAATTATATGGCCAGGCCACGTTATGGTTCATACCGCTCGAGATTCGGATAAAGCGAAAAAAAACTTGTCGCGAAGGATCACTGAAGATAGTCTTTAGTTTTAATATTTCACAATGCCCTGTTAAATATTTTAAAATAAAAAATAATGTTCCAGTAGCAATCAGAAAAAAGAAATACAGATGAAATGCGGCAGCAATTTAAGATTCCAACAGTGTCTTTAATTATGTGTCCATGACTGTATGTTGTTATAATAAAGATACACCGCACCCTACGCACCCCCGGTGAGCTTAAGTGGAAAGTCGCTCTTGACATGAGAACATTTAGTTGCCTTCATACGTACCTTTTTATGTACGGGTATGTACGTATGTATATCTCATTAAGTACGGAAGAAAAGAGCCCTCTAAATCGAATTTAAAGCGCAACCATATCTTTTCGGAGACGGTCTCAATTATATTATATGTATGGTTGTGTTTCTGTAAAACATCTTAGATACATTCTCGGAAAAACAAGTGTTTTTTGAGTAGCAGGCACAATTTGTGCTGAGTAACAAACGAAAAAAAATAAAATTAGCTTCTTTGTCTATAGTTCAGATCAACTTTTATTTAAAAAAAACCTGCATTTGTTTCGCTTAAAGAAACTATGTATCTAAGCGCAAAGCCTTCCTATAAACCTAGCGAATAGGTAGTTAATACGTATTGCATTTATCCGATCATCGATAGCATTACAGACGATGTATGTCCAACAACTGAGGTCAGAGCGATATGGGCTATTACGTAAGTAAACCCTGGAGTTACGGCTATGGCTTACCTTGACGGCATTGATTTTGCGAGTGAGCATTGTGCTAACAGAACGCAGTGACGAATCCAATATTTGTTTTCCATCTTTTCTTTTCACACTCGCATTCATTTGTTTGTATTTCTGGAAAATATTTAATTTGAGAATTCTGTTAACAAGAAGTAATACTAGGCGAACCTAATACACGTTGTTATTACGGTAACTGAGAACAATAATTTTGAAAAATATTTTAAGCGTGAAACTTGACACATTTTTTTTCATGTATAAATTTTCTTTATTTCATAAATACATAAGTTTGGTAAAGTCCAAGCAAGCTATTATGTGGGAATAATAAATGTGTTGTTTATTTACTATAGTCACAAGTACAAGAGTCTGAAGTCATTGTAAAGTTTACTCACGATTCTAATCTGATCTGCTTTGGTTAGTGCTTCGTTCAACTTCCATAGTTCATCCCCCAGAGCTCTCGCCCATATTTTTACACTAAAATAAAATAAACATTCAAGTTACCATCTCCAAATAAACAGCCTGTAATTGAGTAAAACAAAATCGGTTTTAATATTTCGTTTCCCAAAAATAAATATAATGAGCAGTCATGAAGAAAATTCAGAGCCCATTATATTTGCGAGCGGCCGACGGGAGGTAATCCGCCGACCTTTGGCTCGTAAATAAAAGCCCGTTTACGATAATGAACAAAATAAATTCGGCGTTCTTTAATATAAGGGCATAACTTTCATAAATGCTGTAACTAAGTGAACATGTTCAGGTGTTGAACATGTGACGGCATTGTATGTGTGTCACGTAGTCGTCCCGTGTCCGGACCGGCGTCCGACGTATCGTAACACTCTTTTAATAAACTTTGTAACACGTACTCCAAGCGTCCGTATAAACTTCTGTTGTTTGTGTTTTGTCCCTTTCTCTAAGCTGTGTAGTATTATGAGCTTTAACTGAACAACAGTTTCTGTACCAACTGAGAATAGCCGCCGTTTTCAGAGAGATAGTAATGCGGTATCAAAAAGTTTTTCAGTTATCTGTTTTGGAACAACAATTTCAAACTACACATACATATTATACAGAGTGTTTCCAGAGAGTACACTTTATATGAGCTTTGTGTTAGTAGCTCAGTAGATTTCACAGTAGATAATATGATAATCTTACGTGTCAGCCTTCCAGGCGGGGACAGGTTCCGGTATGAACAGCAGTGCACACAGTAATGCGAACTTGAAACTTTGCATATCTGCGGCGGTGAGTCACGCGCGCTTACTAAATATCACGCTTCTCTACAAACCGACGTAAACTACGCGAATATTACAGGATAAGGCACATCGTTACAGAGTTTTGTCACTTAAGTAAGGCTTGTCACGATACATCACAAAAATATATCACTCTAAGCGGCTAACGGGCTAACACGTATCTATGACAGATAAAGAACAACCGAACGAAAGGTAACAGAAAGCTTTCCCGACGAGAGATAACGAGCAAGGCCACTACAATTTCGAAGCACAGTAAACATTCAGTCACTAAATACTTTCACGTTAACGAGGTTATTAATAGTTTACGTATAGTTTTTGAGTAGAGTTTAGTCGTCCATTTACGCGGGTTCACAACACGAGTTACATGGGTGTTTGAGAAGCGCGGGGTATAGGTGCGTGCGAGTGCAGCGTGCGCGGGCTCGCCGGTGCGGGCCGGAGCGGCGGAGAGCGCGGCCGGGCCGGGAGCGGGCGTGTGTCGCGGCCGACGCACGTGCTGCGTCTATTCTGGGCGGGCGCCGGCGAGCGTTCGGGCGGCATCGAGCGGACCCGAACTAGGTCGGCCCGTGTCTGTCCACACACTGCTACCGGCGCGATTCCTACCCGCTCGCCTTCTACTACTTATAATTATAGAATTTACAACTTTTTGTCTATACCACCCTACGGCTGAATAACGTGATTTACATTTCTATTACCTCTTAGCTAATGAGAATTCGTTTACGTCAATGCCAGATTAGAGACTTACCTCTATTTATTTTGTTTGATAGAGGATTTAAGGGAGGTTTTCTCACTCTTTGTTTTATAACTTTAAGTTAATCTAGATCTTGATCTCTCGTCTAAAAATATTTTGATTTTGAATAACAATTCTTCAATAACACGTACAGAAACTTCTGAGAATCAATATGAGTACAACTTTTCAGTATTCTATTTTTGAACACATTTATATGCAGCGATGCTGATGCGCTCTTCATGTCTGGAGCCGCCAGTCTTTGCCTCTTGAGTCATAAAACGATATTTATTGCATTGCCGGCAATGTTTCAATATTAAAGCGAGTGCATAGTACAAAGTATTCTGTTTAATCTGTCATTTAACGTTCGCTACGCCTGGCGTAGCACTCGTAGCAAATGAACGAGACACTTTAAACGTTGAAGCAGGTCTTTGTATGAAATATTCATAAAATATGACTTCTTATCTAATTCTTAAAACAAAATGAACGAATAATTCCTTTGATGATTAGAATATTAAATAATATTCTAACTTAATCAAGGTTTAGGACGTGCTACGGTGCTACGAACTTTTAATAAAGTTGGTACGATACCGCTTAGAGCTATTGCGTCATTGAATCTCATATTCCACAATATTGAACAATTTAATTATACAACATAATTATGCTTGTCCTTATCTATTTTTAGAAAAACAAATTAAGACAACAAATCGTCAAAATGTGAGGAAAATGAGCGCGAACGTAACGTGAGGGCTTCATTACGCTTCGTGAAATAAACCGATTTAATATGCAAAGGGCGGGCGACGCGTGTAAACATTACTTAAATATAAACATTCGGGTGGGTTAACACTTCACAAGACCCGCGCGGTCTATAACTGCTCCCTACATTATTTACACTTGAAGGTTTCTCTTTTGGATCGTTATCTTTAGTGGCTTTTTAGGAATGTTAAAAAAAAATGGCGCAATTTTTTTTTTTCATTCATGAATCGTTACAGATTTGTGTAAGGATTTTATACAAATGATCTATGTTATTTATATTATGTATGTTATAAACAATAGTTAGGGGTAGACCCACAAGATTCAAAATTCGTCTTTTATAGCAGTTATGTGGATTTTCCGCTTTCAGCACTTGTCACGTTTTGTTACGCGGGTATCATCAGCCACCGTTGACAGAATAGGGTTCTCCGAATCTTGATGAAAATGCTTCCGGTCGTCAGATCAGTGAACTTTTTTATGTCTAAGTTAATCTTACCGTCAAACACATGAAAACATAGCTAAAGATCAATCCTTTAGATTAGATGATCGGCTACGATTTGATTACAGAAACAAGTTTTGCAAGAAATTTTGTACTTACAAAGCGCTTTCGATTTACTGAACATTAATTAGACAAGATTGAGGATTGACAAATTGGGCGAGGACTTTCTTTGCGGTTATTCCGAGAAAAAAATAATGAAAGAGATCATTCCAAATTTTGACCCAAATAAAACAGAAATAAGAAAAATATTACTAAACAAAGTGAAAACTTTAATAAAATCATACTAGTGCTAAATTACATCGACATTCGAAGCGAGCAAAGATTCTCGGAAAATGGAAGCCATTTGATCAAGCTTTGCCAAGAACTTATTATACTCTAGTCTTTGTTGGAGAAAATTCTTCCTTTACAGAAACCGCACACTACTGACTAAGCCGATGGTTGGCATTTTTTGGGTTCCGAGGGTAAAACGGGACCCTATTGTTTTCGCTTCTCTGTCCGTCCGTCCGACCGTCCGTCCGTCTGTCACCAGGCTGTATCTCATGAACCGTGATAGTTAGAGAGTAGAAATTTTCTCAGATGATGTATTTCTGTTGCCGCTATAATAACAAATACTGAAAACTAGAATACAATAAATATTTTGAGGGGCTCCTATATACAATGATACGGAACACTTAGTGCGCGATTTCGAATCGCACTTGGCCGGTTTTGTTTAAGAAAGTCTTGTTTGCAATCAAATCAGTCGTTCTGATACCCGCTGAATACCTGATCTTTATGATCAGTATACTACCATCCATCTTCAATCCTTCATACTGATTTATGAGTCCAATCAAACCATCGACCGACCAAAAGTGTGCAGTGTGCACTCTCATACTTATTCGAAATACAATTGCGCAGTTCGACTGTATAAACAGCCATTATCATTCTGCTTTCGTTCCTAATTGTGCGCGTGAAATACGCTAACAAACTAGTTGTTATAAGATTTGCTCTACCTAATTATTATTCGGGGCTTTGATACTTGAAACGCGACTCAAGTGGCGACGGAATAATTAAGATGAAGAAGAAAGAAACAAATTATCTTGTAACGAGAATAAAATCTTTTCAGCGAAGTTCAATTTTCGCCTTATTTACTGTCAACTTGGCTTGATAAAGAATTTAATTTTTCTAAACAGAAAATGTTTGCTTAGTCATTGGTTGCCAGCTTTTTAAGCCGCTTAGATTGATACGCAGTTTTATTGATAAGTTTATCTATTGCAGATATAGTAATATGCATATCGATCGTTAGCGCGGCTTAAACGCATTTCATTCATTTGTTTATTTGTTTCCTGTGCAACCAATGACAGGTAAATTACATAATAGAAAGATGCGATTAGATCACCTAGACTCCGATCAGACCATTTGCAATATCAATTCTCTGACCTGTGTTAGATTTCCACTTTAAAAACATCTAATTTTTCAAACGTTTTCAATAAAATAATATTAAAGAGAGATTAGGTGCCTGCTTCTCAAATATGTACCTATATTAAATTGCCTCTTTTTTAAAGCTGCTTCTCCCTTGAGTTTAAAGAACTAATTCTTCAGGATTATATTATTCTTGCTGATATACAGTGTACCTATTGTATATCTTATACAATATTACTATAATGGGTATTTCAACAGCACGAAACATTTGAATGCGTCGCGGCGACTCAACAGCAGACATCGGGGGTGGAATGCATTAATTTAATAGCCCCTCGAGCGCTGCTCATTTCTTGATGATGTCATAAATATAAAGCGAAATGGCGCAGTATTTTGACCTTACTTGTGTCGCTTAATTTACGTTCCATGTTGCGAGATTGTCAAGTGTTGCGTATTGTTACCAATGATGAAGTGCCACTCGTGTAAATTAACTGCTATATTATTTTTATTGACGGTTCAAAGTCTTTAGAAGAACATCTGGCATCTAACGACCTAGAATATGACGCAATTTAGTACAAAAATGATTTAAAAACAAGCGGTTTCATAGCAGAGGCTTAGAAATTTTCATATAATTTTTCCGTTCTAACAGGGGCAACAATTAACTAACAAGGGCAGAAATTCTTGGGATACCGAGTATAATGGCATGCACTTGAACGACCTCGCCATCGGGGTTTTATTCATATCCAAGAGGTCAAGATGCATTTATTATAATGATCCTGCATATTCAATTCTGTGAAGAGCGTGAGAGTTTTGTGCTAACACTTTTTTATCAGGCGCTTGAATATACAGCTCGTAATAATTTTACAGGGTCCCAGATCTTAGCAATTCAAAACAAGACAGAAAAACAATAAGTAACTATGAGATTCATAACTAGTAATTATCCCTTTGTACTTTACTTATTACTGCAAATCTTGGAAAAGAATTTTCCTCAAATATATTCGCTAAAATAACAGCAAATTGTAACAAGCCTGTCTATTGATCGTTTTGCAAAGTAATGGGTACTGAAAAGTTAATTTTCCAATGTCCATGGCTTAATGAAGGTCCGCGCGATCGAGCTAATTAAAAGTTCGTAACTAGACTCGGTGTTAAGTGCCGTGAACAGATTAAAATGCTTCGTTAGTGTAATAGCATTGAAAAGTTTGTTGTAAAAAGGTTTTATGGAAGTGTAGTTACTTACTGGTTTACTTGTAAAAATGTTCAACCAGCGGTAATTAAATAGGAACTCAGTTTAGATATGTTCTCTTGTAAACAGTTGTGAAGCTACCTACTAAAGTTCGTAACAATGTCACTCACATCACACACACATGTGCATCGATGAGCTTTTATCTGTGCTATTGGTGCTGTCAGTTCTGAGTGTCGTGTATCGAGCACATGCGTTTGTGAATGTCATTTTTACGAACGTTAGCAGGTAGCTTCACAACTGTATACAAGAAATTACATCTGAACTGTAATAATAGCTTATACTTAAATTATTCAGACACAGATCATCATCATCAGCCTTTTTATTGCCCCACGGCAGAACACAGGCCTCCTCTCACACAGAGAATGATTAAGATTAATCACCACGATTTATTAAGGGGGATTGGCGATTTCTTTATTTATAGTCCAGGTTTTTCCAAGGTCCCATATATAGGTATTCATAGTATTATTTACACTAATGTTGTCTATCCAAAAGCCTTATTTAAGAAAAACACCTGTATAAATATGTAGTTAGCCGCAAAATATATTTGATCCAAATACGTAAGTACCAGTACTATTATAATTTCCATAATTCCTTACCATTGAAATGATAAATATTTGTTTAATTTTGATTAGTTTCCTGAACATACCTCATACCGGCAAACCACAAATATTATTACCTACGTATTTCAGGTATTCTTCGTGGTCGGTCAATTTGTGCGTATTCCGAACAAACATTTATATTAAATTCATCTCGGTCCTTTATTTTATTTATGCCATTCATCTTCCATCATTTTCATTGCCATGTGGTAACAGCCTTCATTATTAATTAGCCAAAAAGCCATTTTCCTGCGGTTTTAATCGCGTCCCGTGGGAATCGCTGATGTGCTACTCGGAAAGAGCATACTCTTTCCAACTGTGAAAGAATTTGGTATAGATTATTACGTTATTTTTATTGTATCTTATTTATTGCTTAGATTGAATCTGTGATACTCAGCACATTATGTGATGCACAAAACATCACACCTTTTTTCTAAAGTAAGTAATGGGCGATAAGAAAATAAGCCAAAGGACTAGAACACATTTTTCAATCCCATACTCATATAATAAATGGCACACAGCTAGCACTTTCCACAAAGCAATCAGTTCTCTGTTAAAGTATAAATCATAGTCAACACTGTTTCCGAACAAACACATTTTCAATCGTTTGCGAGTTCTACAAACAATACTTCAAGATGCCCGGAGCTCTCGGCAATAAGGCTGTTGTGTATTTTATTCTATTCCATTACCCTGGTACACAGGATGACAGCTACCTTTGGGGAGAAAGAAATAAATGCACGCTATTTCTCAAATCTAGACAATGAAAGATTACTCGGTCCTACTCATACTCCTTTCTTTTTTCCTTTTTGAGACGCCAAGATTTGACGACTGAAATGTTGAAACTGTTGAAAGAGATGTGCTTATTACGAATACGGGTAAAAAAGTAATCTTTAAAAGTTTATACAAATTAAACATTTTTAACTTTATAAAAAGTCCTGGATGATGTATCAAGGACTTTTCTAACTAATAAATCATGCACATTCTAGTATGATAGAAAAACTTTTAACGACGACTTCATTAAAACTTTTCATATCCAGTTCAACCAAACTTTTATATATCTTACTTGATATGCCCGAAATGTGGTTCGCTAAAATGTTTACGAATATAATATTGGGTGAATTTCAGCTGAAGTACGTGAGGCTGGCGAGTCTGCAAGGACAAGTCCGGGGCGTCGGGCAGGCGTCACCCCGTCACCCCGGCGCCAAGGCGTCGAGACGCCCGCCAAGCCCACCACTACGTATTAAGGGATAACACTAAATTGATTTACGCGTTTCATAAGCCTGTAATCAGTACTGAACTATGAGAGGATAGTTATTTTTGGCGTATCATGTTTGTACTTCTAATTGATGACTTTGATTAATTTCGCTATATTTTGGTAAATATAACGAAAAATATATATTAGTAGATATAAGGTTTCTGTGAAATAAGTGAAACTTTTGATAAAAATAAACCAATTCAGGCACGTACTTTATAACTTGATTAATGATAGCCGAAGAGGTCGTATTAATCTAGAGTCTGATTTATCTCCCACGCAACATTCTAAGTATGTGTTTCAGTGAAAGCTCATTTATTAACTAATCTTTATTGAAAGGACGCAAATAAGGAGAATTGAAAAAACCGGCCAAGTGCGAGTCGGACTCGCGCACTAAGGGTTCCGTACCATTATTTATAAAACGGACAAAAAAATCACGTTTGTTGTATGGGAACCCCCCAAAATATTTACCTATTTAATTCCAGTTGTCGGTATTTGTTGTTATAGCGGCAACAAAAATACATCTTCTGTGAAAATTTCAGCTCTCTAACTATCACGGTTTATGAGATACAACCTGGTGACAGACGGAAGGACGGACCGACTGACAGAAGAGCGAAAACAATAGGGTCCCGTTTTACCCCTTGGGTACGGAACCTTAAAAACTGACAGCTAAAAATAAAACTTTTGATATAGCTCTAGACGTTGGTGTTTTTTGACTGTTTTATTTTCCACCGACTTTTATTATAAACATGACAAAAAAATTACCGATTTCTAAAGAAAGGGGGAGGTTCTCAATTTTCTCAATAGGTAATCATGCTTGCCATAACCTGAGAATCTAGACAAATATAAAGAGCTGTGATAAGTTCACTATCAGTTTACATCCCTCCTGAAATTACAAGCAAAAAGAAGTTTCGGTTTTTACAGACCCCGCTGCGGTCTTAAACTTAGCGGTTTTGCTAAAGCCTTTAAAAAACAATCACAAATTAAGAGCAAAATTATACATTTGCTTCACTACTCCGATATTCTAAATTAATGGATATAAGATGTCTTCTCTGAAACTATAACTTTTGGATTTGAATTATTTATCCTGTTGTATAAGAAGGAAGGCTTTAAGAGTACAGATTATATACACCATGTATAATGATTATAACAAGCTATCTTTGGAGTTCTATCTTTGGTGTTCATCAACGCCCGGTGAGAGTTTCTGCTATTCGTTAAAAGTAATGTTATTTAGATCCATTTTAACCAACAACACAAAAGTGTCAGTTTCCCTTAAAACAACTGTTTTGTTTTGTTTACTCTGAAAATTGAACGTGAAAATTCCGAATAAAAATATTGTTTTAAGAAAATTGACGTTTGTGTTGCCGGTGAACTTTGGCCTTAGTGTGTTTGTAGTTGTAAAATCAATAAATTTAGACCATTATTGAATTCATGACGTATATTTTTTTTATGCATACTATCTAATATCGTGTTACGAGAGCCTAAACACCTAAGTGTATTTTGTTAAAAAAATTCTGACATATTAGGAAAAGTGGACATTGTTCAAGAAAACAAGGCATGTTAAGTCAACAATTTATTTAATTGACAAACATTTGGACAACATCAATAATGGCATAGCATAGCATCTATTTATTGTCAGATTACATGTAATTACTTATATTTTATATTAGTAATTATAACATTTTTAACATTCCTGAGTTTTGTGACATACATACTTTATTTGCAAATACTGTACAATTTATAGTAAACAGAGTTGTTGTAAATTATATATAACAGGTAATTTATTCTGAAATAATGAATATGTTATTGGTTATTATCATAAATGGAATGTTAAAAATACAATATTTGGGGATTTATCTCCAAGAATCAGATGCTTACAGATTAACTATGAATAGAGAGATTATAACACCGAGATACCGTAGTTACATCATGATAAGCTTATGTTATTTACTTTTTAAATCTCATAAAAGTTTCTGAAATAGTAGCTACACACTACTTTATTAATAACATTAAAAAGTAATATAGATTTAATACAAATAGAAATTTCTGTGTATGCTTTGAACACTACTTATAACTAAATAGGTAACATTTCCCAATTTTCTTCTCAATAAACTGATTTTATTTCTCTAAGCATCTCTTCCACATACTGATTCTTTCCCAAGATGTTATCCATTCGAGTTATTTTAATATCACACCTTTGAGCTCAGTGCAATCATACTGGTCAAAGTTTATCCTATACAGTATCAATCCTCCAATAATTCCAAAACTAACTACGATCCATTTATGAAAATCTCATTTTAATATGAATACAAAATACCATTTTAAGTACGCAAGTGAACATCATAAAAATTACAAATATTCACGAGAAAAGCTGTCCAAACGTGAAATGCATTACATTTTTTCTACTTAAATTAAGATATAAGTATCAACGTGTACTGTAAAATACATCAATTGATTTCTACCAAAGTCAACTCCGTATCGAATGCCGCAAAATCTACGGTACCTGATATTTTCGTATTAGCAACCTTCTAAGTAATGAATCATCATTTTCATACAGGTACCAACGGCACGATACAGAATCGCCTTTCAAAATTTATTAAAAGTGACTGCGTAGTCACGAGATCATCTCATTACATCCTAGTAGTTGAGATTCTACTTTTCTTTGTCTCCATTCCTGGTCACTATCTCCTCGATGCTCGGGTCTTTTACCGCGTCATCGGCGTCTGGTTTGACTTCCAAAATGTCATCGACGGTGGAAGCTGTTGCGTCCGCGGGTTTGTCAGTAGGGTGTGCGAGTTCCCATTCCTTGAGATACTGGACGACGGCGGTATGACCGAAAGTTTCGGCCTCATTCAGTGGACGGCTGCCCCAGCGATCACGAGGGTCGTGCGGGACTCCGCACTGAGCGAGGAGAAAGTCTACGCAGGAGAGGTGGCCTTCCGCTGCAGCCAGATGCAGCGCGGTACGACCGTCGTAGTCTGACAGAGTCATGTCCATGCCTGAGAGGTGGTGCCTGGAAAACGACAAATAATTACTTATTTAACTAAGTGTCCTGATGCAAGAACAAAGATACGTCGTGACAAACTACTTTTGCGTTTGACTGTACCTAGTGTAAGGATGTTCTTGTTATGTTAACTATTCTAGCATCATGTGTATGAGCCGCTGTTAAGCATTGCCTATTCAAAGAACAGCACTTCAGGTATATCGGTTATAACAGACCCATTAAGCACTACAATAAGCAGTACTTGAGTGTGAATATGGAACATAATGTTCTGGCTGATATATCTACTAGATAAGCAGTTACTAGTAGGTACTTGTTTAGTCATTGTTGAAAGCAATCTATTTGTTAGAGTTCACCGGTACGGGAAGAAGTTTCGGGTCAGACCTTTGGCTGTTAAACAATAATATACATATCAGCGGTAATGTCTCATCAATTAATGTATAAAACTACGTTAAGGTTTGGCTACCTCCTCAGTGCGCTGAGATCACCACTTGCAGCAGAGAACAAGAGATTGACGATGTTGAGGCCAGTCGACTCAAACTTGTACCGACGAGGATCTTTCTTGTGGCTCGCGTAACGAATATTATCGTACTTGTGGAAATTGAACCTCTTGATCATGTCCTGAAAAAAGTATACGAAATTTTTAATAAGAATTTCTTACGTAAAGAGTATAAAAGTGAGAATGAACTAAATAGAACTTACGTCACAGAATTGCAAGCCTCGGCAGCTGTTTCCCAGAGGATCTAGCGGTGGGGACCATGTGCAGATGCCCATAACATTAGGAACAACTATGAGCATGGCTCCAGACACTCCAGACTTCGCTGGAAGTCCTACTTTGAACGCAAATTGTCCTGAATAGTCGTACATGCCACAGCTATGCATTAGAGAGAGCACGTTGCGTACAGAATCTGGCCGAAGAACTTTTTCATCGGTAATAGGGCAGATCCCTCCATTTGCGAGGGTGGCAGCCATAATTGACATAATGTCGCAGTTGGCTTCCATCGAGCAACACTGTAATTAGGAGCACAATTAGTTGGAGTCTTCGGTAGAATATACATGCATTAAAGAAAAAAATGCAAATAGTACACACTTGGAAATAGAAGTCCATACACTCTCGGAAATTAGTCTTTTCTGGGTAACATTTATGTTCTCTCATGTAGAAGCCAAGTGCATAGTTTCTGTCGGCAGCTTCGCGTTCAGACAAAAATACAGCATTGTTAAAACCCAAGGGTTCGTTGCCAGCCAGTCGGCTGAAGAATGACATGACATAATCAAACTTTTCGGCGAGCGTCATCTCGGGCCTGTCCAAGGTCTTCAGTAATGAGCAAACTAAAATTGCGCCCGCATTGATCATTGGATTGTGCGGCTTCACTGTAAAAAAGTCAAAATATGATTTACGACGCGCTCACGGCGTACTTGGCAATTGTGTTTGTTGATTCTAATTGTTTATGCGTGGCAGGTTTGTCTCGATCAAAACTCACAACAACAAATACTAATCTGAGTGTAGGCGTTGTTGGTACGTACTGTTATAGTCTAGAACGAGTTCATTGAAGTTGCGGCCGCTGGGCTCCGTGCCAACATATTTGTGTACCACGTCGGGACCCAGAGTCTCGAGTGCCATGGCGTATGTGAGCGGTTTGCTGCATGACTGTAGAGTGAATGGGACATTTACGTCACCTAGGGAAAATAGTTATGTAATTAGTCATGAGGAATATAAAAAAAAATATGTTTCATTAAATAGTCGAGGTCTCACCGATGGAAAATCGTTGTCCATCGATTGTGCAAACGCTCACTCCCCAATTCTCCGCGCTGGCTCTAGCGAGCTGCGGTATGTAACTAGCTACTTTTCCATCAGAGTTACTTTTAGCGGCCCAATACATTTCTTCTACGTCTTTAATAAAATCCTGGAAGTCTGGAATTACAAATTGACTGCGGAAAGCCCTTGTGATCAGAACTATGTTGGGAGCAATTACTTCTTTGAAAGTCTTTCTGTCTAGTTTCAATGTTTCTGGGGAGCCACCTTCGAAATTGGAATCTTTGTGCACTTTGTATAAATTGTGCATAACTTCTTTGACACGAGAGTCATTTTTTCTAATGCCGGTTGTCCTCAGGGCCTGTAGAAAGATAAATCGTTTAATAACATTTTAAATTTCATGTGGAAAAAAGAACTTGACTTCTTGGTACTTACGGCCAAAAATTTTCCAACTGGCAGAAGTCCTGTGTCTTCATTTTTGAACATGTCAAATAGGACATCGTCAGCATTTTTGTGAGGCCCTTCGCGAACTCTGTCGGTGAACAGAAAGCTGATTAGTTATCATCCATAAATATTTTGTTTAATATATAAACCATAGGCAAAACATAAATAAAAAATATGCTACGCAAAGAAACAATTCCTGCAAGGCATTAGATAATTAAAAAAAACGTAGACATATTCGTAGGCGTCATGTATTTAATAGAAAGCCTCGTTCGTCTAGCTTATGATTTAATCGGCTTACTCAGTCTACCGAGCAGCATAGTAACTACATTATAGCAAAATAAGTAAATTTTACGATTTTCTGTCATGAAGATTTCAATTATTATGAAAGGGGAATACAGTGTTCTACTTACGCCATGCTACATCTACAACGCATTTAACCGTAATCTACTACATAAAATAAATAGATGAAGTGCCATCATGCAGGGATCGTGTGTAGTCAAGTACTGTAACAGACGCGATTGTTCGCGAGTGTGCAATTAGCACAACGTCGTTAATAGAGCAATTATATATTGGACAAATATTAAGTGTTGTGTTACCAGTAATGTACACCAACGCCCCCGAGTGACGTCACGAGCTATTAATATCTAAAGCGTGACTACGTAGGCCGCGGGTGTGTCCGCGACGATCACACTTCGTGACAAAGCGATTTACCATCACCTGATGGATCTATTTTTAATTTTAACACGAAAATACCAAGAAAACAAGCAGTTTTTGCAAAATTTTGTTACGACACTCATTGACGAAAGCGGTTTGATAGCCAAAACAAATGCAATAAACCAAGAAGAAGACTGATGCTATAAACAAGAAGAAAACAAAATGCCACGAACGTAATATTGGTATATTCATATTTTCTTTGACGTTGCCTTGAAAATTAAGAGAGCCTTACCTTGTACCTAGTTCATTTATTTTTATGTATTTTCAAACTGTATAAAGATTCTAAACTTTGCATGTCTAAAAGCGAAAATCTTACTCCAAAATACTGAAGAATATCAACCAAAAATGTGCACCACAATTTAGAAAAAAAAAGCCAAAAAACTCGCCAATCGGTTGTAGCCAATTAAACTACAAATCATAGTGATTCATGCAAAACCCCGGCGGGGGTAGGCAATGCCCAGTACTCACGATATAGGGTCGATGTTATGCACGAACGAGTACTGACGGATTCTGCTGCTGCCATGTAACGTGAACAAACACAAAAGTGAATTCCTTATCACAGTCTCGCATGAACTTGACCGACATTTTTCATACGTGCGTTTTTATCTAACAGATTGTTATCTGTCTGCGAATTCGTAAGTCATCTAATATCATTTCTTTTGCAGACTGGTAATCAATATTTGCGTTACGTCCTACGTATAAAACGTTGCGTAACTCAAAATGGAAAAGTTAGTTATTACAGATCTGAAGTGTAGACTATACTAGAAGTGTATGGGTGCCCAGTTTTAAATGTCAGGGGTGAATTGAACAAGTACCGGCGCCGGTCTGTTAATATAGATCAATAGGAGTTCATGTGTGTTATTAACAGCAATTGATTTCCAATGAACGTGTGTGTATTGACACTGTTTCTGCATTGATACATAATAATATGCACTACTTACTTCAGGTCCAGGGACTGTACTGAGTAGAAGTGCGGTGCCGAATTGCGCCATTTCTGAAAGGAAATTATAATGAATTTATTTAGGGTTGGTTTTAATGGGTTAATCCCGTATTCCCACACACAGAGACGGACACAAAGGTTCCTCTGTCACCGGGGGGAGGTAAGACAAGGGAGGGACACTCACTTCACGTTTGACTATTACATAGTTGGGTCTCACTTGGCTGTAGTGCCTGCAGGTGCACAGGGAGCGGGGACGCGCGGCTGCGAGCCGGCACAGCTGGCGGGTGCTCATGGCGGCTGTGGGGTACCTCGGAAGTGCCGCACGACTTGTTACGGGCGACCCGCGGCGGCGTGCTTGTGTCCGCTCTCGAGGCGCAGGCGCCAACTGACGTCGCCCCGCGCAGCGCACCTCGCGCTTATCTACTTGTTTACGTTCAGTGTTTACACGAGTACGACGCGTCACGTTAAATTCTATAAAATGTGGTAATGGAACTCCTGAATCACGTTTATCTTGTAGACTTAAGCTACGTTGTGGGGAATGCCCATCATATTTTCTGATAACTGCGTCGTAATACTCACGAATTTGTTAATTGTATTTGTGAAAACGTCACAATGTAGGACTGCCGCTATTTTTGGTTAGTTTGTGTTTCAAACGGTTAGGCAACATTTTCAAGGGTTAAGAAACTGAACTTTATAGGTATATTATAGTTAGGTATATTCTGTACTCTCTGTGTATTAAACTATAATTTTGATTAAAGCAAGGCTTAAAAAAGGACAAAACTTTATTTACCTCTAGTTATTCTTACTAGTTTGACTAGCGTGACTTCGTGAGCTACGAAGTAAGTGATTAGATTCTGTATGAAATACGGTTAGAGGATCGTAGCAGTTCGTAGCACGCGTAGCATGCACTCTAACTTAACGCATGGAAACGAGTCTGTACTTACTTACACAAATATTAAGTTAAGTAATAATCTATTGTAATCACAATTAATATATTGTCTGTCTTCAAGAACAACAGCTTGGCATAACCATCTTCATCGTTCATTACGATAACAAAGTCAGATTAATTTGGTGCAATTATTGAACAGTACCTTGAGACAGGTAAATAAATAGTATCTTAGACTAATGACAGTCTAAAATAAATAGACAATACAACTCCGATATGTTAAATAAGAAAGAACAACTGCACACTGAAATATATCGCGAATGCGAGCGTTCAGTATCTGTACTAATATTATAAAGCTGATAAGTTTGTTTGTCAGGAACTACTGGTCCAATTTGAAAAATTCAGTGTTAGATAGTGATAGCCTATTTATCGAGGAAAGCTTAAGGCTTCTTTTTATACGGATTCTTTAAGAAGTTCCGACAAGGTGCGGTTGAAACCAATGGCAGAAGCTAATCTTTACTAATATTATAAAGCTGAAGTTTGTTTGTTTGTTTAAATAATAATATAATCTCAGGAAGTACTGTTCCGATTAGAAAAAAAACCTTCTGGTAGTAGGTAGCCCATTTATCAAGAAAGTCTTAAGGCTACTTTTTATCCGGGTTCTTGGAGAAGTTCCCACGGGGCGCGGAAGAAACCGCTGGCAAAAGCTAGTATTATTATAATCCAAGATGCCTATATATCTATCGTATCTGACCCAATTTCAAAATAGTATTTCATATTGTGATAGTATTTATTCTTGGAATCATGCACATGACTTTTCTCTACAAATTTCTGTACACGTAAATATGAGCTTTTTCATTTCGTCTGTCCTTGGTCTTATAAATACCTACTACGTTAATATGAACAGTTATATTCGTCGCTATGATAAAATATATATATTTTTTATAGTACTTATGTATGTTATGATCAAAATATTTTGGTGGAAATTGTGAAGGGAAAGTGAAAAGCTCGATTTTTGGTGAATGAAACACACAATGATTAAAAGATGAATGAGAAAATGCAAAGGAAAAGTTAGGAATTTAGATAATCACCTCAAAACCATTATCACATTCCATCACGAATTCTTCAAAGCCACTGTTATACAAGTACCGCATACCCGTGTAGCGGGACGTGCGCGGGCGCAAGGGATGTGCACGCGCCGGGTCTCGCGCGAACTGAACCGATCGCCGTGCGAAATGCTCGCTACTTCCGCGCAACGCACACTGAGCCATTCTCCTGTCTGACGTTTATAAATACCTACTACATCTGGGAGTGCCAAATTAGTAATAGAAGGGAACACTTGTATCTTTATATTTAGTTTACACTGTGATGTGATTGTTAGAAAATAATAACACTACCTACGTTTTGGATGGCTCAACAATCAACAATGTCTCTTTCTTTTACGTTGCACTTTGCTGTCAAGGAAAATTGAGGTGCAACGCTATCTTCTTTACATAATTTGGAAATACGGACCTACCTGTGTTCTTATCTACAATTTCAGACTCAGTAAATACCTTCTATGTTTAGTAGCTTTTCATATAATGAGGATCTGTATTGCAATTAAGAGCGTGTACGCTCGGCGCGCGATCTCAACTTTAGGTAATTCAACGCAAAAAACCGCGCAGACTAGCGTCGCGGCTGTGTGCGTGCCTATACTTCACGTATAGTCACACAAACCATTTTGATCCTTTCGAGTGAAATTGGTAGAACAAAAAATATATTATTTAGTAAATAGTTAATAGCGGGAAAATAGTGTAAGTCTATGGATGTCTAAAATATAAAAGCATGAAAATAAGTCGTTAATACTTACACTCTTTTGCAAAAAAATCGGGCACCTATGAAAACCTTGGTTTTGAGGACTTTCTGTATATTACATACAATTTTCAACAGTACTAAATAGTCGACTGATGATTAATGACAATGTTAAGAGTTTCTGTATTTTAACCGATTTCAAAAAAAGAAAGGAGGAGGTTTCAATTAGATTGTTTTGTGATTGTTCTCAATTTGATTGTTCTCGATTTCTCAAAGACGCCTGGACCGATTTGAAAAATTGATTGTTTATATCTATGAATGGTTCAGTCCATCCAGACCGAAAAATTGTGGTCAAATAACAACAATTGCCGGAAAGCCAAATATTGGTGAAGAGCTTGGGTTTACCATTGCAAATAAAGTTTTAAGTTATCTATCCTATATGCTTCAAAAGTTATTCGAGATCAAAAGTCAAAATTTGGGTACATCCAAAATGAAAAAAAAAAAAAATATAGCTCGATTGGTAACAGACATCTGCAATAAGTGATTTCTAGGCTAAGGAGTCCGCCATATTGGATTTAGACTCGCGACACATTTTTTTTCGAGTTATTCATAGCAAGCCCTTTCATTTGATACCCATATCGTAGGAATGCATTAAAAACATTTTTTTCTCCATCTTGGGTATACCGCCATATTGGATATAGAATCATACATTGTCATTAAAACTAAACATTCAAACAAAATTTCAACTCAATCGATAAAAAAATATGCTTCAAAATTGAGCTTTAAATAAAATACTAATGTATCAAGATTTGTTGGTCGCGCTTGAAATGTTCTCTATTCTCGGTATCCACGGCAGAGGTTATTCACCCTACGCGATGTGACGGAGCGACACGTCCTCTCTCTGTGAAGCCTTGCGGCGGTCTGGTTTGAGTTGACTCGCGTGCAGCGTTTTATAGTCGTTTTTAAATAATTTATAAAAAAATAAAAACGAGAGATTAAATTATAATATAAAGTTTATGTTTTAAAGAAAGAGTTATATTACTATAGTAAATAATTGTTATATTAAATTAAGTAAGATAGATAGGTAAAAAAAGCATTTGAAATTCACAATTTTTCACATTGTTAAAATATTTTTTTCTGAAAGATAGAGACCTAAATCAAAAAATGTTTTCAACTAACTATAGGCATGGGGATTTCGCCTATGAGTAAAAAAATAAATATGATTAGATTTGCCACTGTTTTCACATGAATTTAAGCTTCGAAATAGACGCTGAACGGGAATTTTATAAAACATCTGTTACGTTATAGGGGTTTTAAGTATTTAAACTACACAAATTGAAATTTATGTTCAATTAACTATATAGACAGTGAAATTACCTTGCGTTATTAAAAAATAACATAGTTATAGGATAAGTAGTTACTGAGAAACAGTGGTTTGAAAAGTACCATTTTAGGCCAAATGGCGCGCGGTTGACGTACACGCTCTTAAGTACGATATCTTTCAAAACATCAGTAGAGTAAATGGTGATTTGTACGTAATCGTCATAATGCAGCTTTCGAAACAACATTTGTTATTACAAAAGTTAAAGTTGTACCAACATAGACATAGGTACTTATTGTATAGCTTTTAGAGAGAAATAAGCAAATTCAGTTTCATATTTTTCTAAGCCTACTTAAAGGTTTACATCTATTAAAGTGCAAAGACAGACTAATCCTAAAAATACATATTCCATCAGTAGGTATTGGTAGAAAAAACTTAACATCGAGTCTGAGTCTTATTTTATCACCTACGAATGCCGCTTGCTATTCATATCAGAGGTATAGGCCTCTGTCATTGTCTAGAAACATATTGAATGAAGTACAACGAATATGTACTTTGATCCGTCGTTATAAAAGTGCTTTGATGAATACTGGAAATGCGCATTTAATTGATAAAATGCTCCTTCATTTATGGTTGACAATAAACTTATAGTTGATGGGAACATAGTTTACTTTATATGTATTTATTGGGCCCTCGATTAGGAAGTAAAATCACACAGCAAAGTGACAGTAATATTTCAGATTACATTGATCAGCTCTTGTACACGGCACGTTTTTTTGTACGGTGAATTTGCCGTACCGTGGAACCTTGATCACAGGACGTTTTTTGGAGTGAGCCATATAAAACTGACCGCCGCCTCGGCGCCGTGCCTACAAAGGCTGAATTTATCAAGGTTTTCACATAAACGACCCGTTTACAAGAGGCACTCGAAAATCTATAACACTCACGCACTTAACATCCTACAGGCTTAAAATTATTAAAACTTTTTAATTTTCAGTATTTTTCAGTAGCTATAGCATTTAATTTTTGCACCAAATGGAAATAAGCATTCTTCCTGCCGATACATAATTTAATAATGAACACGTCACTACTCACTGAGAGATTTGTGCACCTATTCCTCATATTTCGTAATACGAGTAGCGTACATCTCAACCGAGAGGCCGAGAGGTGTGTGTAAATGATACAATATTGGCATTAGTTTCTGAATCTATTAAGAAATAATTTTGGACTAAGAATATATCTATTGTATTTTAATGAAAGTTAGTTCGACAGGACCGTCGTTCCTAAAGACAGCTTCGGGGATCATACTTAAGTATATCTGAAGGTTGCGTGACCGGCTGCGGCTCGAACCTCTCAACACTTCCACTACGGCTATTTTCATTTCTATCATGGTGAATTTTTTGACCTGAAATTATTTTATACTAGCTGTTTACCAAGTTAACACGCGTCCCGTAGAAACTACTTCCTGTACTACACCCAGATATAATACAGCCAACATTGGAAGATTGTCAAAAGTGGCAAAAGTGGCTTCCCAAAAGTGGAATTTTTTTTTTTAGTTTAGTTTTATTTTTATTTAGTTTTACTAGGTAATTTTTGAAGCGGTTGCGATATAAAAAATAAAGTAACCTGCTATTTTATTTTTTATTAGGGTATAAAGAAACAAAAATAAACTCTTTACATATTCTTCTTACTCTTTATATATACTTCTTATTCTTTATACTCTTTGTATACCTATTTATCCTGTTCTGACCAACTTGACATTTGCTCAATTATTTCCATTATACAACTATGTATTAGTTTGAGATAATCGCTCTATTTATTTCTGAACGGTACGAATATATTTTGATGAATCTTTAGTAAAGTATGTTCCTATCCTATCCTCAATCGTGTATGGTTTTTAGCACGGACTGAAGCGCCCATTCAGTTTTCATAGCAACGTGCATTTCAACGTATCGCGGCTGATAATCTACCAGGCGTTAAGAATTGATGTCTAATAATTTAGGATTCACATTTTCGTTATTTTTCTAATATATAAAAACAAAAATGTTTTCATTTGAAGCCGGTTGACCTCAGCTGTCCAACTTCAAACATGGGTACGTATTGTGAAAGTTCTGCGAGCCGGAAAAACGGTTTGGACGTTGAAGGTAACTGGTCCCCTGGGGTGCCGTTTTGGACTTTTCCACAGAAAAGGCCTTTCGTTTCAGAGATTTTAATCTACATAAAAGAGCGAAGCTTGTCAAGGTTTTATCTTGAGGCCCTTTAATGTTGAGAAATGGGTCGTCCTCAGTGGAAAATTGGGACTACAGATACTCTATAATTGTGTTAACAGGATTATTGTCGTATTATAATAATTCTACCACGTTCGTTTTGTAATAATTACCTATAATAAAATCGTAGCAAAGTCAATTATTTTAAAGAATAATTGGGGCGTGATCTACAATCTATACCCGAGACCAAATCGATAGTTTTTAGAATGTTCGTCTGAACCGAACTCGAAAAGTACTGGATAGATTTCATGTAGATTATATGTAGGTACATACATACAAGCTAGTTAATGTTTTTTCTTTAATATGAAATATTTATGCCGTTCATAAGTATGTGCACATTTATCCTAATAAACTTTACCTACGGGTTAAACGAATGTAAAATTACCTTTTCATAGATTCAGTATGATTTTGAATAAAAATCGAATAATTAAATAAAGAAAACAATAGACTGATTTGTAAAATAATACAGTTATTGAAAAAGTAAATTAACTCCTGCGCCCTTTATAATATAAATATCTTGCATAATTATAGTACTCGAGCACGATACATACATATTAATACGTGAAACTACTATGAACACTTCTAATGAAACAGTAAGACATACGAGTCTGGTTTCAAATATATTTAAAGACTAGTCCTTATATAGCTTGTAGATTCGTTCTTGAGAGTATAGGTAATCACTTTTTTCTTAAACGACCACCATTAGTGTTGCACTTAAGTGTAAAATCTACTGTAAGAAATGACATATTTTCAGTGGAGAGACGATAAGTAAAGTCTGCGAACCGTATACATCACATCGACTAACTTTGATGAAAACATAATAACAATTTATGTAAAAATCGTCAAGGAAAAGGTTTCAGTCTCTACTGATATAGTTGATCGTTTTCTACGTCAATAATACACTATTAAATGCCGTTCCCAATATTCTACCAATCCTTTGATTTGATTACTAAAGATAGATTTTTGACATAAGCCCCATACCTACATAATGTCAAAAACCTATATCTTATAGTAGAAAAAAACAGATAGATAGAATATTGGGACAGCCGTAACAGGGCTGACTCACGATGTTTAGGCTGAATACTTCATACTACTTGATACTTGTTACACTAATTGATAACTATAGAGATAATCTGGCGTGACCACAATATGGCGTGACTTCGATTCGAAGAAGGGCTTCAAGCTAAAACATGCATTTTACTCGTATTTATCATACACATTATTTCAATATGTGTGAATTCTAAACAAAAAAGTCCAAATAAATGATCCCAAAGGACCTCCGTTGGCCCAATACACCGTAATTAACGGTCTTGAATCAATATTTACTTCATTTATTTGCCAATTTTTACACGTTGATATTGGAACGGAAAATATTAGTCTCGTATTGAAATGGTACGAAATGTACGAAGCTGCGGGAATCGAGACAGATTTGGTCTCATATTAGAAAGGGCTCCTAGACACGTCACACTTTAGCTCTTTTTCCTAGACCAAGAAGTAATTCCGCTATTGCTTGCTATCTATGATATTTATGTATCACTCACCATAAGTACGTGGATAAACAAACGTGTAATAAAATTGAATGAATGTCGTCATTACAAACTATATGATACACAGGAATTGTGAGTCGCCACAACTAATGTCAATATCACTTCAAATGGAGTGTATTTTTCTGTAGATATGGAAATGATTTTAATAAGACTAGACTATATCCAAATATTCATTTTATGTGTCTATAAAATGTGTTAATTCAAAGTTTACCCATTTTCGTCTTAACCAATAATTAGAAACGATTAATTTTTGTTGATAACACGGTCACGGCAAAGCTCTTTCTTATCCAACTTTTAATTGAAGCTGTTTTCAGTAAAGTAAAAGAAAATCATAAAGGTGAAAATTCTTAGCACAGTCTCATTAGGTCTTAATGCTTAATGGTTTACCCACAAAGATAAACAACTAATTAATAAAGATAAATATCATGGCAATAAGGCATGAATATCAGCAGAAAAACCAGAGGAAAATAAAAGGACTATTACAATTATTGTCCTGGAACATAATAATTTCCCTCCCCAACATAATAATTTCCTTCCCCATAAGAATTTCCCTCAGGATGCGATCAATATCTCTGGAATATGCAAACAGGTAAATGATGTCATCTTACGCTTCTTGGAACGCAATCCGTTTCTGAAATGGATAGGATTTTTACGAAAAAACGACAGCTATGTACATGAATTGTATACCATGGATATACCTAACAGAGAAAATTATCTAATATCAAATGTGGTAATAGTTTAAAAATCGACTTAAGAAACTGGAAAGATGTAGACGACAAATTTACGAAGCCGAATAATAAGATATGGTTGCTCAGTGTTCAAATGTCACGCCAAATGCGCCTAACAGAAACCTGAAACTCTTAGTTACAAAAATATAATACAAAATACGACCTGCCTTTTAGCCTTTTAAAAATAAATGACTCAGATCTCATATTTCAAGAGCATCCTTTAGCCTGAGAGCACTTCGCGGGGCACAAAGTGTTTGTAATTTAATTCGCTCTCCCCTTGAGGAAAAGCGGGCTTTCAAAGAGGAGGTTTTAGGGTTTCATGCCAATTAAAATAACGAAAAACATTGTAAAAGCGAAGGGAGGTAACCAGTAAATGTTCTGTTATTTTTCCTTACACCAAACAAAAGGGAAAAGGCTCGGGAGATGATAAAGATCCAACCATTATTTATAATTTATATAAAAAGATTTATTGAACTACCCTTATTTACGAAACTTCCCGACTACGGAACCTAATAAGAATTTATGATCCTCGGAAGGTTGACAATAGGAGACCATTGCCAAATTGACTCGAAGTGTCCTTGGAATACAGCCAGGACAGCCCTTTGCCAAATACTTTCGACAGGGACGCGGCTTTTGCATTACTTTTGATAAAGATTTTCTTTGAAGATTAAATATCTCTTTGGATATCTTTGAGTTGATTTTACTCTTGAAGGACTTTCATGATATTTAATTGAGTTTAGTATCTACTTATGAAGGTACTACGGTTCTTATGAAAACGTTTATCGTGTTTTTATGAAAATACTGGATTTGACTGTCGAATAAGAGTTTTTTGTTTTTTTTTTATAGTTTATTTAAAAATAACGGCTCAAAACGAAGAATTGCTACAACTAAGCTACAACACGATAACAGCTCTTGTAAACCCTTGAATATATAGGTACATATGTCAGAGTTCATTATCCCTATAGTTTACAATGATTCATAGTTATAATGTAACTGTTTAAATAATACATAACTAAATACTTTTAAGAAGAGATAGGATTCCCTACGTACTTACGTGCATATGAGCACAACTGCACGTTGTTAGGGGATTTTTAGCGTCCTGAATGGGAACTGGGTGTACCTATGTCTTGGTATTTTATTGCATCTATAATATTGTAGTCAACATTTTTATTTCAGGATTTTTTTAACGAAATTGCTCTTAATTATAAAACATATTATATACACTTACTATCTTACATTACATTAATTAAAATAATAACAATCATAATTAAACAGTGGCATAAAAAAATTGCGTTCAAAATTAACGTTAAACGTTAACTTAAAACTAGTGGTGGGACTAATCAGTATTGCCATGACCAATGATCAATTAGGTATACAAGAGTCAATATAATTGTATTAAGTATTTATTTAGAAACCGTCATGTTTAGGTTAAAATCGACACAGTAGTACTACACTATTCAGTTACATAATAATAATCAGTTGTAAAAGAAAAGGTACCTACCTACAATTTTATGTCTTAGATAACGTTTCGTGCACAAATTGAATAAACGCTTATGACGCATGGTCACCGATTTTATCCATGGTGAATTTTCACTTACGCATGTTGTTATGATGATACTTATTTTTTTCTCTGTACATATAACGCTTTATTAAAAAACATGGAGACAATATAAATTCCTCTTTACATATGTACATACTGTGTATTTTCCCCTTTATTACCGATCTTGTAAATTAGTACCAGATTAGTAAATTGGTAATTTAGCAGCAAAATATTTTTACGGTAATTTACTTATTTTCTAATCTAGGTAACTAGCCGTTTTCCCGCGGTGTCGCCCGCATCTCGTGAGAACTTCTTCTCATACCGGTATAAAATATAGCCTATGTTATTCGCGAAAAGTGTAACTTTGTTGTTGTGTGAAAGAATTTTCCAAATCGATACTTAATTTTTAGAGCTTTCTGTACAAAACGAAAAAAAAACCTCTTTATTAAATTACCCTGTATAGATTAATTACTTGACCCGGCGAATTCCAGATGGTGTTGCTGTGGCTCCCATACAGTCATGGTCCAATAATTACAATTACAGGGGTTCTTTAGCTTCCTCGCCGTGTCCCGGCCCAGGTAAAGACACGTGGTCACCCCAGGTAGTCGATACCACGTGCTAACGGTTTTTAAGACAGATGTGACATTGATTGACATCGCTGTATTCCAATGATTCTTGTTATAAAATGATGATGTGAATAAAATTTGATGATTTTTTTTTTCTTGGATGACGCTTTTTCGTTCGAATTTAGTCAGAATTATCACTGACACCAAATGAGTAAAATACGTAGTCTGCCAATAATACTGGTAGCAAATACGTTTGTAGTTCATATGTTAGGTGCAAGAACGTTCTAGTTCAGAAATTATAAATTTTAGCGGACTGTTTATGTACTATTTTTATATCTTTCTTTATTGACATAACCCAGTTCTTATAATTTGTTGAATAAATATTTGGCTAATGGATTTATTACGTGTATCTTTCTCCTGTCAGTAAATATTTGTACATCAGATTGTGGTGATGCAGCTCGTAGCCGGTAGCGGCGAGCGAGCCGGAGTGGCGTGGCGTGGTGGCGCGCGCCGCCACTGCGCATGCTCGCCACCGCCACTGTTTGCACGCTGCAGTCGCGGCCACGCGCGCCGCACACCACACGCACCCATGCATAATACACCATACTAAATAAAAAAACTACCATCGGAATTAATCACGAAACCTAAACAAAAAATTATAAATAAAAAAAACATACATTTTAAAAAATATCTCCAACGAAGTGCATAATAATATTAGCTGTAAAAATGTGCAAAAATGTTGCTATGGTGCCCATGAAGAAGAGTGTGGACTCAGGTGAGTTTGATAAGCATTCCTCTTAGATTTACGCACGGTTATCGTACGCTATAGTATTAATTAACAATTATAGGTTTTATATTGTTTTATCCTTGTCGATACGAAGAATGTGAGAGTTTTATGGTTCATATACATAACAATCGTTAGCGCTTGTTTCCGATGTAGTTAACTTAAATACCATTATTTCCTTCTAGTATCGGATTTGTTGCTAATCGGACGCAGTGAGTTTAGCAAGTTTATAAATATTTTCTGTGATAATGGTGACAATCAAAAGCGTACTGCTTCTTGCACAAGTTTTTATACGTGTTTGTATTATTTTTCATTTAAAATGTAAGCATTAGTTAATTAAGTTTCTATTTATTTTTTGGTATAAGTAATCTGTCCTTCGTGCTCATACGTGGTAATAATAAATAAAAAATTTCATCATTATGGGTCAACGAATAGTTTCGCGAGGCTAGCCAATTGTTTTAAATTAGGAAGCCATTTGTTCGTATTAAGTGTCATGTGGGACTATTAATCGTAACGTCGATAGTTGAGGCGCGGTGGCATTGATCCGCTGAGATTGTTGCCGGGACCGAAGGAGCCACTGATCGGATGAGTTAATTGTAATGGAGATCGTGTGAGGACGGTGCTGCTGTATTGACTGTGTCGGCTCCGCAGTGTCAGCCCGTCAGCCCGTACATGCGCACACCCGCTCATTTCAATGCACCGCTTCCCTTTTAAAAACATCGCGATACACGAATCGTACACATTCTTCGGAGTTCAAAAACAACGTAATGCGAACTTGTAAACGTTTTTAATAGTGTGGTATTTTGATACGCCGGTCGTTGTAACTGATTACTTGAATCCTGAACCAGAAAGATGAAGTTGCCGAAATTGGATCTATGTAAGTGTTATGCCTACTTATATTACAACTCGATTACTATATTTGTGTAGGGAATGTAAATAGTCTCAAATGATTCATGCACGTGTAATGTAATTGCATTTTTACGCATTATTTAAACGCGTGAGAATAATAAATAAATTATATAGGTATCACGATAATGTGTGAATACCTTACACGTCTGTATTATAAACATGATTTGTGTTTTTTATTTCCTATAGAAAAGTGTTGTATGTCTATTTTTCATTCCGTGCGTGTACCTATTGAAATCTGAAACATTTACGAATATGACTTTGGTAAACAAGAACTTAATTGTGACAATATTTGCGACAGTTCTCGAGACTCGAGGTTAACTCAGAAAAACAAGCCTGTATTTTTGTATTTTTGTCAAATCTTTGTAGACATTAATACAATCAAATGCAGGCCTTCGTACGTCACATATTTGAAGTCCTTTGTGAGACGTTTTACACGACAAGACGTTAATATCTATGAAACGAATGAATCGTTTATGTCATTGCATAAAGTAAATAACCACTAGAGAGCGCACTCGCCAATTTCTTCTAAGAACACGACTCACCACTGCGGGCGGGGGGACGCGGCATAATCCGCGGCTACTATTGGTCAGTTCACGGTCGCTACTAAAGGATCATACTGATCGTAGCCTTATAGTACGCGCAAAATCACTAACTTTTGGCGAGCGTCGGGGCACTGTATGCGCAGTCAAGTGGTTTTATAGTCTTTGTGTCATTGTTAATGAATGTAATAGAAAAATTACAAGACATTCGTTGGATGACGTCTGTTTTCGTAAAAACGTGATGTCAATTATGGTCAGTTAATTAATTTTATAAAATTAAAAATACCCACATTGTATATTTTGGAAGAATATCTCAGAAAACAGGTTACAACTAACATTTTTTAAACTAAAATTATACTTTTCTCAGCACCAACACAAATCGTTAAAACAATTCTCTAATAACAAGAAGAAGTACCTAAATGTTCATGAAATCCTAATTACGTAGTACAATTATCTACTTAAGTATCTGCTTACCAAATTATTGCATTACCAGAAATATGTGGACGTAGGCATTTTAATTTAACTTATGTAGACCTTTAAATCTTCCAAAAAACTTCCTAAGTAGCGAAACCTCCTTAATTTCCCAAGAAACGATTTAAAAAAAATATATTCACAAAAGAAAGTCTTAGAAAGACACCAGAGAGATCCATCCATCTTTGCGAGCGATCCATTCAATCTCAGTGCAAAAAGTTCAAAATGATAAAAGTGTTCCAACCCCAGTCTCAAGCGCTTTTCCGCTAACCCAATAACCGTGAGCGATTGCACGAACCTTTCAGCAAAGTAATCTCTTTTGCGCGACAAAGCGCTGCAGCGCTATAGATTACAGCCACCCCTGAAATGCGACGGGTGACGAATTACACGCTATCGTTCATTTGTTTATTTATTTTGGTACATGAATTATTTACAAGTGCCTAGTTTACGTTAGGTAGATTAGAAAATTACTCCACACTAGTCGAAGCTAGTCCAATATAACAATAAGATTGATGCTATGAAAATGTCAACTTTCCTTCAATGGATTTGTTTTACACATTCCTTATAACCGTTTTCTATTTATTATGCATTACAGTTTAACGACACCTAGGAAAGAGGAATCAGATCATAAATTATAGAGTTTCAAAGTGCGAGCAACTTTTATGACATCGTTAAATAAATACACATTGAGTGTAAAACGTAAAAGCTTCCTGCGGTCCTTACACGGACAGTTTATTATAATTGTAACATCAATACTAATGTAAAGCTTTGGTTAAGTTTGATTGCGTTGATCTGATTTGTTTGAAAAATATTTCAGTGTTAAAAAGATCGTTTACAGACGCTAGGTCAACCGCCGAATCTGTCAAATTGTACCAATCGAACGTTAGCCGTCATATTTTATGATAATGTTGAAAATCTATTGAAGAAAGACAGATTGAGATTGTCGTCTGTACGTAAGAAGGCTCTAAGGTATTTTCCCACGAGACGCAGACCCGACCACGGACGGAAACTGTTATATAATACAACTATCCGCTGAATATTTATAAGGATTGTTAGAAGGCAGTAGACAAAACATTCGGAACGCTATATTCAGAATACCTTAAACTGAAAACATCGTAAGTGTGAACGACGTAATTTTTCAGTAGAAGGATAGTACGAGCTTTGGAATGTTATCTTTCTTGAAAGGCAGTAAACTAACAGCAAAAATCCATTCTGAGGTTTCCACTCTAAGGTTCCATTCACACGACCTTATAGGTACTGCACATTTTGTTTTTATTCGTTATCTATAACATCCAGTCTAGACGATACCTACGCTATGCATTTGAGTTCTATTCTCGAAATAAATATTTAATAAGGTTTTGTGCTAGTGTTGTTGACGTTACTATTCTGATGCAAAGCAATAAAAAAGTCGTCGGCCTACTTTATTGAGCAAATATTTTGCGTCTGTCCTCGCTGACCGCGAATTAATAATGGATCGTGGTGCAAATTGTTACGAAAACTACTCGAGGATTAATTTGTTAACAAGCGTTTAAAGAAAGATAAATCTCTTGTTATACATATATCCGCTTATTTGTTGTTATAAAAGTCCACACAACGACTTTGCAAACTTGGTGTTTACATGAAGTGTTTGTTGAGCCAACAAAGTTCTCGTAACACTGCAACAAAATAACTCTGGGTCACATATCAGATCTTTGTCGTAGTCTAAACATAGTTTACCACTGACTCAAAGTTTCACTTGAAACTAAAGACTTCGGCTGTTATTTGTCTTGTCGCCAACCGCTTAGTTAGACATTTACGATGTCGAACAAATCGTTCAATTGCCGTAATGGCTAATAGATAAATCAGCAATGACTGCTAACTCTTTTTCAATCGAAAAAGAAGCTAGCAACAATATATCGATGCTACAATTAAATAAACATTACTTTTATTGCGAACTCTTAAAACACTTCTGAGAAGGATAAAAAATAGAACATATTTAGCTAGAAGTGGTTCGTCATCATTATTTATATCACTGCGTTTTAAGTACAACTTTTATTTCCTAAACTCATTTTCTGGGAAATCCCCTTTTGCAAATAATCTGCTTTCCCAGAACCATTAATACATTTACATATATTACCAACACCGATTTTAATATGACAGAATTTCTATATAAAGTACTCATACCTAGACATGTGTTTTACCCATCTTAAAATTAAGCAATTTCTTTTTAAATATTCATAAACACCGAAGATAAACACATGCGAAAAAATCTCCTTATTACCCAATGCAAATATAATGACGTATTACGAAAATATGCCGATAGATCGGCAAGAAGGTCAAAGCCAAGAGATAAACCTTTCCACATCAATACATGAGGCTCGGCTTAGGCACGGTTATTTGGTAATCCAGCTATCGAAACTAGGAAATAATTGTCTGGTAATCATAAGCTTATTTTATAGTAGGCTGCGCTTTTATCCTCGTCTCCAAAGAATGGAAAAGAACAAGAAATTAAAAATATATCAAAAAGTCATTTAAATTAAACTGAAAAAACACATTTTTCGCAAATATCACATGGGAAAGCCCCCAAAAACGCCCGCTCTTCCAAAACCACCTCCTACGTGTTTTCATGGGAATAACAAATAGATACAAACGCATATACCTACTTGCTCCATTCCGTCGTGAGTAAAAAGTAGCCTGTATCACAATCTTTCCCATTCATCATATTAGTAAAATCATTACCAAAGGGCAATAGGTTCAATGTTCAAGTTTCTTATGTTAATTTTTATATTATTCATGAAGGTATGCTTTCTTACAGTTCCTATTACGAGAATTTGAATATCCATTAGCATATACGGCATCAAGAATGCAGAAAACTGATTCCAATGCTTGTCTCACACTGTTTATTTTATAATGTGACTAAAAAGGCCAGCACGTGTACTGCCTAACACTTGTAATATTACCTGGCAATGCGCAAGTTTCAATTATCAAAACTGTAACCGAAATTGACGGGTCAATGCTCTGCTGCCAAATAGAGACGAACATGCGCCGTTAATTAGATTTGTTGTCAAATAAATGTGCGACAACCATCTTCATGTATTTTAGGTTCCCTGGATACATAGTCCAACTATGTACTCAATGTTAAATGCCAAAGTACTTAACCCTGTTTTAAAAATAATGCTAAAACAGATGAATTGAAGATGATAGGTCCAGAGATAGATAGTGACCTGCAGGCGGTTTTTATGCGGCTAAATATTTCTCATAAACCTGGGTGAAACTACGGGCATAGGCCGATATTCAGCAATTAGTTTATTTTAAAACTTAAGTTATGAATTACCTCATTACCATTTTTAGTACCTAATTGACGCATTTTCCTGGATTTTAAGTTATTTACGATTTTAACGAATGATTTTTATACATTCACCCCTTTTCCCTAAAGAGTCCTTGAACGAATCATACCACTTTTTGGTTGAAATACTGTGCTGATTTCCTTCCCTGAAATACTTAACCGTTTTTATCAGCTTGCTTTTTCAAAGGTAATTGAACTACATTGGAAGCTGACCCAAATGAGTAGTGCGGCTTTCATATCGATTTTCTTTAAATACTTCTAGTGTGCATTGACCTTTCCTGTAACTTGTACATACATTTTATATTAAGTTTTGCTAATACGTCATTCCGATAATGAAGTGATAAGAGCTTTAGTCTTTCGTTACAGTATTGATCGAGGTGGCTGTGATGATATGATTCAGTTCTAGAGCCTGAAACACAAAAAAATTGGTATAAAATTACTAGTACAAAAGTAAAGTAAGTACTTATGTAAATCAAAACGAATTACACGTTAATTAATTAAGTATAACATATGGAACGCAAATAAAGAATTGAGTATTGAGTAATTTGTAGCTATTAGTATAATTTGAATTAAGTAACAAATAGTGTCCAATTATATGAATCCTACTTTCAATACTTAATGTGACACAATTTGTCGTAAAGGGTTAACAAGTTATTGATCTCGGCGACCTTTTAACCCTACGGCTTCCAATCTACATTCTCATTATACGATTCATAGACCGCGCTCTATAAATCTGCACCTGCAATCTTTGGTTATCAAGTTATTATAACTGAAATAATGGTACGTTTTGGAACCGAGCTGCTGATTGCAACTGTCGACCGTACGTACTGCGAGTGCACCACTGGCTTATAATATTTACACGAAATCGTTTTGGATCGAAGCGTCAGCAGCACGTGTGGTCGGCGGTTGCAGGTGGCAGCCAACTTTGAAAACGTACCTTAACATTATATATGTATGACGTTGTACCACATATGTACCTATTGGTTATGCACGAGTGAATAAGCATTATACACACTTCCACACGTGGTTCCTTCTGCGTGCGAGCAATTGTTCGGAACGTCTGTCCGAAACTATCATATTATCTAGTTCTAGATGATGATTTGATGAACAATCATCTCATGTTTAGCGTCACAATCTGAGAATGATGATTGTGTCTAATATTGTGAGAACTGTCTTGAGTAGGTAATGTCTTGGACCACTTACCTTAACATTTTGCAAAATAACTAGGTACCTAATGTAACTATCTACGATCATTGCTAAAAAATATATAAGTAAAAGTCAAACTTCCTCCAAGATGACCCAAATAAGATATGATCTTGTTATAATAATCGTTTGAGCTAGTACCTGGCAGTAATGTTCAAAATACACCCTTTAAAACGCTTTACAGTTTTTTTCAGTTAACTAATTGTGTACATTCAGTTCTACATGAGTGACGCAATAATGAGGGTAAACCCTTTGCCGTGTGTACACTAATGGCAGATTAAACAGGTCAGCTGAGCTGCGACCTAGGTTCAACAATGGCGGGTCAACGCTAACTTATCTAATTAAGATAGTTGCGAGCCACCGGCCCTGTGCACATTCATATGCAAAACTGGATTTCTTTATAGACTATACGTACCTATCCGCCATTTTACAAGCGTCCTGAGGGAACAACTTCCCGGCGCTGGATAAAAATAACCCGTGTTTTACTCAATAATAGAGTAGTTTAACAAAAGTCCGTTCAGGAGTTTTTGCGTGAAAGAGGAATAGGTTTCCACAATTTCCCATTAGAAGACTTTGTTTTAGCAATAAGTACATACAGCAGATGGCCAGAAAGGGCAGGTCAAAACTGCACGTGCGAAGCCTCACAAGTGTTGATTTTAATTATCCTTCATAGTTTTTGTAGGGAGAGTCCTAAGCGACAAGCCATACTTGTGCTAAAAAAGCAATTATTACTTACCTAGATACAAAAACAGTGTGGCTAATGGAGCATGCGGTGCGTCATAAATTCATGGTTAACAACCATGTACGCTGATAAGATTTACCATGCGAACAATTGTATGATAACGCCTGCCTATATAGAAAATTCAGTATTATGCAATATAAATAGGGGAAAAGTAAACGTATCGTAACTTAAGACCTAAAGTGGACCTAATTAACAAAATATGTGTGAGAGAAGGCCTGTGCCCAGCAGTGCACTTCGAAGTTCGTTTTTAACTACTATGCATAACATGAATTAACAACCCATGCAAAGTACATAAAAATATCTTTTAAAACTATACGTTTACAAAACAAACACGTGGTACAATCATACTGTTGTAAAATGTATTTATTTATTTACACCTCTAACCTACCATTACAGGTTTATCTTAAGCTAATGTGATAGACATAAAATAATTAATATCTAACTACGCACTACATCCATACAGCTAAGAGATCAATCATACTGATTGTCCCAAAAAAATTGAGCAATCTAGATTCGGCACAGGTAGACAAATCTATATAACGTTGACCGACCTCGGCTTAAACGTATAGCATGGCCGAATTTGTTCCCACTTAGTAGTACTAGGGCATCATAAGATGAAGGATATAGCAACGAATGAATTAAAATGTATGAGAACAAGGCTACCCCGGAAGACAAGCCGTCTGCAGGCCGTCTAGATAAACAGTCATAGTGCATATAAATATTCATTCGTTATACACATTGTTGCAATGCCATACAAACGTAGTTCGTGACTGATGCGTGTATGGTAGGTACTTTGCATACTACATTCATAAAATCACGGTAATTATCCTCGAGTCAATGGAGTTTCGATTTGGTTTATTTATAGTTTTGGTTAATGAATTGATTCATTTATTATGACATGATACACTAGTTATATACATTGCCCCCCCACAAAACCGGGTACACCGTTCTACGTTCTACTGTGGACTCTTTGAGAGTTCTTTGTTTTGTGTAAATGCGTATTTGGGGCACTTATATAGGTATTTTTTCATTTTCTACAGCTAATAAGTAACGATGAACTATCCTGATGGAACTGGATGATTGCTTCATAAAAGTCTGCAATGTGTATCCCCCGGTCATGCTTCAATATCGATCATATTGTTAAAAAGTTATCCACATTTTAAAAACTGAACGTATGAGAGTTTTTTTGAAGAAATTCTGTGATCATGAAATCAAAGCTACATTCATAAAGTTTCAGATTAGAACGATAATACTCTTTCATTTGATCTTTTTGTTGAATGTTTCATGTAACGTGACCATAGACTGACATGTATCGTCATATTGAAAGACTTGCAATATCGGAGAATAATATAAATATACTTGGATATATTTCCAATACAGTTTTAATAAAATGTACGCATAATTTTTATCCAAATATGTATATGTATAACATTAACATGAAGAGGTATAGACCTATTCACAAACGTGTGAACTACAGCATGTTGTGCAGGTACGAACATTAATGGGCACATTTAAACAACAGTTTCAATGTAGAAGGTTTATTGATGGTCCTGCATGGCCAGATTACTATCGCGAATGACAGTGCCACCCAGCCAACCGAGACGAAACCTCAGTTTTATTCAAACTAGTCTGAAACAGGCCCTATTGAAAACACTATGAATCCGCATTCACAATTAATGCATACTAATAAAATGATGGCCATCCATATAGCTTCATTTATGTTTCCATGCCATTGTCATAAAATTCTTTGTTTATATTATGCTGTGCTACTGATAGACAGTGCAAAAAGCATTGAGAGCATTTATCCATTTGGCACAAATATAAGGAAATAAACTGTTTTATTGCTTCATCAATTTCGATTTAATTAATTAGCAAGTCATTACAATATTTAGCACTAATTTATTCAGAATATTAACGACTTCTCTGGCTTTGTAATGCCAAGAACATAAAGAGTAGCTTCGAAGGTAGGAGAAAGAACTTTTGATAAAACCGCTAATGCAATGGCATGAGCCAAGACCCTCATGGCACTCGGGCCGGTCCCTCGCGACCTTGTGTACTAATTAGTGATTATTCTGCGAACAGTTGGTGCACCCACTCGCTGCTCCAGCCAATCGACGCAGGTGGCTCACAATTTGTTGTGCATTGACCTCGCTCGCTAGACCCATCGTGGATATCTACATCAATTAAACTAAGACTGTTAATCTCCTCCTGTAATTCATGTAGCTGATACTCGAGTAGACAACGACGTATTCATTGCCGCATTGTACTTACCTACGCCAACATTAATGCGCTTATTTATGAGCTTATCTCATTTGCCGATACACTGCTCTAACTTATAAATCTAAAATAATGTTCAAGTTAACTTTCATTCCGTTATCTGGTGAACTGATTATAATGGCCAGTCATGAGGAAGACAGTTTGATCTGATTTAAGCGTTTCTGCATTGAAAGGATCGTTGTTGATTATAGTGAAGTGTTCTAGTCCCCAGGCCGGCGAACAAACTTTTTTTTGATACATATACATTTAAGACTTTGTGAGTGCCTTCCTTACGATGAGTCCGACAAACTTTTCGAATGCGCAAATTTTGGTGCCGCTGCGTTTTTTAATGCTTGACTCCTGAAATTGTCGATATGACGTCACTATGGCTCTTCGTACATACACGTTCCATCTTTTGAGATTCGTTTAATAAAGTTAACTAGAGAATGGTGGTCAACTTGTCCGATAAAGATCGTGCTGCGTTTGGAGTGTCCACCATCCTGAAAATGTCGGTATGACGTCACTACGACTCTTCGTACATACACGTTTCATTTTTTGAGGTTTGTTTAATAAAGTTAACTAGAAAATGGTGGTCAACTTGTCCGATAAAGATCATGCTGCGTTTGGAGTGTCCACCATCCGAAACATGTCGATATGACGTCACTGTGTCTCCCCATACATACATGTCGGACAAATACAACAATGATAGATAATACTAGTCTTATTGCAAATATCGACTTGTCCGACAAATGTAGTGAGTCAAATAGTCAGTTCGACAAGAAAATGAGAAAAAATATTACAATTGGAAGAAGTTTATTCTTTTTGTCAATTTCTGACTTAAATATTCACGTGCATTATTTAAGTATATTAAATTGGCATACTACTTACCAATTTTAATTACTATTTTTAAAAAAGTAGCCTGACTAAGACGTATTCTTGATAGTTTATATTATGTTAAGGAATAATATCCCACATCTATTAATGGACTATATATCAATCAAAAGGTCTTTTTAAGCGCAACATTTTGTCTCAACATACCACTTATCAATTCTTAGTATTTTAGAAGATATAGCCCAAATAAGGCGTATTATCGATAGGTTTTTCTATGTTAGGGAATAATGTCCCACCTCTAGGTATGAACCATATGTCAATCGAAAGATCTTTTTAAGCGCTATATTCCGTCTTAACATACCACTTACCGATTCTTAGTATTTTGGAAGACATAACTGACCTAAGGCATATTATTGATACTTTACATTGTGTTAAGGAATAACATCTCACTTGAAGTTATGAGCCATATTTCAATCAAAAGATCTTTTTAAGCGCAAGGTTGTATTAGCATAACTCCGACAAATTGTTAGTACTTTAAAAGCTAGAGCTTTTCTAAGAATATATTATCGGTAGGTTCTGTCAAGCTAATCCATTACTTCTTTAGTAGCAAATTATATATTATTTGAAAAACCTTTCCAAATGAAACATTTCGTGTTAACATACTTCCGACAAATTGTTAGTAGTTTAGAAGCTAGAGCTTATTTAAAATTATAATTATTGATAGATGTTTTCAAATAAATAAATCCCATCTCTAGTAATGAGTTACACATCATTCAAAAGACGTTTTTAAATGCAACATTTCGTATTAAAAAAACTTCGGTGAATTGTTAGTATTTCAGAAGCTAGAGCTTATATAAGATTATTTTATCGATAGGTGTTTTCAAGTTAATAAATCCCTCCTGTAGTAATGATACATATATCATTCGAAACGACTTTCTAAATGCAATATTTACTATTAACATACTTCACACCAATTGTCAGTACTTTATACCAAATCTTAAAATATATCTATATTTTCCGGACGGTGGACACTCTATATGCAGCATGATCTTTGTCGGACAAGCTTACCACAATTTTCTAGTTAACTTTATTAAACAAATCTCAAAAAATGAAACAGGTATGTACGAAGAGTCGTAGTGACGTCATATCGACATTTTCAGGATGGTGGACACTCTAAACGCAGCACGATCTTTATCGGACAAGTTGACCACCATTTTCTAGTTAACTTTATTAAACAAACCTCAAAAAATGAAACGTGTATGTACGAAGAGTCGTAGTGACGTCATACCGACATTTTCAGGATGGTGGACACTCCAAACGCAGCACGATCTTTATCGGACAAGTTGACCACCATTCTCTAGTTAACTTTATTAAACGAATCTCAAAAGATGGAACGTGTATGTACGAAGAGCCATAGTACCGTCATATCGACAATTTCAGGAGTCAAGCATTAAAAAACGCAGCGGCACCAAAATTTGCGCATTCGAAAAGTTTGTCGGACTCATCGTAAGGAAGGCACTCACAAAGTCTTAAATGTATATGTATCAAAAAAAAGTTTGTTCGCCGGCCTGGGGACTATTCCCCTCCGTCGTTATCTCATCATCGGACCACATAACGTATTCTTAATTAATGCCTTTATTGATCGCGTGCAAAACACAGCAAGCGTCTCGCTGTCACGTGACCACATGCATACCGTGCTGTATACGAAGTTATAAAAATAAATTCATGTAACTCGGAAGTAGTACAGTTCAAAAAGTTTTCAAAACTGATTAAATATGGTCAATTTAAAGAAACGCTCCACACGTAACGTTATCGGTGTCAAGGTGTATGTCGCCCCAGGCTTGTGAACAAAACACATCGATGTCCATTAAATTTATTATGAACGAACGGCAGGAATAGAGACGAGGTGCCTGTATCATAAAATCGATCGTCCACCACTCACGCAGTCTCATTGAACGGTGGTACAATTAGAATTTATGTTACGATGTATGTAGACGTACTGTTGTCAACGTATAAAACTAGCTCAGTACCTAGTGCTTCTTAAATTGTTTTTTGGCCGTTAAACTTCGACCACATACTGGAAATGTCTGCCCAAGCATCAGGTAATGTTCGTAGTCACTGGTTATCATCGGAATTGTAACTTTAGACCCTCCAGACATTTAGTGTAAATGAGACCCGCCAACGACTGTCAGTCATCATTTACTTAGGGTCATCCCAACCTTTCTAACAATAAGCATAGCTTATATCTAAATGCGACTGTCACTTTCACTTAGCTTGTCGTACCCTTATTAATGTTTGTTTGTCTTCCACAGCTATCCAGAAGTCATGTAAGCCAGCTATGCTGGGTCGCATGTGGCAGGCGAGTCGGCGGGCCCTCAACCTGGAGCATAGCCCAGCTCACCAGTTTGCCTGCAGCCAGTGGCAGTCCAGTCCACATCCCTCCACAGTTTACCTTATATACAGGTAAGCTGCATTGCTCTTTAGTCTAAAACACCAGTCTTGTGTGTGAAAAAAAATGTAACATCTTCTAATTTAAAACTAATGTCTGAAAAAAAACTTCGACCTAGTTTTTGCGTAAGAATGTGCCAGAATTAACAGCGTGTACACGCGCAAATTGTATGAAAGGAAACATTATTTTATTGCATTGTTTTTCTTTCTACTTCCACTTGACGATCATAAACTTTATGTATATTTATTTATTCTTTCAGATGGTTGTTTTTCGTGTCTGTGGTGTCGATTGGCGTGGCCAGCTTCTCTTGTCAGCGATTGCCGCGGCTGTACGAGGGGCCTAAGGTGGAGCTGAACTATATGAAGTGGTTCATCTACTTCACGAACTGGGGCTACTTGCTGATAGCACTGCAGGCAGGACTCGCGCTAGCGGTCCTACATCGGTACAGAGCACAAAAATTCAACTCACGTAAGTGTTTACACTTTAAAAAAAATAATATCACAATAGCATGTTGATTTTCCGGTTTTCCGTTGTAACAAATTATTTATTTTCTGAATTTGGGATCAAAAGCCGTCTGAAAATGTTCCGCACGTTTTACGTTACAAAACGACAATAATATAGAAATTATTTTTATATTTTTTACAAGCTTCACTACAGGAAATTTGTTTTCGTATCCGGAATTATGATTTTAAGCAGAAGATAATATTAACGTTTGCTAGGTACATACATTTTCCGAATAACACTGAATGACGTTTCGTTCCCATCCTTTGTACAAGTTACGTAACTAATGAGCCTTTACCAAAGACTCGTGATAATATTAGGGATTGTTCACACCAAACGTATTGTCCGCCGCTGACTGTGAGTATACTCACTGTCTGCCCCAGTGTGAACGTCGACTCAATCTGCAGAACGCGTACACACCAAGCCGACAATAGGCTATAGCGTACGATGCGCTACATGTGTGAACAAAAGAATAGGCTCTTGTAGGTTCACACTAGATGCGTACGCTGAGCGGCTGACTATTCTACACATAAAAGGGCTCAGTATTTGAAGTTGCTCGTAGTATTTTATAAACTATAAAACTAGCGTAATTTATTTTTTTCAAATCAGACGTTTTACTGATATTTCAATTAAATGATGCGCATTCAGATAGTTGCCATTTGCGAAGCTCTGAATCTGAATAAAAAGAAGAGATTGTGAGTACATCCCTTTTTGAAGAGATGTTTTCTTGGTCAATTTTATATATTTTATATTACTTTATATTTCGAATATAGACTTTATCCAAATAAGTTCAAGAAATATTTTCGTATGACAGTAAAACATTCGATGAGTTACTATCTTTAATACGTTTAAGTTTATATAAAAGGGACACTAATTATCGACGTGCTGTACCGAGGCGCGTTGGTGAGTACGCGGCGGAGCGGCGCTATTCGGCATATGCGTCCGCGTAGCCAATCCGCGACCGCCGTGCATAGTCGCGTAGTAAAATAATCGGCCACTGAGAGTCAGCTACAACAGACGACGTAACAGCGTATAGTCGGTTCGGTGTGAACGACAATTTCAATATATATGGAAAAGCAATAAACTGCGTAACGCGCGCTCACAGTCAGCGGCCGACAATACGTTTGGTCTGAACGATGCCTTATAATATAAATTATAAGTAAGATAGTCGAGTAATTATTACTATTAAAAACATGACTTTTTTATTTATTATTCTGTTACAATAATACTTATATAATATTACGTCTCACGTAAATGCAAGCGTCAGGATGTTTTATGTAGGTATAGGTTGTGTTTCTGAATTCTTTTGGGTCTACTGTAATCATATCGATGTTGGATTCTACTCAATAGATACCGATGGTAGTGCGGAAAAGGTTTACCTAAGGTTTTTTACATGATCTGAAACTTTTATCGAATAGTATTAAAGAGCTCCTAGTCTATAAGAACTAAACAATTATTGTGAAACAACATTACACGGATTTCCATACATACTTGATCATTCTCCTTTATTCGGAAAATCTTTTCTTGTTAAAAATCTAACTTTTGATTTACTCTTTAGTATCTGAATACCTCATGTTTCTTCTCAACACTTAAGGCATCATAAAATATTTAACGGTTCTCTGGAATACCTACCACAACAAGATTGTACTTTAGGACTGCATTCTCGCGTCATTATCACCTGCACAAGAAAATGCAGTTTGTTACAATGTAACGAAGCAATATCAAGTTCAATGACACATCTGCACTAGACTTTGGTTCCACTGAGCTTGCATCAGTAACATAACTCATACGTAAGATGAAGCAAAATATATTAATATAATATAAATAGGTATATATTTCGTTCTAGCGATACGTTCTGTCTACATCTTAAAAACAACAAATGTTCCATTAAAATATTCCACACCAACAAATTAAAAGTCAACTATGAATCAACTACGAAGAAGCAAATAAAAAATTCATAAACATGTTGACGAAAACAACGCTGAATGAAACTTGGTTTTAGTGATCAGCTTAATTTCAGAGTCTTTTTCAGTATATTTTTAGTTTAGATTTAGTTACAATAATATTCCTTAAATAAACTACAACTTGGTACTTCCGAGAAGGTTAACCGGTCTCGGTGAAATTTTGGTAAATTACGATATTTTGGTTAATCTTATTTTTCAGGCTGAAACGTTTGCACAATTACTAAATCTCAAAATGTCTTTATTATATTCTTTCAATGTTGCTGAAGCAAGTCACAGTAGTTCACATTTTCATACGTCTTTCATTTTCGGTGTTTAAATTCTTCTATTCAAATAATTCCGTGCTCCCTATTCCGTTGAAATTAACGCGGTTTTCATCTACAGAGATCAAAGAGAAGCAGGACCAAAATGAACAGAAACAAGACAAAATCATAAACACAGCTCGCAGTAAATTACTCCAGCTAGTCTCATATCCGTAAAATGCAAAACCTGCAGCCATGCGACGTATAGTAATGTTCTACTGCCATGTTTACTAAACAATCTTGGCGCATATCGATTTCCGTTGCAAGATTGAACTCCAGGAGGAAATCAAGTGAATGACTTGAGATTTTCAATTGGTGCATGATTTTACGGAATCCATGAACTAGTTTGTTGTGACATTGCTACCAATTCTGTGGTTGCTTGTAAAACTACAGGACATATAAGAGTTTTGAACTCATTAATAAGGCAGTGATAGAAAGTGCGGTGCACACTGTTGCCGGGTCGGGCTCGTCAATGTCAAGTGAATCGCGTGGGTGCGTTTATTACACAAAACGGTTTTCTCGGACAACGCTACTCCTCACGCGAATCAATTAATCTGAATCATTGAGTCGCATGTCGTCGTCACATCAAAATGCTCGCTAGGGATCGATTGAACACGTGTTTTGTTTTTCGTCGCACTATGCGTTAAGAAGTCTAGACTGTTCATCAATTGAGATGAAACCTCCTAATAACAACGTTATTGGTTCGCTTTGTCCTATCGTATTTGTTCTCATCGATACTTGTCAAGGGCAATCATATTCAAATAAAGACATTTGGATAATATTTTGGTGCACGCTATCGACGGGGGTCACGATCGCTTGATTGGTAGCAATTTCGCGTCAATTAAGATCAGAGTGGAGCGGGCCCGCTGTCCATTGTGCTTCAAATTATCCTTATTGGTTCCTCATTCCGACTGAACCCAGTCCGAGTATTATTCGCAGCTATTGTTGAACGGTTGAGACGTTGTCCACTTCAATACCAAGTGCCAGACAATTGTGTGCGACATAAAAGGATTTATACAAACGGTCACTTTCGTTAACTCGCACGGAGACATGGCTGTGGATAATACGGTCTCATGTATTGTTGGATACGAACACGTTGGATATCGTATTCTATTCGATTCAAACGAGGATTACAGCTGAGCGAAGCTTTTATTAACAAAATAATGGTTTCTGTTACGTAAGGTATACATTTCTTGCTAGTCTTATAACTAATCAAAAACATTTCTAGTTATAAGACTGAAACGACCTGTAGGAACAACCTAACACAATAACTGCTTCTTTGTCGTCAATGGAGATCTTAACAAATTACAAAAACTATTTTAATTTTCTACTAACAGCATGTCTAAGCATATCTTTACGTGTGTTTATAGTCAACCTACGTTTTGCAGCATGCGAAGAGGACGAGATCCCGATACCATTGGGTCGGCGCGCGCGCACACCGCTGCTGTGCCGAGCCTACTGGCTGTCGCATAACATTGCCACGGACTTGGCTTTCGTCATCTCACTTGTTTATTGGGCCCTAGTACATGATCCTAGTAAGTACTAATTATACCTATGCTATATAATTATATGCACTTATGTAATTAAAAAAACTTGGTAGATTTTCTCATGTTTTCTGAAGTTTTATTATTTCACTCCCGGGTGACTATCTCCAGCAGGCTATTTGTAAGTTATGCTACGGGTCTTAACACGAGTGTATTTAACAATATTAGGCACGTATACTTTCGTATACTAGCATATTCTCCCAAACAAAGAATCAACTGTCTACGGCATGATCATTGTGTGTGACTGTTAAAATAAAAATACGGAAAAACATGTCTGTAATTTTGATCGATTAGGTATGCGCCTAATAAAATAGTCATAGCTTCTAACGCCTGTGTGAACAATTTAACTATCCAATACTAGGAGCGCCATATGTCTACAAATTGATATTAATGTATCGATTTATTAGAATGGTCCAGCTCCTGTTTGAACTGATTTAACAATCCGACATCCAGAAAAGGATAGCGGCAGATTTTTTCTTAAAAGCCTCGTACTCTCGTCAAATTCGATACCACACTCACAGACACTAAAATTCTAAACTCAAAAATCTCTTTTGCAGAAATCCACGAGGTGAATGCCCTAAACGTGCTGGTTCACGGCGGGAACTCATTGTCTATGCTGTTGGAGCTGGCAGTGACGTCACATCCCGTGCGAGCCGCGCATGCGCTGTACAGTGCAGGCGCGGGACTCGCGTATGGAGTGTTTAGCGCGTTTTACTGGGCTGTTGGTGGCACTGACAGGATTGGAAGGCCAGCTATTTATCCGGCCCTAGATTGGAATAAACCTGGTTAGTTTATTTTTGAGAAGTTTATTCAGAAACGATATTAACTTTACGGATGCATCTTAAAGACCATAAAACGGGCGCAGTCAGTTCTCATGACTCATGACAGCAAAATCGGCATATTTTTTTTTGCCTTACAGAAACTTCCATGCTGCAGAGACAGTGATTTGTTACGGATACCAATTAAGTAGCATAGTTTAATGTAAATGTTATTACAATTTTGTGACCTGTAAAAGAGAATTTTACATCTTCTAATACAATCATCAACACCAAATCAGTATTTCGCACTCGTTCATGGAGTTTCTTGGAACCGTTTCTTGGATCAACTTTTTGGAACCGTGCAACAAGTGTGACATTTCATCAGCCCCGGATCTAGGGGGGGGCGAGCCGGGGCCTGTGCCCCGGGCGGCAAATTCAGGGGGCGGCAAAACTCACACTTCACAGACCAATGAATAACTAATTTTGACCACGGAAAAATTAACGGTTAAATAAAAACAGCACAAGTACAGCAATTTCATGGCCATATCAACTTGACCGATACCCTGAGCGCGGAGTGAGACATGCTGCATGAACATTTATTATTCACGAGGCGAAGTTTTAGCAATTTAAAATTGATTAAAAATTATTTGCGATCATCTATGAGCCAGGAATGTCGCATATTTATTTTTATTTTAAATCTTACATAACAAATTACTGTAATAGTTACCTACAGCGCCATATTAACCTATGGTGCAAGGTGTGCGAATAACCCGGGCGCCTCGGTCTCAGGGGCGCCGCGGGACGCCCTACCACCAGGAATTTTGGATGAAATTACACCTATTTGATAAGTTCCTAAAAAAGTCGCCTTCGCTTTGTTTGATTGATCATTTTGATTATTTTTTACTTTTAACATCCTCCAACTAAGTGAAAAAATTCTCGCTCGCTACGCTCGCGGCAATGTATGTCCTGTTTTTCTGATTGTTTATTATTTTTATTGACTCAGTCGTCGGTCATTGATTCGGTCTCTAATCACGTTTTCTTTTTATTTGTACGTAATGCCCAGTTTAATTTGTGAGTCTTGACAGTGTCAGTGTACTTGATCAGATAATTTTTTGTCGTAGGCTCAAAAAATTTCGCGCTCGCTTCGCTCGCGAAGTATTATATATACATTGCCTTAATAGCTTCGTAAGTCAAGTCCACACTGTCTCACCTTTTATAAGTCAAGGTAGAAAACATTTTTTTTATGTAGTCCTCAAAACCACAAAAAGTTTGCGTTTCCGACTGCTTGTTACTTTACAGCGCTTACTTATTAATTTTTTGTGTCCCAAAATTGAAAAATTTGCGCGCTCGCTTCGCTCGCGCTACTTTTCACAATTGCATTCGTCTGTCTCGACTTTCATAACTTAAACCTGGCCAACAGTGAATTGGACACATTTTTTAAGTCCTTTACCTACCAAAAAAGTGCACTTCATTCGAACGTTCTTATTTATGCTGCATTTATGCTGAGCGCTGCCCCTTTTCACACATGAAGGACGCAGCTGGAGCGCTTTTCTTTTTGTTCTTCTTTTTGTATTGTCCCTTGATTTATTTGTTTGTATCTGTGTGTGTTTGTTTCTTGCGTCATTTGTGTGTCAAATAAATGGTTTTTCTTTCTTTCTTTCTTTCTTTCATTTATATTCCTTGTAACTACTGTAAGTACTCCAACACATAGTTGGCGCTTGGGTGATGATTGCACCCAGGCGCTACATGAGCTAGAGACGGCCCTGCCTGCCTACATATTGATAGCTAATATTATATAGATGATAAAGGTGAAAATAAACATAAGGCGGGGCGGCATTTTTCAGATTTTGCCCCGCCTAATAAAAATTGAAGATCCGGGGCTGCATTTCATAGGAGCGTGCAAAGGCCTATTTGAAATTTTTAAAAAATATTTTGTTCAAGAAAATGAATGACCTGTGAAGGGTACATTTACACATGACTAACGTTGTCATTTTCTTCTCCAGGCTCAGCATTCGGCTTCGTGGCTCTATGCGCAGTGGTGATGGTGTTCGCGCACGCGCTCGCGACGTTCGTAGCAGCCGCGCGCACTCGCCTCGCTTCGCGCATGCGTGCCCGCAACCACGCCGACCGACTCGCGCTGCCCACGCACTGATCGCACGGGAAACTGCACTAGTTGTTACTTTCAACGTGCTTGGACATTTTATTTTTCGACTGTCTTATTCATAGTGAAATTCTAATAAGCCTGTAGTGACAAAACTTTTTTGTCTTTGAAAAGAAGGGACGAAATAGTTCGATGGCCAAATAGGTTTTCCCCTGGTATGCCACAGACTACACAATATGAAATCCGCGTATCTGATACGCCACGCGTGTCAGGCGTAGATGGCGTGCGTGGGTTACACGAATGTTTCGTTTCTATGAATAAGGTGGTAGGAAAATAAAGTTAAGAACAGTGTAAAGATTTTTACGTAAAAACAAGCTGCGGTTACGCCCTCGTGAATCACTTTTCTTGGTCAAAGTGTGCATTTAATCCCAGTGACAGTGCCTTTTTTTGCAAAACTTTATCGAAAAGATGGCAATTGACGTAATTAAGTTATTGTCACATAAAATCATCAATATAGATTGTATTTTCCATCTTCATTCATGTAAAAAAAATCATTTATCGGCAGAAAAGAACATATACTGGCACAAAAATCGTCCCAAATGGCTTATACCTAAGTTCATTAGTATATTTGACGAAGTTGAGCGACAATAGTGTTTTTGTCGCTTTTCTTCAAGAACTTCAGTGTAACGTCAAAACGACTTAGTATTCATTGAACCTGCTGCTGCAAGTTGTATTAAGAGTTTATACATTCATGTTAGAAATACCTGTGTTTGTGTCTGCACAGTTCTTATGAAAAATCTCTTTAAACGTAATAGTCTTAATGTTTACACACGTAGTTTTTATATTAAAACTGCGAGCATAATATTATAAGGCGTAAGCTTAAGTTATGCAAAACTATAAAAGAAGCTATATTTTCATTTCAATAATGAAATAGTTGGAATGCTTAATTGCTCAGTTCAAAACATTCCTAGCTTCATACAGGATTTGTACACATCAAATATAGGCATGTACTTGTGTTTATATAACTACGATTGTAAAAACATCCTATGTGTGCATTTATGGATGTTCAAAAATGTCTGCCATTATATCGATGGTCAAGTACGGAAACGCAACTGCAAACTTTGACAAATGCCTTCAGGGCAAACATTTCAAAATAAAAACGTCATTGATTGGTGACCCGTTTTACACAATTTTTGCAAAAATTGCAGTTGCGTTCTTGTTCAAACAGCCTTCGATGTATAGTGAAATGAAAGAAACCTACTTATAGTAGTATGGGAATTGCATGCAATCAATAATATTGCATTAAATAATATAATTAATTTGTGAATCGCTTTTAGATAAAATGTCGAGTAAATGAGCGGTTACTCCTAAATACAATTACTGCTTTATCATTAACGTTCGACTTAAAGCATTCCTATTTTTCCAAAGAAACTTAGCATTAAGTCAATGGTATGTGCATTGCACCTTTATTAAAAGTGGCACCTGATGTAATGTAGTGCCTACAATTGTACTTTAGAGAATACTACCTGTTTTGAGTGCAAAACATTCGAGCACCGTGACTTTTATTGACTGAAGTTATCGGGAGTATTATTTTTATTGTCATGAACTTTTGAAAGATTTACCTAAATCAAATTATGATCTACGAAAATTATCTTAAAACCGAGAGTAAAAGGTATACTCCTGGAAACCAAAGGTCAAAAAAGCTTGGCGTGTTTTATTGTAAGAGGCTATAAAAGTCAACTATTACCTAATCGTTGTAAACTTACACGGGTGCATAATGGATTAGACAAGTATAGAACGGAACTTCGTTAATTCATGGAAATCAAGATCCAAAAATATAACCACAGAATTAAATTGTACTTACATGGTTTTTCCACGGTTTTTCCATTTGGGATTTGGGTGATAATTGCGATATTTTAACACATTAAAATTGACTTTACTCTGTTGTATTGTGTAAGTGTATCAATTTTGAAATCAATGAAAAACTCTTCATGGAAATTAGGCTACTGTAGTATACAAAAATATTTTAAAAGCCAAAAATGGTTCTATTTTATTCGACTTCAGTCCATTATGCACCTCTTAAGTGGCGGCTGATAAAACAGTCTATGCGCAAGTTTACACTTATATGTAGTATTTACTCGAATTGTGATATTTATGTATGTATCGATTGAATTGGTATCGATTTTATGAAAATTATGATATTTTGGCCCAAAGGTGCGATAGTTAAATGGAGGGAAATGGTTCGTAGAAACGAAAAAGGTCACGCTTGGGAAAATTATACCTATTCATTGCTGGGTTGCAGGTATAGATAATTATATACCTAAGTGAGATAATTTAGCTCAATTAGCCTGGGGTAGCATCTTTTATGCGATATTTTTATTATTGCAAACGTTCAAAAACGTAAGTGCCCATTTATAAGTGGACCTTCTTTTTTTTCGTAAATAGTGTTGTTATCCTAAAATATTACTTACAAATACCTTACACTAATATTGTGCCATATTTCAACTCCCTTGATCTTGAATCTATTGGGGTTACCATTTTGAAAAGTCGAAAATAAAACCAGTTTTACGCACAGAACTTTATAGGAGTGTGACATCTGACAGAACAGAACTCTATCACCTTGGCCCGCCAATATCTTTGAATATAATTTATTTTATAATTATATGTATTAATTTATTATCATTATTATAATATTTTGTCATGGTGTCCTTGTTCATAAACTGTTGTTAGGAAACGAGTAAATAACATAGGTATTATGTTCAATTAGGAGCAGCCCGCGGGAAACTAAGTAATTCTGCATTTCCATAGAAATAGTAAATTACTTATAGCTAGATACTGTTGTCGTGAGAAGCTGAGTTTGCGTACATTCCTGCCTCGCTCCGAACTTAAGTTGTGTCAGCATTTATGTAAGCGAATCTACGTAGACTAGTGTAGGACTTATTAATAGTGATATGAATCGTTCCTAGCCCTAATTTAAAATCGGACAAAATGCTGTGATGCAATGTTTCTTTTAATTAAATTACTGTTAATTAAACTAATAAGCAATAATAGACTTGTAATCTCGAAATTGTAAGCAATAATTTAATTATTATAAAATTGTAATGGACTGTAATCTCTCTGGAAATAACTATTGTATCTTCTAGTATTAAAATAAAGAGATCCTCAATATTCTGGTCTATTTCAGAAATTGGCCGTGAATTTATTTATTTCTAATGTAATTAAAATCCCATTTTCACGAAAGTTGTAGAAAATATCCTAAGGGATCTGGTCATATCGTATTTTAATCAGTGTAATTAATCGTGATAATAAATGAAATAATTTTCTGAGGTAATTTATGTTTTTATTTCGCATTCCATCTAAATAACTGACCATATCATTAATGAAATAGAATCAAGGTGAGCCTAAAAAATGTTGTGTAAAAAGTGTGATCGAAATCATTCGCGATGCATGAAGGATTTATTTGACGGGCTGGTTGAGGGCGGGCCGGCGCGCGGTTCACGCAGCGAGCTGACGTGCGTGCGCGCAGCATCCCAGCCGCACAGCACTCGGAGCGTCAGTCGCGCGGCACTCGCGCGCTGCATCACGCGTGCTGCGTGTAACTCTGATAACTAGCGAACCGCGCAAACTTATGAATAAACGTAAAAGCGCGACGTTCATTCAAGTTTAAATTTTATTTTAATAATTAGTGTATTGTGTGAATAAAATAAAGTATAAGCTGGTATGTATTGCTAATTACAACAAATTATTATTTTTATATAGACAAGCCCCTTTTATTACCTTATTTATTTTAAGGTCAAAGTGACACAAAAATATAAATAATCTACAATTGCAGAGTTATTATTTTTTCCTATTCATTACGAAAGCATAAAGCTGCCATAAAAATATTACGACAGTAAATTTTTTTAATCCAAAACGAACAATTAAAATATTATCAAAATAGGTCAACAAACAGCAACTCCCTTTATCATCTTATAAACTGATCACTCGGTACTTTCATAATGAAAACTTGTTCATTGTCATCGAAAAGATGCCACTATTCAGAACAACAACGGTCTATTTATTGTCCCACTATGCGACCATTCATCAATCACTTTTTTTACTTATTATATTTTTACATCCATCAAAATTTCCCCAAAACTCAACGAAAATGAATGTTAACGTCAGCAATCAAAACTCAGTTATCTAAGCAAAAAATCCTCAACAACTTAAATATGTTTATAATTGTACTTAATAATCGTTATGACGTCCATTCTAAGCAAACGGAAAATCCTCTTTTGTACCTACGTACGTACATACTTACTTATGGAAATGTACCTACATAGGCAGTAGATCAGTGATTAAAGTTTATGTATCTCTGAAGTATTTGCTAAGTAACGCAGATGTGCCTTCATTTATTCCATTTGCACATATTAAGTTAGCGTGCCATCAATTTATAGTAAGTAATTACACGATAAAGTATTCTCGGCCGCATAAAAATTACCGATAGAAGACCGGCTCTCTAAGAAGAAGTCCTCGACCTAATATATGCATAGGAGTGTTCACGTACTCACCCTTTAAAGGCAACTGACCCGAAAGGGCAAAAACCTTGTATACACTATCGATTTCCGCCGCATTTCGTGAATGTTTTAGATTTTATATAAACTACGCTATAAAGAAATCACTTCTACAAAATAATATAATAAGTACATTTCGGTCTAATCTAGATAAAATACTGCCAAAAATAAGACAACTGTGTATAGAATTAAAATCATAAAAAAACCTGACCTATGAAAATATGCAATTGGTCTGCACCTGACCATTTCATCACATACGCAAAAAACGTCACTCAAACAGCATCTAATTAATAACAGAAACTAAATCTGGAACAAATCTTGACAAGTAATATAGGTTCCAATAGTATTTTGGCGCATGTCCCAACAGCTCGCCTAGATATTGGCTTCAATCTTCTTGGGGCATATTTATTTTCAGTAATGTATTTTCAGTCTTACCGTAACTCGTAAAATGACATTTCACTAAACGCTTTGTGCAGCTGCTGGCTCGCATTTGACCTGGCTTGTCCCAAAATAATTTTATTTAAATGTTAGAATGGAAAATGCCATTCCATAATTTGTAATTTTCGCGGCTGGTTCAGAAGGGCAGTATTTATCATAAACGCAGGAATTTAACTCTCTTAATAATTAAGAATAGAGGAACTTGTTAAGTGTTTGCAGCACGATCATCAGATCCTTCAAGTTGAGTGATGTAAACCCTGGCAACATCAGTTTCTAACCTCGTTGAACCAACAACGTGGAAAAACAAATTAGTAGGCCTTTTTCTTAACCTCGAAGATTGTGTCACGACATGCTTCTATGGGTGTAACAAGCTGTAAGAACACTGATATAATCAGTTACAAATATAATAATAAAAAGTTGGCAAAACGAATTGCCACTCAATCGGATGTTTAGAAACACGCGAGCACCGGAAGATGAGGGCCACGTTAGCACCATATCCTTGTTGTGATTACAAATCGTTCGTCTATCGTGACTGAGCGCATCCTTAAGGTTAGGATAATGAGCGAGCGTTTTCCTCGGTTTCTAATGCCCTTGAAATGATTTTCCACGCAGTGAGCTCCTCGACTGCCTTAAAGGATGTTGTAGGCCGGCACGAACGTAAATAACAAGCAACGGCTGAACACAAATATATTTAACGACGTTTGGACAAGGCGACTTAACAAATTAAGCAAAGTTAGTGTTGACCCATAGTGCGGCCTGATTGTGGAAACATTTACAAAATACCTACTAAGAGTTCAGTTACATGGTATTGTTCCCCGATAGGTTTCGAGTCGTATTATAATTTGACAACAACTAAACAATACTGTGTTGGACTGTAGTTGCGGCGGACGTGAAAACAAAAACAAAAGGTGCAAATTTTATGATTACTGACTTAAACAATCGAATATTATTTTTAACTTCGAGTATTTTGAAAATGTGGAAACAGTTTTGTAGTTTACAATTTCAGTAAGCTTGTGCTTTCTTAAAGTTTTAGTTTTGTTGCAGTGCGGTACATTACGCATACACATGCGTATGTTTTCATCTTGAACATCACACCAGTTTCCCGATTGATTGTAGGGGCTGGTCTGCAATCGATTAAGTGCCTCTAGATGTAGTAAAGTTCCCATACAAAGGCGTAAATTTCGATCAATGAACTTCGCTGATGTGAATGACAATAAATGTGCATTCGCTCGACGGTCACATACCAAAACTCGATTAATAAACCCGATTATTTGAGTGTTTATGAATTGAGCTTCACTTACACTTGACCGTGGCTACAGCACGTTGACCTCGAGTATTGATTGATTGTAGAAATACATATTCTAAGCCTTTCAAACACGCGCTGTGTAAAAATATCAGTTAAAAATATAGTGTAATGAAATTCCTGACCACATTTTATTTACTGATAGTAATAAAATACCGGTTAATATTTTGAGGTTTTACTATATTGTACAATCGTAAATGGAGTTGTAAGCATTCGATTTTTTGAATGAATGGTTCTATAATACGATGAAGACTGAAACTAAGAATCATCAAGCGCGTATATTACCTTATTAAAAGATAAATTAAAATAAATATATGAGTGAATATGTATATAAAAAATATAAGATTTTAATCACGAACAATACTTCGTACTAAATTAATATTAAAGTCAATTTAATAAGCTAACACTTGAAGCTTTTTTGTGAGTTTGTGAGCTCAGTATTTTTTGCTTCCAAATGTACTTAAATATATTCTGCCAACAGAGTGACAGCCACGTAACTTGAAACGTGTATCCGCGTATTTCTTTAATAGTTTATGTACATACAAAAAATTATTCATATGTATTTGTATATGTCAAATACTTGCTTGTGTACTTACTAACCAATGCCGACCGCAAGCTAATGTTTGCTCCGCAGTTTGCAGTCATAACCTTCGGCAAATATTCTAATTTAATACTAAATTAGGTAAATTTACGCACATTCATTAACCTTTTATATGAACATGCATTTAATTATATTAACGGTCGTTTAATAGTACTTAAAACTAAAATTGTAGCAGTACATTATGTACGTTAGTTTTGTTAGGGTTCCGTACCCAAAGGGTAAAACGGGACCCTATTGTTTTCGCTCCTCTGTCCGTCCGTCCGTCCGGGCGTCCGTCCGTCTGTCACCAGGCTGTATCTCATGAACCGTGATAGTTAGAAAGTTGAAATTTTTACAGATGATGTATTTCTGTTGCCGCTATAACAACAAATATCTACTGAAAACTATAATAAAATAAGTATTTTGGGGAGCCCCCATACAACATGACATTTTTTATCATTTTCTAAATAGTGGTAAGGAACCCTTCGTGAGCGATTCCGACTCGCATTTGGTCGGTTTTTTAGTTTTATCGTGTTACTAGAGTTATGCTATATTGCTTAACACGTGTTAATAGTCGTCAATAAAAAAATCATAGAGCAGTCGATTCGTTCTACGTAATATTTTATGTAGGTCATCAAGCAGGTATCTGCGTCTGCGCAACTATCAATGCTCCGCTGAACTTGAACTTGTAGCGTGTGTTTATTTTGAACAGAATTCTAGTAATTCGTAATATTTGCTATCCTCTTATAACATTACATGATGAATGTCGTACTATTGTATAACTATGTAAATTCAGTAATCTTTCATAGTTAATGTTTGTCGTTTAAATGCGTTTAAGTTTTTTTTTTATGACAGCAAATAAATTGTTTGAGCGTACTTACGCATGTTTTGGTTTCAATGATTGGCATTACGCATTGAGAACGTATTAAAGGTTTTTTTATAGATTTGTCATTCCAGCTAGTTTGGTTGTCTTTGTTTGATGACTTTATACTGGGGTGAATATACTTTATAAGTAATTAGACTTAATTGTATTGTATGGATACGGTAAACCTGATTGCATGCGGTCACGTTTTATAACATTTGATTGTAGCCAAAATAATGATGATTGATGATTATTCAAACTTCTACAAATACCTAACTATTCAATTGTTCATTTTAAAATGCAGACATACCTTTTATGATTATTTATATTTTACATACATATGTATAGTTTGAGGTCATAATATATAGAAGTAGGTAAGTACATATTTCTACTTATACATGTAAAATGCAATAAAATAAATTATTATTATTGACTTGTAGGAGCTATGGTTATACTTCACCTTGACTATTCATCTAGCGGTTGCGTGGATTGCAATCAACCTTTTATTGTATTGGAAATTTAATAGATTTAAGTGGCCCTTAATATTTACCAATCCTTTACATTATTTGATGGAAAGATTAGTATCATCAGCTGCCTAACCTTTTATAAGAATTAATAACATTCATGACCCTCCCTCACGACTTATTCAAAACAGATAAAAATCTTACCGAAAATAGATAGGTAATCAATTGGTCCCAAAATGGCTTTCTTACTTACTATCTTATCCTATCTTCCTTAATTACTACCTATTACATAGAATACATTGTTGTCCCTTATACTTGACTCATTTTCCCTGTCACATTTTACGCACCTGTACTTCACCCATTAATTTGAATTTTGTTGCTTATCGTTTCCTAATTGACGTCTTTCATGTTATGGTCACTTGACCTTAGCTCTCAACATTTTAAGAGATGGCTGATGTGCTTGACAACTAACATTTTTAATGAGTTATCAAATTATGACTTCATTTTCTTTTATGGTAATCACTTGAATTTGAAGAACCTTGTAATTTAAGAGTATCATTCATTTTGGCAAAATAATTATTTATAACGTATTTAATATTCTTATTTTTTGTCCTTGTCCTCAGCTACACAAACAGTGGGGTCTCACTCAAGATGTTATAAAAACACTGAAGGAGTATTTTGTCTAAGTATAATTTATTGCGCAAGAGATCATAAGTTTACATAGCACGATGCAGTGGTCGTGGAGGAAAACGTTCTATTGCGCTACAGGAATACTTGGGAAAGAAGAGAATCTGACGAGCGAGCCGTTCACGAGATCATGTTGGGGAAGGATATCGCCTCTGTACTGGAGAGTGCCCATCCTCGTGTGGGCACTGGTCGTCATGCTCTGGTCCATATCGTTCTTCTGGGGGCCAACAGAGAAGTTCCTCCTCTACATGACACATTGGGGCCTGGCGTTCGTAGTACTGGAGTCGTCGTTCGGGATATTCGTCGCCATAGGACGTAAAGGTTTAACAGGTAAGTTGACAGCGTTTTAATTGCTGCATCTGTTAATTGGTTGTAATGGGTGTCTTCCGAGCGGGCCGCTGATGCGTCACTAATGGCGACGGTTGCTCCACCTGGTGTTTCACATAGCATCCTGGCTGGCGGAGCTGGTGCAAGCTGCAGCGGTACCGGCACCCGCCTGCCTGACAACTACAGCATTCTTGTACCGTATAATAAATTCGCGCCACTGACTTAGTCACGCGTGCATGAATATTTCGCAAAAGAAAACTAGGTAGCTATTGAAACCTGATAATATTATCTTTATAAATAATCACATAGCGATTAGTACCTAACAATCAGTGATGTGCTTTGAACATCAATTCGCATTGTGGCCTGTTTAATTTCCTGTGCATTCGAATTATCAAAATAATGCATACTATCAAGACGAGCAAAACCTTATCGGAGGTTTCGTATAATGAATAAAACCATTAATGTCATTCTTCTGGGCGAGTTATTGTTTTTTCGTCACTAATTAAAACTTAATGCCTTTTTACCGACTGTTATTTCATAATTAAATCGTGGGAAGGTTAGATCGTGACCAAACATAAGATAAGAAACCGTCAAGTGTTTTTTGTCTACAATTAACTAATATAGATAAAAATAAGACATTAGCAAAAACACACAAATAAAAGTTGCTATTTGATGTTTTTCCCTATTAGTTATGGTAGGTGGAGATGAAAATATACGACAAAAAACAAATGAAGAAGTTAAAAAAATGTGTATTATTCAATCAATATGAAATTCAATTTGTAAACATAACTACCAAATAAAATAACATAAAACCTAGAATACATCAAAGAATGTTAGATACAATAATACTCAAAAACGTTCGTTCAAACTAGGCTGATAAATCAGCCGTTTTCGTCAAAAAGACAGCCCCCAAAATGCACACCCTTCCTATGTGGTTTTCCTGCGAACAAAAGTGGCACAACAAACTCCCCAGCAACACGTGTATGTTAGTCTATTAGGTTTGATGAACCAGCTGCATACAAAATAAATACAATATAAAAATAAATATCAGATGATAAGAAATAGAAATCAAAATTAACACAACTTGGTTAGCACACTGATTCACCCCCATAAAAACTGAGTTCTCTAACTATAGTTAAACTGAGTTCTCTGAGGTATCTAAAATCTCTATTTTTTTAACCTAAGCATAAAATTGGCGCATCCTACTACATTACATGTACAACACAAACATGATGAGACCTACCTAGCTATCTATCTACTAGGATTACAGTAGCATTATTTCACAAAAAGCTAATAAAAGACCAATCTAGTAATTAACAAAGAGTAAATAGCCATCAACATGACCTTGTACCTCCAGCAGCACCCGTTCCCGAATATAACGCGATATCATATGTTGTTAGGTATATTGAAAATTGATAAAGAACAATTTTCCAACGTCTCAATCAAACAAAACAAAACCAGCATTAAATAGCAGCTATTTATACGCAGATAAGATTAAATACAAAACAAGTAAGCTAAGTATAAAAATGGCTATTGCAAGAACCGATTAAAAATCTATGTCGCAAGACCTTGGCGGTACAATAAGGAACAAGTTCATTACAGTGCTGTTACAAGATCAGCCGTCCTCACGCTTCACTGCTTGCAGCACATTTTCACTACTTAGTTTATCACTAACTATGTGCACGATCGGTCATATTTAACGCGGGGAATACTGAGCTGATTATATTAAGGTTATCTTCGCAATCTAGTGAAGGATCAATACAGTCACGCGCTGAACAAAGAACATTTGGAAATGCTGTTTGTGTGTTCCGAGTTGTTGGTTAGTGTTGTGTGCATGGTGGCTGGTGCGCCATGCTGTGCGTGAAGTGTGTGCGCGTGGAGTGTCGGTGGCGCTCGTGTCTGCTGGAGCACGCGTCGCCGTGCAACTTCTACGTGAGCTGTTGGCAAAGCAACCGCTCGGCCGCGCCGCTGCTGCTCCTCCGAGGCTTCCTCTTCCTGTTCTCGACGTGCGTGCTGCTCACGTCTATCGCTGTGCCCTTGACATTGAACATACGTTTCGGCTACTGGTTCATATACCTAACGCATTGGGGTTTCCTACTAATCGTTCTCACCACCGGATTCTCTACTGCTGTATCAGCATACGCTTACTTTAAGAAGCCCATTGGTACGCTTTATTCCCACCTCATACGTCTATCTATGTTTATCTACCACGTGTCACACCTGTTCTGATAAAACAGCACGTAGCATGTTATCAAAATAGACAACATACGCGTAAACGTGTGGCTCAACAATCGCTGGCCTTTTTTATTTTATTGAGAATATGTTAATTTTGAACCTCGATTGTCGAAGATTTTATAGGAGATGCTGTATTGTTTGATATGAGCCTGTTGATGTCACGTCAAAGAATAATATGTGGTACGTGGCTGCAGTGGGCATCACGTATTAATGCGTTCGTCTGACCTCGCGCCAAACGCGTGAGGTCTTATAAAATATTGCCTCCACATTATCACATTATCTCATCTCTCACTTACTAACACCACATAACGAACTATCTCCATGAAATAGGTTGTCGAATAACTGGTTCATGTATTAATATTTAATGAAGGTCGTAAATAACATTCTATGTAGAGCGGATGCATTAGTTATGTTCCGCTGTGCGACCAATGCTAGCGGAAGATATGATCGTTACATTCACAAAATTATACGTAGATTATAATGCGTACACGCGTAGTCGTCTCTTAGATGAGCGGAAAATACAAGTTATTTCAATTTAATGCATGATAATTTACGTATTGGCCAACGCCGTAACTGCAATGTGGGAACGGCAGCTTTATTTATAGAATATGAACTTAGCATAATGGTTTGAATTCACCTCGTCCCAAAATATTAGAAACTGACAAAAATTCCAAACTAATGCAGTTACCCGCACGTTGACATTGAAACAGCTATCGATATTTGAATAGCTCTTATTATCTGTGTTCAAGGCAGTGTGAAATAATTTGAACATTCTGATTCAGATGCGACGTTCGGTCTGCCATGGTACGTGAAGACCTACTGGATCCTGTACAACATCACCATCCCCGTCGCCTTCCTCATCACGGTGTTCTACTGGGGAATCCTGAAGACTTGTAAGTTGTACTAAACCTAACAAAGACCTAAGTAGGCCACATTTTAGTTTGTAAATGTTGTTATTCTAACAAATCCTTCAATTCTTATATCAGTAATCTGAACAATGCAACGTCTATCAAAAATAACTCGCTTGCCCTACAAATGGTTAAGGTTTTGAAACAGTTATTGTGTAAATTGAAGATGTTATATTGCAGACGCAAGCGCTGACGTCCAACTATTAAGATCAATCAGAATAATATTGACTTATTGCTCGTCAACACTATCTGACAATAAATCAATATTAGTTGCACAACTCAGAATCAATCAGTATGAATTGTCACCGTCTCATTTTATACCTTTTGAAAACTCCGCAATGTTTGAGAAACGCGTTGATAATTTATTTGATTGACGTTTACAAAACGGTTTTACAAATAGGAATATTAATAAACTCTTTAATGACCCGAATTAAAATGGGCTTACGTTACGATGGTGGAACAACATTGACAAATTCCTACTCTATGGTGCCCACATTGTTACCGCTTTCTAATGCCACTCGCATTATCAATTGAGCAACAAAAGACATACTGTGAAAATGTATCGCAGTAGCAAAACGAAAAAATGTTCGACATAAAAAGCCTTTTATAACAACAACGACCTACTTAATGACCCCACCGCGTGGCAAAGGCCTCTTACACAGAAGGTACGCGGTTTGATCACCACCATTATTTCGACGGTGAGGAGTCAATAGTTATACCTGTAAAAAGTCGATTAAACAGGACGCGGTAAACGTTTCATTTAAATAATTATGCGTTTGATGATTTTTTCAATAGGACATTTGTAACTAGCGATAAAAGAGTTTTTACTATTAACTAGCTATTTTTAAAACAGTTAGGTTTGCAACAAAAATCTCTAATTTCATAAGTAACAATTTTTTATTTACTTCAGGTGAATTAATTAATTGCTGTAATGTACCTTATAAATGAAAAGTGTGAAAAAGCATTCCATAATTTTTAACATCCATTTAACACTTCCAGCGGCTGAGACAGTGAACTTCGCTCCGAACCCGGTGCTGGACATCATGCTGCACGGCGTAAACTCGGCGGTGATGCTGGTGGAGCTGATCTTCTCGGCCCACCCCAGCCGGCTGATGCATGTCATGCAGCCGCTGTACTTCGCCGGGGCTTATATGCTCTTCAGCGTCATCTATTACTTCGCTGGCGGATTGGACCCGTGAGTATTATTGAATTGTTTAAAATGACACTTTTAAATGTCATAATTTATACTATGTACCAGTGTCTACAAAAAATTTGGATACCGATTGAGCGATGAGATATGCTGTACTTAATTTAACATAATCAAAACACCTGTACCAAACACCGTGTCTCTGTAAATAAAGATTCTTATTTTAGTACCAAGCTATGCAATTTTAATGGTTGCCGGAACGCTGATTGCATTTTTTGGTAGCACTAGTCATTCAGTCGCTGTACGAATAGCACTTTTTGATATCTCTGTCTCATATTCTCTCACTCTCACTCTCATAAATTTATGAACCTGATGCAGACATATGTGATGGGCGTATAAACTATCAGTTACAGTACCTATATAACTTAGGTATTTTAAGGATAGCTGACGAAATGTGCATCGCATTTTTCGGCAGCACTACTTAGTAGTTTCGTTGCCATGCGAGCACTTTTTGATAACTATGCCATATGGTCTTATACCCTCACGCCCACTGTCATGTATATATGTATGTAACCGATGCAAGTGCAGGCATATGTGATGGGCGTATATACTATCAGTCATAGCAGATAACTTAGGTATTTAGATAATAGTAATTTTGGTGCATAAACAAACAAACTACCAATTATATAGCAATTTACATAATGGCATTTTAAAAGGCATGTAAGCCGTTGACGATAATAGATGACTGAGATGAAGCAACTGACCCTTTGTTCAAATATCTCCAAGATCAATCTAAAACGTCCTTTAAAACACGCAATGGATCAATAAAGACCTTTTGTTTGTTAAGACTTAATGATTCAATGATAATCATTTTGCAACAATAATGAAATCATAAAAAAATCTAAATTGGACTGAAAGAAAAACAATTACAGTCTTCAAATTGTTAGTTAGATAAATAAGTCTATGCGTAAATGTGCATTCCAATATTATATAATTGCATAAAAAAACACTTAATCAAATATTTTCGTAAGCTCGTTGCTACGCTTGCAACAGCGTAAAAGTTCAAGATCAAAATAATAATATAATGTTCTAATTGATTGTTCCGTGGCTCGTATCGGAGATTGGTGTGATGTCGTAACGTGAAACCTCGACATCTAACGGACATGTGGCCAATATACGAGCGAGAGGTCGATGGTCACACACTCACGCATAATACTTGTCAAGTTCAGCATTACGTAGGTTGACATTGATACTATGACAGATTTTTTTAGATTAGACTATCTAACGCACATTACCGCTATGAAAATATGACCCAAGGCCGATGGCAGAGGTTCGGTAATGCGTTTGTATGATTGTACTCATGTTACCTTAAGAGCATCACCTTGTTTGTGAATGGGGACAATAAAACAAGGAAACAAACAATTCCAAAAAACCTTAGATTAGTATGCAGTCATTGTTCGTACGCATGACATCTGCGCGCTTATTTGTTTTATGCTTTATGATTTGAGGACACACTTGAGGTAAAACTTTACCAAATAACTTCTAAATCGCAATGTATCATATAGCAACTACTTACAAAATTTATTTACTACGACAATCCAACGAGGTATTTGATTATGGAGAGATATGTAGATTATAGAAGATATTTACTAGAATTACTAGAATACTAGAGTCACTTTTTTATATTTCCACAACATACAATTTTCGTAGAGCTGTCTGACTCTTAAAAAATTTGCTACTAAAATGCAATCGCTGTAAATCGTATGAGAACGCAAACCTTTATTTAATACCACCATGTATACAGTAACAAATCTTATTCACAATAAGCTGCGCTTGCGCCACTAAGGCGAAGTACACACGATTTTTGGGCGGTGAACACAATACATTGCACGTCAAGAAATTGCTACATGTAGATTAGACTCCTGTTTCTTGACTTATCTGTGAATGACAGACTAACAATGAATTTGTTTGCTATATATTGCACATATATTGTATATTGCTTGTGTCCCACGCACACTATAAAACACAGCTATGTGTGAATTTGTGTATTTGATGTTAAAATGATATGTGAATTAGTATACGAACCTTGGCTATGCACACTTTGGAGAATTCGTTAATTATTTTCAAAATCTTTTTAAGATTGAATATTTTGAAAAATTTTAAGCACAAAATTATTTAATTAATAAACTAGTTTTTTAAGGATAATTGAGTAAACTTCTTTATGGGGAGTCTACAATTTTATTTTTAAGAATCTTATAATATAGCAAAACTCTGTCATTAGCGACCTAGGTCAGACATATCTTTATTTAATAAATAAAAAAGGATAGAAATCAAAACTAGTATAACATGCCAAGTAACATTTAAACAGAAACCAAAACAAAGCAAAGTGTTATTGAAGATTAACTAAAAGTCATGAAAAACAAAATAAACACTAAACATAAAGCCTAGTACACAAGTGTGAATGACCGCAGCCGTGCAAACATGTGTATCCTTGGCTTTATTTGAACACTGCAAATATATGCCAAGTACAGGTAGGGTACTAGACGTGTTTGCTAAATATAAATACAGCCCTTTTGTAAACTGAGACTGGTGCATTCAATGACATCGCGATACAGATTAAACTTATTGCAAAATATACTAACTTAAATCATCGAAAATATCAGCGATAGCCACTGTGACTGAGTTCTTATTTAATGCATATGTATTGCAAATAAAATAAAAACATGAAAATAACGTTACCTCCACTTAGTATTACATAGTATCTACCTATCATAACCAACTTACATCTGCGAAATATGAACTTGAAAATTTTAAATGTGAACGAGTATTATGGAATAGAAATGCCACGATAACAAAAATATAACTTGTATGTAGGTTTAAAGATATAGTATATCAGCTTATTATAGTTATCGAGTAGCATACCTATTTGTGCTTTTTTTTACAAAACAAAACAACTGCTTACTAAACATACGTGCCCTATTCTTTGCTACCACAGATACGTATATACAAAGGAGTTGAGAATAAATCACTCGCCGTGAGAATGACCTTACTCCACCACTATTTGCGAAACCTAAAGACATCGTTTTTTAGCGACTGTAGCAAAGTTTTTGCTGGTACATAGTCTTCAATGTGTCTCGCTAGATATATGTTAGCGAACTTACATCATTTTTTCGTCGGGAAAGAGCGTTTTTCACTATAATCGTGGTCAATTATATGATAACATAATAAGCTTATCAGAATTCTACATCACTTCTAAGAATCTTTTATTCTGATGTCACATCCGAAAATAACCATAAATCTATGCTTACTTCAACTTAATTACTTACTAAAGAGGTCGTTTGACCATTTCAGATGGGGTAACCCGTTCATCTACCCCGTGGTGGACTGGTCGAAGCCTGAGCAGACGATGGTGGTGATCACGTTGACAGCTCTATTCCTCGCACTGATGCATCTGCTGACAGTTGGCATCGCTGCAGCACGAGATGCGATTGCCAAGAGACGGCTCGCTGTTCCTGCGGGCGTCTACAACGATGCATTCGCACCCTAACAAGAAAATCTACCTAATTACATAAATTATTTGAAAGAAAACACCGAGTAAGAAATGCCTTTGGCTTGTTGTGCTCTTAATTCGTAGCTGAACCTTAACCGGTAAAGGAATTCAGTCAGTTAAACAGGTCGCTCGGAACCTTACCATAGGAATGGTCTTAGTAGATTTAAAAATAATAAAAGGGTTTGCATGTGTTCTGTGTTTGGGAGCTACGAAAAAGAAAGCGTGGAGAGGGTTTGTTAATGGGGGTAAAAATACGATAAGTATATCTATACCTGTGGTAGCTCCACCAGCCATGACACCTCCCGAGGATAGGCTGAATGATAATTTTATGTGTGAATGTAATATTTTATACTATTCTGGGTACGTGGTGTATTAAAATGTGATATAATTTAATGAAAATCTAACCTTAGGTAGTTCAAACTTTTTATAAAAACGTACATGAAGCTACTTAATTAGAGCTAATTTGGTTAACAGATCGTAAATCTTAAGAATGGTTTATGTTACTAAAATGTATAATGTGCAGGTAAAATACAATATTATGCTATACATATTTTACTGTATAAATTCAAAGCACACTGTGATTTTAGTTTTTAAGTTCTTTAAGTAGAATTATTTGTATTTTACAGTTATGGTTTGTAAATATTCTAACTTAGAAAGCGCACAGTCAGACTGGATTAATGTGATCTTGAAATCCTCATGACGTCAAAACATGTAGATATCAATAAATATTTTTATGTTTATATGGTGTTATTTTTTAGCTCCAGAATTAATCATAACTTACAGCTATTCAAGAGTGGCTTCACAATGAGTGTCACACATCCCGTTTTCCATGGCCTAATTTTGGAAGAAACTTGCTTCTTATATCATTTGTCTCGGGCACCAAAATTATTTACACGCTTTTTATTAGCTTCACCTGTATGTTTGTAGGTTTGTATGTTTGTATGTTTGTTTGTAACCGACTTCTTTGGGCGCGATTTTGACCCACTTTAAACGGCCAGATTTCGTTCAAACTTTGTAGATTTATTGAGGACCGATGACAATACACTAATTTGATAAAATTATTCCATTTTAACCGACTTCCCAAAAAGGAGGAGGTTACACATACACATCGATTACTCCGAGGTTTATAGACCGATTTACGTGATTCTTTTTTTGTTCGACTTGGAATAGCTGCCAGTTGGTCCCATATTCATCAGGTCAGGATCTGATGATGGAAACCCTGAGAAATCGAGGGCAACCTTCAAAACTTGTAGGCATACATAGGGTAAAAACTTGACACTTAGGTGTACGCCTAAAAGCACTATTCAACTGTGAAGATTTGGAGCTGACCTGATGATGGAGACCAGAGAGGGTCGAGGGAACTCGACAACTGAATATGTAAACTACCTCGTGTTTGAGCTTAAATTATTTGTATTGACAAGACCTTTGCAACAGTGAAGGTTTGGAGCTGACCTGATGATGGAGACCAGAGAAAATGGAGGGAACTCGACAACTGAATATGTAAACTACCTCGTGTTTGGGCTTAAATTATTCGTATTGACAAGACCTATGCAACAGTGAAGGTTTGGAGCTGACCTGATGATGGAGACCAGAGATAGTCAAGGGAACTCGACAACTGAATATGTAAAATACCTCGTTTGGACTTATATTCTTTGTATTGATGAGAACTTCCCACTTGTATGGATAGTGACAACTATTCGTATCACTGAAAAGCTTTAAATAAATAATCCTTTTTACAAAAAAATTAAACCGAGTTCCCACAACCCTAAAAAGCAAAAAAAAAACTAATTTTAGGTGCATCTGCCTAGAAGTCGGTGGCAAAATTAACTTAGTAACATCCATTAGACACCGACTTCTAGGCTTTTCAATTTGCAAAATATGATCTTTGTTAATTTATATAATTTTCATCTATAGTCGATAAGGTAAGAAAATTAATTAAAATTTTCTAGAATTTTTCTCTACAGTCGATAAGGCAGGACTCGATGTTAATTTTTGTTTCCAATAATTATCTATAGCCGTTTTCTCTAATATTGACAATTTTTTGTATACTAAAGAGAATTTTAATTCTACAAAACAAATAATAGTTTGAAAACAAACTAAAAAGTAGAAAATAAATAATAGTTTAAAAAAACTAAAAAACACGCTTTTTATAGAAAAACGAACTAAAAAATAGGAAATAAATTTTAATGAATTTAAATTAAGAAAACAGTGTTAAAAATTTCAATGAATATAAATTAATAATAGTGTGAATACAAAAAAAAATATTTAAAAAAAAGCGTGGGGTGCATGGTGTCAATAGTTATAAATATTTTATTGACAGATATGAGTACAGTGATTTTCATTTCGATAATATCTTAAAAAGCACCCCCCGCTTTTTTTAAATATTTTTTTTTTGTATTCACACTATTATTAATTTATATTCATTGAAATTTTTAACACTGTTTTCTTAATTTAAATTCATTAAAATTTATTTCCTATTTTTTAGTTCGTTTTTCTATAAAAAGCGTGTTTTTTAGTTTTTTTAATTTTTAATTTTGGCGTCATTCTTATGCTATCAATGTACTTAAATGTGGCCCATAATCACAAACTAATCTGAGATAACAGGGTCTGTTTTCAGTCGTTAGTTGACACGCGCACTCGATAAACCTACTCTCGATAAAAATAATAATTTAAGAAAAGTGTGTTTCAAAGATGGGTGGAACGGTCAAAAAATATTTCAAAAAGGAATTCCAATTTCAAAAGTTTTCGCTGGACTTTGAAGATTTATCAGATTTTTATTTGAGTTGTTGGCAAAGGGGTCAGTCCATTTGGCCCTTGCTGGTGATCAGAACAATAATATTCATAGGTTTTGCTGGAAGTACGATAGCCGCCTTCGTGATCTTGGTTCAAGATGGAGTGAGCGCTGGTTACGGATTTATTTTCATGACTCGTTGGGGCTTATACGTAAACACCATCACTTCATTGTTAGCATGTTGTATCTCTCTTACGGAACTCTTTAGAGGACCAGGTAAGTCCCTGTTTTAATTTCCCCTTTTCCCTGTAAACGATAAATTACAAAGAATTCCAAAACATAAAATATTTTTAAGAATCCCGACTTCTCGAATTAACAAGATCATAAAATATCTTATTAGCTCTGATTAAATTCTTGCAATGTTATGAAATTGATAAACCATAAGCAGTAATCTATTACATAGCTTAGATAGTCTTACAAAACACTATACCTAGAGATAAAAATTCTATGTAAAACGTAAAATCCTACTTCGATGATTTCAGATACAACTCCGACAGTGCTGGTAAAAATGTACTGGTGCTGTTATAACATCTCAATTTCTATGGCATTCTTCATCACGATATTCTACTATTCCTTCCTCACAGAAGTTGGTAAGTAATTCAAAGTAAACAGAAATATACAATGAGATCTATGCACTCGTAAGTATGTATTGTACATGCCTATGTGCAAATCGCGTAAATTTTTGAGCAATCTAATTAAGTGTGGTCTGACTGTAAAAATATTGTTTGTGTAACTTCCATGGTAAATGTATCTACCGTTGTGGTTTAAACATGTATATTTTGAAGGTTATAACATGTTACTAATGCATGTGCATATGTTACTAATGCTAAAGTTGCGAATGCATCTGACCACCCTACGACACCTAACGAGAGTAAATGTAACTATTTTATGAATTTTATTTAGTGTGATCAATGTTTGTCAAAGATTTTCATTTTCAAACTTTGATATTTAGCGCAATTTTCATAATATAAATACACTTATCTCATAACTTGGTCCGCCATAAATGATGAATCCTGGCCATGCACATATAGGTACCTACTGCAGCCAGGAAACTGACACTTCAAGCAATCAATAGTTTTCCACCAATTCACGATACCTAACTGCAATTTCCGAACGAGATATTTTGTAACTTTCATATTTCCCGATTGCAATATTTATTACCTACAATTGTATCTAGTTTATACATGTCACCGTAAGATTACAAACATCGTTAGATTACAATCTATCTCGAGAGATTGTAAACTGTCGAATTATTGTGAACCGTAACATCTGATTGCAATTTAACGCATTATTTTTCGCTATATTATAATCTATCGATGAGAAATTGTCAAATTGTCAACTGTCCGAAAGCTCTCCCTGATTGGTCAGTCTTTTTGTAAGATCGACCAATCACGACGAGCCGTTCTGTTGCCATGGAGTTTCCGTAGAGTTAGGAATGAATTTGTGTTTGAAGACAAACTAGGTACCTAATTGTTTTGTTTTTTTTTATAAAAGTTTCTTATAATTTTCCAATTTCATTTAAATAAAACTACTTTTACGGATTTTATCGCGGTCGGTTTTAAACGTCGGGATTAAATAATATAATATAACCGCGATAAAATCCGTAAAAGTAGTTTTATTTAAATGTCTAATATTCGCGTAAGTGTCAGAAATCAATGTTACCAATTTCAATTTGTGTTTGAAAAATAAATATTTCGTTACAATTTGTTCTCTCCATATGTCAGGAATATTAATTACATACTCGTACTAAATAATAAATACTTGAAGAATTTTTGAAGAGCATTTATTTTATTTAACTGACACCTCTATTTCATTCCTAACTCTACGGGAACTCCATGGGAACAGAACAGATTATTGGTCGATCTTACAAAAAGACTGACCAATCAGGGAGAGCTTTCGGACAGTTGACAATTTGACAATTTCTCATCGATGGATTATAATATAGCGAAAAATAATGCGTTAAATTGCAATCAGATGTTACGGTTCACAATAATTCGACAGTTTACAATCTCTCGAGATAGATTGTAATCTAACGATGTTTGTAATCTTACGGTGACATACATATACCTATGCCGGTCACAGTATCGAATTCATGTAGCTACTACTTGATCTACCTGAATTTAATACGTGCGTTTTTCAATCACGGAGGAGGAGAACTGTTTCCGCCCGCGACTGGTGGTATTCTGTTAAAACTTGCTCATAGTTTTAGGTTAAACCACGCAACATCTTTTGGCAAATCCGCCGGTGCACGTCCCTCGCTGTTATAACCACTAGACCAAACAGTCAAACCTTACGACGACTAATTTTCCTTTTATTAACAACAGCAAAATTTCTCTTTCAGCTGCAGATGGCGGCTTGGAACTGAATCCGGTGGTGGATCTGTTTCTCCACGGCATCAACTCGGTGCTGATGTTCTGCATGCTGATCACGTCACGCCATCCTCACAGGCTGATGCACTTCTACATTCCTATCTTGTTTGCCCTAACCTATGTCATCTTCAGTGTCATATACTATTTTGCTGGTGGGATGAGTCCGTAAGTACATCTTAAAGCTGTATCATGAGTGACTAATTCTTAATCAGTTAATATAATTAAGACTATCAATATGGTCTAGTCAGAATTTAAAACTGATATCGCAAAAGCTCATCATAATGATTATGCTGAACTTACCTTTATCAGGATTAAATCTTCAAGTAGGTAACTATCATTCCTATGACCATATGCACTTGGATATCAAACCACTAAAGAACGTAACTAACAAAATTTCTTGTTCCTCACAGTCTTGGCACGCATTGGATATACCCGCAGCTGGACTGGGAGAAGCCCGGTGAGGCTATGATCCTGGTCGTGGTGGTGGCCTTCTTTCTCATTGTACTACATATGGTCGTCGCTGGCATGACCCTCTGCAGGGATGCCATCACTAAGCGGTGCAGAGATAATACAGTGCTTCTGATATCCAGCAGATAAAAGGATTCCCTGAAGTTATTTAAGATCTAGATGAAAATGAAGAACCCTCTTGTCCGCCAAGACTTATGATGATGGTAAGAAAATATGTGTCCGAAGTGTACACTTAACGTAGGAATATTTTGTTTTTATTTGTTAAAAATGTTACCTAAATAAATGACTGAACACAAAATACTCGCTACATGAGACTGTTTTATTGATAAACCAAATGCTTTGAAAAACTAGTTTGTCATCGACTAAGAGAACGCCTGTTTAAATATATTTTCTTAAAGATGATACGCAAATGTCCATCTTGCATATAAAAGTTTTCAGGCGCCCAGCTTTTGCGAGTAAAGATGTATTGGGACTGATTTGCGAAAGACTCCAGCGAAGAATATTTTTAGGTTAGCGGACCTCTAAAGAAGAAATGAATTTATGGAAGATCCGAAGAACTAAATAATATCAACAACATTAGGTACTTTAATATACCTGTAGGTACCTTTTTTCCAGTGACTAAAGTTTTTAATATAATCAAGGCATCATTGTTCTATTATTATCTGCTAAAATGTGTGGATCATCGAACGCACACAATCACCGTCTAATCAGAGATAACAGAGTCGGTTCGCAGTCAGGGCCCGACACGCTCGCTCGACACTCTCGATAATATTACTCTAAGTAAATAGTGCTTGCAAAAATGGGGGGAAGCGTGAAAAAGTATTTCAAAAGGGAGTGCCAACTTCGAATGTGTTCGTTGGACTACGAAGATCCGTCAGATTTCTGTATAAGTTGTTGGCAAAGGAACCGGTCCGTATGGCCTTTACTATTGATCAGGGCTTTAATAATGATAGGCTGTGTGGGTACTGTGATTTCCTCGTTAGTGATCATGGGATCCGACATGGGCGCAGGCCACTGGTTCATTTTCATGACACATTGGGGTTTAATTGTAAATACTGTGGCATCTATACTGGCGTTCAGTGTCTCCCTTGCAGAGCTCATCAGAGGAGAAGGTAAGTCTAAAGTCTTTAATGATTCCAAGCCGTTTTCTAGATTCGTAGACATGCAAGGCCATTTCGAGGTCTTAACTATAAAATATGTAAATAAAAGAAGTCTGTGCCTAGAACAGGAAAAAAATCGGAGGAAATCATAAAGCAAAGTGCAAACGAATAAATTCCCTCAATTTATGTCTGCAATGACCATTTGAACCATTTTGTGGATGTCGTACCTGCTACTCCTACTACTCTACAGGTTTAAGATCAGGTCTAGAGTACTCAAAACTTAAATCAGTTTTTGGTCAAACTCTACCAAACTTTCATTAACTATAGTTACATTGTACAAATGATTCAAATACTAACTTCTTTCACCCGTTTTCCGAGGGAGCCATGTCCCATGCGGGGCTAAAAAGGCTATATGATATTCTCATATACATACATATATGTATATAAGCTAATTGCCAAGTTTCACCAAAATACATTCGGTAGCTTTTGCGTGAAAACAAACATCCATACATCCATGCATCTTAATAAAGTTTCGCATTTATATGTTAGTAGAGGTTAGAATTTACTATGGCAAACGGAATCTTTGACAAAAAATATACCTCTAGAAAAAAATAATCATCCAGTTGTATTCGTCACTGTTAAAGCGAATTTGGAAGAATCATGTTTCGAAGATATTATTGCTGGTATTTCCTAGTGACTCATTATATATTTCTCAAAATCTATTAATTACCTGTACCTAGGTATCTTCGTCACCAATACAAAATTAACTGAGCAACAGTTCACGTATTTATATAATTACTACCGAATTATTTTTGATGATTCATACAAGTTGATAATTTTTGGCATATTTCTAAACATTACTAAAGATTACGCGGATTATTACATGAGCCGATAATGTACAATTAATCAAAGTTCATTATGACTAATGACTATTGATCAAGCGCCGAATGCAATAACCGCCGGTGTCATATGGTATGTCATACAGGTATTGTTCAGCTTATTGTCTGGTCTGAATGCCTCGTAGGTATCAGGATGACAGAAATATTTTTCAAAGACGAGCTAATGCTAATATTGCATTGGCCGTCGTACTTATAAGGATTTATTTCCGTAAAAATATTTACTTTGTGATATCAAACCACTTATGTGCATGTTCTTGAGCTAAGTTTAAGTTATGCCAAACGTCCTCTGTAAAGAGTTTTAAAAAGTCTCATTCATTTATGAATTTGACTGTTTATACTAGATCGGTTTAAATTACACACGAATCCCTATAACTTAATTCACAGCTAATTATATCTATCACGGAAGACTAGGAACTATGAAAATACGTTGATAAGTCTGATTATATACGTGTTGTTATCGCACAATCCAAAAATTGTATCATAGGCGATTAACAACACAAATACCTTTATCTTAGATGTCCTATTTTTGAATATAATAATATATTAATAAGTTCTAATGGTGTACCAAAAGCATGAAACAGTTATAAATTCTTCCTAGCCTTTCTACTACTGATACTCAACCCATATTGCCATTTCTAAGCTTTGATGTTCTTCTTCTTCCTTTCCTCTTCCCAATTTTATTTGGAGTCGGCGCAACAAGTTTTTCCCCCATTTCTCTCTCTCTCAGTCTTTAAACAACATTCGTTCCCTTATTCATCATGACATCTTTTCCATCTTTTTTTGGTCTTCCTCTTCCTCTATATCCATCATCTTTTCTGTTTTTGGTAATTGCTACTTTTAACCTCTATGGTGAAATCATTCCCCACTTTATTCATTCTCAAGCTCTGATATATGAAATTCAATTTCTCATACTTAGCAATAATTTCAGATTCGACGCCACCGACGCTCGTGAAGTGTTACTGGCTGTGCTATAACACCGCCATCACTATAGCGTTCTTCATCACGATATTCTACTGGTCCTTGCTCACCGATGTTGGTAAGTCAATTCCAATATTCACAATTACAACGACGAGGTTTTTCTATAGCAGACACATAGAAAGTTTCATTACAATTTGATAAATTTATAATCCTTTGGTTACGTATCTTCATATTATTATCTAATTAATGTATGTGCCACAACAATTTGAACCCTTGCACATTTTTTCGTACTTATCTAGCTGAGAAGCTTTTTGTGTCCCAAATTGGGAAAATTTGAACTAAACCCAATTGCTTATGCAAGACGCATCAAATGGCTAACTTCGTAAATTCAACCCGCCTTACAACACTGCTGCCGTGAATTTGTTTTTTACTGAATTGTTCTTGTCTGCCATTCTAGTGGAAGGTGACTACGCCCTGAATAAAGTGCTGGACGTGTTCATCCACGGCATCAACTCGGTGCTGATGTTCTTCCTCCTGGCGACAGCACGCCATCCTCACAGACTGATGCACTTCTACATCCCGGTGCTGTTCGGCATCATCTACATGATCTTCAGTATTATCTACTACTTCGCCGGAGGACTGAGTCCGTAAGTATATTTGAGATGTATATTAATGGGCTCTGACTACAGATGTAGCTATAAAATAATTTTTTGAATTCATTTTATCAGGTCCTGTATAATTCATTTTTCATAGGTGTTTTACTCTATTAGACCAAGATTTTAATCAACGCTTAGCGCAACCCTTTCGCCATAGCAGACTATACCTAACTCACATTCTGACCTTTCAATTTAAAACTAAAATTGTATTTGTTCTGTCCAGATTCGGCACAAATTGGATCTACCCGATGCTGGACTGGTCGAAACCCGGTGAGACTGTCTTAATGATCGTGGGAACAGCTATTCTGATCATTGTGATACACCTGATCGTCACCGCCATGACTGTGGGCCGGGATGCCCTCACCAAGAAGTATAGAGACACCACAGTCATACCCATATCCAACGGACAAAGTAATGGGATGTCTAGCAATTACTTAAGATAGATAATAAGCTGTTTGAAGCCAAGCCTGGACCTTCCAAAAAGGCAAACCAGGTATTGAAAACAATCCTGCACCTGAAATAATATGAGATTAATATATGAATGTAGCGTTTTTGGACGACTTCGTTTCAAAAATAAATAAATTGACATGACATAATACACTCATCACTAACTTGAGTTAGTAATGTTGTTGGTTTATGCTACTATAGCTTTAAGAAGGCATTTGTATTATACTGCCGCCGAAATAAATTATTGAATGGCTTTGCTTATTATTTTTTCCCCGACTATTCCTAAAAATGAAACCTTTACTAAAAAAAAAGTCAGTTATGAAACAACTGAAAATATCCCCTTTCCTTCAGAACGAACAAAAAGCCCACCTGCTCTTATTGGGTGTCCTGGACAAGCAAGTATTTCTGTAAAATAAAATCAGTCACCTAAATTCGATTGTTTTAAGTTAGTTGGTTTTTCATGGGGTTTTTTACACCAGGAAGGAAAAATCAAACTGTATAAATTATTTCTTATCTGGAGGAAAGTCTTAGAGGTCAAATGCCCTTCTATTCAATTTCAATTTTCAATTCAATGTTAGTCATACGTTTGCAAATGAATGTTCAGTTCACACCCAAATTATACACGCTTAAATCAGTGATCGTACGTACTAAGATAACGTATATTTTGGCACCGCATTTAGATAATGTTAGTGAGTCATCGATAACCAACTTCACGGTATCGATTATCAGTTCCGTCTTATCGATAGGTTTGGCAGCGCTGTGAAACTGTTACTACAACAACACCAAAATGAGTGGCATAAAGACTTATTTTAGACAAGAGGTGAAGACTAGTATGCTCACTTTGGAGCATCATAAGCCGACTGACTTCTATCTGAGTTGTTGGCAGACGACGCGGTCGGCCGTGCCGCTTCTAATTTGGCGGGCACTGCTGTTCCTTACTTCGATAGGAATAGTGCTATCGTCAATAATAATATACATTTTGAATGGTAAAGTGGCGTACTGGTTCATTTACCTGACGCATTGGGGCTTGACGAGCATCCTCCTTGTGACTGGATTCGCTACTTTGGTGTCAGCGCGCTGTTACCTCTACGGACCAATAAGTAAGTAAGTTTTATGTCTCACTATCCTAATACTCCTATTGCTCTTTAATGTTACATTAATTTTGTTTCGTAGCCCGTAAGAATGTTACATAATAAGGATCATAGGCACCTGTGTGTTAAAATTTATCAATATATAGTATGTGTGTAAAATTATCTCCAAGTTTTCTGTTATCAGACTAGAATTTGTGCCTAATCATACCGTGGTGCAGGTGGGCAATGGCCTACTTGGTATGCCTTACTTTAGTATCAAAGTAACCATATTATAACAATCACTTGTTCAAGGATCTATTTGTATCCGAAGTTCAATTTAACTCCGATGTCATTGATCCCGGTAGCAGCGCACCTGTCTCGAAAGTAGTTTTTTTGCAATTACTGGTCGTTGGAAAACCACACTTCAAGGAAGAAAAATTAAACAAATAAAAGATTTATCCTATAGTCGAAAATGCATCTACATAGCTTGGTACACCAGCTATGAGATTGTCTGTTTCTTGTTAAAACGCCTACCTGAATGGATAAATTGGCTGGCATCAATGGTATAATTTGCTTATAAAATGCTTCAGGCACCGAGTTCCAGCTACCATGGTACGTGAAGATCTACTGGGCGCTGTTCAACATCGCAGTGCCCATTGCCTTCATGATTACCATATTCTACTGGACCGTACTTTACGAAGGTGAGATCATTTGAATCAAAATCATTCCTTAAGTTTAGCTAGGTGCATTAACGGTCAAGTATTTCTTTAAGCAAAACACATTGCTGTACCTTGCCAGGATTTTTTTAATTGTATTTTTTAAATCTCTGAGTCAACATTTTTCCAATGTCCAAAGTTTTGACTAAACAAAGTACTACGCTAAATATAAGTAAATTTTCTTGCTGTCAATAGTCATACTACTTATACCAATTTATTCTGCTCTTCCTTTCATTCGTCGTATTAAAGGCTATGGATTAAAAGCTTCCTTTACTTACTTTCAATAATATGATTTCTGCAGTACATACAATGAGTCTAACATCCCATATTCATTACTTCCAGCTGGCATCGAGGAAGAGCTGAACCATGGCTTAGACGTAGCTGTGCACGGGCTGAACTCGTTGGTGGTGCTGTGCCTGCTCATCAGCAGCGCGCACCCTGGCCGTCTGCTGCACATCTACCTTCCTCTGGTCTTTGGCACCGTCTATATGCTGTTCAGCGTCATCTACCACTTCGCTGGCGGCACGGACCAGTAAGTGTAGTCTTTTAATAATCCCAGCCGTAGCCTTCTCGTACCTTTCTGCATTAGGATATTTGTTAAGTTTAATAATATTACAAAAACAATGTGTTTTAAATATAACATTTGGTATTTAAGAAATAAAGGTACCCTAGGCTAACCTAACGATGTGTTCTCGGAATTGATTGCCAGTGTGGAATTTTGTCTCACAAGTTATTTCTTCCGAGAACATGCAAGATATGATGTTATCTTACAAAAGCCGATTTAATTTACCAAGATGTATTTCGTGCTTAACACATCGTCTAAAAAGCCAGTTAGTCTAACGCTCAACCTTAGTCGGATAGACAACTATATTATTAATTTCTTTAAAGTAGTTTTTATGTAACATTCTCTCGGTTTTACTAAATACGTCATACTACTTCAAAAACTGGTCCCAAATGAACTTTCCTGCGATGTTAATGGAAACTATATTTTAAAGATTCATACAGTTTGGATCATTCAAAGTGTACGAGTATGCAGTGCATCTATAGTCTTATTTGACCATCGTTAGGAAGAAACACATTACCAACATATAAAGGCTTCCTTTATCTTGCACTATTTTTTTTCCATTTATCGTTTTTTTTAATTTCAATAAAATCTGTTTTTCAAAATAATTATAATGGATGTTATGTAATCGATATCAGATGCGAATGAAATTGTGAAGTGATGCAATTGCGAACCCCTTAGAAAAAAAATATAAATGCACATAAAGTAGAAAGAATAGCAGATTAACTGCATACAAGCTCGACAAGAATTCCAATTATACGGAATTTTATTATTAAAATAAAACTATGTTTGTTAAGGTTTCTCACAGATCACCTCATTCGATGAACATGGAATCAAAACAGTTAACATCCATTCATGACTATGTTTTGTTACCTAACCCTGATTCTTTTACTGCAATGGTTTACAATATGCAAGAGCTCTTTGAAACATAACTTTCATGTCACATAATATTCCTTTTGTGTTTCAAGATTACATCTTTTATGCAGCGCTTAGAATACCTAATCCAAAGCCAATGCAAATCCGGCATATTTTGTAACTATTAAATATTTAATGACTAATGTCAATAACTAACAATTGGTCGTTGTTTTTGATGATGCAATAAACTAATTTGATTGTTGGAATATTTCTAAGTCCCCAACTCTTGTTTTAATCAATTAGACACCTATTGTCCCGCCTCGTAAAGAATGATAAAACACGACTTATTATCACCAAGTCTACCTTAGAAAATTAAGCAATTACTTTATTAACAATCCTCCATTCGTTCATGTAGAACCTTTTTCGTATTTCTGTGTATAAATACAATATGTATCAATAACCTTCGCTGCGATTAGGAGTTTTTACCGAACATGCAAGGAAACACGTGTAACATTTGTTTGTACCTGCCTGAATTAGTGGGTATTGATGCCAAGGGCGGTTATTTACATCCCAGACCATTCATAAGTATTTTGTATTTTTATAACAAGCATACAAAGTATCACATACGATGTTAATATGTGGCATCAATAAGCTTTTGGTCATATGCATCACGAATACATGAACCTTAATATTTCATAAAAATATCAATCTTCGAGATATGTTTTACGCGACATACCTACTTTTAGAATGCTTAGCGTAGAGAAAGCAAATAAAATTATATGGAACTCTTGGAGTACCTCAAGGAGCTAATGTAGGGCCTTTCTATTTATTTACTCTTCCTGAAACTTAAATTCGCTTTGTTCCAGGAAAGGTAACGCCTACATCTACCCTGTGGTGAACTGGTCTGCGCCGGGCACGACAATCCTGGTTGTTTTAGTCACCGGTCTACTATTGGTTGCGCTGCACATGCTGACCCTGGGCTTAACGGTGGCTCGTGACTTGGTGGCTAAGCGCTGCGTGCATCATGCTGTCACTGTGCATGTTGATGAAGGCATGCCGCTACGACAACCAGGGAGAATAAACGCATAAAGGAAGAAATCAAGCCTGTACTGATAGAGTATAGAGACGACCAATATAGCGATAATCGCGAGAGTCGTTTCAAAAATATCCGTCTCCATTTCTGATTGATATTGTTATAATTTATCAGGAATTCCATTAACGTCATTTATGTTTTTCTAAATGGAATTCTGTATTTCCCCAGTGGCTAAGAAGCCTATGTTTAATGTATCGGATGGGAGTTATAATAAAATGCAGCAATATTTATGTTAAGATATTCACGCAATGTGTTAGCGTGACATGATCATTAAAGAAGTTATGTATTTATTTAATTTATTTGTTCTAGTTTATTGTGTAGTGAAAGAATTAGACATCAAGTGAGTGTTGATGTGTTTAGATTGTTCTTTTTTGTACGATTAATATCTTATAGGACTTCTGTGAAGTAATTTTATGTGTGTGTGTTAAGTTTTATGAATCTTGCAACGATGACCTTTCAGTATAAAAAACGAGAGAGGACCTTTGAACCATAGAACTAGTTTTTCCACGTGCGGATAGACACGCAACTATACATTATGTAATTATTGTTGCAATCACTGAGGGACGAATATGTGTTCGTCGATATAACATTTCTATTGATTCGATGTACCTACGAGTGTAATAACATAAACTGCACTTAACTCTGTTATTATATATTGTAAGCGAATACATAAAAATAAACACACATAATAAAAACTTACGTTTTTTATTTCATCCTACTATCCCGATGAGGTCTTAATACCTAAGTAGGTTCATATTATGTTTGGTCTAGAGCCGTCCTTCAATTCATTTCAATTAGAGTTTTCTAATTAATGAATAAATAACCCACTTGTAGTTTGCATTAAGTAAGTATTTGCTCACTGCATGAACTGAAGGCCAATTCTCTTTTCAAGCAAACTTAAGTAGGTACTAATTCTAGTTTCTTAGGCAAAATACCTGCACATGTAGTACCTAGATTTATTAAGGCAAATGTCTCAAAAGAAATACGATTTTCTGATCCTTAGTAAGTGCTTCAAAATCTAGGCTGTCTTAACCAACACTGACCTAATAAAACTTTAATACGCGTGTTCAATATTCGACCTATTGATTACCAGACACCTGTGTACCAAGTATGTGGCCCAAGCAAGTAAGTAGGTACCTACATAACTTTTTTGTGCCATTGTTTCAAAGAGTTTTATGGTGAGGAGACCGTCAATGTCATTCAACATGTCTTATTGACGGTTCTGAAGCTCCGCAAAAAACTCGGGAAGTTATAATTGAAATCTTATTAATAATTCTAAACAATGACTAACGAATTTGATGCTCTTATATCGTAAGTATAAACATATTTAAAAACAGATGACCTACAGACCAAAAACTCCTTTAAGGAAAACCCAAAACAATTTACCTACAGAATAAAAATACCAGAAGTCTCCAGTTTTCGATAAGTATCCTATCATCAAAACCAGTTCCCCTACATACGTTTTATTTGCTTAAGAACTCAAGATACTGCATAAACTTTAACTTAACGATACAACCTACGTTTCGATAGTTACATTTTACTTAGCTGTTATTATCATTATATAAATGAAACATATCATAGAGTCACTTCTGAGCATATCTATTCAGTTTGGAAACTCTCTTGCCAGCGGCTGCTTACTTGAACCTATGTTTAGTATTCAAGCAAATCGTCATGACTGTGTTTTGTACACTGCATAAATATTGGCCATGACGATATCAGTATAACTACATAACACAACGGCTTGTATAAAAAATCCGTATGGTTTTTCTGTCTTCTACCATCGCACGTTCGCGTTTTGATATTTTCAACTAAGTTGTTTGTAGTTCATCAATCAGCCACAGTTCATTCATCAATTATCATTATATAGACAAAATGATTATTTCTTCCAAATTTCAAGCCTCTGCGTCCAAGATGCAGGTTGTGCGTCGATGCGTCACGGCTGCCATCTCAAATTTCGTCAAACCCGAACAAAGATTCAAAAAACCCGGACATTCGGCGTAAAAGCGCTTTTTTCCCGGACGAGTCCTAGTAAAATATTTAAAAAAAGACCTAATTTTCACATGCTCCGGGTTTTCCACGGACACTTCTTCAAACCCCGCCCGGACGGACAAATCCGGGAAAACCCGGACGGATGGCAGCCGTAGTCACGAGAAGGGATCTTATATACATTTAGATATAGATTGTCTGAAGTTGCGATAAGCTTAAAGTCCAAGTTATTACTTAGAATAACACCTGACATTTCCGTGAATGGAAAATCAGCAGAATTACACAGTTGCAGTCATTTATGATTCATTGATTGACCGTAGTCCGTACGTTTCGAAAGCTCCGAGAGACTATTGCGTCCAGCTAGACGATGACTCTAGAATCTCTCAAGTTAATTACATAAGTACCTCTTAATACCAACTTAGCTTATAATCTCACATAATTAAAACTTTATTTATAGATAAAGTTCATAAAAAAACGATGCACCCAATAAAAAAGGTGAACAGGTTTACAGGTGTCATCTATTTTCATCTTACTGGACACTTGTGTGTTTTGGGAATTTTAAGGAGTACCAATTACTCCTTAAAATTCCCAAAACACACAAGCCGTTGTTAGATTTTTTAATAACATTTCATTTCAAATGTAACGGTACGTTAATCATTGCATTACTAAACGAAATCATAAATTAACGAAAGTAGTTTAATTTTTTTGAGACGGAATTATGAATACACATACAAAAGTTTGATCGTACGACGTCGTTGACACAACACAACCCAGATTGAGTTTAGAAAACCAGTAATTACATAAGTGAGGTTATAGTTTACGCAAGTATACAAGCGACGTAGCTCGCGCTCCGCTGTCTTAGCCGCCGCACCAGTCTACATCTGCGACTGCGACCCTGCGCGCCTGCGCTGCGCTCGCGCACCCGCTACGCAAACCGCGCCAAACTTCTCTACTTATTTCAAACTATAAAACTTCAAATAAAAAAATCCAACATGAAGTAAAAAGAAAAAAAATACGTTCAGTGTAATAGGTATATTTCTCTCTCAGGCCATTTAAGATTATCTATCATATTTACTCATTGTTTATTTGCTCTAATAAAAAGCTAAGTGCAAAAGAGCATAGGATTACATTATTTCCAAGATAGCGGCGCATCGATAACGGCCCTGCTCACTCTCTTGAGACGGCACCGCATGGTTTTCAGTTGTGATACGGGTAACAAAATAGGTATTATCAGAAGTGATTGAACTTATCTTGCAGTCTCCTACGTAGCTGCTGCGAAAACGGTTAAACGCCGGGAGATGTGTAAAACTGCTCTATCATAAAAAGTGACTGTGTGCCAATTTAAGTGATCAAAAATGGTGAAATTTTATAGGAAGAGTGTGTCCCTTTCCGCCCTATGGGTGTCGACGAACGAAAGGGTAAGCGACTTCTACGCGTCGTCATGGCAACGGGGAGATTCTCCTATTCCGATGCTGGTTATCAGGCTGCTGCTGATGGGGGTGGCGCTGGCGATCCTCATCTGGTCGCTGGTTGAAGCTCCGAACCCCTACTGGCTGATCTACCTTACAAACTGGGGCCTCATGCTAGATGTTGGCATGTTTTTGTGTGCACTCGTAGTGTCTATCTCCGTCCTTTGCAACAGGCCAAACGGTGAGTTTCTTTTCCACAATACATAATTTGTGTCTTTATTAGAACTTTACAGGGAAGTTAAGGATGTGGTCTTGAAAATGAGACAGTTTTTTTACCAACTAAGATTGTTATTGCGTATAGGATGTTTTCTGTTTATACAAATCATATCCTCTCTCGGCTCTTGTTCCTATCGAGAATCGAATTTGAGACCAAGCTACTACCTGTGAAAATCGATGCGTTCGCGCCGGTTCTTTCATTTTTTTTTGTATAATAGGCACTCGTACCTACTTAAGTACTATCTTTATGAAACCAATTAAACAATGAGGTTTACAATCACCATTATAGACAGACAAATTGGTTCTTTAAGGAAGGGCTTTTTTGTAATCTAAGTATTAAGATAAAGAACAATTTAACTTTGTTTAACACATAAGGAGCAAACAAATCGTTAATGTAGGTTTGATTACTTAATTTTTAATTCACAAAACCCTATGATATGAGTTCATCTGTGTAGGTACAAGAAAACCAGCAAACTTCGATGGCTCATTCATAAAATGCCTTAACATATGGGAAGCCCCAAGCTCCTTAGCAAGTAAAACCACTCAATGACTTTGACCTAGTCTGATAGGCTTGATAAATTTGCCTTACTACGAGTTTTGACAAACCTACTCACATTAACTTGAGGAAAGTTCACTAGGTATTTCAATTATAATCAGCAACATATTTAAGTAATAATATTGCTATTTCTGACTATTTAACTAGTTCACTTCTAGGAATCAAAACTTCTTAAAATGGTCAATTCTTGGAGTTCGATACTACCCGAGTTAATAATAGCCCTTTTAGTATTTTACGCTTGAGTTCCACTTCGTTCCGAGTAGATATAAAAACAATACTAGGAATATAGTTTTCAAAACCCAAGACTGAATACTTAGGTTCAGTAGTAATTATTTACCAGTAACCAGTATGTATTTATTTAACCTACATGGTCAACTTCAAATGGGAAAAGGGCAACTTCATGATGGTCAACTTCACAACGACACAGCAATGAGGAAGGTGGTAGGCACATTATGGATCTGCGGAATTCTTAGAAAGGATTACCTAGCTCAGGAACACCCTTGAAGATGAAGATATATGATTTTCTAGAGGACATACGCCAGATTTAAGTACCTACCTATAATTAAACTGGGTAGGTACTTGGCCCAACTCATTTAATTTTTAAGAAATCTTGATTCAATACCTTCATGGACTTACAACTTTACTTCCCGCTGCCCTTGAACTGAAAACCTGTTTTGCAAATAAATGACTTCTTTACCTTTACCACATGAAAGAAGTTGATGCAAGTATGTTATGTCTACAACCAGTTGCAAATGCAGATATAGGATAGATAACATCCGCATACTATTTAACCATTAGCAACTTGATAAGTCTGCAAAACAAAGCAATTGTTCGTGTTACACGCAAACCGTTCATTGTTTTCAAACTTCTAAATCAACATTCAATAAAGTTAATTTATAATAACGGTAATCTATTGTCACAGCAGTGATGATATTGTAAATATTGACACAAACGAATACATAAAATGCAAAGAGATTTAAAGATAATTTTGATAGAGATTTAAATATATTTTTGATAAAATGTGATAAAACAGTTCATATATCCAGTGACTCATGCTGTTCCTATTGTTTTTCGGCTAGAACTAGTAACCAACAAACCGGTAGGACCTGGCTGTCAACGTACTCGAAAATTAGATTAACTAGAGTTTGTTGGCGTCGTTGTAAGCGTCTGTTTATTTGTGTCACATTAACCTTTTACCAACGTCACTCTTCTCGCGTCATACGGCAGTTAAGAGATAAACAATACACAAGATCAATTAAAGATAATAACATAAACATAATACGTTTAACGTTTTACGCTTATAAGATAAAAACAACTCTTAATTAGAGGCACTTCTTATTTTTAACCGACTTTCCAAAAAAGAGCTCTCAACTCTGATGTTTGTATTTTTACGTGCCTATATACCTATTCATCGTTTTCCTATTGGGAAATGATTCCTGTTATATACATAGACTGATATTTTTATATCAATTTTATCAGTAAACAATAATAGAATTTCTTATCACGAGTCGTCTTACACGGTATTCTAACTCCATAAAGAATCTAGAGCGATTAAGAAGTTATGGTGACATTAAAAGCGCTTAAGTATCATGGATTACATTTATTGTCAGGAATCTACTTATTTATTTCAATTCACATACCTAAATACTCGTGGTTGATAATTTCTAAAGACTTCAACAAAAAAGTTTCTCGATTCAAATGTGGCTATTTTCTATAAGTGACAATAATCTTACCATAATAAAACCAGTTGGTTATCTACTAAGCCAACAGACACACTTCATCTATGTCGTAATTTCCACGATGTCGTCGTCGGTGGGACGACCCCATACCTTCGCAACGTAGCGTTGTGACGCAACGATCAACTTCCATTAACATTCGCAAGCGATGTTATGCACCTCCGAGTTACCATGTCATACCTTGACCTTGTTGCTGAGGAATGTTCTAGAAACTCTTGCCAGGTGCTTTACAACCTGGTATTATAAATTGAAATGAAAATAAATTTCAGCCTTCCTAAGGAAACCAACCTTTTCCTTTGCCTTTTAAATTAGATTTTTTTACAACTAATGTAAGGCATGGAAATGCTAGAGAATATTATGAAAAATTATGCTTATATATACTGCCTGTTATGAAAAATTCAATGCCAATCCTGTCTGCCATAGAAATAAATTTCTGAAAGCCTTAAATCCCCCTCATATCCTAAACCTTAAGATAAATGTTGACATAAGTATACTAGGTACCTAAGTATACCTACAATGTATAATGTAATGTAATGTAGGTACAATGCATAAAACGCAATTCCTGTAAAATAAAATAAATAAGTACATAATTAGTGGCAATTAACATTTATAACGTTTGCAAACATTCTGAGTAACAATAGATAATCAAATTAATCACCGCAAAGTCAATATGCATAGCTTATTTTAAATTTGTTTACGCTGGCAAACATAAATTCATTCATGTTATTTCAAAATTATGGTAGACCAAACTACAGTTTCAGGTGTTGTAAGCCTATCATCATACATTTGGATTTTAACAATTATTTTATATACCTAGTTTACTTATCTAATTATTTTTTCCTTAAGGGCCTTGCTTCCAGGAATCTCAATCAGTGTTGTCCATAATTTCCATAACCCACAACGCACAAAATCCTAAGCATGATTCAAATTTTAAGTTTTAAACCGTCGTTTGTAGATAAACATTGTATTTACTTTTACTGCATCAAAAGTTGCATTTGTTTTCCCATCACATTCATCATCTCAAGTGTGAAACTTGTTTGATGTTCAATTTCAAGCTAATTTGGTTTTTAATACATTTCCAGAGGAAAAGGAGCTGCCGTGGTACGCGAGTTTATACTGGGTGGTGTTCAACATAGCCGTGACACTGTCCATCATGATCACCACGCTATATTGGGTGCTGTTATATAATCCAGGTATGTCACCTACATACGTTTTTTCATTACATGTATGTTATTGATCGATGCCGCTCAGCACAAGAAGATACGCGCATGTGATCCGTATGTACGTTCTCCTCCCTCATGTCGGCCACACGTTTCTTTAGATACAAGATACAAGATACTTTATTTGTAAAAAACATGGGTGTACATACAGTTATGCAGGTTGTTAGATAAGAAAATAAACGTTACCATTCATGTTTGGCCTCTTAGGCGTACAAATATAAAAAAAAAAAATTTGAATTAAAATTTAAAATATGGAACATTCTTAAATTTTTACTTAAAATTAGGTTAAAAATATAATAAAAAAGCTACTAGCAAAATTTAAAATAAGGAACATTCTTGAAATTTTACTTAAAATTAGGTTAAAAATATAATAACTAAGCTACTAGCAAAACAGTCCTAAGTTTCAAGCAATTATTTTATCATTTAAGAATTCTGAGATATTGTAGTATGCTTTCTTTTCTAGAAATTTCTGCAGTCGTTTTTTAAATATTTTAGAATTTTCTTCCTTCCAGCTTTTTGGCAGTTTATTGTATACAATGGGTGCCATACAGAATACACTTTTGCTCATTAATGCCGTGCTCGAACTTTGTGAGCTGAGGACAGTATTATCACGTCTACTACGGTTAGATAATTCTTTGAAGCTTAAAAATAAATGTTTATTCTGTTTTACAAACATAGCAACTTCTAATATGTATAATGATGGCATCGTTAATATCTTATACTTTACAAAATAAGGTTTACATGAATCTGTTGGCTTAAGTCTAAACATGGATCGAACACATATTTTTTGAGCTTTGAATGGTGCTTCCCAGTCAGTCGAATTGCCCCAGAAGATTACACCATATCTCAACTGCGATGAAACTAAGCCGTGGTATGCTAGAAGAAGTGATTTAATATTGATTAAAGGTGCTAATTTATACAATGCATATGCTGAGCTACAAATTTTTTTGCTAAGTATTTCTACCTGGTCTTTCCAGTTTAATTTAGCGTCAATTGTGATACCAAGAAATTTTGTAGTGGTGACTTCTTCTATAGTTTTGTTGTTATAAACTACTTCAGGGTTATTATCACTGCGTGTACGTTGTTTAAAGTGCATTGCATTTGTTTTATTAAGGTTAATTTTCAAATTGTTATTGTTTAGCCACTTAATTATTGTTGAAAGAGAATTATTAATATCGTTATAGTATGTTCCTTTATTGTTGCATTGAATTGTTATTGTGCTATCGTCGGCAAAAAGTGTAACGGGCTGATCAATGGATTTGGGCAGGTCATTAATATATATTATAAATAGTAGTGGCCCTAACACGCTACCCTGAGTAACCCCGTATTTCACTATGCGAGGCTCTGATTGAGAAGCTTCCTCAAACTTATTTTTAAGGTTAATGGAGCTTATTTCGGTAATTTGCTTCCTTTCAGACAAATATGATTTAATTAGTTGTAGAACATTGCCTCTAATTCCGTATGAGTACAATTTGTCTAACAGAATATCATGTCTTACATGGTCAAATGCCTGGGTCATATCACAGAATATTGTGCAGACAGGATTAGACCTATCGACATTGGTCATGACTTTATACAGGAAATCATATATAGCCATATTTATGGTGTGTTTTTCTCTAAACCCCTTTTGCTCATTGACGAGTATATTATTTTTTTCTATATACTTGCTTATTTCCTTGTATATATACTTTTCATAAATTTTTGAAATAATACTAACTATAGTTCGGCCGCTCAGAGAATGCGTTTCTGACACATCGCGATTGAACTGACGACGTAACTTTGTAATGGCGTTGCAGTACGATAAAAATATTTTTGCTGGTTGTTTATCGTTTTAACAATTGTTGAGCATTAAAACAACATTATTATATCAATAATAATCAATGAATGTTGTAATTTTGTGCCAAATTGAGTGTCAAATAACTTGGTAAACAATATTTTTCTAAATCTATACTGCGCTATTACAAGGTTATGTCAGCGCTTTATATTTGTAGTGCTGTGCTAAAAATAACAGGCAATAAGTATCGTTATCTGTTCTGGTTGATGGTTCTTATACAGTTATACTTATAATATAAAATAATACGTTTTGTTTTTCTTTTTAAGAATTTGAAAATAATGGACTATAGGATAACTTTTATGAAATATAAAAATAAAACTATGATCAAACTGAACGCGCGAAAGAAAGTAGCATTTTTATATTTAGGTTGAAAATGGTAACCCCAAATGGCATCATGGGCCGTCATTTTGTGACGCTAAATAGTCATTTGTTGTCGTTTCGTGCGCTAAGACTAAGAGCCCTGCCTCACTAGGACGCCAATGGCGACGTCGCCGGCTCCGTATCCAAGCAGTTAGTATTGAAATGTATGGAACCTAACTCACTTGGCGACGGTATGGCAACGTCGATAAATTAGAAGCGTGGCCACGAGCTACAGTTCCCTACGTGGCTACTGGCTACTCTGGCAGCTTGGCGACGTTGCCGCGGTAGCCACTATAATGTACGCGGTAAAGTGCACCTCCCTCACACAGTCGCCAGTGTGGTCGCCAGTCAGCATGCGATTTATTCAGCGTCGACGTAAACAATTGTCTATCGAGACGCCATGGCCACTCGACTTGGCGACCTTTGGTTGCCATAGGTAGCCAGACTTGCGCGGCTGGCGACGTTGCCATGGCGTCCTAGTGAGGTAGAGCTCTAAAAACCTGATTTTTTAAGATTTTGACCGAGTTATCAGGATTGATTCTGTTATTGATAATACCTAATATACACGTAATATACACGTAGGCGAAGATGATGATGAAGACACCACCTCCTCAAGTGAATCGGAGTCTGATTAACATTCTGTACGCACATTCAATTCAATGTACTTACTTTATTGCATAGAAATACAGATTGTAACTTTGTAACAAATAATAAATAAAACGATTTTATTATATGAATATTACCTTTTTTTGGTTTCCACTTAAATAACTAAAATATAAATTTTAAATGATTCCGCCAATTTAAAACGAAAATAATCTTAAAATAATGCGGCGGTTTATTTTGGGGGAACGGTAACGAACTCAGTGTTATGTTGTGCCCATCACTAGTCGTGACTAACTGATAGGTGTCAGGAACGCATTCTCTGAACGGCCGAACTATAGTGATATTGGTCTATAACATTCTACGGCTTCCTTGTCGTCCTTTTTAAAGAGCGGTTTTACAATCTATATTTTAAGTGCATCAGGGAAAGTACCTGTGCTTATTGACAAATTTATAAGATGACTCAAGTGTACGCAAATTTCTGATGAGACGGATTTAATTATGTTAGTGGAAATTCCGTCATGGCCAACGCTGTTGGTGTTATTTAAAGATCGAATTATTTGCAAAACATCTTGTGGCATACAAGGAGGCATGAAAAATGATTTTTCACTATTATTAATTTCTTTCTACGCAAAGACTCCCACAATGTTCCCTGGCTACAAAAAGTTTAACGAGAACTATGCCTACCTGAAAACACACTGTCGCTTGCTAAGAGGTATCAATGATAAGGTATTAACGTCATCGTTTCCTGTCGTCAGATGCAGGTACAATTAGATCCAATCGCAACAGAAAATTGATGAGTCTGCTCGCTGTTAATTAGTGACCCTTTGACTACCTCAGTAAATAATAGGTACTTTACATAGGTACAAGTAGATAGAAACCTCTCAAGCACCAGCTATCCTTAACAAGCAATAGCTAGGTATACCTTTAGAATAAGAATGGACCTAGCATTGAGCCGTGTGGGACGCCTAGCTGAGTGCAAATCTTCGGTACAAATAATTTACGCATTGAAACTTATTTCCTTAAATTTTTTAAAGTTTTGTATTATTAGAACAGGAAAACCATCTACAACATTTATTATTATAAAAAGTTCTTCGAAATCTAGATAAAAATGCCCCAACGTCATTCCAACACTGATATACGAGTAATCAATGTAGAGATTTCTAAGCTAACAATGATGACTGGTTCCAGAGTTCCGAGACGAGATGCCAGACCGGGCGTTCTGGCTGGACGTGTCAACGCACGGGATCACATCGTGCTTGATGATGGTGGAAGTACTGGTGTCACGGACACCGGTGCGGTTCCTACATCTGTACCAGCCGCTCGGCATGGGCCTGTGGTATGCGGTGTTCTCCGCCATATACTACGCGGCTGGCGGGACAGATATGTGAGTATCGCTGGCAATGGTTCACCTATAGGCTGGCAATATGTCTTAGAACAAAGTTAAGACAATGACAGAGCTTGATTTTGGAACAGATGTTAAGAATTCATGATACACTACACTCCATGTGACACTGCTGGAGTTACACGGACCAGCCGTTAAAATATTACCACTTCAGAAACGGGTTCATTCAGATTGCAAGCGCAATATAAGTAGGTAGTAAATAAAACTTCCAATATGCTAAAAATATTAATTCATTCATGATTGCACTACTTAAATTATTAGGTAATCTTATTCTAATTGAATATTCAATTGTTGTTACAGAAACGGCAGCTCGTTCATATACGAAGTGTTAGACTGGTCTGAAGGCAGACGCACGAGCGTTGTAGTAACAGCATCAATGGCCGGTCTCATAATAGTGTATGCGTGCGTCTGGGGCATCGCTCTGTGCCGAGACAAGCTGTCCACGGTCCTCATTCGGACCACCAGCCACGACCTGGCCGCAGCCCCGCCTGACAGGCATACGAGGATCGTATGAGTAATTAAAAACGTTCAAGGAATTCGGACCGAAACCTCATTGACTGCGAAGAGAAACACTGCGCCGAAGATTTTTCATGCTTTTCACAGCCTACTCTGTTTTTTTTTTAAGGTCAACTGACGTAATCATAGTATGGATCAGATATCTTGGCCTGTAATGACCTATCTCGTCTAATATTTATCGCTCGTAAATATTTACTTGAAGTTGATCTGATTGTGTTTTCTGGATTGAGTGAAGAAACATCAGATAACGTTATCATTTAGTTAGCTTACGCATTTTCATTATTTATTTTTCATATCCATGACGCGTTTTCGTTCAGTGAGCGTTTTCTGATGTATTTCAACACTTATATAGTCTGTCATAATTTATCTACATTATGGTCAGCATTCAAAGGAAGCTCAACTATAGACTTTAAGTAGGTTAATACAAGACTACAAATGTAGTACAAAACATTGGTTTCTTATGGAAAAACTTAACAACCGAGAAGCCTATAAAATCAGAAAATACTGGTTTACTTAATCTAGTTGTAAATACTGATATACCCTTTCATTTAATTTTGTAAAAATAAATTATAAACTGAAGGGCTGTACCTATCGGATAGAGTTTAGAAACTTTCTGTATATTGTAGTATACATTAAAGTTTAATTAATTTTAATAATGTAAATATGTTATATAAGTATTATGCAAAATAAACTCGTTTGTGTGTGAAATGAGCCTTATTTGCGATTTCAAACTAAGGTGTAGAGTTTACCTCATATTGTAACCGATAAAATAAAACTATGAAATGTATTACAAAAAAAACATTTATTAGGTACTAGTATATAGCAAAATCTACAATTAAACACAAAGCAACCAATTAAAACTATGATTAATATAACAAAACTAAATAATTGATATGTGATTAATTAAAATTTGACTTAGTACATCTATACTGTGCGGACTGTGATAGCAAATATTACACTTATTCGTGGCTTATTTAATTAATTAAACAAAACAAAAATATTAACAACCAAAATAAAACTTGTTTATAAAAATAATTTTGAAATACATCTACATACATCCAAGTATACAATTCCAACAAAACGATTTCATGATCATAATTTGGACAACAGTCTCAAAAAATAAGCAATCTCACATTTACCTTGTATATCCAAAAATATAACTTCTTATATACAATCGAAGGTGGTCAGACTAAGTGTGAGCTCGAGGCGCCGACGACCAACAGGACATACAGACAAACAAGATTGCGAGGCGCCTGGAACAAACGCGCTACACTTTGCACAGATTTTGCACAGGGTTACTGCTGTCTCATACCTCTTAGTTACATACTATTGTAACAAGAACTTTCTATTAGGGATAGTCATTTTCCCTTCACATAGTACAAGATATCTAACTGAGTAAGTAACATGCTCCGGCAAATACAACCGCGAGTACTTAACATCTAGCGATTAATTAACATTAATTAGACATTAATGGTTATTTCATAAACACTCATAGTATCACAAACATTCAGTTTTTATACTAATTCACTACCGAACTTACATCTAAAAGGCATTTCCAGAGATCATTACTTACTTTAGAAATTTTGAGTGAGCAAAGTTTACCCAATTAGAAGTTTAAGGTTTATTACATCTTATATTTATTAGTGAAGACAATAATTATTTTACATGTTATGTAACATTTGAATTGTAAAGAGAATTGTCTAAACGAGACTTAAACTTACTATATAGGTTTTACATAATCATGCTCAATAATATTTAAAGAATGAAAAATTACTGGAATAAGTTCATATGAACACTTACGAATCATTATTAATCCGGGAACTATTCTCTAGTGTGCGGTTAATTTTCTCCTATCAAATGATTCCTTAGCAAATACTACTTAAATACGAACAATATTATTGTACATTTCGTCCTCACATTGCCTTACAAATTACATTTTATAATGATTATTCATCAGGAAGCCAATTCGAAAAATTATAGCCCAAAAGGACAATGGGCAGATTGGTATACCCCACCAATAGCAATGTCATTTATATCATTGGATAGGACTTTTTATGTAGAACAATATTTACTATGACAGCTTTGCTGAAATGTTTGTCCGTTCTGAGATATAGATCAAAAACTGTGCAAAAGTTAGAACTAAGTAATCTATTGATAACTCAAGTTTTTAAAGGAAAATCTAAGAACTACTAAGTGTAAGTCTTGTATGTTCTACCTGCTGTACCCGTTAAGGTCCATAATTGTTACTATTATGTAGCATTTGAAGCTTTTATTGTACCAACTGGATATTGCGCGTAATGAGAAACCGCACCAATAGCAAAGTCACACATATCGATGGATAGGTCTTTTTAACTGGAACAACATTTACCATGACAGCTTTGTTCTAGTTCGTTCATTCGTTCGTCTTTGTCCGTTCTGAGATATAGATAAAAAACAATCTGAAAACTAATGCTGACCAATCTGTAATCTGATTTTCTTTGAAACAAGACTTAAAGTTATTAGTACTTAGATTTTCCTTTAAAAACTTGAGGTATCAATAGATTACTTAGTTCTAACTTTTGCACAGTTTTTGATCTATATCTCAGAACGGACAAACATTTCAGCAAAGCTGTCATAGTAAATGTTGTTCTACATAAAAAGGCCTATCCAATGATATATATGACATTCCTATTGGTGGGGTATACCAGGTCCCATATATTTGTGCCCATTGTCCTTTGTGGCTTAAGTTCAACAATTACACATCAAAGTATTAGAAAATATTGCACCCTAAGACTAAAAAAATCATGTCTTTCGTATATAATATAGCTATTTAGCCTAAACATTACATTAACATTTTCGAGATCATCGAGTAGTTGACAAATACATTAGGTCTTCGCTCCACAACACTGAGACCATCTTTCATCAGTGTTGTCTTGTGATGTTAGGTAAGCAAAGACCTGATTCAGTACAATAACTCCGATGAAATGCTTACTGAAATGTACCTGGCAACATTATCACTCGCAGTGATATAATAGATTACCTTAACATAGCTATAACAATGACTCGCTTGTAGCAGCCTTTATAAGTCAACTTACCTACTGTAATCATTAGAAACTGTGCCTTTTTGAACTCAACTAGCAATCATGATTATTTTAATTGGTAATTTGAGTGATATGAAATACAATCATTATATTTGTATGATTGTTAAACAATCAATTCCAATCAAACTCTTGTATAAGTTTTAAATCGTTTAAACTTCTTCAAAGGTTTTTATGAAATTGATCACCGATGGATTAAAATCTACTGGAGAGGCACAGTTAGAAAAATTGAAAAATCGTACGATTTAAGGGAGTTCCTCCCCGTTCATGAGAAGTACCCTGAAAGACGACTCGTCCGCGGCGTCTTCGTACATTAACTCCTCCTAAAATAATAAAAAGGATAGTATTTCTTTCAAATCCACTGCAGTTGCTTCTCTCTTATATCTTAATTATGAACTCTTGGTCATAAAAAAATATTTCAGGCATCTCATATACTAGATACTGCTACAACGCAGCAAACCGATATCTGCTTTATTTGATTTGAGAATATACTTTTCATAAACTTCTTGCTTGTAAGGTTTATGAGGCAAACTCATGAAATAAATGACCTTATAGCATGGTAACATACCTGCATGAGATCAATGGTGGGATGAGCGTCGATGAGGCACAGGTCAGAGTCCAGCGTGGCGCCGCCCGCCACCGACAGCGAAGCACCCACGATCTGCCTGCACACACACGTACACTATTTAGTATATATTATTTCCATTTTATATTATGACTTTAGTCCACATTCTGAAAAATCTATGGAGTAGACAAGCACTTCAGTGCCACCAAGTTAGTTGTACATAAGCTCGCAAATAATTGCAAAAATATTCGTTGCAAAAATAGTCTCAGCTTCTACATAGTTCTGTAGGCTTTTAATACTATTTCAACTCAGTCAGCAGGTAATTGGCGATTACACCCTTGTGTCCAAGCGAACATATTATGAACTCAATAAATGTACATATAGCTCACATCAGAAGGATAAGAAAATTGTTATTATGTACTCACTGGCTATCGTCGTCGATAGGCACGTTGCCGTGTAAGAACAGATCGCTGCGCACTGTGTACACATCGCTGCCGGAGCTCTCTGTTCGCTCCACCTACAACAAATGCCATCATCACCTTAATACAGTTAAAACCTCTTTTCTGTAAAAAAGTGGCAGTAAAGAAATCGAAATAAATTACAGTGTAAACTCTATATAACAACAATGAAGGGACTATTCATTTTACAGCGTTATTAGCCTCTGCCAGCAAACCTCTGCACCTCTGAAACCGGATAGAAAGTAGCTTCCCTCGATAAATGGGAAATCTAACATTGAAATATTTTTTCAAATCGGTTCCTGAGATTAGCGCGTTCAAACAAACTCTTCAACTCTTCAGTATCTAGATGAAGAGTTGGCATTAAATAGAGAAAGTGTATGGAAAACAAGCTAAACCAACTAAAGCCAATTGACGCTTCAAGGAGTTTGTCGTAAAATCGAGGGACGTTACATGGAGTCTACACTGTATTTGAATTTAGAACCCGTTCTTCTCCATAGGAATCTACTTTTGGAATGGGCAACTAGAATCAAACTTATAGGTATATAATTTTGACGTTCATAAGTGCTTGTAAAGGCCTACATGAAATAAATGATTTGAATTTAGAACATGGGCTCACATGTACGTCATCATCGAGCACGTAGTGTGGGTGTGTGCGTGACAGTGGCCACGTGCAGTGTGTACGAGCCGCGTGCCATTCTCGGCCGGCGCCAACCCACTCGCGTCCCGCTCCCGCGCCTCCCACACCCGTCTCCGTCGCCCCCGCGCCGCTGTCCGTCGACACTTCGTCCTCTACGAAGCTCTCTGGTTGCTTCTCGTCAAGTTCAACGTGCAGTGTTGCGTCCTTTGTGGTGTCCTGTGCCATCTCGCCAGGCAATGTGACCTTGAAATAAGATTTTTTTTATTTGACCGAAATACACATGTAAAGACTGTCTGAATAGAATAATTTTCTAAATCTCACCAAATAAACATTGTTTTCGACTTCACATAACGCCGCAGATGGATCCTCAGCGTTGGACGCGACGGTAGTTTTTTCATTCTTTCTGTGGACTTTCTTCATGTGCATGTATAAGGAGCTCATGTTTGTGAAAGACTGTTCACAACCTATAAAATAAAAAAATGTGTTGAAGAAAACAAACTATAAAAAATCACCAGCAATTTCTCGCTTCTTTATCTGTGAAAGACACTACATGGATAAAAAGTTTCTTATCTTTGTCTAGGTTACTATCGGGAGGTTGGTAAGATGCATCAATCTCTTATGTATGATGAATGGCACGATGGCGAGACATGTGACTTTCACATGACGTCACTAAGTTCATGCATCAATCTCCTTTATATGGCGCGATGGCAAGACAAATGACGTCACAGACATCAACACATTCAACTTCGCATATTGGAGTCAATGTACGGGACGGGACGGTATAAGACTACGGCAAGAGACGGTGGTGGCGGGTGCTCGCGGCGCAGGAAGGCGGCTAGAGTGAGAGTAGGCTAGAGTACCGGGGTGGGTGCAGAGCCTGGGCGCGCGTGCTGCGGGCAGGTGGTGGCGGGTGCTCGCGGCGCAGGAAGGCGGCTAGAGTGAGAGTAGGCTAGAGTACCGGGGTGGGTGCAGAGCCTGGGCGCGCGTGCTGCGGGCAGGTGGTGGCGGGTGCTCGCGGCGCAGGAAGGCGGCTAGAGTGAGAGTAGGCTAGAGTACCGGGGTGGGTGCAGAGCCTGGGCGCGCGTGCTGCGGGCAGGTGGTGGCGGGTGCTCGCGGCGCAGGAAGGCGGCTAGAGTGAGAGTAGGCTAGAGTACCGGGGTGGGTGCAGAGCCTGGGCGCGCGTGCTGCGGGCAGGTGGTGGCGGGTGCTCGCGGCGCAGGAAGGCGGCTAGAGTGAGAGTAGGCTAGAGTACCGGGGTGGGTGCAGAGCCTGGGCGCGCGTGCTGCGGGCAGGTGGTGGCGGGTGCTCGCGGCGCAGGAAGGCGGCTAGAGTGAGAGTAGGCTAGAGTACCGGGGTGGGTGCAGAGCCTGGGCGCGCGTGCTGCGGGCAGGTGGTGGCGGGTGCTCGCGGCGCAGGAAGGCGGCTAGAGTGAGAGTAGGCTAGAGTACCGGGGTGGGTGCAGAGCCTGGGCGCGCGTGCTGCGGGCAGGTGGTGGCGGGTGCTCGCGGCGCAGGAAGGCGGCTAGAGTGAGAGTAGGCTAGAGTACCGGGGTGGGTGCAGAGCCTGGGCGCGCGTGCTGCGGGCAGGTGGTGGCGGGTGCTCGCGGCGCAGGAAGGCGGCTAGAGTGAGAGTAGGCTAGAGTACCGGGGTGGGTGCAGAGCCTGGGCGCGCGTGCTGCGGGCAGGTGGTGGCGGGTGCTCGCGGCGCAGGAAGGCGGCTAGAGTGAGAGTAGGCTAGAGTACCGGGGTGGGTGCAGAGCCTGGGCGCGCGTGCTGCGGGCAGGTGGTGGCGGGTGCTCGCGGCGCAGGAAGGCGGCTAGAGTGAGAGTAGGCTAGAGTACCGGGGTGGGTGCAGAGCCTGGGCGCGCGTGCTGCGGGCAGGTGGTGGCGGGTGCTCGCGGCGCAGGAAGGCGGCTAGAGTGAGAGTAGGCTAGAGTACCGGGGTGGGTGCAGAGCCTGGGCGCGCGTGCTGCGGGCAGGTGGTGGCGGGTGCTCGCGGCGCAGGAAGGCGGCTAGAGTGAGAGTAGGCTAGAGTACCGGGGTGGGTGCAGAGCCTGGGCGCGCGTGCTGCGGGCAGGTGGTGGCGGGTGCTCGCGGCGCAGGAAGGCGGCTAGAGTGAGAGTAGGCTAGAGTACCGGGGTGGGTGCAGAGCCTGGGCGCGCGTGCTGCGGGCAGGTGGTGGCGGGTGCTCGCGGCGCAGGAAGGCGGCTAGAGTGAGAGTAGGCTAGAGTACCGGGGTGGGTGCAGAGCCTGGGCGCGCGTGCTGCGGGCAGGTGGTGGCGCGCGAGGTGCTCGCGCAGGTGCTCGCGGCGCAGGAAGGCGCGGCCGCACGTGCCGCACGCGTGCTTGCGCTCGTCCGTGTGTCTCCGCGCGTGCCTCACCAGCTTGCTGGCCGAACGGAATGCCCAGCCGCACTCCTGTATAACAATGTCAGAAAATATCCATCTATCCATCTGCTTAGCCTTTTCCAACTCTGTTTCAGTCGTAAATGTATGTAGATAATTAAATAAAAAATAACATAGTTGGGAAGAATGACATTACTAGCGTGGGAATGCATACGCACCGGGTACCGGCAGACGTAGGGGCGGTCGCCGGTGTGCGCGCGCGCGTGCTCGCGCAGGCGGCAGGGCAGGCGGAACACGCGGCCGCAGCCCGGCCACGCGCACGCCAGCCCGCCGCGCGCGCACAGCGACGCCGTGTGCGCGCGCAGGCCCATCGCCCAGAAGAAGCGACGCCCGCACACAACGCATCTGCACAAACCGGTATGTTGTGACCCATACAACTTTAAATGTAAGATGAAGTTAAAAATGTACATATGTACTTGCTTATTTCTGGGTAGTAAAAAAAATGAGTTTGAAACTTGTTGAAACTTGTTTGTTTATATCGCATTTCTAAAAGAACTATTCAAAAGTCCAGGATAAAAACTATCCTATGTTCTTTCTCAAGGCTCTGTACCAAATTTTATTAAAACCAGTTCAGTGCTTTAGACGTGAAAGCGTAACAGACAGACAGCGTTACTTTCGCATTTATAATAATAGTAGGGATTGCACATAAATACATTTTGACACACAGACAACAGAAAGTTTATGTACAATGGCGCGCTTTACCCAATGTTGAATTGTCTTACAGCTACCCTTACCTATACTGAGCATCTTCCAATGTATGATCTTCCTCCAAGTGTTTGAGTAAGTCTCCCCTCACTTCAAAGATCCGCGGACATTTCTCTTCAGTTCCATCATCTGCTGACTTCTTGACAGGGCACTCGTAGGTCATCTGAGTCGGATTACGATATACTTGTCTGTTGTGCGAGTTTTTGTGCTTACGTAACCTTTCTTCACTCCAAAACCCTTTAGTGCAATTTGGGTGATCACACTGAAATGTAATGGCATATTACAATACCGTTTACTGATTATGGAAACCAAAATCCACAACATAAAAAGTATATAATGTCAATTGACAAATAATTGAACAATAATACCTTATACTTGACTGCTTTATTTGAGTAGCAGTCAACTGCAATGGTTTGTGTCGGTGTTGCCAACACAGACCATTGCTTGAACACTTGCTCATATACATCCTTGACTTTTTGATCTGTCTCTGGGACAGGGGGTAACACAACCACTGAATCTACTTTTTCCTCTATGTTGCTTGACTGTTCCTCCCTTCCTGTAAATATAATTTTAAAATTACTTCTGCACCTATTTTAGACTCGTCTAATATAATAGCAGCATTCAAATTCGTAGTAAGTCTAACACCAGTCTAACCAAGGGGTATTGGGTTGCCCGGGTAACTGGGTTGAGGAGGTCAGGCAGGGCAGTCGCTTCTTGTAAAGCACTGGTACTCAGCTACATCCGGTTAGACTGGAAGCCAACCCCAACATAGTTGGTAAAAAGGCTCGGAGGATGATGATTCAAATTCGTAGTATTTGAAAGAAAATACACACAATGCAGTGAAATACCTTTTGCACAACCTGCAAACATGTGTAATCTTTATCCTATTGGGATAAGCTAAGGCTATGATTAAACTTATAGGTACTTATAGGTATTACATTCATAATTTTATGCTTACCATTGTCTGTTATAATATTCATAGAATTGTTAGTTACATCAAAGCACCATTTTGTTTTATCTTCAGCAGTTTTATTTTCCATTGATTCAGTGGTGTCATAAGCTATAGGTTGCTCCTGCAAAAGAATATAAGGTGCCAATGTGTGTTTGAAAAGATATCTAAGATTATAATAACTTTAATGAATAATAATAATAGAGGAATTTGTCATAGGTCCAAATAGACCAAAATCAAATCCATTTATTCAAATTTTACTACATAATATGTGATTCTTTGGTAATTTACAACTAAATGCTACATATAATTTGCAAATTAGTCTTATTTGCTATTACTACATACCTGTTCAATACAGCCATCACTATTTATAAAAGATTCAATATTGAGTGAATTGTTATCTAAACTTCTTGCTACACCTGAAAACATAAATTATTTATATTTTTTAATAAAATATATTACTCTGAATAAATGCATATATCACGTTTACACACATATATTCAAAATTAAGTCCTCAGTTATTGTACATAGCCAATAAGTATAAAAGGTTATTCAATAATTAGTTATAAAAATTAGGAATAAAGTGTATTTTTAAACGGTTTTATCTAGCTCACCCCGTTTATTTTTATTTTATGATTTCAATTATGATTACTCACCATTTATTTCTGTAATAGCATTGCTACTTAAATTGGCTTCTATATCAGTCTCCAATGTTGTCAACCCACTCTGGTCTTCACAGTCAGTTAATGTCAGCTTCCATGTTTTTGCTTCATTTGTGTTTGTTTCATCAAACCCTAAAATGTTGTCCAGGCCACTAGATATGTTTGTCTTGTCCACTTGAGCCGGCCCAACAACAGATATTGCTACTGGAGATTCATAATTATTATATATGTTCGGTTTCGGTGCAGAAACCTTACCTTTTCTTCTGAGAATGTTTGGTTTCTGAAATTTTTTTTTGCTAACATTTTTTTCGTGTGATGCAAACATAATTTTTAAGCTATTTTCTTCATTGAATGATGGAACTGAAACATCAGATCAATTTATTATTAGGTACCTACCAAACATAATAATTCTTTACAACCATCACCAAAATTCCCATACATTATATAAAACCTTTATCAGAATATCTAAACAAATAAAATGGTTATTTATATTATTTATGGCTGTTAGAAATGTGATAATGTTAAAAAGAAATGTAACTTGTCAATAAATGCTACCCACCCAATGCTGACAAAAATGTTTACATTTTGTTGTCTTTACCTTGTGATCACATAGAAAGAAGGCGTATGATGTACTAAATCTGACCAGTGATGAGTCTTGTGCTCTCTGTTCAAACGAATTGTGCTATCCGATCCTGATGGTGCTTCAAAAATTTCATCGCCACTCTTGCAATAATTTAGAACCCCTCTTCTATGCGGATAAAATGTTACATACTGGGTGCTGCCAATGTCCTGGAGGTTATAATTTAGTACTTATGGATAGACAAATCTTTGCATTTGCTTAGCGTTCATGACGGCGTTGCTTGCAAGTTGCAAAACCAAATCAAGCAAATGTGAATGTGAAATTGAAATGTCAATTTTGACGATCTAAAGCTGAGAAGAGTGACCACAGAGTACTTCATCGATGTGACCCGCGCTTACTGTGCCGCTTACCATAAACACACATTAGTTTTGCAAGTTTTTTTGGCGGAGCAAAGCGATTATGAGTACTATGTCAATGTCACTCTCCGTCATGTCATTGTCATATGGCATGGATAAGATGTCAAAATAGTTTGTCAGCTGTTGAGTATAATAATTCCATTTTTCCTTTCCATTCCATTCCATTCTTTATTATTATAGATTGAGAGTCAAGGTGATAAGTGCATTTGCATTTTACAAAATAAGGACAAAATGTCAGGGGAAAAGAAAAAGGCGTTATTCATCTGCCTTGGTAATGTGAACTTATAACTGGTGATTTCACATTTTCAAATGTCTCTTCTATGATAATGTATAAGTTTTACCTCAAGATATTACGCGTCCATATCGGCTAAGGTTATGAATAGAACAAAAAGGAACTAAGATTTCCACAAGACAATTAAAAGCCAGGAGTTGATAATGTGTTCCATTTTACAGGTTTTTAATCTGCTATCAGTCTACTCAGACTATGAGTACTGATAGCAGATTAAAAACACAAAGAAATTTTACAGGTAATATTTGTAGATCTCCCATAGCAGAAGGAGTGTTTCAAAAAACTGTGAATGACATGAAATTGGGTGATCAATGGGAAATTGACAGTGCTGCTATAGGAGGCTGGCATGTTGGCAATCCACCTGATTGGAGAGCCTTAGACACTATGAAAAAGCATGATGTTCCATATAACAACCATGCTAGACAGGTAAAATATATTTAAAAATGCTATAGTTCTTTGAATATTTAATGTCAAGAATTTTAATGTTTACATAATGTTTTTTTAGATAACTACAGAAGATTTCAACCACTACGATTTTATATTTGGTATGGATGAGGCAAACATGAAGGATCTTTCAAAACGAGCTCCGAAAGGAAGTAAAGCGAAACTCCTTCTCTTTGGTGACTTTGATCCTCAGGGTGATAGAATTATAAGAGATCCATACTATGTATGTTTAATTACTATTTCATTGATTTTATTAGAATGTTATTCAAAGTTCTTAATTAACATTGTATTTTTTTCCAGGATAGTGATGCAGTAGGTTTTGAAAAGTGTTACCAGCAGTCATTGAGGTGTTCCAAAGGGTTTTTAGAGAGCCTGCAAAAATAAATATCTCCAACTGTTTTCATTGTACAGTATACACTTTGTACACATCAAATTAATAAATTATAAATATAGTTATGTACAATTCCTGTATTTTTAAAACATTAATAAGTAGTCTATCTTAACACCCACTATTGCATATTTAGGTATCAAATTAGAGTTGGTTTAAATATTGATATTATAAATAATGAAATATTTATTCTATATAATCATGAATCTTTTCTACCATTACACTTATAGTCTTTTACTAGTAATTAGCCTATATCTAAGACTACCCTCATCACAATCCACTACAGCTTTACTGGTTAAACCAGAGACATAACTGGGTACTAAACAGGCAGAAAGAAATGTAAAATTTGATTGTAAGTCCTTGGTTTTAAGGAAGTTTAAAAACCAAATTAGAACTTCTTCTCCAATTGCTGGCTCCAGACATTGTAAACAGAACATATCTTTCTTGTTTAAATATCCATCAGATATGATTTTTCTACTTATTGGATCCTTTCTTTGTTCATTACTAGGTGCTTTAGTTCTGTGGTGCTGCTGTGGGTTGTCAAAGCGTTTTTCATTCAGGTAAGCGGGAACACGGGGCAAATCTACATATTCGGCTGAAAATACCGAAACATCGTTAATGTTTTTTGACAAGACATGCATTACAATCGAAAATTAGATTTAAAACAGGTAGTTACTTGGTAACTCATCGTCGCTATCGAGTATGTTTTTCAAATCGTTCGAAATAATTTTTGATGATTCCTTCATTGCTTGGAAGGTTTTTAAAATCGTATTTTTTTTTTCAATATCGCTGGAAAATAAGCTAATGTGAAGAATTGTATGTAGGTATGTGTGAAAAACAGCTCAATTTAAACTCTTAAATCAACGCCTTTGATGTAGGCTCAGAACTGCAACCATAAAGTTATATTATGTAGTCTTTGACTGCAACCAGCAATTTTATTGACCTGCGCAAATGCGCACTGCTGCAGCCGGCCGGCGCGCAACACACACACAGCACACAGTGATGCCATTAAAATTGATTTATCTCCCTCGTTCGTGTTGTCAATTCCCCGAAATTATATTATTGGAATAAGGGATGATTTATATTAGGCCGGGGCGTGTCGTGTACGTGGCTCTTACGGGGCACGGATGTGAAACGAACATAATTTTGTATGAAGCAGTTTATATTACACAGTGCATGATCCGTGGCCCGTCAGGGCCACAAACGACACGGCACGGCCAGGCCTAATATAAATCAACACTAAAGCCTTTTTTTTAGCGACGTTAAAAATCATCAAATGACCCCTCCCGCTGTGGGTTAGTTGCGGTGAGGGAGTGTCAGACTCTTACTGACTAAAAGCCGTCGTAGGCCTTTTATGTACCAGGGCCGCGGTATCTCTTCCGAACAACCCGCAGCCCCGGCAGGCCCTGGCCCTACTGGGCCCCGCTGGGGTAACCCTAAAACATCTATGCATAGGTATACTTACCTTTTATTTTATATTGTGTTTTTATATATTATGTATAGGTAATATTGTTGACGAAGTTTCTGCTCCCACCGTGAGTAGTGAGTTGAAGGCTTACGACGTGGCTTGGAAATGTACATGGAAAAAAAGTTCTCAAAAAAGTTATACATGGCGTTGACCTACTACGTGAGTGTACCTTAGCCGACTTAAAGAAAAACTGTGCCGATGAGACCCAAGAAATTCAGATTTCTGGACGAATTGTTTTTAAAATCTCTCGGTACATTCGGATAATAATCTGACTGACTTCTTTTCTCCTTTTATTCCCTATTTTCTATTGGTGATCACAAAAACGTTTCGTTATAGGTACGACTTGAAAATTATATGACGTTGATAAGGAATCTTTTCGTTCCTTGCATTCACGTACCTAGGTCAGCGCCATCTAGTCACCAGCTAGGAAAAGAATGAAAGAGAATCTCTCATTGTGTGAAAAAACTGCGATTAGGGTCGAGGAGGTATATTGGTAGGTAGCACAATGTTTGGTTCTATTTTTTTGTTTGTAACTACTGAACCGATACGAAAAATTATTTAGCTGTTGAGTTGCTAGACTAGGAACCTTAATGTCATACCTAAGCTATATTCTGTCCGGGTATTGGAAAAAGTTCAAACTGCGTGACACAGCCCGTTACCTACCTACCTATTTGATATAGACCTGGAGACTCAAAATCGGGCATTAACCTTGAAATAAAAGAAATATTAAATTAACAAACAAATTAATATTTATTAGTAACCTTCTCAACTGTACTTAATCTCTTCTAGTTCTCCATTTTCGTTTAATTGTAGCGTTCTGAGACGACGCTTACGAAACTTTTTTGCCTGGAGTTTAACTAAGGCACGATCCGCAATATCAGGTAGGGGTTTTTTTAAATACCCAGGTATTTTGCAAACCACTAGTCGAGATACTGCATATAGAAACCTATGTGTCATTCCATCTGGAAATTGCTTCACTAAATCTTTCCATCGAATGTCAGTCCAAACTTCATACGATGAGGACTTCAATCTGTAAAGTAAAAGACACAAATAAATATTTAATTTTAGGATTGATGTAACTGACAGTAAACATTTGTAAACAAGTAAAAGATAAAGGTGTGTTTTCTAGTCATTATTACATTTATCAAATGGGGTCATTAGTATAAAGGTGATTGATGATGATTATGATGGTGTGAATTCTGGAAATTGAAATAAGAATTACCTTTTGAATACCTGTCTCCTCAATTTGTTTATTTTCAAAGTCTCTTTGACGAATATTTGAACATGAAGATATGCATACCAAAATGCTTGTATGTGAATATAATGATGATCAAATTTCTTTTCAATTTTCAACCAAACAGATTTATCAATTTTTCTGTACTTTAAATCTTCAAGAGGTAATTCTGTATATTTTAGGAGTAACCTAAGCAGTTTACTAGCTAGCGGTAGAGTCCATTTTACTTTCTTCTTTTCTGGTTTTCCTGAAATTCAGATTGCAATTTAGTTGTTTAAATGCTTCTTATAACCACATATGTATTACAATAAGAATATTAATGATATCATATAAGTTACCCTGAAACAATTGCTCTAATCTCTTGTATATTCCTCTAGGCTCTCTGCATAGAACCCTAGACAACAATGTTACAGAGTTGTTGGGATGGTGCGTAAAGCAAACTTTCATGATTTTTTCTTCAACATCAGAGTAAGGGCCTTTATTGGAGCCTCCGAAATAAGTCATAATATGTCTGAATACTTGATAAATTGTTCTTTCCAGTCCACGGGCCAAGTAAGCAACAACAAAACGTCTTGCTAATTCAACAGGTGTATTTGGTAGTCGACTTTTATCTTTGTTTTTCCACCGAGCCAAGCAAATTAATTTATCCGGAACCCCATACAGCTGCCCAAAACAGATTGTATAAAATATTTCTTATATTCTGTAAATTCAATAAATAAATCAAGCTGCTAAAGAGAGCTGTGTGTGAAGGCAAAATTTTAATCATGCACATAAAACATCTCATTATTTTAACATTGTTATAATTCTGTACAATCTGTACATAAATTATGAATATTTACAAAAAAAACCCTATTCATTAAAGTATTTCATACCCTTCTGAATTCATCCCAATTCTCTTGAATCTTCTCTGATTCAGCTTTACATATTGTGTCCGTCCTGTATGGTTGCTGTTCACTTTCATTATTATTATCTTTAAGTGGCCTAGAGAGTGAGTTAGATTGTTGATACCAGGGTTGTTCCCATGTAATTTTTTCTCCATGCAATTTATATACCAGTGTCTGAAAACAAACAACGAACGTTCTATAACCTTTGCTAAAATAGAATTATTAAAACGAGGTTTCTTCAAAAACGAATACGAATGATAAACAATACATATCTACTCTGTTTGAGTAGGCACCTAGCTAAAAGGCCTTAAACCTTTACGACTTAATTAAAAACTCATTTTAAATATAAAATGTGACTTAACCAATGTAATACAATAATAACAGTTACCTAATAAATTGTTCTTTTAAGCAGATGTTTATTTGTTTCATATGCATTTAATTAAATAGTCTTATCAGAAGTTAGTATAACTTTAGTTAAGTGCCTACTCAAAAGGAGTACTGTTGCAAAAATTGCGCAATATTCTTGCAACAGTAGCATAGGTCCAGTGGGCTAGTATATATTGATGGCAGCAATTTACCTCCATGAAGAAATAGTCCTCGTCATTCAGTTCTCCTAAATACATAAGTATTCTATCCATACAAGATGGCTCACTAATATCGTCGATATCTTTTAGTATATCGTCAAGTTTCATAGGTTTTTGCACCCTTCTCACCGGTGCCGCAGCATGACTTTCTTCAGATTCAGAATCTGTATTTATTTCCTCCTTAGACAAATACTTTTCACCTTCTATACCATTTTGTTTTCGCTTCTTTACCGGTGGTGATGACGGTGATAGGTCGTCTCCAGACTCCGTGATTGAATTATTTTTTCTTCGTCTCTTTTTGCCTGGTGATGGTGATAATTCATGATCAGATGCCATGATTGAATTATGTTTTTGGACCATAAAATAATAAACTACATAACCGCAATCGTGTTATTTAGACTCTCGCTCACACACGTGCGTTGCGTGTGTCAGTCTCAGTTCGTGCATTCGTGTCACTGTCAGGAGTCAGGCGTCAGTCAGCTGTCTATCCGTCAGTTTGTGGCAGTTTGTGGGCCCGCGATATTGCCGCGATTTGTATCGCAACGTATAGTTGACCTCAAATAGCTCGCATATATTTCGTAAACACAAGTACAGTGCACTTGTGTTTAAAACTTATCGGGACGTTTGTCTCGTATTTGTTTTGACTCCAATTAAAGCTTCTTGGTTGTATTTGTGTGCTTGCTTAATTAATCTGTGGTGTTTGGTTTGCTTGTCATGTCATTCATAAGTAATCACGAGTGTCACTGTCACCGTGTCATGTTTTGTTTGTTTGATTTTTAATTTTCATAACTTTCATAGAAAATGGATCTAATTTATTATGTATAGTCCTCGTAAAATAAGTTATTTTTTAGTGACTAATATAATTCAAGAAACACACTCGTAATTTCTGCAATCCCACCCTCTCCTATGATTGTATAGTTACTTTGTATCGTAAAGATAAAGCGAACGCTAGGTACCTATTATAAAATATGATCCCTACGTAACAATCTATAAAGTATTCTAATCACTAAGATATTGTCCTGCGATATTGTGTCTGTGTAAATCGACGACGCGTTTTGCACGTTAAAATGAAGAATGAATTCTTGACTCTAAACCATGTGCAAACACATATAATTACTTATGGAGATCCTTTTCACTGTAATGGAAAGGATGTCATTGTTTGTATCACTGGAAACCCAGGTATTCCAGATTTCTACATTGAATTTGGTGCAGAATTATATAAATCAACAGGATTGCCTTTGTGCATTATAGGTTAGTAAATTTTATTCACATTTTATAATTCCCATAGTTCCATTTGTGTAAAAATATAATAAAGGAACATCTGTAATCAGCTTTTGTAGTTTATTGAATCTAACCTTCAGCCTTTTCTGTGTGAGGACAAATTGAATTAATGTTCTTCCTATTAGACTTTTTCTGCCGATAAATCTACTGATGTACTGATTTATTTATTTTTAGGTCATGCGGGTCACGATGTAGTTCCAGATGAACAGTCCAATATGCTGAAAGGTCAAGAGCACCTATTTCACCTTGACGGTCAACTTAAGCACAAACTTGAACTTATCAATACTTATATTGATAAACAAAGCAAAATACATTTAATTGGTCATTCCATTGGAAGTTGGTTAATTTTAGAACTACTCAATGATAATGAAAATTTGGCAATGCGGGTCAAGTCTGTTAATCTGTTATTCCCAACATTGCAACGAATGGCAGAAACTAGAAATGGCATTTTTCTTAATAATTACCTAAGGAAAATACACAGTGTATTAATATTTCTGTACCTTCTCGTAAGTGTATTGCCAGCAGTTATAGTTAATTTCTTGATAGCAGTGTATTTAAAAATAAACTCATTGCCTTCACACTACACAAAACTCATTTTAAAGTTTTTAAATCCAAATGTTGGAGAAAAGATACTTTTTTTAGCTTACAATGAAATGGATCGAGTGAAAAGTTTGAATGTTGATGCATTAAATAAAATGAAGCACATTGTTAATGTAATTTATAGTAGTCATGACAATTGGGCTCCAGTAACATACATGGAGGACCTTCATAAATGCCAACCAGAAATCCCCATGACAGAAGTAAATATAGACCATGCATTTGTTTTGAAATCATCGAAAACAGTTGCAGATATGGTGGCTCAATTTATAATCACAAAAATATAATTACTTTTGCAAGTGTCTCCATACAAAATGGACCACAATGTTGCAAATAAAGCAAGGCAGGATGTAGATTATACAAGATGAATAATTAGTAATTTGTATAATATTCATAGTGCAACCTGTGATTATGGGGTATTTCACATTCCTTTAACTTAATTGTTTAATTGTATCTTGCAAAAGTGTAATTTATTGCCATTTACATAGATTCAGTGATCTCAATTAAAAATAGAGTTCTAAAATAGGACAAATATGTATACTATTACTTTAGATAAGTAGTGGGATTGTGTAGAGGTTTAATAAAAAATATCAATAAATTAGGTACCTACCTATTTAAAAAGTGATGACTTTTATTTAAAAAGTGAATACCATATTGCCTATGTATGGTAGGTAGTTTTTAAAAGAATCTAGGTAGGCTAGGTGTGCAGCTAGCGAACACTATCTATAGAACTCTAAAACTTGTTTGAATGTGCTCAGGATTGGACAGGAGTAACTAACAGGGTGTTGTTCAAATGTAATTATTCAAATAAAATGAATAATTCAGACAAAGAACATACTATGTTGTATTCACTTTGTTGTAGGCCTGTTACTAATGAAGTATGGAGATCCTAAATAATAGACAAAAGATTTCAGATATGTGCAATTTAATTAATTTATTAAAAAGTAAATTACCTCTTATTGTACAATTTAGAGATAACATTCATATATAATCATAAAATAGCCGTCGAGACCAAATAAACTTCTTTTCCTGTACATTCTTAAAACAAGTAGGTACCTACATATTTCTTTCAAACTGGATACATAATGAGAAAGGTACCTAATGTTACACAAGCTAGTTCATGCTAGAACTGCCATTATCCAATGCATACCAATCATATTAATAAATTGAACTGCCTCCCTACATAATCATTCAGACACATTTTTTAAGTGTAGGTATGGGTAAATAGGCAGGCATGTCAAAAACGGGTCTAAGTACTTATCTACTTTTGCCCTAAAAAGTAAACAATTTTGACACATATTTTCTAGAATATTTCATGGAGAATGCAAGAGTAAATATTTCGTGAGACTCAATTTTTAATGCCTTTTCTTTTCTAATATCTCGTGCCAAGTTTGTTGACGCTTTAGAAAAAGAGTAAATAGGTAAATGAAGTTTTAGGTAAATTAACTTTCCCCATTTGTTTAAAGACACACCTGATAAATCAATTCTAATGAATAGGTAAGGGGCCTAAAATTCTTCTGTCATCTTTTGTCTTTTATCAATTTGTGACCAAATCAACGAAAAATGGGTACATGGCAGATCTACATTGTTTAGGCGGCGGTTCCACTGAGGCGGAGACGCGCGGAGCGGAGAGGAGACGTGTGGGGATCCACCAATCACATTACATGCAAAAGACGAGATGTGGATTTCATATAATATGATTGGATCCCCACACGTCTCCTCACCGCTCCGCGCGTCTCCGCCTTAGTGGAACCGCAGCCTTAAGGGCAGGTGTAACTTGTGAGGTAATGGCACTACAATGTGAACAGCGTTTTGGGTCCTACATAATATGCAGGTACATGTCAATATAATGTAACTACCTAATTTGATTATAAGTATACCGTAACGTTGGCCCTAGGTATAATTTTGGCTCAAACTTAAACTGTCTACCATTTCGCAACCATACCATCGTAGGTCCTTCAGTAACTAATAGCGATTAGCGATGGCAAGGAACATGGCAGAAAGTTCTCGAGTTGAACCAAAAACCCATTTCAACGGCAAATTTTAGTTCCTCCAGATACAAAGTAATTAATTTTTAAATATTTTTTATAACAGGCATTGGAAAATTAAACAAAATATAAAAAAAATAGTAGGTACTCATCAGATCACAATAATTTACTTGGTCAAGTTTTAAAATCTATTACACTCCACTAAGTAAGCGGTCCTATAAGTTAAGATGAGGTTTACAGTCAACATCGAGCCTCGTATAATTATGGCTTCCTATCGAAATTCATCTCTTTTTTATCATATGCTTTTGTAGATGTGTCACAATGTTTACGCGTGTGCTCTCTACCGTTTCGTTTTTAGAAAGTGACCGTTACAGCAATGGACACAATATGAAATGATCAAATAACATTTTAGGGGTGTGAGACACCATAGAATCGTTAGTTATAACTGAGCCAGTATTACCTATATCTAAACCTTACATTCTGGGCAAAACTAAATTAAAAAATTAAGTACTGCTCATCTACGCAAAAATAAATTGATACAAAATTTTAAAGTATGTCATGCACGACATCAAGACTGCAATAAAATGGTAAGTGAGTATACTAAAGGGACACGCTATTTAAACTCCAAAGATTTTCATTATCATCAACAATTTTGTACACAGATCGAGCCAGTCAAAATGTTATTGAATGAACCACCAATAGATTCCATCATCCTAAAGATAAAGTGATAATGATAATAGTTACATAAAATGATTTGATAACCCTTCGAGCTTAATTAAGTATACTCAAAAACTTGGATACAAGGTGAGCGTACATTGGACTAGCAGTAATGAACAATACATAATTTGCGAAATAAACACAGAATTAACTAAAAAATACATAAGTAGTCAGATGTTAGATTTCATTTTCTATTAGGGATCACATGGATACTCTTTAGGTATGACTATGTTATTAATGCTTTGTATTCAACAAGATATTCCTACAAATATTGAGTTGAAGAGTTACATGTTATAGTAATAATATTACGAGACACGTCCTCCTATTAATAATCACGGCGAAAAGTTAGTTCAAGTTTAACCCCTTGAAAATGTTATTTATAGGGAACTTAATCTGTGACTATTAGGTAATAAGACTTTGTTTGGCACTGTGAAGAAAAATGACTTATTCTGATGTGAGAAGAAAGCAAGTAGCTACCGCAAACGATCAAGCGAGGCGGCGATACTACTTATGTATGTTTTTTTCCAGACTTTCCTATGCATGCGTGTTGCTTATGTTTTATTTGCTATTTTTGAGCGGTATAGTCTAATCAACGGATTTTATGAATTGTATGCTGCTGATAACCGACCCAAACAGCCATATAACGGCATTGTACGCCTGCAATGCAATTTCTCAAATTGTAAGCGTAATAAAAACGACACGCTTGAATTAATATGATTATGTCACGCTAGTAGGAATTAGGTACAGTCTTAAAAACAAAAGAATCAATTTGGAAATTATCAATGTTAGGACTTGTTATTTCTTTGATACTCAAACTTCCACTAAAAGGTAGCTATCGAAGTTTATTACGAAGTCAGCTATCATGTATGCACAGCAATTAGGAGGCCGGTTAACATACATTACAGTTGCCTGTTGCAGTATTTTAGGCCTAGCATTCGCAGTTTGGACAACAAGTTTGTCAGGATTGGACTTAAGGCTTTATAAGACCCAGCAACGGCCATCATATTAGCAAGAGCTACATACATAATTGGCACTTCGATATTTTGAAGTAGGAACTTTCGTATACAGTTGTATTAAAATGCAAATGTAGGTACTAAGTCCGTGACTGACCAGCAAAAGCCTGGCTCATCGATAACACATTAACTTTTATCGGCAATCTGCATGTACTACCACGCTTATCGACTGACCTTTTATCATTCATGGATTTATATAACGTTTTACGTTGATGCATTTATTCACTCATTTAGGGCTTAATAATAATGCGGTAAATATAAGATGAAATACCATGCGGGGCTACAATTCGAATAAAACAATTCTTGCGCTTGCGCATATATCACCAAACCCAAATGTTCAGTACATAGTTAGGTGTTGAAGAAGTTAACAAAACGATATCTGACTTTACACTGGTACCAGTTGTATAAAAACTACCTGCCCCGATTCTTAGAAATTTGTTGTTTTATAATAAGTTTTATCTCTCGCTGCATAACAACATTGGAGTGTAAATTTTATACAAACATGCGAATATTTACAGACGTGAATAAAATCATATCATAGTTAATTCATAGATACAGTGCATGGCAATCTAATAAGTTATGAACGGAGTCCAAGATCTAAAGACCTTTTAAGGTTGATTCTAATTTGATTTAGGCATTTTGAGGCGATGTATTTCCAAGTTAACATATTTGTTTCAAATCATGTAATTCTCTTCATTAGTTATGTTCCTACAATTCACTTCCAAAAACGTATGTATTATTTTCAAAAATGAATGTATGGTAAACCATTATGTTCACGCACCATAAAATGTTCCCAACCGAGCTCGTTCAATAATTTTATTCAAGCGTATTGATAATTTGATACATTGACGTCAGTACGTTCGATCATTGTAGAGACCAATAAACTAAGTGCGGAAGTAACCTGCAGAAGATACCAATTTATTACGATTTATTGTACTTTAGTATTGTTCCACTCAACCTTACTACCAGTTCATTTCTTGGTTATATAAATAAATCGGCAACCGTGTGTTACACGGATGGCACAAGCAGATATCTAACGCTTAGGGATAGGTACATTAGAATCTGAATTCTTGAGAACAATACACACGAATAGTTCCAACTTTCTTTTGGTGCGCATCATCACATAACAGCATCCTTCATTTTAATAATGTAATCTAGTTTGAAGGTAATATGAGATACCTACTACCTACCTACTCAAGAGCAGTAATGTCATACAATTTTATTAAACCACATCGAGAGAAATTGAAGGTCCGGTTAAATGAACATTCATCCTTGCAAGAATTACAATTTGCTTTCTTTTAATAACATGTTATTTAATTCTGAAACACGTACGGTCTAAGTCATATTATGATAAGTACTAAATACGATTAATGACGATAAAATAACGCCCAAAGCTGCTTCCAATAACGGTTTTTAATTTGTCATACTTTTAAACTGTATGATCGGGGGCATCAAAGGAAATCTGCTAATTGGATTTCATTATAACATGTTCGTGGAATGTTAAGATAGAAACTGATCATGCCTATTAAATCGATTTAATATTTAAATATGCTTTAGTATTCTGCGTTACAATCAGATTTTTATATAACAACTATAATTAATATGTTTAATTCATATCTAAATATATTTACAGTTTATGGAAGATGTACGGACTGGTGAAAATGTAAGAGATTTACCATGGTATTGTGCGTTAAGTTTTTTGTGACAATACAAAATAATAGATCAGTGACTATATATTAACTATTTTTTTCATGTATGTAGTTACAACTGTTTTTGAAATACTACTGCAATTGAACTTTGTTTTTAAATAATTCTTTCAAATGATGTAGAATATCTAATTACGCACAACCTCTCGAAGTAAAAGATAATTATACAATATTCATGAAAAACATTCATTATCATATCATAAAACGAGCATACTTTTTATATTTATCAAATATTATGATACAGTACAATAATAAATTTTGAAATCTTAACACTAAAGGGATACAAAATTCGCACTAATAATACTCGTACATCAAAAAGGGACAACACACACCGTACACAAAACGATTCCTCCCTATTGGCAAACGCGACGCGGCTGCGCGGGCAAGCTCCTCGCACTATGTCGACGTCCGTCACCTCAACAGGTGGTCTCCAACAGAGGATCCGCTAGCTTCTTAACTCTGTCACCATCGACCGAAGTGCATATCATTTTCTGCGAAGCAGACTTGTAAAGTCGACGCGGGCGCTCCTCGTCGTCGGAGAGAGCGCGCGGAGGAGCGCGGGGCCGCAGCCGCGCCGGCGACGGACGCGGCGAGCGCGCGTCGCACGTGCACTGCGCGCCCAGCGACCGCGCCGCGCGCGCCTGCCGGGCCCAGCTGGTTCGCCAGCACTCGCAGCTTTCGTTGCCGCACGTCTCGCATACGACCGGCGAGCGCCGCTCGAGCTTACCTCTTTTAACGGTTGGAACCTCTCGTTTTTGCTCTGAGTCAGACGCCGCTCGAGCCACGTCTTCACGGGATGCTGGTTGGTCAAGTGACTTTTTGGGGCGCAGTGTGGGGTTTCTAACCCAAGGATCGAGTGCTCCGCGACCAGCGGTTCGACCACGGCTATCGCCAGCGTTCAGATCGATTTCGCTCATTTTGCGCCACGGATTTCCTAGGACGGAAACGGCGTCGCTGCCAGAGCGATCACGACTTCGCAAACGAGGTTCCGTGCCATCGTCCAATGCAAGCGACGAGGCGTCAGGTGATGAACGCTCGCTACGAACAATCCGCGGCAGCAACACAGTAGGCGTGGTTGCCGGCGCGGGCAACACGATCGCAGGCGACTGTGGTGCTGCATGCGACGGGGAAGGTGCTGGGGAGGCTCGCGGCCGTTCTGAGTGGGAGCGCGCTCGCGGCGTATGTGTGCGACTAGCCGGGGTCACATCGCTAAGAGATCGCAAATGTATCCGTCTTCGCACACATGTGGGCGAGTCAGTATCGGTCACGTTTATGCTGATGTTATGCGCGACGGATGGTTTCAGATCGGCAGAGCCTGTTTCGTTATTGTCTGTTTTATTGTTTTCCTTATAATTGTGTGGACTCACGGAGCCGTTAGCGTTCGCTGAGTTTTTGTTGGGGCCGGCCCGGCTGGGCCCGGCCCCCGCTAGCTAGAGGAGTCTCTCTGTCGCTGAACTAGAAGTGCCGGAGCTCAGAGTCGATGCGGGATTTTGGTCGTCACCTAAAATTTCAGAATTTTATGAATTCATTGTATTTTGGTGTACTTATTTTGTTATCAAGTAAAGGCTTAATAATCACGTTAATTATTTACCTTGAGTAGTCTGGCCTGGGGCCGGCAGTCTTTGTCAGTTGAGCAATTCCACTGAAACGAAACGCTTCAGCCTCTCTAAATATTGATTGAAAAGTTCAACATCATTATGTCCAGCGCCCTGAAATATGAGGGAATGTTAGCAATTGCAGAATTTTCTAGTAAATAATACATCCATGTCATGTAAGAATACGTTACCTCCACCCATAATGGTTCAACGGCACGAGGACAGCGTTCATAAATCGCTAGTCCGTGCGAAAAATCTATCACCTCATCTTCAGTTCCATGAATAACAAGAACCGGAGAGGTTACTTTTGGAATTTTGTCGATACTGCAAACAAAAATAATAGTTAAATCTAAAGGTTAATAAAGGTCTGGTAAATAACGATAGGCTAACAACATTTCAACAATGAGTTGAGACTTAAGAAGGATTAACGTTCAATCAATAAGCCTAAATCAGTAGAATAGCCTCGGACAGGCATGAAGGTGTTTGTCCTCTATCTATACGATCAAAAACCGTTTATAAGATTATAAAGAAACTTTGATAATTGAATTGGACACGCTTTCATGAACATTATCGTGGTCATGTGACGATTGCCTTTACGGAGTACTTGAACGAGTAAAGAAATGAATCTTAATCGCATCATCATTCTTTACGAAAAAATAAACAATTACAGTATATGAATGTTCTCAACGTTGACGTGATACTTATTGATGATTCGTGATTCACTTTATAAATATGGATCATATAGATGCAAACAGGTTGAATGCGTAATTGGCGTATGGTATGAATATGGTGCAGTCAGCCTTTATACTAGTGTGTGGATTTTACAGCGATTAAGTATTTCTACTTAACAATATTTTTACTACGTTGAACCTGAGTTTGTATACGGTTACTCAATCCAGTCATTCATCATAACATACTTCGGCAGTCGGGTAAAATTAGACCGGCAAGTTCCCGTCGTTATTACGAAATCCACGGCTTCTAGCTGTCGAACTGATAGGTTTATTGGAAGCGCCGTCATTGTGAGAGAGACGTGAACCTTGCTACTTTTATATTCTTATACTGAATTGATTTTTCTTAAGCGGCGTTCTTAAAAGATGCCACATGAAAAATGTTTAATGAATAACAAAAGCTGATTGCCGATATTAAGTGACGTGGGCGATTCACTGTAGACTCCAGCCAACTGGTCGACTGCATTATATTGAAGTAATGAATACGCAATCAAAATACTAGATCGACTAGCTGATGTTATAACAGTTTACAAGTATTAAGTATGTACGTATTAAACTACTCGTTACGTGCACTAAAAGACAGCTGGCAATTCAACGCTAAATGGTTATTGAGGGCTTACTAAGTAAGCAACAACTGAAGCGAAAGTGGTCAATTATTGGAAGAATACTATGTCTACTTGGTTTCTTTCTACCAATAGGATTTAATGATGTTGGTTTCTTTGTACTAGATACATGCAATAGAATATCTACTTGAAGAGCAAATTAGCGAATAAAACCGTAATGCGTTACAGTACATTAACATTCAATAAAATATTTTTTGAATGGCCCATTTTTTAATAAGTGCGCTTTACAAATCAATAAATAATATAGTGAACGAGGGTTTAAAATACAAAACACAAAAATGTTGTAGTTTTGCTCCGTTCTAGTAAAACAACAACAATCATTCATCTATAGGTTTGTCTAGTAAGTATACTCCAAGTAGGCTCATAGACAACTCAAATGCATAACCGAATACTCATTATGATTCTAATTTATATAGGAAATCCATAAATGTAGTGAAATATAAAACTGTTTTACACCCAATTTTTCTTTTTTATTGAGGTCACTAGCCAAAAAATAAATAAATTGAGTACAGCATTGTGGTAATGTCCATAATAAACAACGCTTTTATGGATGCCTTCCTTGACTTATGAGTATGAGTTATATTCTCAATAATTTCAAATATGAGTAGCAAAATGTCCTAAATATTGTGTTAATGATGTTATCTATGCTGTGCAATCAACTAACGTACGTATTACAAATAAAGTTATCAGGCTAAAATCAGTACCACAACACTGATAATGCGATAATTTGTGTGTGAATCAACTCTGTTGTTTTATTATGATGTTCAATGTTTTGAACTTATAACTGAGAATGTGGTGTATTGAGTTATAAAAAAACATTCGAATTGCCATCTACATATAATATTCTACTACACAACATTTATTATCGATTAACTTTTTGTATTTTACTAACTATGACAAATGACTATAGCTATTTTAGTAAATGATATGAAATTATGTGGGTTGGTTTGTGTTATTTATCAAGACTAATTAGCCCAATACCTATAAAATAAAAATAGTGATAACCGGCTGAAAAGAGAAAATGTAATACAAACAAGGTCAAAATAACTGATTAATTAAAAATGTTGCAAGATTATGATTATGTTACATAACTTGACTGACTTGATTTCATTATAAGCAATCAGGCACAATAAACTATGCAAGTGTAAATGTTTTATTGAAAAGAAAAATATATAGCTGAAAATAATTACTTAATATGCATATTCTTATAGTTTGAAACTGAGTTATTTACTAGGGTAGCCTTATCCACATTAAAATTTTGATTAATCATCACATTCAAAGCTAATTAACTAATTCTATTAATTACAATTTTAAATCATAACAAGATTTCAATAATTATTGTAAGTCTAATAATTTCCAAGATAATCAAAGTGGCATGCTGGTAGTATAACTACAAACATTATAAAATCATTAAGGTTGGTAGAATAGTGTTCAAAGTTTGTTCAGATATCAACCTGATTTACACCTGATCTACCTTTTTTTAAAGTGCCTTCCTAACTTTCTTCCTATACAAGTTTGTTTTATTCATTGTAAAAAATTATAACATTTTGGAAATTTTACTACCCACATTTTATACAATTTAGTTTAAAATTAATGAGTGTCAATTTTAATTAGTTATCCATTAGTTAAACATAATTAACCAGCACACTTTGTACCAAACAGTTACACATACCGTCTACATTACACATTCCTACTGATGAGTCACCATAACAACTGAAGATAGATAAAAAGAAATTATGTTAAAACTATAGGAGGTACTTACCTGGGAAAAGCGTCAAAGAACCATGTCCTTTTGGTGTTAGGGAAGGCAACTCTCATACCAGACATGAGCGGAGAGTGCAACACAACAGCTCCCACTTCGTAGCGAGCAGCTAAGTCCACTGTTGGTACCGTTCCAATGCTTTGTCCATACAATATAATGTTTTCTGGGCTGATGCCATAACGAGTCCGAAGTGCTTGCCACGCAGCATCGATGTCAGCGTACAAATTCTTCTCTGACGGTTTTCCACCACTCACACCATAACCAGAATAATCATAGCTGAATATGTTACAGTTTATTCTAGTCCCTAATCCTAAGTAGAAACTGCTCATCTGACCGAGATCTACGGCATTTCCATGTGAAAATAATATCGTAAAGCGTGCATTGGGGCTACACCGAACAAAGAGGCAAGCTATTCTGTTGCCTCTCGTAGTTCTCGAGTAGAAGCCTTCGATATTCTCCTTTTCTCGTTCTGAGTATTGCCATTCTGCTCGTTCGGTCAGCGTCAATGTGAATTTTGATCCTGTCTCATCAGGTGTGAATGCATACGTAGGTTCTGGAGGCAGAAATGCGAGCTTAGCCGCGATTTTCCCCGGGCATGGTGGACAACAAAACAGGCAACAGAGTTCACTGAAACTTAACCCGTTCATGATGAATTTTTACTAATACTCATGAGAAAATTATTGAACACTATCCATTACAAAACCACAACTCACAAATTCCTATTCCTGATCATGGCGAAAATAAAAGATTTCACAAAATTGACAGATAGTCAACAGTTTCGTTCAGCCATGACGGCAATGTTGCCAACTTGCCAACGTCATTAGTTTGTAACTTTGTAACGTATTCTTGAGCCGTCCCTACACTACTTGAGAAGTTGAAGTAAAAAGGAGAGTGTGGAGGGTCCATAAGAACGGAAAATTTTACTTCGTCCAATTTTGCCTCGCCCGAAAGAACTACTTTTATTAAAACCAAAACCAAACATCTTACCTGATTTACGGAACTTTGTTTTTTTGGTGGCTTACAGCTATATGTTGGCAATTTGAAAACAAGCGAAGTCGAAGGACTGGACTATCTTTCCAGATAATGGAGCATCCATACATCTGAAATTACTTGCGACTCCTACTTACGACGACGTTTACTGTGATATGACTACGAAGGATAACCGCTCTTGCATCTTGTATAGTTACCGGCACGGATATTGGGCTCTCGGCGGAAGAGTGGGGATCGCTTTGCGCACCCGTACGCATAAGGCAATAAGGCAGTAAATCGCTTCTGCGTAGGTGAAGGTCATGGCTCGATATCCGTGCCGATAACTGTAATCACTCTTTGAAAAAATAATCTCCGGTTCGGAATTTTGATATTTTAAATTACTCTAACATTTATTAATATTAAAATATTGTGAGTTATTGTAATAAAACAATCTGTATGATAGACACTGACCTCTATATTGCTAAATATAGCTAATATTGCTAAATATAGAGGTCAGTGATGGATGATAGAAGTTTAAGCTTAGTATGAAAAACCTTGTAGCCAGAACCAAAAAAAAAAATAAGCTTCAACTTGGTGTGTGACTTGTATTTTTTCTGTTTTGTTTTAAATTTTACCAAAATAGTACACAGTGGGACATATGATCAAGATAAAAATTAGACGGGCGTAACCACATATTATTGCCCTATTTTTCAGAGCTGAACGGTAATAGTTATGACATTTTATTAATTTAGGAAAGTAGATCTAATTAATCCAAACAAACCTTTGTTTTTGTTTCCTTTATTATGATTGGAAGCATTAGACTTAAACCATTACAAAGCTCTATCGTGGAAATCGAAGAAGTGAACATATGTTGTTTTGATACATAATGCAATTGAGGCCAAGGAAATCATCCACCTTGCAATAACGATATGTGACTGAATCACTTTCAATTAAATTCTTTTTAATGGCATAAAAAGTGTTTTAAATACAATTGAAAACTGCCAATATTTACCTTGGTAATGCAATCAAAATTTGAACTATGATCATTTATTTATTGTTGGTGTTTGTCCTGCATGGGACACAGGTTTTCTGTTATGGTTCTCTGAACATTCATAGCCCAAAAAAGAGGTCTCACAACATGCCAGGTGCAGCTAGTCATGCATGATAGATTTTTGATATGTTAGGGGACCAATACCAAAAATGAACATCTGTTTACTATAATTTTATTGAGTAACATTTACTTTATTTTAAGTGTCCATTCTCGAATCAGAATGTGTGACGTACTTGAATCAGTTAAGGACCAGTTAACAGACATTGAAAATGAACTGGAAACAAATACGGAAGCTTGCGAAATGTTCGATTGTACTAAGCCCACGTTAGTGGATATGCCAGTAGAGGTATGTTTTTTTTTTCATATTACCTAAGGATAGGCACCCTTAATTAGAATACTGAAATGTAAACATTTTTTTAAGTTTCCTGATGTTTTACCCAGATGTCATTCTGGGTTTAAGGTTTGTAATAATTGTAAGGTTGCTGATTCAGTCAGTAAGGACAATAAACTTGCAAACATTTCTGATGTACCTACACGTTCCAAAATGTTTTGTCTATATTTTGTGTTTAGCATTTATCAACTCCCACCTACTGCCTACATACAACCTGCAAAGTTATCCTATGAAGCTTGTACATTTATCTATTGTTATTTCAGTGTTTCTCTGATTTTTGCAAATAGGTATACCATTTGTATAATAATATTCAAAATGTCAATTACAGATACTATTAAAAATATGCTCTTTTCTGGATGCACACTTTTTAAAACACACTTTGAGCAAAGTGTGTCAACGATTTGAGGACATATTAGCAGATGATCACCTATGGAAATATTGGGTACATAGTAAAATTAATGGCTGCTACCCAACACTACCTCGTCTGAAAGTATGGGAAGACACACAAATAGACTGGGAACCAGTATGTGTGGAAATGGATGTGGAGATGAAAAAATGGACAAATGTTAAGGATACAATGAGACATATTGTTGTGAAAGATGTTCATTTTGCTTCAGTGGATACTGTACTACTGGTCAATGTAAGTAAGATAATTAATTATTTTAGTACATGGTATGGTTTTAACATTTAGTTCGAATATGAATTACTAGTTTAGCTCAGAAACACAACACATGGTACATCTGAATCTTCTAACATTTTTCAGAATGGTGAGATTTGTATATCAGGTGGTAGAGATCGTGGAATGGCACTATGGCATGTTTTGGATATTAGTCCTAATGATGAAAGTGATGTTGTCACCACATTTACTGATGCAAAGCCTAGGTATATCAGACATGATGCACACGCCGGATGGGTCTGGGACTTGGCGGCAGACAACATAGATTCTGCTACCACAATATATTCCGCATCATGGGACAATACAGTAAAAGTGTGGGATCTTGAGGCTGGATTTCATTGTAAACAAAGATTTCGGTAAGTAAAACTACATGTATAACGCTTGAAGTACAGAAAAACTATGATTGAAATAATTTTAAAGGTGCATTAAATGATAGATAAACTAAGCATTACCTATTTGTAGAATACAATTTTTATTTTCAGATGTGGTATGTCAGCATTGTCTGTTGTTACGATTGGTAATGAAGTTATTGCTGGATTATACTCCAAAAAGATCCTGTCTTTCGACTTACGAGCGGGGTCTTCTCCTACTTATTCATACAAGCCACATAAAGGACCGGTATTGGCACTTCAAACATTCGGTAATATGGTTGCCTCCTTGAGTGAGGACAAAACTATGGCTGTCTGGGACAGAGTTGCTGGGAAACTTTTATTAAGTGATGTGAAGATACCAACTGGTAAAGCTTATCCAGTTTGCATTAGCTGGAGTCCCTCTGCATTGTATGTGGGGGACTCGAAAGGTTGCCTACACTTGTTCAATCCTGAAGACCACACATATGTGAGAACACATGAATTATGGCCTGAGCCACCTATCACAAAACCACCCAGTAAGATAACAGGGTGCTATCAAAGTCCAGGCAATATGATAGTCTGCTCAGACAGAGGAGAAATTAAGTTCATGTACAATTGCTACCCTCCACAAGAGTATACTAATGTGAAAAGCAGCACATTTGATATAACTCAGGTAAATAATATAATTCATCAGTGTATTTATGTATTTTTCATCTATTATTAAAAGTAGCTGTATCAGTTCCTCTCGGATCTTTTAAATAAAAAGAAGACTATACAGTCCAATTGATTCTACCGAAATAGTTTCACTATAATTTATTTTTGACAAAGATTTCTAACCATATTTTTTATATTTTCAGTTACGGTATTTGAACGGCGTGCTGGTAGTCGGTACCTGTGATTCTGCACTCGAGTTTTGGGTACCGAAAGACAGATACCAAGATGACTAAAATATTTTTTTAATGAAAGGTAGTTGGAATGTAGAGTTGACTTTTGTCCAATGTGAAGTCTGATAATGAAATGACAATGTCTATGTGTATTTAAAGTTTTATGTAACATAATTAACGTGTCAAATTGTATTAATACAAAAATTAACTTAAATGTCTAATTAGCCTATTTTAATGTTAATAGGTGCTGCAACTTCTTGAGCTTGTGCTATGATATAGTCTATGTTCAGTTTATAATCTTTACTGTGATATAGCATCTCAATTTATTATTTAATAGGATAATTGTTAAATCACATTTTATTTAAATGGATATGGCTGCTGTTGTACAACTGTAAAAATGAGTGTTGAAAATATGTTGGAATGATCAACATACTCTTACTGAATTCCTTTGAATGCATTTTAAAACTATTTTAGTTAATATTCCAATCAGGCATTTTTTTATCATATCTGACGACAAAAGAATGGAATAGATAGATTATTATTTATTGAGGACCAATGAGATTAAATTAAAAGCAGAGGAAGTAAGCAATTGGTAGACATAATAAAATGTTCAATACTAGTTGGGAATAGGACTTCTTCTAACCAACTATAAATCAAAAACCTAAGGCCTTGTTCCACTTGACTAATTAAGATGTAGTCAAGTAAAATAGCATTCAGGGAGTTAAAATTCTAATTAGAATCATAAGTCGGAAGATAAGTGTCCTTTGAGACTGAGTAGGTAAAGTAATTGGGAAGCGATTTAGCACTTTAGAATTTAGTCAAGTTGAACAAGGCCTATATTGAGAATGCAATTTTTATTTTAAACAGCCTTTTCGTAACATATAGTTGCAGTCTTTTAAAGCATTTTTTATTAACATCATTAATTTCTTAACGTAATGTTAAACTGATTTACTGTTCTCTACTATCTGCTGCTAACTGTACAAAATATCTATACGTATAATAAAAAGGTACCTAATATTTAAAAAGTAAGGTGAATGAGCTTCAGAAGATTGTGTATTCGGTTTTGTTATTTATAAATGTTTCGAATCGTAGAGGGCGAGCCAACAAGCTCACTTGCATTCAGTGTCGTTCTATTTTCTGTAGTGCATTATGATGTGACGCGATTGAATCAATTCATTCACCTTATTCTCAATGGACTCTTTTCGCAACTAGTAAAATCTGCGATTGATATTGTTGTTAATTCGGCCGGATACTGGAACATGAATTTTCATCGTCCAACAGCGCACAGAGACGCTCTAAGTGATTGCGTACATGTGTGTTCATGAGTGCGTGCGTAAGCGTTAACTAGGCCTAATGTAAGCACGTTGTATACATGTCTTATCTGTTGTTAGTACCGTACGTAATAAGATAGTTATCGCTGAATTTTATTATGTCTTCAATGTGTTTTAAAGATTTTAAACCATTCATAAATACTTACATGATCTTCAAAATAAAGACTAATATAATCGTCTGTCTTTTACTTTTCAGCTAATATATCCTATTGACAGTACTGAAATTAAGTATAAATTAAGATAGATAATGATGAACACACACGCGTAAATTTGTCTGATAAAGGTAAAGTACTTCTATCCGCCGAAAGAAGGAGAGCAAGCCCATTTTAGAAGAGATTTCAAGTACAAAGTTGCGCGTTCACGTGAAGCTCATGGCCAAGTAACAGCTGCATGGGTTGATCATGGCCGGTAGCCTTGGATGGGCAATCAGACTATCTACTTTACAACAGGTTTCTTGGTACTTCAGAAGGCACATTAAAGTTAAAAGGCAAAAAGTCTGCCAACTAATTTTGCTAGTGCTATCGAGTTTGCTATTGGGTTTATCGGGTAACTGGCCTTAAGGGTTCTGGGGCCCGATTCTCCCATGATTCTCCTAAGTTAATAACGTCAAAATCGAGTAGAAATCGAATCGCAATATGATCGCAATAGCAGGGGCCCGATTCTCCTAATTTTACTTAAGCGCCATTCCATTGACGTTCGACTCGATTCGACTGAGATCCAATCCCGACTCGATTACGATTGTAGCGTATGTGGCATTCCGCTATTTTTTCTTTGAAATAAACGTTTTTATCCTTTTCTGTCATTCAATAATGAATCATTTTGTCTGCAAATGATTTACGATTGCAAAATGATTGTACAGCAAACTACCGTATAGACCAAAATCATCAAAATAGCAGGGGCCCGATTCTCCTAAGTTAATAATGTCAAAATCGAATAGAAATCGAATCGCAATATGATCACAATAGCAGTTTTAACCATATAGTCCCCAGGCCGGCGAACAAATTTTTTTTTGATACATATACATTTAAGACTTTGTGAGTGCCTTCCTTACGATAAGTCCGACAAACTTTTCGAATGCGCAAATTTTGGTGCCGCTGCGTTTTTTAACGCTTGACTCCTGAAATTGTCGATATGACGTCACTATGGCTCTTCGTACATACACGTTTCATCTTTTGAGATTCGTTTAATAAAGTTAACTAGAGAATGGTGGTCAACTTGTCCGATAAAGATCGTGCTGCGTTTGGAGTGTCCACCATCCTGAAAATGTCGATATGACGTCACTATGACTCTTCGTACATACCTATTTCATTTTTTGAGATTCGTTTAATAAAGTTAACTAGAATAGGTGGTCAACTTGTCCGATAAAGATCGTGCTGCGTTTGGAGTGTCCACCATCCTGAAAATGTCGATATGACGTCACTACGACTCTTCGTACATACCTGTTTCATTTTTTGAGATTTGCTTAATAAAGTTAACTAGAAAATTGTGGTAAGCTTGTCCGACAAAGATCATGCTGCATATGGAGTGTCCACCGTCCGGAAAATATAGATATATTTTAAGATTTGGTATAAAGTACTGACAATTGGTGTGAAGTATGTTAATAGTAAATGTTGCATTTAGAAAGTCGTTTCGAATGATATATGTATCATTACTACAGGAGGGATTTATTAACTTGATAACACTATCGATAAAATAATCTTATATAAGCTCTAGCTTCTGAAATACTAACAATTCGCCGAAGTTTTTTTAATATGAAATATTGCATTTAAAAACGTCTTTTGAATGATGTATAACTCATTACTAGAGATGGGATTTATTTAATTGAAAACATCTATCAATAATTATAATTTTCAATAAGCTCTAGCTTCTAAACTACTAACAATTTGTCGGAAGTATATTAACACGAAATGTTTCATTTGGAAAGGTTTTTCAAATAATATATAATTTGTTACTAAAGAAGTAATGGATTAGCTTGACAGAACCTACCGATAATATATTCTTAGAAAAGCTCTAGCTTTTAAAGTACTAACAATTTGTCGGAGTTATGCTAATACAACCTTGCGCTTAAAAAGATCTTTTGATTGAAATATGGCTCATAACTTCAAGTGAGATGTTATTCCTTAACACAATGTAAAGTATCAATAATATGCCTTAGGTCAGTTATGTCCTCCAAAATACTAAGAATCGGTAAGTGGTATGTTAAGACGGAATATAGCGCTTAAAAAGATCTTTCGATTGACATATGGTTCATACCTAGAGGTGGGACATTATTCCCTAACATAGTAAAACCTATCGATAATACGCCTTATTTGGGCTATATCTTCTAAAATACTAAGAATTGATAAGTGGTATGTTGAGACAAATTGTTGCACTTAAAAAGACCTTTTGATTGATATATAGTCCATTAATAGATGTGGGATATTATTCCTTAACATAATATAAACTATCAACAATACGTCTTACTCAGGGTACTTTTTCTAAAATAGTACTTAAAATTGGTAAGTAGTATGCCAATTTAATATACTTAAATAATGCACGTGAATATTTAAGTCAGAAATTGACAAAAAGAATAAACTTCTTCCAGTTGTAATATTTTTTTCTCATTTTCTTGTCGAACTGACTATTTGACTCACTACATTTGTCGGACAAGTCGATATTTGCAATAAGAATAGTATTATCTATCATTGTTGTATTTGTCCGACATGTATGTATGGGGAGACACAGTGACGTCATATCGACATGTTTCGGGTGGTGGACACTCCAAACGCAGCATGATCTTTATCGGACAAGTTGACCACAATTTTCTAGTTAACTTTATTAAACAAAACTCAAAAAATGAAACGTGTATGTACGAAGAGTCGTAGTGACGCCATACCGACATTTTCAGGATGGTGGACACTCCAAACGCAGCACAATCTTTATCGGACAAGTTGACCACCATTCTCTAGTTAACTTTATTAAACGAATCTCAAAAAATGAAACGTGTATGTACGAAGAGCCATAGTGACGTCATATCGACAATTTCAGGAGTCAAGCATTAAAAAACGCAGCGGCACCAAAATTTGCGCATTCGAAAAGTTTGTCGGACTCATGGTAAGGAAGGCACTCACAAAGTCTTAAATGTATATGTATCAAAAAAAAATTTGTTCGCCGGCCTGGGGACTAATATCGGGCATTCTGCTACTAATAAAAGACCAATCGTATTCGATTGACATTTGATTGGTGTGCGATTGGTCTGCTATTTTGGTGATTTTGGTCTAGACGGTAGTTTGCTGTACAATCATTTTGCAATCGTAAATCATTTGCAGACAAAATGATTCATTATTGAATGACAAAAAAGGACAAAAACGTTTCTTTCAAAGAAAAAATTGCGGAATGCCACATACGCTTCAATCGTAATCGAGTCGGGATTGGATCGGAGTCGAACGTGAATCGTACGTTGCTTAAGTAAAATAGGCAGTCGCAGTCGCCCCGTGAATAATTTTCAAATTGGCTTTAAATAATTTAATCTGGGATTTTTCTCAAAAAATCTAAAACCCTTACTAACTCAAAAACTACTGAATTTCGGTAGAACATTTAGTGGCTTAATTTGTTGCATTTTAACCCTACTATGATGTTCTGCAAGGAATACGTCGAGTTACCTACCAGTAACCAGTAACCAGTAACCCTGTATATTTCCGAATGATAATGTAGGTCTAGGAACCGCCTTAAACGGTAAATACTTTCGGACAGCGACTCAGCCGTCAGGTTGTCAGTTGTCATGGAAAAGAAAAACGTCAATGTCACATTTAATAATATCAAATATTACGAGCGTGCTACTATAGCTGTTCTCCTGTTTCTCAAAAATAATAGTTAAAATCTCGAGATCGTCTTAAAAATAAATTTGTGTAAAAGAAGGCGATGATATTTAATGTATTGTAATACCATAGGTGCACCAAAGTTCTAGCGAAGCCTAAGAAAAAATGAAAACTATGTGTTCAAGAAGCTGAACCAAATTATTCTATTTTGTTTTCATTTCAAGTAAGTTAATATTCAAGATTAATGCTTTGTTATAGCGTATACTAAATCTTACAATAAAATAGACCGAGCAATTGAAAGAATACTAAATCTTCACACTTAGGAAAATAATTTAAAACTTAAACATCAAAATGGAGTTAGAAAAGGATTTGACAAGTAAGTTCTTGAGTGGGGAAATGTCTTTTGCTGAATATTCCAATGAATGGTACAATATTGAAGATGAAGAAGACGTCGACGAGGCTAGTAAACGAAATGACGATGGACCCTTATTATTTACTGAAAAAGGAATGCACAGACGCCGCAAATATGCTCGTCTGCCACCAGGCCTCCTCGGTTTGATGGGTGAAGCAAACTTGCGATTTGTTAGAGGAGATAAAGATACTGCTGAAAAGATGTGTCACGAAATTATAAAGCAATTTCCAACTGCTCCTGAACCATACCAAACACTAGCTCAAATATATGAACAAGATACTGAAAAGTCACTTCAGTTTTCGCTGCTAGCAGCCCACTTGAGCCCTCCAGATGCTGAAGAATGGCTAAGACTTGCTGCAATATCAAAACAAAGGGAAGATTACAAACAAGAGATGATTTGCTACACACAAGCTATAGCAGATGATCCGCATAACTTTGACAGTCATGTGAAAAGAATGGAGCTTCTTGATAAACTAGAAAACATGAAATATCCTATTCAGACCTTACATATAACCAAACTTAAGTGTTATCACAAAATAGTAACCTCATTGCCTGCATCAGAAGGAGAAACCATAATGAAGTATGCTAAACTGGCTGTAACACAGTATCACAATAATAATGAAATGGAACGTGCACTAGCAGTGATGTCTTCTGCTTATAAAAAATGTCCAACACTATTCACTTTAGAAGACCTTAATATATTCTTGGAATTGCTAATTGGTCAAAAACAATTCCACACATGTATTGAAATATTTGTTGCAAATGCAGGAGTTGAAATAGAAGCTGAAATACAAACCGTGAAAAATGCTGAGGGTGACATAGAGGAGCAGACTAATTACTTGAATTGCTCTATTCCCAACTCCTTGCCTATAGATTTAAAGAGCAAGTTGTTGGTCTGTTTCATTCATCTTGGAGCCATTAATTTGGTTCAAACATTACTGAATGATTTCTTGTGTAATGATGTAGAAAAGGCTGGAGATTTGTATATGGATATAGAAGAAGCACTTTCTTCAGCTGGACATCATGAGTTAGCAATAAAGCTATTAGAACCATTAGTGAAAAATAATAGCTTTGATCTTGGAGCTGTGTGGCTTAAACATGCAGATTGTTTGTACATGTTAGGCAGAGAAAGTGATGCTATAGCCTCTTTCTACAAAGTGTTAAAACATGCACCACAACACCCTGATGCTAGAAGAAAGTTGTACTCCATTCTTGAGAAGAAAGGTCACATTGATGAAGCCTTGCAAATGTTAGAACAAGATTTTAAATATGTTGTTAATGCCAATCTGCTTTATGAACAATGTTTGGCTTTAAAGAAATACAACAAGTTACATAAGTACTTAGAGGTAGGTGAAGCCCTGCTCTCCAAAAATTTTGTGCGGTTTAGGCATCAAGAGGAATTAAATATGGCATGTATGGTAAGGTGTGGAATTGAGCTTATACACAATTTTCGTACATTGCGAGGAGAAAGTCAATATCATGAAAATGATATTCACTTTGATGAAGATGAACCATTCAAATTCACTCCACAGCAAGAATGGGATTTCTTTCTAGAAATGCTGAGGACAGCTTGTAATCTAAAAAAATACTTTACAATGCAAAGATTAACATTTGGAGCAATGATGTCTAAGAGTTTATCTCCACATAGAATGGATATTGATTTTTATTGTCTGCAAGCCTGCCTACTAAGTAATGATAACCATAATGCCTCTCGTTTCATAAGAGAGTTCGCTCAGAAGCATCCAACTTCACGCACCTGGAACTTATTAAATCTTGTTATTAATTATACTGATAGGAACACAAATTCGAAATTCTTGTCAAGATTGTTCCAAAGAGATACTAGTAATAATGTTATAAAGAACCTGTTCCTGGGAAACAACTTTCTAATATCAGGGAGATACTTGGTGACATTGAAATATTATTTAGAGTATCATGACAAATGCAGAGATCCTTTGTCTGCATTTTTGATAGCTGTAACTATTTTGGTAATGGCAGCACAGCGAACTGTAGATAAGCATCACAATCTTATTCTGCAAGGATTGGCTTACATGGAAACATATCGAAATTTAAGGAAATGTGACCAAGAAGCTAATTACAATATGGGAAGAGTTTATCAAATGCTGAATATCAATAACCTGGCCATCGAATACTATGAAAGAGCACTGGCTTGTGAACAAGTTGCAAAATGTGATCAACATGGAAATATTGACCTGACAAAGGAAACTGCCTATAATTTATATTTGCTTTATAAAGACCATTCTCCTTTGATGGCCAGGAAATATTTGATGAACTATCTTGTTATCTAATAAATGTGTGTATAAACATGCTAACAAAAACAGTTTTAATTCCATCCCTTAGTTTTAGAGAAAACAAATTGATATAGGTACTATATGTGTTGCTTGTCTGGTTATACCAAAAATTATGCTTGTTGACAGACACTATCTATACCATATTAATAATTTATTTCGTTAACCTACTTGGTATGGTAGGTATAGCCAGGGAGCCACTAGATACATAAAACAAAGACATAATATAAAAAGAATGTCAGCTATTTCCTTGACTAAAATCAGTAGTTAGTTATGTACCTTATTATAGTAATAATAGGCACTCAATACAAACACGATTCCTAGTCCTTATACTCCTTATATATTTTGTTTGTTTTAGGAGTTAGTTTATAAATAACTATCATGGCCAATGAAGTAACGCCAGCAAATGAAATAAAGTTTGAAAAGCTGTGCAATCTCTTAGAACAATTGCACAAGAGGAAAAAGCAAAGACAAGAGCAAGATAAGATATTGGGGGCTTTTATAAACGAGTTTAAAATGACTGCATCACAAATTGTAGGCCAAAAGGTAATCGATCAGACATTTATAACTTTCCTATTTTAGGGAGCATTGTATTCCATTCTAAAAAAGCACAATTTTATTTAAAATTACTTGGTAAGTGCATCATTGAGATCTGGTGCATTCACCAGGTAAATAAATGTTATCAAGATAGACCTTATCAAGTTTTTCCATAAGTACCTATCTGTCACAACAACATAGACATCAGAGAATAACAAAAGTCGCTGAACACAGTTTTAGAATTTCGGATTTTTGTATACTTTTGTTGCTGACTGTACCTTGTACAACGAAACCCTGTATGTCTTCCTATGGCACAGTCTCAGCAAACTACAATCCTTTCGCGCACTTATTTTCTTTGTTTCTGTGTATGGCGATGTTTCGGTTTGTAACCATGATCGCCAAGTAAGCAGACTGGTCGCGTTACTCAGCAGTGGCGCTAAAACACCACGCAATTCTTTCGTCACTTTATTATTTACTTTTCCAGAACCCCAGTATTTTTCCTATCCTAAGACTGCTGTTACCCAAACTGGATAGAGAAAGGAATGCATACAATTTAAAAGAGAACAAATTGGGTGTTCTACTGGTCAAAGTTCTATCGCTGAGCAAGCAGTCGCGAGATGCTCAAAAGCTGTTGAACTACAGATCCGTCAGTAATTCCACAGACAGTGATTTCGCTGGTGTAGCCTACTTCGTGTTCAAGAGTAGACTTAGCCCAAAATCAGATGGATTCACCGTTGGTGATATCAATGAAATCCTTGATAAAATTGCTTCTGCTGAAGTTGGAAAGAAAGCCTGTAAGTAATTGGTTAGTTAATAAGCTTAGTTACCGCCAAACTTTGTGGCAACTCGGATTATCGCGCGAATCGTGAGTGGCCGAGGTGCACGAGGGGACACACATAGATACCTGTAGATTAAATTTGATGAGAATATACTACAACTTTTGTAAAATTGAAAACTTTTTTCAGCTGTGCTTGATGACATGTTCAGTCATGTTATAAACAAAGTGACCGCGGATCAATTGAAGTGGTTCCTGAGGATCATTCTCAAAGACCTCAAGCTTGAAATAGGAAGCAATCGTATATTAGGGCTGTTTCATCCCGACGCTCCCGAATATTTTGAGACATGCGGACTTTTGTCCAAGGTTGGTAATAATGGCCTAAATTATATGTTTCTAGCTAAGTAGTTCACACTTAAATTCACGTCTTCAGCACCTGTAGATAAGCACCCATTTTTTAAATTAGGGCCCCCTTGTTGTGACGTCAACCACAGCCCAACAATTCGCCAACTAATGTTTTCTTAATTTATCTATCGTATTAAAATCTCGTTGACCATGTAGGTACCTACATATAGGTACGATGTTGGTGGCATGGGTGTCGTCTATCGGTGTAGGTAGCTACATCGCATTTTTTTCTCAGAATATTCGCCACCATGAGTTAATATACCGTTTGAGGTAATTAGAATTTTGTATTGGCTTAGGTGTGTGAAGAACTAGGAGATGGAGACGCTCGTCCCCTAGAGCTCGGAATACAGATGTTCCTAGCCATAAGCCCCATGCTTTCTGAACGCCTTGACGTCAAACATATAGCTAAACAACTTTCTTCGGACAAAACTTATCAGATAGAAAATAAGTTTGATGGTGAGAGGTTTCAGGTAAGCCCTTTTAGATACAAGATTTTCACCTGTGCGATATTGAACCTTATTGTTATTACCATTAAATGCTTTATTTTGTTATTAGCTGCTGCCTATCCTGTAGGCTAGAGGTACAGTGATATCATGATTTTTTGTGTAGTAAATCATCAATTTGTGTCTAACCCCCACACTCACTAAGTCACTCCTTAGTGACGGATTGTCAAAGACATCCTTCACTTAGGAATGGCTTAAATAACCATTCTCTGAGTGTGTCAGAGGTATATAATAATTTGTGTTATGTTAGTAAATAGGTAAAAAAAAAATCGCTTAAATTATAATATTATTTAATAAAGAAGATACATTTTCTCATCGTTCTTTATATAAAACAGATGCACATGGAAAACGGGCGATTTGAATACTTTTCGCGAAGAGGGTTTTCGTTTGCCAAGAATTACGGAAGCTCATACGACTCCGGGTTGTTGACGCCTTATCTCAAGGATTGCTTTTCGTCAGAAGTCTCAAGTATTATTCTAGACGGCGAGATGATGGGCTGGCACAAGGAACGAGAGTGTTTTAGCTGCAAAGGTAGAAAAGATAAAATTTTCTTCTTATTTTCTGAATAGGTAATTGTTCCGTGTGTATGGGATATCTCTCAGTTACCTACCTATTACCATCAGATGAGAGAGGCAAAGTAATTTGACGAGAAATATGTAGTATTTTTGTTCATACAATTTTAAAAGTTTTCGAATTTCTAACTTAACGATAACAAATTTTCTTTTCCTTTCTTTTAACAGGAATGGCTTTTGACGTTAAGAAGATAACAGAAAACTCAAAGTTCCGTCCATGTTTCTGTGCGTTTGATATCCTGTACTTCAATGGCAGGACTCTAGTGGGGCCGCCGGAGAAAGGAGGTTTACCACTCAGCGAGAGACTTCGTATTTTAGACAAGATATTTGTTAACGTCCCTGGAGTTATACAGCATAGTGAACGCCAGATTATTTCGCAGAGGTGATTGATATTATTTTTTTGTACGACTAATACAACTTTGTATAGGTACAGGGTGTTCCTTCTCAGCATGACTTTACATGAGTTTTATGATACTTAGTTACGCCTTATAAAATTCTTCTTATTCTTATTCCCAAATATATCTTCTTATTTGTTAGATGAAATTATATAGAATAAGAGGTCAAAGTTTGCGCACTGGTTAAAAAACATTTTAGTATACCTATGTTTTACAAATAATAAATGACTTTGACTATGATTTCAAGGACGATATTTCCTGATATACTGGAAGCTTTGAACAAGGCCATAGAGAACCAAGATGAGGGCATAGTTGTCAAAGATGTGGATTCCTACTACATTCCAAATAAACGTAACGCTGGCTGGTACAAGATTAAACCTGAGGTTAGTGACATTATAGCTTTCCTACGCATTATATAAGTATTTTGTAAGAAAAGTCCTGAAAGCTCGAAAGAAAATTCCGACATAGATATGTAAATATATGGGCGAGCTAAATCTTCCAAAACTCCCAATTGACACTTGGCACTACCCCCTCGAGTACCTAGTTAGGGTCAATTCCCACTGAAAGAGCTGCGGCCGGCAGCGGCCGTAAGAGCAAGTAACTGCGAGCAAGTGACTGCGCTCTTTCAGTGGGAATTGACCCTTAATGGCCCCTTGCTGGCAACGACCTTTAAATAATGATTCCAGTACACAGAGGGAACTATGAGCGACCTTGACCTCGTCATCATCGGTGCTGAAGAAGCTGCGAACAAGCGACAAGGACGCGCCAAGAGCTTCCTCGTCGCCTGCTCTGATGGTGGCGGTCCTGGTAAGTCTGACCAAAGTACCTTCTCAAAAATAAACTCTGTTCAGAATGAAAATGGTTTTTCAGATTTCAGCAAAAAAATCATTTTTGCTCTATAGGTTTTGTAAGTGCATGTGCATGGGTCACCGACATTTCGCAGAATGAAAAGGAAATTTCACAATATGAGTCTTAATTATTCCTTAAGTGTGAAAACGCCTAAAAAAGTATATTTTTGAATTTGGAAAGTTCCCCAACTTCTCTTAATTTTGTCATAAGTTTTTTTTTTCTTAGGTAAAACGCCTGACCGCTGGGTATTAGTAGGCCGAGTATCAACGGGCCTAACATTTGACGAGCGTGAGAGTTTGTGTGCCGCTCTCGAACGTCACTGGGTGTCCTACAGACAAACACCGGCCCCGACTCACTTGTATTTCAATAAGGAGAAACCAGACTTCTGGATTTTACCTGAACATTCCATTGTTTTAACGGTAAGTGATACTTCCAGCTACCAATCACAACCAACCACGATCATCTTGACCTTGACCAATCACGATCCAATATCCTAAATTGTCCAAACTTAGGATATAAGTTATACTAACTTAGGATAGGTTTGGTGAACCGCTTAAGTCTTAGGACTCCTAAGACTTCATCATCATTTGCACCTAGTTTTGCAGTTCTTATTAGGCTTGATAAATGTCTTTTTTAAAGGTCCGGGCCTCTGAGCTGATCAGAACCACGGGATTCGGGGCAGATTATACACTTCGCTTTCCGCGCGTCATGAGAGTACGAGATGATAAACCTTATCAAGACTGCATGACTTTGACCGAATTCAATCAACTTTGCGCAGTAAGTTTTTATCTCCACTTGACACTCTAGAACTGCATTTCACATATGTTCGTACCTAACAAAAAAAATATATTTTAGCATAAGGGACCAGTAGTCAAGTTGAGCACTAATCTAATTAATGGAGAGCAAATGGACGAGATAAAACCCCGAGCGAAACGAAAGACTCAACAGCCGCAAGTCGCCGAGCAGTTTCAGATCAGCTCAAGCGGAGATGTCGAAGCTACGTCAAAAGCATTGCTCGGAAGAAAAGTGTGCATATTGTCGGATGATGACGATTGTAAGCGACCGGAGCTTTGTAAGATCATTGAGTCCCACGGAGGGAAGGTCGTGGCGAATACAGGTATGTTGTCATACAGTCTCCACTGTACATATCTTTCAATGAAAATAGAATGAAGTTTTAAAATCCAGAGATGGTTGCTTTGTTTGCCCTATTACTTATTATGCCCTATTTATTATTATTTGCCCTATTATTCACTGACCACTGTCGCCGTTCTCCAAGTGATGCTGGTAGAATAATTATTTTGGAGTCAATTTCTAGTGTTACACTAGAAACTGGTAAATGAAAACCTCCAGGAATCTTATACGAAGCGACTGACTATCCTTCCTGGTCCGAACTTTCATAACCCAGGTGTCTAACTTCCATCTGAACCTAATGCCTTAATTACTACGGGGACCCACAGAGTAATATGCTCTCCCAAAAACTGGGGAGTTTTATTCACATAGGACGAACAAAGTCGGCACTAAGCGTTCCTTAGCTTTCCATCGTCGGAACTTTTCTACCCAATTCAGACACCAGTTTTATACGCCGCGCCGTTAGTATGGAAAACGACACATTTCTTGTTTAAAGAAGTCAGTTACTGTGTAAGCTCTGAAACTGACCTGTTCACCGTAACAGGGTTGGACACATGGTGCTGCATAGCGGGTCGTGTCACAGCTCACGTGAAAGCAGTTATGACGGCTCGTGCATATGACGTGTTGCCTACATCCTGGCTGCGGGCCCTGCCCCCCTCCCCCGCGCCCGTGCACCCCGCGCCTCTCGACATGCTGGCCCTCAGTGACGTCACGCGACGCAAGCTCGCTCGACACTACGATGTGCATGGAGACAGCTACACGGAGTTGATAGATGAAGACACGCTCGTTAAGTGTTTTAAGAAAATGGATGAGGATGTAAGTAGTTCAATATGTATTAGACTCAATTAGACTTACCTACCTGATTCTAAATATCACAGAAACACGACGAACTATGCTTGAGTTTGGCCACTGTTTAATTAACCGACTTCAAAAAATGGAGTTCAGTTTGACCTATGTACGACCTAGGTATGTACCTATGTGCTGAAGCCATTTTGATGTAGGTTGTCAGACTTAGGAGAATTTACATGTACCTATTATGAAGTCGGTTTTATTTTTTTAATACTTCAATCACTTTTTCAAAAACACATTTTTTATAAACAGATACCGATCTACCTAACAACTCAAGAGATGCTGAACTTAGATAAGGAGATATTTGGCGAAAACAACCCACACTCGTTTTTACGCCCGTGCTGCATACACATACGGAACCCTGAAAGCATTGACGCTATAGTCGCTCGAATGTACGGGGCCACGGTACTTGACAATACTGCTTCACACTGCACACATATAGTTGTACCCACCACTATAGATAAAACAGAACTTGATAATCTTAAAAAGTCATCTAATGGGTTGATAGTCAGTGAAGATTGGCTAAATGAATGCTTTGCGCAAAAACAATTGGTTCCTGAAGAAAAGTTTCTGGTTATGTGACAACGGCTTTATTTTATTTCTACTTTTTTGGTGGAAAAGATAACGATATTAATTAGGTGATATAGATTTGCTGTCTGTTTTAAAGCAAATAAAGATTATTTAAATTTTATAAAGTTAAGAATTATCTGTCGGTCTAGTGGCTGAAAGGTGGTGACAGAGGTGTGCCTGTAAGTTTTCTGAGGATGTGTTCATTAGTAAAATAATAATATTTTACCGTTTACTGTTTTAAAAAGTAGGTACCTAACACTGTATTCTTATATTTTTTATGTGTATTTGTGTGCTATTCAGTTATTATGGAATATACCTATTTTGAAAATTTATATCCTATGTAGGTATTTGGAAAGATTTTAATACATTTTTGTGTAAATTTACCTTTATTTTTATGAATTATATCTTAAACGTTTAAAATGTATTGTTACTTATATCGTACCTACTTTAACTGTTATCGTTTTTACTTACTTATGAAACTTATGTCCGCGACTGTACCTACAACATATTATTAGGCTTATGAACATAACTTGATAAAAAACCACGCAGATATAAACACGCCTTAATAAAGCTTAACTAAATTACAACAAAAAGACGGTGGTTTGTTAACACTGCATATTGTACAATCAAAGCCAGTGAGGCGCATAATGAATTGAATGCACGCGTGAAATCTTACACAGAAGGCGTTTGTTCCACCACTGGGTAATACAAGGGTTACCAAAGACGGCTTTATGTTATGAATTAACTCGCGATTATGGCAATCAAAGATACATTGTGTGCTACTATTTTTAACTTAATACTTCATTAGTGTTAATGCGTGTGCTTGTTTAATATCTGATATTTAGTTCTATTAGATACTGAAAGTTTTTCTTCTAATTAGGCTAATGTTTGGTAGACTAATTTAAGTTACCTACTGTGCAAGAATACGTAGTTAATTTTCTCCAGCTGTTGACTTGACTGATTTCTGCTTATTAGATTGAAAGTTGACTGTAAGCTGTTTTAGAATTCATCTTTTATGTTGGCCCATAAAGTAACAAAGAAATAATTTATTAACTAAGTAAATACAAATAAATATCAAGTTAGATGGCAGGTAACCGAAGAAGCAGCCGTGGACGTGGACAATTGAAATATGAGAGCTAATTGGCAATCGCCGCTCGAGATTGAATATCATTTTCACCACGATCACGATACTATTATCGATTAAGTTGTTACGTCGGTTTTAGATATATATCGGGATATAGAAAGTTCGGGATTGAAATTAGCACCCAATTTACGTGAGGAAATCTACGTAGGTATTCCTTTTCATGTCCAAGAGGTAGGTAACTGCGATTGGAAAGTCCCCAAAAAATAATTAAATGGAAACATCTTTTATATTGTTTATTTTTATACGTTTATTTGTATTTATTTCATTGGTACCTACGCTGTAGTACTTTTGTTTATTCGAATTAATTATTTTTATTTTATTAATTAGAAGTAGCAACGCACTGTAGTCGCAGAACAATAAAGTTTATTGCTTTTTTACAGTTTCGTTATGATAGATGAAGAAGTCTTTGAAATAATTTAAATTAGGTACGCACAAAGAAATACTTAAATATAACCGAACAACCGATTAATGTATCATTTTAACTTTTACAATACAAAAACGTTTGGTGTCGCGCCGCCCGCCCACATCGGTATTCTCGGCCAATGGAGATGCGAATGGGGCGGAGCGATGGCTGCCACAGAACTCTTAAAACTTGAAGCCCACTTTACAGCCGTCAATCTGAAACGATATTTCAGCGTCAACATGACTCGATGTCGCGCCTCATTTGTATTTCTGTAATCCGTGTGCTCGGTTCGTGTATCATGAATTAAGTAGGTAGGAGGTGGTTGTGTCGCAAGTAAGGTTCTGGGATACATAAACAAATGCAAAACGAGGGTGTGGTGGAGAGTGGTCCTGGCAACAGTCGGAAGGCGCTGAGGACTCCGAAGTGCGCGCGATGTCGCAACCACGGCGTGATCTCGTGCCTGAAGGGACACAAGAGGTTGTGTCGCTGGAGGGACTGCCGGTGCCCTGGATGTCTGCTGGTGCTGGAGCGACAGCGAGTCATGGCTGCTCAGGTATTTAGCTATTTTTCTCTTGTATCATAAATGCTGTTTACAGTTTTTACTGATATTTATTAGTGACTAAGTATCTCACGGTAAAACGGCTGAACCTTAATTCGGGAATGGATCGTTAGACCAATGCTGGGGAAGACAAGACAGGGCTAAATAAGTTGTTTACCTAAGGTACCTACTTTCATTATATTTAAAAGGTCTGCTTATTAAGTTGAGCACTAACAACCGGAAATTCGAAATGCTATTCAGACTACCTACCTACTTTTATCATGTCTAATTGAAAGTTTATTTTAGACCAGCGATGGTCATCCTACATAAGCCTTAGGATTTTAAGATTTACCGCTTTAAACCTAAGTCATAATATTCGTTGGCCAGGTGGCTCTCCGCCGGCAGCAGGGTGCAGGCGATGGTGAGGCTCGCGACGGCGAGGCAGCCGCGTTGGCAGCCCGCAAGCGAGCTTACCGCGCCCGGCTGCGATGCATGCAGATGTCCAGGACATGTCCGATACAGCCCTCGATTTATGGTAAGTACTTACCTAATTTATTTGCCTGTCCTACTTATTGAACCTTTCGTGCGAGAGTCCGATGCGTACCTTTTATTTGCACCTTACCTTTGCTGGTTTTTATTCGCACCTTGCATTTTTTTTGCTACCAAAATATCATTCATGGACGGCTTCCATTCTTTTTACGTTTAGAACGTTTCTACATTTATGCCCATCGGCACGAATGACGTTGTCGATCATAGTCGGTGCTGCTGCTGTGCGTTAGCTAGTTCGATTTTTGCATAGGACAACTTACTGTTCCGTGTCTGCGTTTTGTGTGCATAAGAAAATCGGATGATTGATTGTAGACAACGTTTTATACAAAATAGAGATTATATTAAGAAAACCTGTTAGTTGTGTAGGTAAAATTTAGGTCCGAAGAAAAATCACTCGGCTCACCTTAATTCGAAAATACTTAGTTGGATATTTCATAACTGGATGTGGATCCAGTATTATAAAAAGGAAGCTGACTAAGTAATGTAAGAAACATATTTACGCGGAAAGTGATAAGAAAAAAAAATCCCTCTAATTTTCGCTCATGATTTCATATCTTTGCATGGACTGATTTCTCATATAACTTAGGTACCTCGTATTCCTACATGTAATTCAAGGGGATATAATTTCAGGCTATGTAATGGGTATGAGAGTATTATGATAAACTAAGAAAAATCACTGGCATGTACCTACAGTTTTTGAAAAATAATAGGTATTCCCAAAAATATAAAAAGCCTATGATCTTGTGCGTTCTGGTTAAGTGGTTAATTTCTGATTCTCCAAACAATGAAATAGGTAGGTGGTAAGGTAGGTAGCAGATTTACGTACCTACCTACCTATTAATTAGTCCGATGCAAATATTTTGTGAAATACTCACCTAATTCACGAGTTAATTGATTTACCTAGATGTAGATAGATAGACACAAAAATACTTACGCAGTAGGTAAATACTCAACTATTGAAGCATGATTAGTAAAATTATTTTGATACAACCTGTTACTTTTGTCAAGCAGTTCATAAAGTCATAGGTACATTAAAAACGAATATTATCTTCATGTCATATGTGTGAAGATGTTTTTGGCACCCGCGGAGCTATCATTCAACAGAACGGAAAGACATGTTTACAGTCAACAGTATTACAGTAATCCGACACCCCGACAAAGAGCCGCCTCCGCCTCCTCGTGTAAAACAATCTTTACACTTTTTAGAGCCCATAAAAATAGTTAAAAGAAATTTTAGTTTTTGTGTTAATAGACAGTGAAATGTTGCCGAGTGTTGGATGACAGCTTTTGTTCTGTAATGAAGCGGGGACATTTTCAAGAGTCATTCAAATTTTTTATTACGCCTGTGGCTCTATTTATACGCTTTGAAGATTTTTTATGCAACTGAGAATGACGCATATCTAAATAGTTACTACAACCCTATTAATTCCAAGATAATTATAATTGTTTACCTAATTATAACTTTTGTGAAGAAATAATAAATCTTCAGTCTACAGGTGAGGTATGATCAAATCGTGCTTTATTTAAACTGTGTTCAAGTCGGCTGGTATTTCTTTCTCTGTAGTTTGTAAATAGCAATTGTTTTAGTTACCTACTATACATTTTTTTAGAGAGGGCTCTTAGATCTAGGATCTACCTAATATCAACCTAATGCTGGTTACCTAAATAAAAAAAAAATCCTTTGAGATATTGTCACTGTCAGCTCGTCTCCAAAATATTCAATTTTAACTCTTCCCGCTGTTCCAAAGCAAATATTTATCCAGCTAATTCGCATTTAGCATTTCACGGCTGAGAAACGAAACACTCGACAGTGGCGGCTCTGTTACTACAATAACAAAGCGGAGTGGTGCGGACGCGGGCGACACCCTGCTATCCGTCACAGTATACATTACCTACACTTTAAAATAACTACCTACTACTATTAAAAGAATCACATTAACATAATGTAGGTACTTGCCTAAGTAAAGCAGAAAGCTTCACAAAAACAGCTTATTCCTTAATAAAGCAAAAATTAGAGTTAAAGATTGCCAACTGTTACTATGAAGGCGAGGCGAGGTACTTAGTACGTATAAATATAGTAACTATTATAGAAATCTGTGCTAGTACCTACCTCAGGCATAAACAATAGTTTTATTGCGGACACTCCGAAAGAGGGATCCAAATTTAAGTTCGGGTGTGCGTTACTGCAGCAAGAAAGTGATTCCTAGACTGACCTTGGGACTTAAAGTGTGTTATCTGCTGGAAATATACACGCAGAAAATTATAAACGAATGGTGGGAGAGAAGTATTGTGCATGGACAGAGCTCTATTTCTGCAAAATCTGTGCCGAAAATATTGCGTTTTTAATGCCATTAAAGTCTGCCTCATTTTGGTGGCCAAAAAATAAATAATTGGAAGTAGATATAGAGCTAGATAAAGAATTATTATATTGGCATCCAGGTACGGAGCGGGTGTTCTCAAATGACCCAGCATGGAACGAGCGCGTGCGCCGTCGTCGAGCCTTTGCCGACGTTGAGTTAGAGCGCGGGGCGGCGCCTTTACCGCCGGCTGCCCCGCCTGCCGCACTACTCTGCAGAAACTTGCTCGCAGCATTGCTCACTACTTACGCACCAATACCACCGCACAATGAACCACAGAGGAAAAAACTCTCTTTTTCCATCGAATCTATCATAGGCGTCCAGTAGTTTCAAAACTGCGTGCAAATTTCGGCAAAAGGTAAAGTAGGTGCAATGTCCATGTTAATTTAAATAAAATTCAAACGTCTTTGAACAATGAGTGCTTTATTAACGAAATGTATGGTAAAAGAATGTCTATTGTGAGGTCATTTTATTACAACCAGAACTTAGATTTAAACAACTGATTAATATCTGGATTAAGATAACTTTTACATTTGTTTTTGTTTATTACTTTTAATTAATAATTAATTTGATTAATTATATAAAATGAGTACAGAATTTACATTTCAAAAGCGTGTTGTACAAATATATTTTTCTAAAATTATAATTTTTATATTGTTAATTTTGAACGAGTCGCCTAGGGTTAGGCCTTAAAGTAGAGGTAGGTAGTGTCTATTACAAGATTAATTTATCTGTACTCACTTTATGTAAAAACAACACAATGACGTATGGTATGTAATTTTGTACCGGTTGACTTATAGCTGAAATTATGTATTACAATACAAACATTACAGTTGCAACAGTTTCATGTTAATTTTTATGTAAATAACTTACACATTTGCCTACAGGTGACAAGAATTTACATTAAGTAATTAAAAATATATTCAATTCATTTTTATACAAGATACAGTATGCACGGATAGATTTCCTATCGCAATTTGCAAGAGGACTAACTAATGGTAGTGATTTGTAAATAAAACTAGTGAAATAATATATGTAATAAAATATTAGTACATATCTAATAATAGATTTAAATAATGTGGATAAAGTTATAATTAAACATATAATAAAATCAAAAAATGGCAGAACTATGAGTTTTATTTTTCGAAAGAATAAATAGATAATATAATGTATAAAAATATCACATTGTCTACATTGTGTCAAGATTGATAAAACTAGAATAAGTACAGGGTTTTGGTTAGCAGAATGTGAGTAATGAAGTAGAAAACCCGGAACATAATTTAAATCAACGACAATTATAGATGTTAATAACATTTTTTTTAATAATAGATGATTTACGATTATGCATTTGAGCGTCAATTTTGCAATTATGAAAGCATTTTTGATTCTCAATTCATCAGAATACTTCAGTTTACTTGAATGATACAAGGTTTATTATAGATGTTTCCACCAAAGCAGTTTAGCTTTAGCCAGCTTTGTCGGACAAGGCCATTGTCAGCCTTCTAACAAAATTGTAGAAAGTGGGCTTAAAGGGGGGCAAAGTCTCTAAAGACAGAACAAGAAGTGGAGCGAGGAAGGCGTAGGTACAATAAATGTGTGACAGACCCAAGGAAAGATGACATAGGTTTCTTAAACGAACTGGCACCAAACTGTAAGGAGTCCGCTACGCATCCTCGCTCCACATATCTTAAAGATATTTAGATATTTCTGATGTTAGAAAAGTTCTAGCTAAACACATCTCTGGTGGAAGCCCCGACTCAAATAGGTAAACCCGCAAGCGACTTGTCAGTCGTAGTTGTTTTTTTAGTTAAATGCGGATTCTTTAAAATTCGATGATCCGATGTGCTCAGGTGAGTTTGACCTCTATGCCTATGGAACTGTGACGTATTTGTGAAATGTTCAGCGCATTTAGTGCAGATACGTGAGCGAGGCAATGTCATTTTAATTTATTCCAATCTTACAGTACTTCTGGCACAAAAAATTACGCACCACGGTAGCACATTTTGTAATGTGACGTCAATGAACCTTTCTTAGATATTTATGTAAATGCTACCATACAAAAATATATTGTGCACTATATTGAACTCAGAAATGTTAATAACGAATGTGGACAATGTGATTGTAATTCACATGCATAGATAAATAAATATAAATACATAATGTGTTATGTATTAAAAATATAAAATATGTACGTTATGACAATAATGCACAACACAATAAGACAATTTAACGCGACGCAAACAACCTACATTTATATCGACAATGCATCACAATTAATGTTCGTCCAAACGATACAACTATAATATTTTTCATAAAATACTAACTATGCCTCAAGGAAGGGAGTGCCTTACGAATGCCGCCTCACTCACACATACACGCATGCGATCACTTATCCAACTATTATCACGGTTTTTTAGGAAAAACAAACATCTACATTAAAAAAATCATGACCATAAAATCTACTAACCTTAAAAATAAATTACGAGGCCACCCGTAACATCGATATAAAATGGATTCTACTTAAAAAATAAACAATGTGTCTCAAATTTATCGGAAGGTAGCTACAGTAATTTAGTGTTCCTACGGGTACCGAGACGTGAAACAGCTACCGTATCGATCAGACGGCGCGGCGCGGCTCACCTGCAAGTCGTCCGGGCTTCGTTGGCACATCACGCGGGATGGGACTAGACAGGACTCGGGATGCGAACTCATTGGGTACCAGGGATCGGGGATCTTACCTACTCATCAAATCACAATATCTATCCAACTAAAAAGTACAAATTTAGCGAGACGCAACGAATAAAATATATATTATACTATAATATAATAACACCCAAGAGTGAAATTTAAGTTGTAACCAAGCCAAAAGATAGAATTTAGATTACGGAATGTTTCAAATTTCATTATGCCCCCGAAAAATACCGTATTATATCGACGCTGTACCCTACGCTACGTTTGCAATTTGTTAAATACACTAATGTTCATTTGAACTACACAATTTCAGACCCCATATCTGAAAAAAAAACTAAATGATATTTAACAAGTGTTTAAAGTCAGACTTTTAGCTTTTATAAAACAAAAAATAACAATTTTACTTGAATATAATAATAATATACATCGCAATATGTATTTACATATACATAATATTACTTTAATTAAATATACACGTAAATAGTACTTCATATCAATAATACAAGTTGACCGGGACAGTGGCGAGTCGCAATGGCGACGCGCGCGAATACAAAATGTGTAAATATAGCTTTGTGAGATGTTGCAGGAACCGCGCCCGCGTCGCCAGCGAGCGTCCCGCCCGGACAACTCACGTACAATTCCATTAAACAATATACAACGTAAAAATACTATTTGGTATATTATATAGCAGAAATCTAGCCGTCATAAAATCTATCAAAGCAGTATATTATATCTACACTGACACAGACATATAATCATCATACACATATATTAGTCAAAAAAAACCAGTCACAAATCACAGTTGACATAAATTCTCGATTTTACTAAGTCTTTGTAATTTATATAAAATAAAAGTTAACACATCAATTTTAAATATATCTACTAAAATATATTTGCGAAGCTTTAGTGAGTGTAGATAAATGCTTTTAGACAAAATTAATAACCAAATGACGTTACTTAAAATCCTCTAAAACAAACCGCAGATGCTGTATTAGTGAATTATGAAATAGACACGTGCAGTATCTGTGTTGAGCAGTGAATGGCATCAGTCAACCTAAGACTAATCTACTAGGAGCAATACGGCGAGCGTGTGACTGGCGATCGAGTGCCCGCGCTACATCATCGCTTCTCGACGGCCTGATAGTGTTGCCATCTACTTCCGAATCATATCGATAGCGATTCCACTTGAAACAGTACTTTCATTTACTATTGTTTCATTGTTAGTCAATTCTATGATGAGACTCCCGATCATTCGATGTGTCGTTTGAATCTTATTGAAGAAATCAAATAACTCAAATTTTGAGTTGACAAAATAAAAATCAATCATAATTTTCGAATAATTACGAATCAATTTAAAAATTACATATCAAACGGAAATACCTCGTCTCATCTTTGTAGTTACAATCTAGAAACTATTCTAAATATCATGTAATTATAGTAGATATTCCACATGTAACTCGGTAATAGTCACCGCGTTATAAAATTTAGTGAGTAAAACTACAACTAGAAAGGGCCAATAAATGTACACTCGTTACGATGGATGGTGAGATGGGCAAGCATGCAACGTGCGGCGATGCGCCGGACAGCTGAGCTGCGCCACGCGACGTGCCTGTTGTGCGTCTGTCGAGCGAGTTCTGAACTGCCGACCCAACCAGTCTACCTACTATACACTCGTGCACGATACACTCTTACCATTAAGTGATTACGCCGCTTCTACATGTACGTCTCGTCGAACGAAAAACATATAATTTTCAGGTACAAACAGAAGAATGAAGTGTAACAATCTAGATAATATTCTCTGTCGATAGGTACAAATGTGTAAATATCCTCGCTAGTGTAGTGAGGTCAGTGTGTTGGCACATAACGCGGCCGGCCGTGCGAGTGTTCCCTACGCGCGGGTGCCGGCAGCCGGCCTGGCCTGCTTCTGCCTGCCGCGACACCCTCAATGTCTTCCCGACCCGTGCTGACATTGGTTCCCCTGCAACACAAGCACCGTGTTACCACCAGCTCAATCATCCTCGTAGCTAGATACGAACATAGGCTATACTGGCTTACCATAACGCAGTGACGACGTTTATATCCCGCAGAGCGCGGAGAGACGCACGCTGAGCTGCACGGGGAACTGGTCGGTGAAGTGGCGCCAGTTCTCCTCGCCGACCTGGTTCTTGAAGCCGTGCAGGATCTTCGTGAACATCTCCTTGAGATCGTCTTTAGGGTGTGACCACGAGGCTACGGCGTCGCAGAAGAACATGAAGTCTTGCACCACGCCGGCCGGGTTCACCTGGATCATCTGACAGATGCCGCGGAACGCTGAATCCTTTTCGTCGTTGTCCCGGATATTTCTCAGCGAAGCGCACCTGATAGTGAATATGTCGTAAGAAAGTCTTCGTTAGATCATACATACTATTGTTGTTTAGATGATTTTTCAATTTCTTCCTATACAAAATTGCATACATGAATATTAACTTCTAGTGACAGAAAACAATTTAATTCACTTTTGCATATCTCTAAAATTTGAAAAATCATCCAATTCATTTTTCTAAAATAATAATGATGAAAATTAATCAAGCGTAAATAACTGTATAGGTACTGTTCTAGGGATTGTGGAAAACAAAGGAAAGGTTATTATTGTGAATAGCAAATATTGAAACTGGCACATGAAAATATTTGTATGGATATTGGAACTCTGAACATTCCAAACTGTAAGCAAATTACATTAAATAAAATATATAATATTAAATAATATTATTTAGTCATAGCAATAAATAAATTATTCAACAATATGAGCATAACATGTTTGCTATCTTACAAGTTAGTCATAACAATTTGTCTTGCAGTTTGGTGTAAAAAGTCGATTATATTTTTTAGAAAGCGGATGGTGTTCAACACATATAAAGTACAGCACTGAAAATAAGATGATCATATTGGTAAAATACCACCCAAAAAGTCAGTGAGTCCCTCAAGTGTGGCCGTACAATTAATACATAGAATTAATATTCTCATGCTTGGTTTAACTTAAATCAGGAACAACATATCATATAAAACAATAATATTAACAAGCCATGGACAAACACCATCCACAATCGAAATAATACCGGTTAATAACTTATTTCAATATTAAACGTAATAGTAATAATATAAAGTAATAATAAAAAAAATGACTACAGACCACTGGCGTACAAATTGATGTAAAACGGGTGCGACGTCGTGGGGGCACACATAACCTAGCCGACCGATAGTAATCGCTACACGCCACGACATACCGAGAACAAAACCAAGAAAACAAATCAACAAACCATCCAAAACATAGTTAAATTACATAATTCAACAGCAACAAATTAGTGTTACAAATGGAAATAACGTGAAACAATCGTATGCTAAGTAATCTATCAAATTATATAGTACCATATGTTGGACAAAAGATGGCCTAGAAGTTGTACCGTGTTCACAATAAGTAGTGCTACGATGCTGATGAACAAATACACCATGATCATGCAAGCTGATGATACAATACTAAGCCATCTAGGCCATCTTTTTACATCGGGCACACACTTCATTTTAGGCTCTGCTTTCATTTTCAAATATTTACATTTTACCCCAAAACCAAAATAAAGAGTATTGATGTAAGGTAAATAAGCTATGGCGTCGAAACTTTCTACTGTTCGTGTTTATATAACGTGAAATATATTGTAATGCAATAAAATACATGTTCGATACATATTGTTTGGTTGCAGGAGGGATATTTATGATATAGAAGTGTTTAGTACTGAGTTAGTTACACATCAAATAAGTATTCTGATACATATTATATGAGTTCTGCCAGGTACAGATAGGCAGGGAACTACGGCGAACATAAATGGGGTAAACATGAACATCACAAAAACTCAATATAAAACATTGAATAGTAACATATATATAATAGGTATACATAACAAGACTGCCACCAAGAAAAGTCACTTATTGGAGATAGTTCTAGCAAATAATAAAATATTACTGATTAGTTATTTTTCAATTGTTGTCAACAAAGTAATAGTGTTCAAATTAACTTTAATAAATAACATCACTTACCTGTATTTTCAAGTAGAGTCTTAGGTGTGTTAGGCCTGTTGATAATTTCAACTAAATGATTCAACACAAGAGGGATATACTTTGATGTTTCCGGTCCTGAAATAAGTTTATATAGATATATGTTCGTAAAAAAGTCTATAACAATCGGAAGTTCCTTGTTCATTGACTTACCTAATTTGATGCTAATCTCGCCGATCGCCCAAGTGGCGTTATTGCAAACAGAAATGAGTTCGGGATTGAGGTTCATGCCGAGTATGGGCAGGAACTCGGGTATGTATGGCAGTACATGTTGGAAACACGCCTTTGTTAGGTCTCCCAGCAACGCAAACGACGACTGGCGGACCTGAGTCATAAACACAGCTTATAATATGAATTTAAGTGGAACCAAGTAATCCCCTCACCCAATACGTGTTAGTTACTGTTATAATATATGGCTGTAACAAGATATACAATGAGTATTAATGGTTATGTGAGTGAAATAAATGTATTATCCATCAACCTTAGAACCAAGATGAGAAATGTAGAAACAAGTTGCGCCATCCTAAGTGTACCTGGCGAGAGTCAAAAGCAGGCATACTCTGTTGGGCAACTCTGCCATCATTATACCAACTTCTATTATTAGTTTTCAACAGCTTGTATAGATAATGGATTTCATTAGAATTTAGTTTTGCTTGTTCATGAAATATTGAATACCACACCCAGTATTTTATGTTTACGTATAAGGCGAATATATATTTCGCACTGCTGGCTGTCTAACTCATACCATACATCATTAGCACATTATATTCTACTATAGGCTAATAAAAATCACAACTTATGCTATGCTTATGCTACATGTGCTGTAGAAAGGCATCATTCAAATTAATCAAAATCTTGAGTCTGTCTACAACCTGTTAATAAAATTATGGGTAGATATTTATGGGTCAAATTATAAGTCAAATGAAATGGTAAGATAGCCTGCATTCGTTAACATATAAACAGTACCAACTGATAAACATGCAGGTTCCATAAACATTCAACAGAATCAGTCTCCCAAAATGGGAGCTTACAAACAAGCAAACAAACTGAAACTTGGATAACGCAACCAGTATATAAAATATGTTCAACAATATTAAAAAGCTTAATGGTAAATAATAAATATAACATTAAAACTCCATAATACCTTGACATCAAAGTGCCCTATGCGCCCTGTGATTAGATAAGCAAGAGTCACATACAAGATATACCTCAGGCATCGGATCCTGCATGCACTGGTACAGGAGCTGCATCAGGTTGGAGTTGAACACGAGGTGGTCTATGTGTCCGTCCAGACCTTCCGCGAGGCCGCTGAGTAAGTCGAGAGCGACAATCATGAAGTCTTTGTCCGGCGCTTCGAATTGCTCTGGACTTTGACTGTTTGCCTGAAAACGTATTTTCGATTGTAGATTGTTCACAGAAAAGTGATCTTCAGATGGTACAAAGTACGCGATACCACACACAAAAGATATTTTTTCTCTTTAATTCTCCTGACGCGCAAGAATGGAGGTCAAGGAAATAATTTACATGGATGTTTATCATGTATTTCCCCAAAAAGAAATACTAACGAAACATTATACTTATGTAAACAGTAAAATTCCGTTTCCATGACAGCCCTGTAAAATACCGTGAGTGATTGATGACTACGCGTAATTAGTTTATATTGGTGCCGTCATCGTCACGGTACTAGCTATACTGATAACATTTTGTTTTTTGAACTAGAATAGTATGATATTCTCAAATATACTTACAATATTTTGGTTTAATGTCTGTTCTATTAATGATACACATCTTCTGAATACTGGTTCACAGTATGGCAAGAATCCTGATTGAAGAGCTGTCGCTACAGATGACAGACACTGTAAACAATAGTCTTGTTAATATTTCGCTATTCTTTCAACTTTATAAAGCGGTTAATGTAACATTCTTACCTCTAGAAGCGGGAAAAGGTCTTTATCTTCGTCTTTTAAAACGTTCCACTTATTGATAAGTGGGGGCATTAACATGTTAATGTACTCAGGCTTATTTAAGTGATGCCCTACGGAGTCCGCCAGTGTTCCGATAGCATCGTACAGTATGAGCAAGTTCTTGTGTTGGTATTTGCTGAAGGCGTACACGAGCGTTTGTAAGATGAAGCCGAGGTACGGAACTAGTTCTGTGCAGGCTTCCTCTTCGAGGGTAGCGAACGCTGAACACGCGGCTTCTTGCACGCGTTTGTTGTTGTCTAAGACGCGTTTCAGTAACTAAAAACAGACAAGGAATTTACAGTTATGATGTAGCAAAAACAAGACAATCATATTATGCACTTTACAAATAAATATTTAAAACGTTGTACCACAGTCTGGCAAACTTTTATATGACACTACCATCGTCCGCGAGACGGGTTCACAAGGCAGGCGGGGATGACCACACCCCCGCCATATGGCCATGTATATATTTACAATAGCTACCATGGCTAGAGCACTGACCTCAGTCATGACGGGCTTGAGGTACAAGTCGTGGGACTGCGACACGATCCAGTGCGAGTAGCGCGACAGCGTCCAGCACGTGATGGCGCGCACCAGCGCCTTGCGCTCCGCCAGGCAGCACACGAGGTACGGCACCAGGTCCGGCAGGTGCGGCACCATGCCGCCCATGCAGCCGTCCGCCACGGCGCCCAGGGCCAAGATGCCGCTCTCCTGTAACAATGCGATCATTGTAATTGTACAGCATGTATTTTATATCTTATCACAAATTCTGGTAAGTCATGAAAAAAATGTTGAGAGCAGATAAAGGAACCATTTAGTGCAGGCTACGCATACTGGACTTTTGAATGATGTCGGTAATATTTAACTGACTTCCCAAAAAAGAGGAGGTTCTCAATTCGGATGTTAGCATTATTTTTAATGAACTTAATAAAAAGGCCCTTTAACCAACCTTAATAACCCAATCATCATGGAACAGTGTCTCCTTCAGAATAGGGAACAATACTGGCAGTAGGTCTGCTCCAAACACGTTGGCCAGTACATCGAGGGCCGCAGCACTGCACTTGCGCAGGTTCCAGTCGGACAGCGAGCCGTCGTCTGCGTCGGCACCGCCGTCGTCGTCATCGTCCGATTCCCCACCACCCGACATGTTGCTGTCACCCGCACCAGCTGTGGCAGAAGAAAAACAGATTTATTCCAAAGTTAGATCAGATATGTACTTCTGATGTCAATAACATATTCCAAAGTAACTCTATAAGTGAAAGTACTTGCATGTAAAATTGGATGAAGTTAATGTAAAATTGGAATTTGCTATGTAGATAAGAATAAACTAAGAACAGGTAGAGAAGTGTTCACTGTAGTTCTGGTTTGCTCAACAAACGATACAGCCAGTAGATTCGTGATTTCGACAAATCAATTTCAGACACAATCACAACATCACAGAAATGACAAAACCAAAACTTATACATAAAAATTAATTGATGTTCGTTAGTCTGACTAAAACTCGAGAATGGCTGGCCCGATTTAGCCTATTTTGGTTTTAAAATGTTTGTAGAGGTCCAGGGAAGGTTTAAATGCCACGGAGTTAGCGGGACCAGCTAATAGATAATAACACAAATGAATGTTAAGCATACCATTATGTTTAACAGTGTGTGAGCGCGGCTTGTGGAAGCGCGGCCGTATGTCCGACTCGCGGTCCGGCTCCGCGTCATCAGCGTCGTCATCGCGGTCCCCTCGCAGCAAGATCACATCCATCTCCGAGTAGCGCATGCCACGGACTAATATCGGTAGGAGATTGGGCAGCCGTGGGCCTAGGACCTGTTTTTTATATAAAAATGTTTAACTAGGTTGGATCATTTTAATCATTATCTCAGCAAGTTGAAAGCCTTTGTCTTATTTTGTGAGGATTGAATAAGTCTATAGATTTGCTGTACGTTCTACTCTTGCGTGCCAGAGGCAAGACAAAACCATACAATTAGTTTCAACCATCACTTAATCTTGACTAATAAAAAAAGACATCAAATATTCTAAGCAAGTTTCATGTTGCATTTAGCATACAATTTTATTTTACTAAAAATAAACAATAAGTTAATCCTATTCCAATATGATAATGGTACTTACTTCACGGCAGACATTCTGTTCAGCAAGTGAGAGCCAGAACTCGCAGGCCTCCAGAGCAACACCTTCTTCAGGGTCTTGTGTCCTCACCAGCATGTACTAGGACAATCATAAGATGATTTATAATCTTGAAATATTCATTAGGAGCTTTGATCCTCAATGTATAAGATCCATACCACATAAATAAGCATCTATTGGACTAATTTTTTTTATTTCTTTCAGTGCATAAGACACTCAAGATCCAAGATGCTAGAATTCGAAGAAATGAACATGTGTATTAGGATACTCATGATACCATTACGATGATATGTAATAGGGCTCTAAGTTTGATAGAATGAATCATAAAATAATAACTTTAATTTCAGAAGCAGCTTACCTCAATGATGTTAGGCAGGTGAGGGATGAGCCTGTCCAGTCGCACTTCTAACAGCAGCACTAAAGCATGACACACATTTTTCCTCACATCTGAGTCTTCGTCTGCAGCCAAGTGGAACAAGTTCTGCAAAAATATTTTCATTACATTATCTGTTCATAACTTGTATAACTATACAAGAACATGTTTACTGTGGAAATTTTTCCAATTATAATGATGGTTCTCACCTCAATAAAAGCATCAATGTGTAGCATGAGGGCCTGAGTTCTGCCCATGATGAAGTAGTTGACACAAGCAATAGCATGACATCTGATTTTAGGTGACGAGTGCCGGAAAAACTGTAGGAATTTAGGTATTAGAACATTCAGAGGCCTATTTAGTGCATCACTGTCCAGGATCTCAGCTGTGTCTTCACAAATCTTCTGGAGAGCTCCAAAGGCACCCTAGAATCAAAACATAATTTTGAGCAGATATATTAAACTGACTGATGGTATGAGAATGATGACAAACTAGAAATTAATTTTCTAGAGAGCACTGTTAGTTCCATTAACATATTAATAGTGGCATATATTTGAATTAGAGTTTGCTTACTAAGTTGAAATGCTACTCATGAGGAGTACCTAGAAAATACTCTTTGGTATGAGGTCATTTCAAAGTTATCAATTTTCCAAACAAAAACTAAAGAGCAGATGTAGCCTTTCCAAACACTAATCTTCTAATATTGGACCCTTTCATGTCATCCAGAAACTGAATGTGTGGATCAAACTTACCTCACAAACATTGTAGTCTTGTGAATCCAGCATCTGACACAAGGCTGGCAGCAGTTCAGGCCATGATGTTAGTTCTCCTTTGCTAGCTATGGTAGTAATGATAATGCCCACGGTTGCTCGGATCAAGGGGGACGGGTCCCCGACGGCTGATAGACATTCTCGCTTAATAAATTCGGCCACTTCAGGCAAAAAGCTGTTATAATGAGCTTTGACATTGTTTTTCAAAATCAAACCACTCAAAGATCTTGTAGGTTCTTCTTCGGTGACGAGTTTAGTCAAGACGAAAATCAAATAATTGTTGAAGTCTGGGTACTTGTTCAATTCTTCCAATTTCTGAGATTACATTGTTAGGAAAATAAAGGCTGTCAATGGCTGTCATGTCGGAAAAATCGATTTTATCGCAAGCGTCTAGATGAAACAAATTATTGTTTAAAAGGCGTCGTAGCTTACTTTTGTGGAAAATTGCATGAAAATAGGAAAACATTGATAAAGATTATTGGGTAAATAAAAAAGTAAGCGGTTATAGTTACAAAAAATATCCACGCCGATAGCTGTAAAGATGTGAAAATTATGAAAAGGATACTTGTTGAACGGCCCTTTGAGTTGCTGTATCTGGTGATTGAGACTCTTTGAGAAGTGTTAGTATTTGTCTTAGTCCTTCTTGTTCTGGTTTCCACTCCATTTTCATAATAATTCTTCGAAACGGTTTTATTTCACTCGGTCCCGTAAAGATCAACCATGCCAAAATTTGAAGAATTGCCAGATGAAAAAAATGTTATGGCAACCAAAAAATCTATGATATTATTATACTGAACAATCGAGAATATTCACTATCGATACATCGCTAACTATAGGTGTTAGTCGATTATGGAATAAGTTTCAAACGAAATCAAAAGACTTGGTGTTGATTGACAGTGAAATGCATGAAATTATGAAAAAAAGCAGCTGTCGTTCAAAGCGCGTGTTTTTGTAGGCACGGTATTATTTTAATTATTAAAACTATAAGAACGGTCTCAAAACAGTAAAAATGCCTAAAGTTAAAGCTGAAAAGAAGTCGAGAGTGCACAATGAAATTGCGAAGCAAGGTACCCTCATACTTTTAAATGAATCTCTTTTATTGTTGTTATTAAAAATGTGTTTATTTTAGCTTTCCCCGAGTTTCAGTGATAATTTTAGGGTACTAGAACATACACTGGATTTTAAAATATCCTTTGATATGACTGAAAGAAGTTTTACTTATCAACAGTAACAAAATAAGTACTAACTTTTTGTACTGAGAGCCAAACAAAATTTTTTCTACCCTGGTAGAGTTACGTTCAGCATTAATAATATTAGCTAAGAATATTATCATGATTTCGTTTTTCAGGTATACAATTTAACAAGGATTTTGGACAGCACATATTAAAAAATCCTCTCATTATAACTTCAATGCTAGATAAAGCAGGATTAAGGCCTACAGATGTAGCACTTGAGATTGGTCCTGGTACTGGTAATATGACTGTTAAGTTACTTGACAGAGTAAAGAAAGTGGTGGCTTGTGAAATAGATACAAGGTAAGCTGAGTATACAATGTTTATTTCTTGGTCTTTGCATCAATTCAATTTCAACATAGTTGGGAAAAAGGCTTGGAGGATGGATGGATCAATTAAATTTCAGCCTGTATATAAAAATGTACTGATGATACTAAATAAATTTTCTGTGTTACAGATTGGTTGCTGAACTTCAGAAGCGTGTCCAAGGCACTCCTTACCAAGCCAAACTTCAAATCCTTGTGGGTGATGTCCTCAAAACAGAATTACCTTTCTTCGACATCTGTGTAGCCAATGTGCCATACCAAATTAGTTCTCCTTTAGTATTTAAACTGTTACTGCACAGACCATTCTTCAGGTGTGCAGTTCTCATGTTTCAAAAGGAATTTGCTCAGAGACTGGTAGCTAAACCTGGTGATAAACTATACTGCAGGCTCTCTATAAACACCCAGTTATTGGCTAGAGTTGATATGTTGATGAAGGTCAGTATTACTTGGTCAGATTATTTTAAAAATACTATAGTTATGAAGACATTGCTCTGTAATTAATTTTATTACTTCAACAGGTAGGCAAGAACAACTTTAGGCCACCACCAAAAGTGGAGTCCAGTGTAGTGCGAATAGAACCAAGAAACCCACCCCCACCTATAAATTTTGTGGAGTGGGATGGTTTAACAAGAATAGCATTTGTAAGGAAAAATAAAACATTGGGAGCTGTTTTTAAACATGCAACGACTATGGCTGTTTTGGAGAAGAACTATAGGGTTCACTGTTCTCTGCATAATAAGGTAGGCCTGACTGAACATGTTGTGGAGTAGTAGTCTACAGACGTTTTAACTAAACATAAACAATTGATTGGTCACTTGTTTGTAGATAAGATTACTTATAAAGTTTCTTGGTTTCAGGAAATTCCTGAAGATTTTGACATTAAAGAGAAGGTACAAGAAATTCTAACAAAATCAGAAACAGAACAGATGAGGGCAAGGATGATGGATATAGATGACTTCATGAAGTTATTACATGCCTTCAATTCTGAAGGAATACATTTTGCATAACATATATCTTATTAGATGATAAGAATAAAATATATTATTTATATTTCTTTTTTATTAACTATTATAGTTTACATAATAAAACTAAGACAACATATTCCAGTTTTGGTTGGTGAACTGGGTTAAATAAGTTCATGTTTATATCGGAGAGGCCTTGAAACCTTTGCCAGCGTAGTCATCTTCTTTGCGGGTTGACTTGAAGGGGAACCCAGGTTGTCCTGGCAGAACCATGGGTTTGGAAACATGGACTCTCCAACCACCCTTCTTGGTCCAGTCCTGAAAAAAAAGGAATTCAATTATTGGTTTCTGTCAGATAAAATCTGCTGAGAGACTTAACCTCGAGCAGTATGCTATAAATATGTAAAAGCCTTGATTATATTACAAACTAAATCATAACTGTAACTGAAACTAAATAATCTATTACTTACATTTCCATTGTATTTGAAGTAGTAGTGTCCACAAAGAATACCAAAGCCAATCATTATAAATTTTCCAGTGAGGTACCTATAGTCCTGAGCACGAGAGGCTCCCTGTAAATAAGTTACATATTACAGTGTTTATTGTTTGATAAATATTGTTCGTTGTTTACTGGACTTAGGTTAAAGTTATGTAACCTTACCAATACTGGCGTGAGAGCTTTATAAATGTTATCTAAAGGAGCACGGTAAATGCGGCGGAATATATTGGTACGTTCTTTCCAGTACTCTGGAACATGAACAGGTTCGTGAGGGGCCAAGACTTGATCCTTCAGCCACTGCTTGCGCCAAGCTCTCTCGACATCGGTCATGCCCAAACATCTTTCACGTTCAATTGCCACACGACCAGCAATGGCCATGGGCTTTACACCCGCTGTTTGAGCCATGTTTTCGTTTTATTATGTTAGTTACTGTGCCAATAGTTTTTCGTTGGTTTTGTAACAAATACAACAAACCAAGTAGCGCACTTTGGTAGCGCACTGTGGTGCGGACAAAAATATTCTTTTTCTTGACATTAACATTTATTTGACACATGACAGTACCTGTGACAATCGAATTTTCGGGTACTCCCAGACTGTTATATTGTATGTAATGTCCCATGTATCCCGCGATTTGAAGAATATCTTGACCGGGAGTGCACAGGCTATTAGGAAAGATTGCCACACATTTACTGATAATTATTGCTGCTAGTGGCATACACGTCAGTATTTTATCCCCACATTCCAACAAGTATATATAAAATTAAAATAAAGATCAAATGTCGATCAATGTCGTCCTGTGTATGGCGCGCTTTCATCAAAATTATTTTATTTATATGTACGTCAATTTCCCTCTACTACAGTGTCCCCATAATAAATAATAGTCTGTGGTAGTATTCTACTCTGTGAGCAAATAGTTGGGAGATTTTATCTCTCTTTGCTTTTATCATTTCGCGTTTTGATTAATTTAGTCCATTTTGTGAGTTGTGGATTAAAATATCCCCAGGGTGATAACAAGAAAGATGCCTCGATACCATAAGGTGGAAATTAATAAAACAGAATGGATTGTCCCGGAAAGATATCAGATGCTTACACCTGTAGGCTCAGGTGCTTACGGACAAGTTTGGTATGTGTTTGTGACTATATAATCGGCAGTATGCCAGTAATTATTTCTATTAGAAGCATGCATTTATTTATATCAATAATCCCAATAGCACGCAATCCACTAAGCAACAATATGTAAAGTAAGTAGGTACATTGCCCTTACGTGGGCGGGCTGACTATGTTGTCTATTCTTGAATTGAATAAATTGTTTACAGTTCCGCAATCGACACACTGCATAATATGAAAGTAGCGATAAAGAAATTGGCGAGACCATTCCAGTCCGCCGTGCATGCAAAGCGCACTTACCGCGAGCTTAGAATGTTGAAGCATATGAACCATGAGAATGTTATTGGTAAATATGTGCTAATATTTGGAAAGTTTCAATCACTAGGTTTAACTGTTAGCCAGCCAAGTGAAATCTCCTTATTTACTATGTTTAGGTTTGCTGGATGTATTTAGCCCTGAGAAAACATTGGAGGAGTTTCAGCAAGTATATTTAGTAACACATTTGATGGGAGCAGACTTGAACAACATTGTTCGTACTCAAAAGCTATCAGATGACCATGTACAGTTCTTGGTTTACCAAATACTGCGAGGTCTCAAATACATTCACTCTGCAGGAATCATTCATAGAGTATGTAACTTTTTAATCTTAAGTCCATTATAAATAAGAACTTAATAGAAAGACATTTAGATTATTAATTCTAGAAACTGATCCTCAATCATTCATTTTAGCATATTCATAATACCACAAGACAAATAAATTGTCAAGAAAGAACTAATTAATTAAAATTTTCTAATAAGAAAATGATATAGTCCATGAAACTTGCATGTACTTTATTTAACTTCACTTTTTTGTGGCATTGTCTTAAAGTTAACACAAATATTAATATTGTAGGATCTAAAACCTTCTAACATTGCCGTCAATGAGGACTGTGAGTTGAAAATATTAGACTTTGGTCTGGCCAGGCCTACAGAGACTGAGATGACTGGCTATGTAGCTACGAGGTATGTAGACCGAATTATCTTCATATTTACAACATTCATTTAAGACAACAACAAATATGTTTGCCGCTTGAATCCTTCCAATATGTAATTATAAAAAACTTTGCAGGTGGTACAGAGCACCAGAAATTATGCTCAACTGGATGCATTACAACCAAACAGTTGATATCTGGTCTGTGGGTTGTATCATGGCTGAACTATTGACTGGCCGAACTCTGTTCCCCGGTTCAGACCGTATCCTTTTAATTTTATTAATGTCTATATTTATGTTTAGAACTTATTTTGCATGTATTTTAAATTCTGCCAGTACATTATTTTCAACAAAAAAAACATTTCATATTTGGAATACAGGTTTCTATTTTTATTTTTTTGCATACCAGTATTATTGCAACATTATTTTGTTTGTAGGTGATTAAATGTTATATATTATTGGTCCTCACACATCATTTTATTGTGTTTAGCAGAAATTCGGCTAAGTGCTCTTGCTAACTGGGAAGAAGTAAGGTACTGTGTACTTGTTAAATAACCATGCCAAGAAACATTTTATTCCTCATGTGTATATTTAACTTTCCATTGACTGCATTTCTCATAAATTCAATTTAATAAAACAATCTGCAGTGGCTCCATAAACTGGTTAGTTTTATGATAGCTATTTATGTTTCCCGTGTAAGTAAAGTATACCTACAGGTTCACAACATAGTTACAGCTTAGCTTATAATTTTTATTTACACCTCAATGGCTTTCAACCTTAATGGATGAGACAGATATCCATCAATTGAATTTGATCATGGAGGTACTCGGAACACCCGCTAAGGAGTTTATGTCGAAAATATCTTCAGAGTCTGTAAGTAGCTACCATTGAATGTTTCAGCGGTGATATGGTGTAACGTTAAGTGTACATACATTATAATCAGCATTAAGCAAAGAGCTTGCCTTTAACTTGCTTCAATTGATGTTGTTATGTCATGTCAATAAATGGCTAGTGTAAGTTTGGTGCTTGTGTAACCTTAACATGCGTGTACTCAGATATTGATCACCTCACAAGAATATTATTCTTGTGTGGAAGGCCTGATCAAGAGACTATTGACAAAATAATTAGTGAAGAGGTGAGTAAGCCTACTAAAAATTTAATCTTGTAATATTAAATTAAGGCAGACATTAATATTTTCTTTGACGCTTTCTAATATGCAAGAAAAAAGGGCACTGTAACTATTTAAAATGTACTAAAAATGTAGTTTTAAAAATAATTATAACTCAGATTTTATGCGTCAAAAGATAGCAAGGCCGTTGTGAATATTGTGTTCCATCTGTTTGAATAGATGTAGGTATTTGTGTACGCATTGTAAAAGTTCTAATGAGCGTTCTACATAAAAGAAAACATGGTGTGTATTGTTCGTGACGTGCCAATTTGTGTTCGTCCAGCTCTGCTTATTTCAATGTATATGTAGACTGAGTCATCATTGAAATTAATTCATTAAAACAAATAGTTTATTCGTCGTGCTGTACAAACATCTGTCTCAAGTGCACATTTAGTGGTTTTGAATCATTCTGTTTACTTACGACAACTTTACGATAAAAAAGTCATAAACATTATGAAAGCTACAAGATAAATAAAATGGAGGAAAATAAGTGTCCCAAGATTATTCCTCGTACATGTATAAGACGTAGTTATCAAGACAAAGAAAATGCAATTGATTTGGCAATGTCCGTAATTAAAATCACAGTTATGGTTTAATAAACGATGGTATTAAGTTTATCCTTGTAACCATAAACTCTAGTTTACAACTCGTGATCTTTGAAACCATTGATATGATGGTACAAAGACATGAGGACTTGACTAACTGCCGTCCTAGAAAATGGCAGGCAAAATTTTCAATCAGATAATTAAACATCAAAACACTTGATAGACTTGCAAACTACAATAGACGGAAGCATGCATCTATTGGGAATCTATTATTCTACGCATACTTATATTATAAAGCTTCTGGATTACTTACCTTGAATCTTATTGTATTAGCTCCAACACTCACGCCAACGTCGGGAGTTGGCCTTTCTATCGGTCTTTTCTTTGGGATCCGTCCAGAAGTTGGTACGAATATTGGCACCAACATTTGGAGACTTTCTTAAAACCTAGTTATACTTCACATATGTGTTTGTATTTGACTGTTTCAGGCTAGGAACTACATTCAGTCTCTGCCGGCGCTGAAGAGGCGTGACTTCCGCGAAGTGTTCCGCGGCGCCAACCCGTTGGCCGTCAACTTGCTTGAACTCATGCTCGAGTTGGATGCTGACAAGTGAGTTTTTTCTTTCTTTCCCAAGAAGTTTTTTATACTCTGTATATACAACTACTTAATTACCTACTTTCATAATATTTAGAGAACTACTGACTTCATCAGCAATTTGATTATTTATTGTTTTCAAAATGGCATATTAATCACATGTGAAATGAAAAGACATTCTGACTATCAAAAATCTTAACGAGTAGCTAGAAATCATATTTTGTCTTAATCCAATTGAGAGGATAAGCATTGGACAGAATCTGTTTAATAATTTTCCTTGTCAAGAGACTGTTTCGGTATTCTTAATTTGTATGACTAAGTATCGTGTAGGCAGTAGTTCACTGGTGTAACCAGTTTCCAACCTTTTCCTTATTGGTTTGGAATAAAAATGAATATAATTACATTTTATGGAGTATACTTTAGGTACATATAAAATACGCAGGTACTTACCACAGCTACAAGTAGGTATATCTAATTGGTGTTTACTTGAAAGGAAAGTTTATACTCTTGGCAAAAAAGTTCAACAGAAGAAGCCTTTAGCTCTTTTAAGACATCCCTTAAAATGTTCGACGTTCTTAAAGTTTCCTATCGTTAATAGCCCAAAGTCAATAAGATTTTCCCAAGTCTAAGCTATCAAAATGTTCCCCAATTGCAGACGTATAACAGCGGAACAAGCGCTTGCTCACGAATACTTGGCTCAATACGCCGACCCAGACGACGAGCCGGTGTCGGCGCCCTACGATCAGAGCTTTGAAGACATGGACCTGCCCGTAGACAAGTGGAAAGGTATGTAAAATCTGCAAAATATATTTGTTAAATGAATAACCTGGTAACAAGTGGTAGCAAACGCAAGGATTCGTAACATGGGTCTGAAAAGGCCCCTCGCAGCTAAAATATTTTTTTCGCGGTTCATTCTCAGTGATTTTCCTTTACTTATTTCTTAGATTAAATGATTCGAGTAGAAATAGTACAGACCCAAAGCTTTTGCTTAATCTGGCAATGACAATATCATTGCTCTAACCAAGATGCAGGGTAACATAAAACCATCTGAGCCCATTTTAATCCTATATCTGTAATTAAAATGGGCTACGTAGCGAATAGTTTTTGTTTCATAGTTTTCGAGAACAATGACATCTCTCTCCGTAGTAACTAATTTCATATTCTTTGCAAATTCTAATGTTTCCGGAATCCGGAATAAGACTTATGTATATAGAAAGGTTGAATAACGTGAAACTTGTATTTCGATACGCCAATTTAGTTCTCGTGAAATATCAATGAAATTACGTCATTGTTCTGGAGGTTACCGATATATGATTGGCGTTAATTAGAGTGTGTATCTATGTGCACCTTATCTCTTAAATTCATATTGAAGAGGATTGTTCCGCTTGTGGGTTGGGGGGGCTTATCGGATCGTTGTGATACGATAATTGGCTATCGAACAACTATCCTTGCGGATAATTCCGTTTCCAGTAAAGGGCTTTGGTAATCAATATTTTGTAATTGCTTTTCTCGGAAACAAGGTACTTATCAATGCGATTTTATGATTCTTATTTTGAAAAATTATCATTAACGATCTTGTTGATGTACTTATTCCAAAATGAGCTGTTTAGCTGCACAGCAGAATTTATAGGAGCAGCATTTTCTTGACCATGAGATATAAATATTAACCTAGATAAAAGTTTTTTTTTTAAGTGTATATGTTACCGGCAATCTGTATAATCCGGTATTGTATACAATACCTAGGCAATGTATAGAATACCTAAAACGTGTAGGTAATGTATGAAATATTATTTATTTTATACTTTTCCTAGGTATTGTATACAATACCGAAGGCGCAGCCGGTAATGTATGTAAAAGACAAGTGCAGGGAAGGATCGTGCGGGCAGGATCGTGTTGCGACTTGTTTAGAGTACCTAGCGAAATATCTTACTTGCTTGTATTTCATTCTGCTGCGTGCGACGCTGGCGGGAGGACGCGCGTAGCATGTAATGAGTTCATTGAGTAATCCTTACGATACTTTTGTTACTTTTCGTTAGTGAATTTATTTCATTAAAAATGACAGCCGATCAACGAATATCTGAGATGAGAGAAAGGTTTTGTTCACAATTGCGAATTAAAAGACACGCAGCAAGTACTAAAAATCGCACATTTATTGACGATCAACGGTATCAACAATTATTAGAAGAAATAAAAAATGCGAAAACAGCCGAAAGAAGAGGTCTAATGACCTATCTATCCTTGTATAGGGCCTAGTAGGTAAGTTAAGATTAAATAAATCTTTTGTAGTAATTCTTAATTCTTCTGAAGAACAATTATTTTAAGGAGCACTTTAATTGTTAATTTTAATAAAGTTGATTTTAAGTAATGGAACATGTTTTATTTGCACGTCATTTTATAGGTAGGCCTGTCAAAATTGATAAATATAGACCAAAATCGATTTATTTTACACATTGCCGATGCACCATCAGGTAATCTATACAATCCCTAGGAATTATATACATTACCTAGGTAAAGTATCTAATGAACAATAATATCCATAATATTTCATACATTGCCTGGACGCCCCAGGTATTATATACATTGCCTGGGTATTGTATAGAATACCTGAATTATACAGATTGCCGGTAACATATATATTTAAATAACTCTGTTATTTTTACAGAATTGGTGTGGAAAGAAGTGGTGGAATTCAAGCCCCACCCGCAGCACATGAACACAGTTGTAGAGGTCACTCCATCTTAAAAATCTGATGAAATCTATCATTGATTTACTTGAACATCGCTGTTGCAACACTTGATCTATGGCTTAATACTATCAGGGTAAATAATAACTTAGAGTTTAGTGCAGATATAAATAAGTATCGCAAGTCATACACAGGCCTTATGCAGTACATTTAATATAGCTGGATTCAGTAGTAAAACGAAGCAATAATCGCGAAAGAGATCTTATTTACTTAGATTATTTATTTTATTTATTTAACAGTTTATGTACACATAAAAACACAAACAAGAATATATAATAGAAAAAATTGTACAAGGGCACAGCTTAGCTCAAAAGAAATTTCTTCCAGCAGGCCCGTTATGGGAGAGTTAGGATAAAAGAGATAGGTACAGATAGACTGTGTAAAAAGAATGAAGATATTACCAATATATAATCACTAACATTACGTTCAGCATAGTGAATGAACTGTTCTTATTATTTCCGTATTTCAAAACTTTCTTCCAGCAGGCCCGTTATGGGAGAGTTAGAATAAAAGAGATAGGTACAGCTACAGATAGACTGTGTAAAAAGAATGAAGATATTACCAATATATAATCACTAACATTACGTTCAGCATAGTGAATGAACTGTTCTTATTATTTCCGTATTTCAAAACTTTCTTCCAGCAGGCCCGTTATGGGAGAGTTAGAATAAAAGAGATAGGTACAGCTACAGATAGACTGTGTAAAAAGAATGAAGATATTACCAATATATAATCACTAACATTACGTTCAGCATAGTGAATGAACTGTTCTTATTATTTCCGTATTTCAAAACTAAACGATCCCAGTTATATTAAAAGTAAAGCATTAGAACTCACAGTACTACAGTTCATATTGCAGAATGACACTCAAAAATAGATCTAATACCTAAGGGCATTGAATGCTAGTCGGAGAATTTAATTTTGTAATAAGGACTGGAGTTACATAAATATGGCCATGTTCACTCGTAGTTTTTACATTTTACAATTTTAATGAATTTAGCAGCACTAATAAATAAGCTGCTAAGTCCTTTGTCACTGCTGCGTTTAGCAAGCTATATTGTTTACCCCTGACAGCTGCGTTGATTGTAAATAATGTAAGTGGAGTATTTTACGAATGGATAATAATCTATATTTGATAAGAGTAAAATGTTAGGTTCTACTTCATTAGTCTTTACTTTAGAACAGATTAAGTTGAGGTGCCTTTTGTAATTTTGAAACTGCCTTTAACATTTCGATAAAACATCGATATGCAGTATGGTAATGTTGAGGTAGCCATGCGTAAATTATTATTATTATAATAAGGCTTTTTATTGCAGAGTTATTACGTACAGTGGCTTATCTGCAATCCATTGTCAACATTTGCACATTGTACTTTTTCCGACAGTTTTAATACCAGGCAGATTAAAGTTCCAGATAATATAAGAACTTGCATAAATAAGCGCACGTAGACAAACATTACACCAAGTGTTTGATAAATATTTTTGATGTCTAAAAATAAGAGAAAGGCTAATAAAGTAGGACCTACATAATAATAATATATTATAGAAACTTGTCAGTTTCGACATGAAATATATTTTATTACGAAAAAAATAGAAATAAGAAATCAAGCACAAAAGCTATTGTAAAATAAAATCAAATAAAGGTTTATTTTTGAATCAAGTTTCATGGTATCGAATTATTTCTACCAAGCATTTAATGCTGTAAAATAAAATCAAATAAAATTTTATTTTGAATTAAGTTTTGTGGAATCGATTTTTTCAACCAAGCATTTAATGCTGTATTATTATTAGGTTAATTTTGGCTTCTATTAAAGTCTGAAATACATATACTCACATGTCTTGATGCGTCAGAAAAATATTGGTTTCATACATTTAGTATGGTTAGACATTATTATTTATCTGACGTGGGACGACACGTGTGTTTCAAGCTTTATTCCAAAAGGATCCACCTGGTCATACAGAAAGCAGTGTGGAGTTTAAATTTTAATCTCGACAATACAACCACAACTCTTGTAAAGTTCTCGAAAATGGAAACTTTGAATAATCGAATTAAATAAGAGCAATATACTTTCTGCATTGAAAGTAGATTCGTATACATTTGTAAGTAAAGCTTCAGTGTCATGCAGACACGGCATCGGCAGTAGTCACTAGTCAGTGCACTATGTTACCGTCACTAATGGCTTTATATGCTGGTGCTAACTAATTTGCTGCTAATTATCGTTAGATAGACATAAGATTGTACGTTTTAGCAGAACATGCTTCTTAGTAACATCACCTGTTGTAGTCCAAGCGGTTTTACCTAATGTTAAGTATGGAGAAAGTTTTTAGACCAGCCGTCCATCTAGGTGTCACTTTATTTTGCTCAGTTTTGACACTACTTAAATAGAAATGGTTACTTTGTAAAAGTAACGAGGAAAAAGGTTTTAGGAAGGGATATGTAAGATTATGAAATACCAATATTATTTGCCATTTGTTACAGAGGCTGTGACTAATACGCGAAAAACATAAATAATGGTCGGTATCTTATAATGATCGCAGCTAGATATCTTAATTTCTTCAGAAGACTTAAATATTTTTCGCGTATTAGGCCTGGCAACTGTACTTTTATGAATATTTTTAAGATATAATCTTATTTTATGATACAGATTACGATTTGTAAGTATTACACAACGTAGTATTTGTATTACTGTTGGATTTTAAGAGTAAAACATGAAATTATACAAAAGTTGCTTTTTATTTTCCTCCATGATTATTCAAATCAAATCCCGAGACCCATTTAGTGCTAATAAACGCCATCGGCACCTTGTCATGCACTTTTTGACACAAGTTTACCTTTTTGCCCTTGTGGAGTGGGTCAACTGAGTGCTTAGTGCGAGTTTTCGTGAATTTTTTTACGGACTCACATGAGAGCGCGTATACTAAGATTTGTATGGAACAAAAACAGCTCCACCTAGTGTCAAAAATTGGAACCTGTTTTTGTTCCATACAAACAGTGTTGCCAACAGTTGTAGAAGCTTACCACCAGAAAACCACTAACAAAAATTTATCCCACACTTAAAATCACCAAATTCACCACTAAAAAAATATTGTTTATATTTTATTGTAACCTAAAACAATTTAATCATCCAAGGATGTAACTCGGCAACGATAGAAAATTAAAACAGACAAAGCATTACATCTGTTTAGCAATTCATCCGACCCGATCCGAATCCTTCACAAATTATAATCGGCGTAGTAGTTTCACAAATTGTTTAGTTACGCATTTGACCAATGAATGAGTACTTAATATAATTATATAGTAGTCGTTCACCTTTTTGTTTTGTAGATGCTTTTTTGACATTCCGTGAGACTTCAAATCTCCATAGTAACTCCTTAAAGTTGTACCACAAAACTTACATTTCGCTACTTGACCCGCAGTACTTTCAACATTTCGCCACTAAATAGGGGACTTAAACCACCAGTATTAGTGGAAAATCCACTAAGTTGGCAACACTGCATACAAATCTTAGTATACGCGCTCTCATGTGAGTCCGTAAAAAAATTCACGAAAACTCGCACTAAGCACTCTGATCAATACGTGACAAATGTCTCTTTACAAAATGCCAATCGTGTTTAGCACTCTCTATTCTTTCAACAATCAAGCTCTTTTGCCAGAGATCTTTATTTTTATAGTTAATAGTCACGTATTACCTATAAAATACGTGACTATTTCACACAAATGCTGACAAATAGTTTGTTGATCAAATACGCGTATTGCGTTTTCGTAGGCGAAACAATACATTAGAATGCGAAAAGAACTTTCTTACTTGTGAACATAACAGATAAGAAATAAGTAGGCCTGGTATCCAAAGGGTGGGCTTGGTAAATAAATAAATGAAAGCTTTTATCAAAAATAAAAGATCAATTTATACATCACTTTAATTTCTGGCTTTTACCAGTAAGATACATTTCCACTGTAAAAACTTTGTAACGGCCATTACCTATGGCAAGATTTCTTTACATCATCATCCTGGTTAATTTCGAAAATCAAAGACATCTATACATCTTACGTTTTATCTATAAAATTATTTTACAGATTCTGAAGAAAGCCACAATCGATGCATTTTTATTCCACTAACCCATGCATCAGCGAGGACGCTGATCCTCACAAGAACTTGCAAATTATTTTGTATTTATACACTTCTATTTACAGAGCCTTCACAAATTAGACAATGATCAACTGGTTATCAAAATTCTTAAATTATAATGAATCATCCATACTCTACTTAAATACCCGTATTTTTAAATAAAAATACATATGATTTATTTATACATTGCCAAATGGTACGCTAGCATGGCTTACAATATCTTTAAATTTGGATAATAAAATCGGGATAAAATGCAAATTATGCAATTATTTAGAATTTGTATTTTTAGTTGCAGTCTTGAAGTGTTACACTCAAGGAACTTGCAGTAGTCTAAATGTGCCACTGATACTAGCGGTAATTACATATTCGGATAACGGCCCTACATACATGCTAAATATTTCGATTGAACTCCAGAATACATACAAACTTATTGACTGTACAAACTGTAACGTATATGCAGTCACAACAGCTTTGGTTTATTGTTTCCCAGTGACATTACTATTTATACCAGTTCTTTGTTGAAAGTAAAAAAAGCGATTGAATCAATTCTTAAGTGTTATACTACTTGAATGGTTTATTTAATAATTTATCACAATTATATATTTTACATTATCCTTCATGACGACGTAAACGGTCCAATTTTCTGTAACGTTAGATTCAAGGGTAAGTTATCTTCGGAATCCGACGAAGTTTCCGGAAATCGACGACCCGTCGCCGATACCTCGCTGTGACCGACAGGTAACTCTGTACTGAAAGGCCGAGAGTCATTTAAAGCGGATGCTGTGGACTCGACATCGGACCGACTTCTGGTAGCAGTCACATTTGAAAAATTACTGAAATTTGCACTTGAATTTGATTCATCAGTATTCCTATGACTATTAATAACATTTACAACACTTCTCAGTCTTCTATTCTCACGGCTGTCGCGCCGCTGGCGTTTCCTTTCCTTGTTCGCCTTGCGCCGGTCCCTGCTCGACGTGCCGCTGGTGCTGGGCTGGTCCAGGGCAGGGATCGTCTGTTCGGAGGGTATGGCGGTCCACTCGCTACTGCTCGTTTTATTCGAGGACTTGACGCCTTTCCCAGAATAAGATTTCCGCTTGCTCCGTTTATCTTTTTCCGGCGACTGTGCATTCTTCTTTTCTTTGTGGTGTGATTTCTTTTTGTTTTTCCTTCGATCTCTAGTAGAGCTCTCACTGGAGTTTTTCTTAGATTTCTTTTTGACTACATGTTTGGAGTGATCGGTGTCGTCATTACAAGAGGAGGTCTCGGCGGTGGTGGAGGAGGGCGCGGGGGAGGTGGACGCGGTGGAGGAGGCGGAGGTGTCGCGGCACGTGTCGCTGGTGGAGGCGGAGGCGCGGGGGCGGCGGCGGCGGCGCGGGGGCGGCGGCCGGTACGAGCTGTCGTCGCTGTCCGACTCGCTGCACGCCGGCCGGTGCCGCTTCAGCGTCAGCTTCACGGACGGCACGGGCCGCAGTTCGGGGCGGGGCTCAGGCACTTCCAACGGTTGGGTCGGCTCCGGTTGAGGATTGTCCTGTACGATGACGTCGCTGTCGGAGCCCAGCAAGTCTACGATCTCGGGCGTCCTCTCCTGAGGAGGCTTTATATAACCGACGACCATCACTTCTGAGGAGTCGTCGTCGGTGTCCGATTGTGATATCGTTTCTATAGGAATGACGTTATTAGTAGTGGGCTGGGAAATATAATTTTGAGGGTAAACGGGTGCCGGACACCTCGAAGGCCCGGGAGGCGCCTCGGCCGGTTCTGAACTTGAAACCATTACAATATCCGAATCTACACTTGCTTCAGTGTCCGAACTCGATATCACCTCGTTGACCATTGTGGATATTCTACTATCTGTGGTATACTGTACATTGCGGTCATAGCCGGTCATATCATAAGGGGTCGAAGCGAAGCAGTACAGCTCATGTAGGAAGTGCTCGGTTCTGTCTCCGAAGTATCGATGCATTGCTTCTCTAAACTCTGTCGAGTTGATATGATGTTGTGGCAGCAAGTCTAGGATCCGAGACATGACGTAAGAAATATGGCCAATGTTTTCGTTTAGTAAATAATGAAGTTCTCTGTTAAGCCAAGGCACCAGCCGGTGCATTTGTGTGTCATTGTACCTTCAAGGACGAAATTGATAGATTTTAATATGTGCAGAAAAAGAAACAATTTACTATAACAATATTAACAATCAATACTTTTTGACCTATAAACTAATCAAGAAAACCACGCTAAATGGAAATACAGATTTCCACACGAGTAAAGTTACCTGTAGAACTCGGGCGTACAGTCGCGGAAGCGGCCGGTGAAGTCGGGCAGCGGGCGGGCCCACAGGTTGTGTCGGTACACGGTGCGGCGGAAGGACGCGGGCGAGCGCCGCCGCCGCGCCGGCGCCGGCCGCGGGCTCACGCCCGGGAACACGTCCGCCATGAACGGGTAGTGACGCAGCAGCTGCTGGATCGCGATCGTCTCGCGACGCGGCAGCGTAAGGGTTGTCCTGAAAACAGATAACGTTCATTTGTTTATTCAAGAATTCTTTGAACCATCAAAATGTGCAAGTCATCAAAATATCTTACATTTGGTTTTGTCTTGAATATTCTAAACTACATAGAGGCCTTCTTGCACAATCACAGATATTATTGTGCAATATTCCCTGGTGACCTTAATCATTAAGATATGATATAATATTTTAGGACTGTCCTTTTTATAACCAGAAAATATTTCTGTAATATATGTAGGGGTAATGGTTATGTATGATTTCATGTATATAATAACTCATACAAGTACCAGGCCCATTGTACCTGTATCTGAACCTGTGTGTTGCTGCGGTGACTCTGTCAATGTCGATCCTGCTGCTCGACTCCTCAGTTTGTCGCTGTACCACCAGGTACTCTTCATACTGGTGGTTGGAGCGCACATTGTGAATAATTGACCTGAAGGCTTGCTTGCACAGAGGACACTCAGCTTTAACCTGGAATTTCAAGTTACTTATTATCTTCATGTTCATTTATCATCATCATTCTAGCATATCATTATGAGCTTCCTATACTATTTCCTATGCACATTATTATGATAAAAAATTGCACAGTATTTGCTATTATCAACTGCAGAGAAGTAGGCATGAGTAAATTAAAATTATCATATCTAGTAACACAGACACAGTATTTAAGCTGTTGTTCTAATTATAGAAATTGTTGTTATCAACTTTTGAACAAAATAGGTACTCAATGTATTCATCCTGAGTTAGGATTTTACAATTACAAGAACCATTAAAGGTATATATTTTTGTTTTAAAAACTTACCTTGCTCCAAGTTAGAAGACATGAAAAGCAGAACTGGTGTAAACAGGAATCAGTGAAGGACTTGTTCTTGCATGTTCCAAGGCATATAGCACAGTTGGGTGGCGGGGAGCCTGAGCGACTGTCAGGCCGAGGGCTGCTGTCATCACTCTTGACACTGCTGGGGTTGGCTCCCGAGCTGTCGTCTTGTGCAGCAGAGAGTGCCTCCATGGCTAGTTATCTGTGGATGTTCAAATATTGATATCAGTCTTTTTGCTTGTTTGTGACTCAATATGACTACATGAATTGATAATAAATCACAATAGAATACACTAATATAAGGGACAAACATATGGCTTATGACATTGAAGTGTGTGTAGATTGATTTACAATAAAGATGATTAACTGTAAATAAAACTATCTGTATTAAACTCTTAATGATGATTTTGCATAATGTTCTATCTGATATTAAACATCTGTGCCTGCATTATAACTAACTACTTACACCGAAACTAAAGACTTATTTAACGTTAGTTATAAACGAAACGATAGGCAGACAGCATAGTATGTTTATTCACAGATCTGTATTGCAGTCTATCCTACTTATCATGAAATGAAATCACGAAGATTAACGAACTGATAGGTAAATGATGAGACAAGTGCGGCACATAACATCTTTTCCTATATCAGGTAATGGAAGTTCATGAATTGATAATACGTACCTACTGACAATCCTGACAATGGTGTGATCTTGACAGATTTCTGAGGAATTGTGACGTGACGAGAGACGAGTACCTACCAATTCAATCACTGAGATTCGATTTCAACTCAATACTATAAAAGTCCGCAGTTGTATTAAGTTATAACATATGAACATAGCCATATGATCATGATTAAACAATTAAAACTGCACTTGACATAAGCGTTTTCCAAAAGCAGAAATAAAAACACAAAAATCAGGTCTGGATCTGCAATAGCGCATTATAGTAAACACGTTCGTCGCACACATGGAAACTGGAATGGAAATACCCACTTATATTCTAGTAATCGACTGAGAAAGAAAATGTATTCCGCTTCATAATCGACATCGCAGTCGCAGATGTGCGTGATACAGATGATAAAACTAATCGAGATTCACAAAAAACAGAACAATACATCAAATAGTAAAATTTTCGTTAAGCCCTCTATAGACGATCAATTAAATTACTTATGCAATATTTAAGAATTGCGGAAAATTAAGGGTTAATAGCAGGCGCATTGATTTTTATCGACTAAAATTTTATTTTGTTACTCTACTGTACTGTACTGTTGTTGTAATATTGCACATTGCACAATGTATTGTAGGTGAGCTAATGATAGTGAACACAATGTTATTGTGAGGGTTTGCTGAACACTCAATTGACAACAGGAGCTTAACAGCAACTTACTAAGCAATATATTATGCACGTATTCCATGTATGTTTACAGTTTAAGTGCGAAGGTATTTATCGCCTACCTACCCTACAGTTTTTTCGTTTTTTGTATTACTTATTTTATACGGTAGTTAAATAAAAAAAGTGTTATAAATTAAGTTTTCTCATGTAAGTGAATTATTATAATTCATGGAAAATAAAGATATCTCAAACCTGAATAACTTGAAAACTGATCATTTTTAAGTCGGTTCTGGGTGTGTGTATAGTTAATGTGTTGTGTTCATCGACTTTCGGAGTTTACTGTACGTCCTCGCCTTTCGCCTCTCTCGCTACATTTAGTGTATTCTTCTTTCTTGAACCTTATCAATCTTATTACACCTCTAATAATTTTGGTTGGTAGCATTTTGACAGCGAATAATAAGTCACTGTCATCTTACTGTAAACTGTCAATTCCTATTACCATTTGCCTGGAATAGTGGAATTCAGGTTGTTGTTATCTAATCACTAAACATGGGAGCACTTAAAAAGGTAATTCTAGATTTGATCTGGAAAGCTCTTTGGCTTTATGGGAGCAATTTTATAAACTAATCAAAGCTCCATACATTCCCGTGCAACATGAACGAATTCAATGGTACATAGTTAGAATCTAACATGGGAAACGAATTCTTGTTATTCCAGAGTACTGGCCTTGTGGGCATGGCCGTAGCCCCAAATCCTCATCACACTCTTGGTTCTCTATATGGTAAAATTCTGCGAGTTCTTCAAAAGATGCCTGAATCTGCTGGATACAGGAAGCACACTGAACCAGTTATTCGTGAAAGAGCTGCTGTGTTAACACAGGTAAAATATAGTGCCTACCTGATAAGTACTTATTTTTATTCTTACATCTGTGAGAACTATCCAGGTATTATTTAAATATAATTACATTTTGCAGACTAAAGATGTGTACGAGCTTGAATCGAAAATCAACTGTGGACAAGCAGAGGAACTAATTGTACAGGCTGAAAATGAACTGAATCTGGCTAGGAAAATGTTGAACTGGAAACCATGGGAGCCACTCATGGCTAAGCCTCCAAAAGGCCAGTGGGACTGGCCTCCTACTAAACCTTAATTTCCCTCCCATGTTCTTGTTAGTATCACTGTGTTTTAGTTAATATGAGTAAACTGTAAATATACACTTTGTTTCCTATTATGTCAACATAAGTGTACTCAAACTAGGTATCCACACTGTAATTTTATGTTTCAATCAAAAAACATAATGGGATTATAATAAAATGTGCAAACATTATTTGTTTCTTATTTTATTATAACTAACATGTTTCAGTTCAATTAAATACAAAGAAAAAATGATGGAGCAGTGTTATTTGGCACAGTGTATAAAGTGTAAACTGTAAATATTACAAACATTTCAATAATGAATTAAATCTAATAATCATTTGTTCAAATAGAACGTGAAGAGTGTGAATTTACTGAGCCATAACAAGGTAAGGTACAATGTACTGAACTGCTTTACTCTCATACATAGTACATCTACATAAATTTTAGACCAATCAGCTAGTGAATCAACAGATGGCAAACAAAATCTTTGCTTTTAAAAATATTCAAGACAGTAAAGGTTATGGAATACAATGACAAATATAGGCCCAACCCCTGAATAAATATTTAATAATATCAAAGTAAAGCAATTAGTATGACCATAACCAATTTATAAATTTTAAATATTCAAAATTCAAATGTAACCACTAATAAATACTTAACTTAGTAATTCTTTTTCCATGACAGTTACATGATTTCATTAAATTTTGTAAAAAATAATAACTGCTGGTGTAAATGCATTGTTTAGTATAAAAATATGTCATTGGTAACTCATTAATATAAATACTTTGAAATGCATCTTAGTAATTCACTGCACTTTGTTGAGCAGCAATACAAAAGTTGCACAATTAAACAGTACCTAATAAGTAATACTCTAGTAACTAAATCTTAAGTATAAAAAAATAAATAACATTATTATAATCACTTGTCATAATATAATACTAATTCAGTGCTCCATGCTCTTATCACCTAACCCAAAATATCAAATAATTAACCAATTTACTTATAAACTTTATAGCTGATATTTATCTTGGTTTAATTACAACTGTACATGCTAAAACAATGTCTAAAATTTGTGGAATTTGTAGAAAATAGGAATAATAGTGACCATGAATTGTCCATCTTTGTTTAGGCATTTTATATTAACTACATAACTTAAACAAATTCCACTTTGTACAAAGAGCAAATTCCATTGTTATATTTTTACAGGTAGAAGATTCATGTACTTATAAGCTGGAAATCCCATAAAAGTTTATGAATGTTACATCTAATTTACTAAATAGCTAGAGGCTGTAGATAAGATTCCTAAGTACAGCTTCAGACACATACAAAGTTTAGTAGGGCAGTGGCAACAGTGGTCATGTGTTGGTGTAGCAAGCACATACAATAAAAAAAAATAGAGAGACTTCAAAAGGTATCAAAACTTCTTTAAGGTAGTAAAAACTGTAATTGAAATGACAGGATAAGAACTAATCATAATATTTTGCTTCTGGCTGACCAAGTGACCAGTGATCTATTGGCTGTCTTATTTTTCTTTTTTACTCGTTATATAGCCCTTGCCTTAGGCATTAATTAATAGGCCAAATAGTCCATAAGCATCTCAGAATAGGTAGGTTTAGACTGAATACTACTATTTACATCAATACACAATCTATAAAACAAAACTAAGTGGGTAAATCGAATAACTGAAGCTTAAACTAGTGCATTAGTGAAATGCAATACTTTTGCAAATAAAGGATGTTTACCTACATGTTTTCATTCAATTGCTATTAGTCATTAACCAACTTATCTTGAAAGATAACAAATAAATATTATCTATTCTTGAAACACAATAAATAGATAAACCTCAAAGTAATTACAAACTAAATAATGTTTATAAGTAAGATGGTTTATAACAAATTGATTTAAGTAGATGTTACACCTTTCCTTGCTACTAATAAGTTTAAGATTGGGTGTTTCTTGATGTAGCTCACAGCTTTTTTGTGCGTTACCATTGTGAAGTCATAGCCATTGCACTGTAATATTTTGTCATGCATCCTCAAGCCAGATTTAGCAGCAGGACTCCCTTCATGGACTTCTGTTACATAAATACCCTGTAAAAGTAGATTAATATTCAAAACATGCTACAAATAAATAACATCAACTTTTATTTACGTAAATGTAAAATAAATCATTACGTTATCGGTATATCCTTGCGGACTTTTGCGAAAATCCTGATCTATTCCGCCGCCAATTTTAAAACCACATTTCATAACTTCTCTACCTTCAGAATCAACGCCTGCCTCTTTTTGGAGTGTTATAGGTATCTGCGAAAAGGTATCAACATGTAATTCATAGGAATAAAGAGTGAATCAAACAAAAACTGGGAGTGGTCCTCGACTTACACTTAGACACTCCATAGCTGTTCCAGCCTGGTGCTGAAATGCCATTTTCGCCATGGTGATTGGTTATTTAGTTCCTCGGGTGTAAACTTCGGTAAAAATCTAAGGTATTGTCGTTATTTGTGACAATATATCCACTGTGTACTGCAAAACAACTTCTACCTTGTATAAACACAATAGGTTTTTATGTGCGTCTCTTGGTGCGATATCTCCGAATCACTAATACTATCAATGTTTGTAGATACCACAGCGTAAGTTCGTATTATTTTGTGTTATTAAAATATATTGTAATCGTATAATTCACTATTTGTAGAACTTTAGCACTTTGTTAGCCCAACCAAAGATGACACGATCTCGGTCACAGATTCTCCAATCGAACTTTGATTTTGAATGTTCTTCTACCTGTCTCGCTCAGCCACGCGCAGAAAGCCCACAGATTATCACAATCTCATTAGGCCTCGATCACACAGTATAGTCTAAAGTTACTGGTTCAAGTAGTCGATTTTATAGTCGCTTTTCTAAACCTCAACGAGATACTTTTCAAATTAATAACTGTGCTACAGCTTTCTGTAAAACAGCTGCCTAACTGTGAATTGACGATTTTTCAGGAGGTCGTCTGTTTGCTCTGCATTGCCTCAAGGAACAATCGACGATCAATCAATTTGAGTAATATTTATTTATTTTTAACCAAGAATCTTTCAGCGTTTCGGAAAATCTAGTGTATTTTGTGTATGGTGTATAGTCGCCTTTATACAGATGACAGCCAGCCAGGCAGCTGATGAGCTGACAGACGTGACAGCAAAACAGAATCCCGTCCCAAAATCTGACGAAATTGGTAAATGATACAAAGTATCTAACGATATTGAGGTAAATTTTATTATTTAACACTCCTCAATCATTCGGTACGCGAAACAAGATAATGATTTTATTAAAACCATGATTGATTTTTTGAAAACATTCGTAAATAATTTGGCCCAGGGCCATTTTCATGCTGTTGGCATGTTTCTGTTCCAAATTATGTTTTTTGAGACAATGTTCTCCCTAGAATCTGTAAGAACCATAAAAATATAGTGTCTTTCTTTCTTCTTTCAGATGTCTGGCCCAACTCGTAATGTATGGGCGATCGTAGCTAGAAATTTTATCAACTCTTTTAAACCCCGCCAAATAAGGGGAAATCTCATGGGTAATTACTTTAAGCATCCTTGTTCGTACATTATTTTTGTAACTTCTACGCACAGCTACACAACTTTAACAGTTTGACTGCAAATCATATAAGTAAATGCATATCTATGAATTTTAACATGTAGCTATTCTTTTTTACTGCAATATGAAAACATAAATATATGTCATGTGGTATTTCAATTGCAGGCAAGGATTACATAGGCAATGACTATTTCGAAATTCCTGCTGATCCCAGTATTGGGAAGAGAAAACCAACTAGATGGTATAGCCCACCGAAGGGTCAAGACTTTCAGGATCCTATCCCTGCTGAGTGGGAGTCATGGCTAAGGGGTCGCAGGTATATAAACTGGCTTATCTCATTTCCAGATGGGTTCATATCATCACCATTTTAAAATGTGTACATACAAAGTTTCAACTATTTTCCATCTAGCCAGACATCTAAATAATTGTAATTCGAAATTCAGAACTGGTGCAGAATAATTTGAACATTAAAATTACATTTCAGACTTGAACCACCAACAGAGGAAGAAATATTGAAAAACTTAGCTATTGCTCAAATGAAGAAAGAAAATGCAGCTAAAATTGAAGTCAAACGCCTTGCGGAGGGTGGTTCTCTGCCATCAATACCTGAAAAAGGGCACAACTCATATCCCACATACCCTGATTTTCAACCCGGTGATCCTAATCATAAAATAGATAACAAGTAATTGTAATGGGTCTTGAGAAATGCTTCACAAAGTTAGCACAGTTGACTTGTACTTGTAAAAACAGAGATATAGTTTTTCTAAAATAAACACTCTGTTAAAATATATTAAGAGTATATTATATTTTTAAAAGGTTTTAAAATATAAATTATCTATGCAACTTCATGTAAATCCATTTTACATATGGATCAATGATATAAAAATTTTTGGTACATTAATGTTTCTAATACTTTTTTACCATGGAATGCAGAATAATCAAGTCTTCTTTGCTTAGCTTGTCAGTGCTTATATTGTCTTATGTTTTACTAGCTTAATTGCTGTACATAACTAGATTAAATATAGTTGAATGTAAATATACCTCATATTACTATGTACAAACTTCTTCATGGTGAATTATCAGGCAGTAAATTTTATTTGGTAGACAGTTAAACAAATAATCCAAATTTTAAACTTAATTTTGTTTCATCTGTCTAGATTGTAGTTATGAGCTGTGATCTTTAGTGAGTAGTAAATTATGTTGTTAATAGTTTTGTTTTATTTACCCTAATTGAAGTTTTAAATTAAAACTTTTTGAAATGTAATTGTGGCTACGAAAATGAATAATAATGTCCTCTTGTGGATATAAGCTGCTGCTGCACTTGTCTTAATCTTTAGCTCCTTACTGTCAATCCTAGCCAAAAGCCAGTCTTAGAACTAGGGCGATATAAACAAAAAACATAAGAAAGTAGAGAGCAGTTACTAGCCTAATATGTTAAGTTGGTATATATCTATATATATGTATATCCTGTTAAATTCGCTGGTTAATTCTTATGCTAGGGCCAACACGAAGGTGTGGCTATCAAGGAGAGTATTTTTGCCACAAATCATTTAACCTTTTCACCGCCACGCCATATCGGTATTCCTATGCCCTGTACGCCAAGCCCGAAAATCTTAATTAAATATGTACTAAAAAATACATAAAAGTAATGATTTAATAGGTTTATTTTGTATTTTTCTGCGACCTGTTTTTTGTCGAGTATAGCCGTCATTGGCGCACAGGGCACGCTTGCTCATGTCGGCTATAGCCGACATTGGCGTTCAAAAGGTTAACACGCACGAATTTCCTTCGACAGCAGCGCCCCCATTGTACCTACGTCGCTCGTCTTCACCCAAATATTACGCATAGCAAATCATAACGATTTGCCTAGTCAAGTGGCCACAGAATCCCGGTTACACGAATATTCACCGAAGCCGGCTATATAGTTCCAGCATTATGACGTTCCTAAAGCAGATGTGTGCTCCTAATTTTATGGTGTCCATTTCGACCGCGCGGCCACCTCATAATTTTTGATGAAACTTTGCCAGGAATTAGTAGTAATTTGTTACTTTTCACTCCTCTTTTCCTGAATTTGTTACAAAAAAAACCAAGCCGCTATGACAAAGAACAGTTGGCCGCTAGAACCGCCACTTGCCGTAGTCATCGCCCGTGATTACTCAGAAACTATACAATGTAGATAGACGAATGATACATCAAAAGAAAGGTCTTAATTTGTTAAATTTGTTACAAAAATAAAAAAGGTCAAAACGTAGATATACAAAAAGTTATGCAATGTTAAGTTTTCAGGTTATGAGTAGGTAAGTATATCACCGTAGGCACCAAATTAATAGAGGCTAATGTGTATAGAAAATTAGTCTTTAATTTGTTACAGCGAAAAAAGACAAAAAAATACTAGAAAGCAGGTTCAATAATATGTTAGAGTCGATTTTAGTTGGCCGCGCGGACGGCAATATGCCTAAAATACAATTTCGTTTTTCTCGTTATTAAAAGTAGGTTTTAGCTTAATTAAAGTACTAGTCGATGGGTAACGTAACCTAGTTTGAATAAATATAGCGAATTTAACTGAAGCATTCGTATTTTAGGAGATATTTACAAAAACACAGTGGTATGAAACTGTATGAGAGTAGGGTGTCCATGCATTTTCACATATTCGAAATTTTCGTTATTCACGTCTTATTTTTTTAGGGAGAGTGCATACTTTATAAAAATCAAAGTCACAAATAGATTAAAATTTCTTTATTTACAATCAACACAAAGGCAAACAAATCAATTGTTTGCCTTTGTGTTAACACAATGTGTCAAAAATGTGACACAGAGTTGAAAGGTGAACTTAAGCTAGGCGAGATCATAACATTTGATTTAAACGGAGCTGCAGACTCAGTTTTACTCACTGAATTGCTGATTACTCTTAGCATTAAGGATAATTATTATTTCTTAGTTGGTACTATAGAATTTATACCAGGCACAAAAATAGGCCACTATAAATGTCATTTTTTAAATAACAATAAATATTTTTGTTACGACGACAATTCTTTTAAAATTGAAATAAGTACCTCTAAGAAAATATGTCTACATTCTGTGTCACATATTTTCGTGTCCAACTGACACGAAAATATGTGACACAGAATTTATAAATATTATGTTAGTTTATGAAGATTTTATATTTATCTGGTTGTCTTTTATTACTTGATTTGTTTGCCTTTGTGTTGATTGTAAATAAAGAAATTTTAATCTATTTGTGACTTTGATTTTTATAAAGTATGCACTCTCCCTAAAAAAATAAGACGTGAATAACGAAAATTTCGAATATGTGAAAATGCATGGACACCCTACTCTCATACAGTTTCATACCACTGTGTTTTTGTAAATATCTCCTAAAATACGAATGCTTCAGTTAAATTCGCTATATTTATTCAAACTAGGTTACGTTACCCATCGACTAGTACTTTAATTAAGCTAAAACCTACTTTTAATAACGAGAAAAACGAAATTGTATTTTAGGCATATTGCCGTCCGCGCGGCCAACTAAAATCGACTCTAACATATTATTGAACCTGCTTTCTAGTATTTTTTTGTCTTTTTTCGCTGTAACAAATTAAAGACTAATTTTCTATACACATTAGCCTCTATTAATTTGGTGCCTACGGTGATATACTTACCTACTCATAACCTGAAAACTTAACATTGCATAACTTTTTGTATATCTACGTTTTGACCTTTTTTATTTTTGTAACAAATTTAACAAATTAAGACCTTTCTTTTGATGTATCATTCGTCTATCTACATTGTATAGTTTCTGAGTAATCACGGGCGATGACTACGGCAAGTGGCGGTTCTAGCGGCCAACTGTTCTTTGTCATAGCGGCTTGGTTTTTTTTGTAACAAATTCAGGAAAAGAGGAGTGAAAAGTAACAAATTACTACTAATTCCTGGCAAAGTTTCATCAAAAATTATGAGGTGGCCGCGCGGTCGAAATGGACACATTTTATGGTAGGCGCACGCACGGCACAGAGAGGTCGAATAACCAGTTTATGCTCTGCTATAGGTGCTTGCCTAACTTTAGCTCTTCGACCCTAATGACTTCTCTGAAAATTAGATCATAGGATATTAGCGTGGTGTACATCTCCGTTCTTCGGCCAGAATTCGCGATTCGACGGTGCGGCAAAAGAGCCTCCGCATCTCTGTATGTAACTCACTGGTGAATAGGTAGGTAGGTATACGAAGGTATGCTATAGCATCCAGTTCCTATCGAATTCACCGAAACTATTAGGAATTTTTAATTAAATGGCACCAGAACATAAGGTAAGAACGAGCGAAACCTAAAGGATTGCGTAGACACGAGGATGTTAATTAAAAGAGCGCTGAATGCCATTCCGAGGTTTACACCATATTTACCAAGTCTTGTCAGTGTAACCTTAGGTAATTACCTACGTAAAAGATGTTTCACAAGTTACCAGTATTGTCGCACGTGGCATAAACTAAATAACTATATAATATGTAATCACAGTCTGATCTTATAATCTTTACTCTGAAATGACTTCATGTAGTGTTAACACACAATATAATGCTGATAAGATATGTAGGGATATAACGAGTTTAAAGTTGAAATATCCTTCTGCAGTCCAAATTAAAACAAACTGGTCTAAAAAGTTGGTAGGAATAACAGTAATGTTGGGGCATTGATTTATTTAACGTTGTTTCCACGTGATGTGAGCAACCCTTTCAAAGACTTATTGAAAGAGGTGCACCAACGTTTTTTTCTTTAATTTCCACTACTGCTACTACAAACTGCGAGTACTGCGACAAAAGTACCTACCAACGAAATGCCGAGCCATTGATACCTACATCTGATTTTTAATAGATACAGAAGACTTGAAGAATGAGATAGGTAGTTATTCAGTATTAGGTAACCTTTGCCCTTTGTTATGGAAGTTAGGATCATAATCATCTTGAACAATACCTAGGTAGATGTGAAAATTCCTCAGTAGAATAGACAAAATGCAGGTGCACTTACCAGGCACAGAAATAAATGTAGTAAGTACCTAGGGATCAATCCACAACTTGCTGCGCAGGAGCATTGTCAGTGCGAAAAGAATGTTGCGATGCAATAGCTGTAGGTACATTACACTTAGATAATTTGAATAAGGTTGCTCGGGGATTCCTTTTTCAGCCCGTGGCTTGACAACATAATTATTTTCATGAATAGGATTATTTATATTTCATAGTAGGTAATGACATCTAATAATTTATAGGGGAGGGGATAAATATTTATAGGTTTTAAAGCTATCTCTGTACCTATCTAATTGATGCAAATCAAACAACTAACAAAAGCTCACATAATATTAATTTTGTTGAAAATATCAGCCCCACACTACTGCTCTGTTTTATTCTTGATTGATTTGTTATTCAAAACGGTTTCGCGAAAAATGTGTAGGTCTGTTGTTCATACAGGTGTGATAGTAATAAAGGAATGTTGAGTAGCTAAATAGCTGACCAAGTTTTCAACCTGAACATCTATCAATAGGTACATCGATACCTAAACAAAAATATTTTTTTAGTGCGTGGGTTTTACTTACTGCATTTTTGTAATTAAATGTACCTAAGTAAATAACCAGGATAAGAAATTAGATACCAAGATCTATGCCAAATTGGAAATACTTGCTTATTCAGAAATTCAGAAGTTAGGGACTTAACCATTTTTAGGGTTCCGTAGTCTACTAGGAATCTTTACAGTTTCGCCCGTCTGTCCGCGGATAATCTCGGTGACCGTTACCACTAGAGAAATTCGGTTGGTACCAACATGTTTATCAATCACGCTGACAAAGTGGTAAAATGTTTTGCTTTGTGATTTCACTCAATCTAAATATATAAAACTCAAAGGTGACTGACTGACTGACATAGTGATCTATCAACGCACAGCTGAAACCACTGGACGGATCGGGCTGAAATTTGGCATGCAGGTAGATGTTATGACGTAGGCATCCGCTAAGAAAGGATTTTGATCAATTCTACCCCCAAGGGGATAAAATAGGGGATGAAAGTTTGTATGAAACTTTGTCAATTTTAAACCGATCGGACTGAGACTTTGCATGCATAAAGCTATCCCTAAGGGGATAAAATAGGGGATGAAAGTTTGTATACATCTTCTTAGATTTTATGAAGAAGTCCTGATGACGAATCAGAATTTTATGATGACGTTCGCTTAAATACGATTTTGAGTAATTCAACCCCCATTCAACCCCCACGGGTGATAAAATAAGGGATGATGAAGGATGTAAAATGTATTAGTTTGAACCTATCAGTACGTAATGGAACGAACAAAATAATGTTTAGTTCTAAATGTTGAGAAGTTCTGCCTACCGCTATTAGATGGTCACATCCACAACACAACCTTGATCAATGAATCTATGCGACTGCTAAGTGCTAATCCTAATTATACTGTCACGTGAAAGAATGCACCTACGGGATAAGTAGTATTTTGACTATTCTATATTGCCCACGCAGACGAAGTTGCGGGCAACAGCTAGTTTTCCATATGAATAATACAGTGATAGGAAATGTTAAATTGATCATTTTAAAATATGTAGGTACTTGTATATACACAATTTTAAAAGTTTTCTACAAAATAATGATCATTTAAATTCAAACAATTCAATATAATGCTGTTTAGTTTTCCTAATTATATCATCTCCATGTCCATTGTCTATGACATTCATTTTTTTTTCCACAAAAAAAGCAAATCCAGGACTATTTTATGATCTTATTCTTATTTCTCGGTGTAAAGCCTAAAAATATTATTTGTAAATGCTGTAAATGCAAAAATACTGTAGACCGGTGTTATTAGTCAATTTGTGAATTAATCGGCGTGTCAAATGAAATCACGTTGTGTCTACAACGAACAATCATAGAGCTGCCCAAGTATAATCTTATCGGAGTTTTCTCATCCAGTTGAGACCACGAGAGGATTTCATAACTATTGTAATAGAATCTAGGTTCTTTACCTATATACTATAATATATTGTGTTGTTGAATGTTGGGGCCGGCTTCTAGGCTAACTGGATGCAGCCGAGCAACAGTGTTCCACAAGGAGCGACTGCCCATCTGACCTCCTCAACCTAGTTACCCGGGCAACCCAATACCCCTAGGTAAGACTGGACCGTAACGACAGCCGTGTCCTAGAGTTCAACATGCCCTCTGAAACACGATCATTGGTGACTAAGGTATACTTAGAACGTACATACAAACTTAGAAAAGTTGCATTGGTACTCGCCTGGCCTGGAAGCGAACACACTCATACTTGTGCAGTGAATTTACTTATATTAATGACCTAATATTAAAGGTATTACATATCCTACACTAAACCCACCTACCGAGACAACAAACGTGAACTGATATAAACACATAATAATTGAAGCTAAATAAGATATATTGCACGAATAGACGGCGATTTCGCGAGAGACAATTTATTTTGACGATGTCTAATTGTAAGATACCGATATGTTGACTCCGGGGGGCTGCATGACGTAACATCGAGACGCGCGGAGCAATCCATACGTTGTAATTTTCCTATACTGTTGTTTATTATCTCCATTCAGTCATTGGACAAATTCGGACGCAGACACTCATCTCCCGGGTATCTCCATCAGTTACAGTCACACTACAATCGATACATAAAAGTAAGAATAAATAAATATTCGTCGAAAGGCACATAATTTACCACCCAGTTTAATTTAATTCAGTTAACTTCTACCTACAAAGAGTTTATCATATTAACGTATTTATCTGAATAATATTATTTATAGGCAATTATTCTGAGAGACTTGAATGAAATATTAGTTTATAATTAAACTTCATTAACATTGAGTGAAAGATGAGTTTACTGACTTCTTCATAAGTAATTATTGTTTGTTTATTAGCTAGCGCCAACTGGTTTTCGGTGTCATTTCTGTGTTCTGTAATCAATTAAACAATAAGTCAATTGTGAGTTTATCACCGGGCACGGCATGATTAATAATATTTATTTAATTAATATATCTATGCAAAGACTGCAATCTAAGCTCTTTATTGTCTCATCTCAAGTGCGGTACTATATAAAGCCACATGATAGTATTTTTTGTCATTCTAGCACAGATCTTCATCGTTAAAGCTTCAGCTTCAGATTGTTGAAAGATTAATACGAATAAAGTACGTATTTATTTTGACATTTGAAGAATCTTACTGACGTTGCTTAGGCCATTACTTAATAAATATTTGGAAAATATTTTTGTGCAGAATGGTTGGAAAGAACGAACAACAGTTGTCGTCGGAGGAGATCTTCGCCCTCGAAGACAAGTATGGGTGCCGCAACTACGCCCCCGTGCCTGTAGCCCTTAGCCGTGGCGAGGGTAAGTTTCAATATTTCTTACTAGCCGTTTTCCCGCGGTTTTAATCGCCTCCGTGAGTGAAAGGTGTCCCGACATATATTATATTATTTTTTATATAAACAATCAAATGAAAAATCTTTTGGTTAGATAATACAATTTTATAAAACAATATTATCCAATCAATATCATTAATATTTCCGCGTTTGCTCGCGAAAAGCTCAAAAACTACTGCAATTTTCAAAAATAGATAGAGCTCTTTAATAGATAATAAGAAGTGGAAGGTTTGTTACTACACATGTAATTTATATACCTAAATGGATGGTATTAGATAAATTAATAAATACCTAGATAAAAAAAATAATCGTCTGACGGGTTTCAGGCTCAATGCCTTGTAACCCCACCTCTGCGTCGATAAATATGTCCCTTTATTTCCTGATAGTTAAATTAGCTTCATTACATTTTTGTTTTTTCTTGCAATGCATTCAATCGAGCTTAATTTCTTAATTTTTGTACCTACTTCCTAATTTGAATTCAGTTAGTACGAGGCGTACGAGCACCTATTGTTACTAGATAGGTAGGTACGGCATTAGGGACGAAAAAAATGCGATCCTGTTATACCTGTGTGCCTCGTTTATTATAAGGTACATTAATTTCATTCATATTATCTCACAATACCGAGTGTTACTCGTGTTTTACTACGCTTATCATTGATAGCCAGATTATACTGGTCTACAATGCTGTTAGATCCTAACTTTAGATCAAATGTCTTTACTGTCTGAACTTGATCCAGAATTAAGAGCTTCTTAATATTTTGAAGACCGCATAATGTGTTCGAAGAAGCTGAAGGTTCGGTTAAGGCAAACAGAGAGGAGCTTTTTGGTGATGTGTAACTCCTTGAAGATTTACTCACATTCGCGATTTGTGCTAAGGACAATAAAACGAGACTGTGCCTCTGTTACGAAGATACTCTTATAAAAATCTTTAAAATACCTAAGTGTTATAGAAAAAAAATATTTTGTAGTCGTATGTCCATTGAAATATGAAAAACAGTTTCTTTCTTATATCTATCTATGGTGTTATCGATATTTCTGTTGGAAGTTTATTTAATCAGAGTTGTAACGTTTTTGCACGATTATCTTATTATGTGCCCATGTTATGATAACAAAGAGGGTAGGTCATCATATTGTTTGGTACCTAAGTACCAACATGATGAAATATAAATATAAACGGTTATAAATAAACTTATTTCGGGATCTCTACAAGTTTGATGCCTAGTTGGTAAAGAAAGCACATATTGTGATAAATAGGCATTAGCATCGAAGTATCTACCTACCGACATACATACATACCCCCAATATGTACATACTTGACCCAAAGTTAATGCAGATAAGGCAGTTTTATTTCATGAATCAATTAATAAACAACAGATAGCGAACAATCTTTCTTTCATTAACATTGAAACTTTTTGATAGCCTTTTTATTTCTCGTAAGGCCGCTATCTCACTGGCGTTTTATGAGCGTCGGCGTCTTTCAAACGTTTCGCAGCGCCAATGTTGCGCAAGAATTAACGTTCGCTGATCGCAACGTTAACGACACGCACAATGATACTATTTGAAGCGTACGATCAGACAAATGATGGATTCTGACGAGGAAGGGACGCGACGCGCCTTTGACGTCAACGCTCGTAAAACGCCTGTGGGATAGCGGCCTAAGAGTTCTAAGGGTGCGCCCAGACTAAGAAACATTAGAACATCGCAAACCTCATTTACCTAAAGGTAATTAAGTGCTCAAAGGACAGCTGACAATTAGGAATCTTATTTTGTGTCCGTATCTCTAGATAATTATATAGTTTTACAGTATCAATAAACATGTTACCTTCACCTCACGCTATAAAAAAACCAACCACATAGGTAAATAAATAATAAGCATGTATTTTCTAATCTTTATTATGTATGCTCTAGTTGGTTTATAGTAAATCTCAGACACATGTTAATAACTAGATTGTCGGAATTAACTGATAAAATTCTTCGAAGTGAACTTATTATGAATGCAAATAGACTTTTAGACATTTTATGTTAATTCTCATTTATCTTTGTTTACAGGTGTGTTCGTTTGGGATGTGGAAGGAAAGAAGTATTATGATTTCCTTAGCGCGTACTCCGCGGTGAACCAGGGTCACTGCCACCCGAGGATTATTTCAGCTCTGAAGGCGCAGGCTGACAAACTCACCCTAGTATCAAGGTAATTATAATTATCATCAGCCTTTTATATTACCCCACTGCACCAGACCTCCAGAGCGTTAATCACCACACTTGCTTAAGACAGATAACTTCAGTTAGCTTCCAGATATTTTCCTTTAGGTACCTAATTAACATACTGAAAGGATCACTATAAAGAAATGGCATCACCTAAGAATTCCTGGTCATAAAGACTCAATATTATTTCCTTATGAACATAGTAATCTGTGGCACAGTCGAGCTCAAAATGAGCAGGATAGGACATGAGCACTACAACGCAGTTAAATGACTCCTCCAAACCAAATCCTCGTTTCAGAGCATTCTACTCAGACCAGTTGGGTAACTACGAGAAGTTCATGACGGATCTCCTCGGCTTCGATCGTCTGCTGCCGATGAACACTGGAGTAGAGGGAGGCGAGAGCGCCTGCAAGATAGCAAGAAGATGGGCTTATGACGTCAAGAAAGTACCTGATGGACAAGCAAAGGTGGGTTACTTATTACCTATTATAAATTATGTTGAAGCAAGTCCTTTTTCATCCCTTTTCTGACATAGACATCCTGATTAAGATCCATTTTCGTTTCATTCAAAAAGTTGTGATGGGGACTTTTATGAAAAGTATCTACATGACGTGCATTGTGGAATACTTAATTCCAACTTATCGGAGCACTTAATCAAATTAACCTAATACAAAGAACTCAATGCACTTAAATATTATTAATGTCTGGATAATGCTTATCAATCGTTTGGTTATATAAACACGGGTTATCAGACTTGGTGAACACTGGACGAATCCGGTCCGAATTGTAAGTCTGCTGCTTTATGTTGATATGGACGCGACACGTGGTTATACTTGCAAACTTTCTACTTAGTTCGTCAGTTTGAGAGTTGCAACCACCTTATGCTCGCAGAATCTCACGGGGAGACTAGGGTTCATGGGAAATATTTTGGGAATGTAGAGGTAGGTATATATTAAAAATAGCCAGAACTTTCCTTTAACAAAGACATATGGAACTTATTTATGCTTTTAGATAATCTTCGCCGAAGGCAACTTCTGGGGCAGAACCCTATCAGCTGTATCGGCATCATCAGACCCCTCGTGCTACCAAGGCTTTGGCCCTTACATGCCAGGCTTCGAGTTAATTCCTTACAACGACATTGATGCTCTCGAGGTATGTTCAATTGACAGAACTAGAACAATTAAATCTCGAAGTTGAGGCTACAATCTACTTAAATATATATTTTTTACATTCAGAAAGCCCTCCAAGACCCCAACGTGGCAGCCTTCATGGTAGAACCCATCCAAGGTGAAGCGGGCACCATTATCCCAGATGACGGTTACTTGAGGAAGGTCCGACAGCTATGCACTCAACACAACGTCCTGTGGATCGCAGACGAAGTACAAACTGGTTTGGGTAAGTAGAAGTAGATGTTTAGGTACCTATTGCAAAGGTCATTCTGGGTTATGTCATGATAAATCTCTCTTAGTCAAAACATGTTCAAGTATTAGCCAGTTTCATCATCTTTTGTTTTTGTTTTAACATGTATTATAGGTAGGTACCACACCCCGGTGCCACAAGGGTGAAAGTGAAGTCTTGATACTGGGTTTCGTTCATAAAATAGACTAAAAGGTCAAAAGGTTATCGCACTGTATGTAAACAAATAGATGAATGTGTTTTCGTCGTTTAACTTGAGATACGGAGGATATAAATAAAACATTTCCATTGTGATAGTCCAGTTTTAGACCAGCAAAAATAACAGCTGATAACTTTGTTTCTTGAATCGACGTCATGAATTTTTATCAGTAGGTAACCTCATGTGATTTAGCTTACGCAAAACCCTATGTTACATTGCCTTATTATGGTTACATTGAAAACATTTGATATTTCCTCTATCATGTTTATTACGCGCAATTATTTTGAACTGTCATTGATTTTTTTATAATGCGAAAACTTTATCACTTTCGGAGTTCAGTACTGAACTGTATGCCTCTTATACCTAGGTTGTCTGGTTTTTATTAATGGTTGGATTACATTAAGATTATATTAAGACGGAAGACCAGAACTAAGAAAGGGTTCTTTGACTTGAATCGAATCCGAGAACACTAAACTGGGCCAGGAGCCTGGAGGCAGTTATGTATCCGTCAGTTCTTATGTGGATAATTCAATATTATTCATTTGTTTGTGCGACAAGAAGAAAAATAGAACAATCAAGTGCACTCTTCTAGCAGGCCCGCTATAACGTTTTCTTGAACATTGCAGGTCGTACGGGAAAACTGTTAGCAGTAGACCACGAAGGTGTGAAGCCTGACATCCTGATCCTGGGCAAGGCCCTCAGTGGCGGAGTGTTGCCAGTCTCCGCTGTTCTGGCCAGCAACAGCGTCATGGATGTAAGTCACCTTTGTTTCCTGCCAGCCATTCGATTTTCGAAACGAGTTTTTTATGGTTTGGTACCTTAGTTGCCTTTTAAAAATAAAAATAGATGATTGAGTATATTGTGTTGTGTTTGTCGTGGTGGGCAAAGAACCAACCTCTCGAGTATGAGGGCGCGGGTTCGAATCCAGGTCAGGCAAGTACCAATGCAACTTTTCTAAGTTTGTATGTACTTTCTAAGTATATCTTAGACACCAATGGCTGATAAAAAGGTGAAGGAAAACATCTTGAGGAAACCTGGACTATAGTCTGAAATCACCAACCCGCATTGAGCAAGCGTGGTGATTAATGCTCAATCCTTCTCCTTGTGAGAGGAGGCCTGTGCCCAGCAGTGGGACCATAAAAAAGGCTATAACTAACTAACTATATTGTTTTGTGTTGGTATAAGAAAAATGATGTTTTTTTCTTTTAATCTACTAAATCTGATCTTTTGAGTTTGAGAATATCCATTAATTTTACGTGATTAAAACAAAAAAAAAAATATTTTTGATTACGATTAGGAGTAGCGTCTAAATGCCAAGAAGCCGAATGCGAAATAAACAATGTTTTAGGAATACCTAAGAGACATTCTTATGTTTATTACAGGTAATCAAGCCTGGCACTCACGGATCGACATATGGCGGCAATCCTTTGGCTTGCGCAGTTGCCATGGAAGCTGTAAAGGTAAAGACCCCCGATCAATATGGTCATATTCATATTACTTATTTCCATATCCACACTGTTATGCTACATAATCTGAAGAGCACAGCAAAATAAAATTAATCTTACATTGGGCCAACATAAGTTTTAGCCAAAAACGAGTGAGTAGATCGGAATGGCTCAACAATCACACTCACGTGATCACATTGAGTTTTGGCTGGTTTTGAACAATATTTTCTACTGGCAACTCGTTAGGGCAGCATTAAATTACCATAAACTACCGCAAATTTACCCATCTTTTCTTTGATACCAGGTGTTGCTAGAGGAGAAATTATGTGAAAATGCGGAGAGGCTCGGCAAAGTGCTCGTGGAGGAGCTCAACAAGATTCCCAAGAACAAGATCACGACAGTACGTGGCAGAGGTCTCATGTGCGCCATTGTTGTTCACGATAGTACGTATTGCGTTGTTTTAGCTTACAAGAACATCACTGATTTTAGTTTAAATGTAACCGTTATATCCAAAATATGTTGATGACACAAATTTAAATTTCTCGGACAATGAAAACTTATAAACTTTTGCGATTCCAGGTATCCCAGCATACAACGTATGTCTGCGGCTACGTGACGCGGGTCTGCTGACCAAGACAACCCACGGACAAACCATCAGGCTGGCCCCACCACTCGTCATCACCGAACAACAAATCCGCGAGGGAGCCAACATCATTCGCCAGGTGCTTGACAGCTATGACAAATAAACGCACTGCCTTCAATCTCTGCCTCGCAATATGGACGCCGTCCACGCCTCAACAGGCCACCCTTGAAATTTCTCCACATCTTGAAACTATTTAGACATCCTTCCCAAACAAGGGAAGAACGTTTCAAGAGATATCTTTAGGAATTTAAGTCTTTATTGAAATTATATCGAGATTATATAATAAGCAATTAACCAAAATTGTACTGTTTAAATAAAACGAGGATATGAATTTGTGCGGTATATATTTTTTATATTAACATTTAACAACCATCTCACAACATACTAATAATCACAGTTAGTTGAGGTAAATACTGTACTTTAAGTAACTTTCATAAACATGTATGAGCCGAATAAAGGTAAAATATCACAACGCATAGCTCTTTTGTTCCACTGGCACTTAGCATTACAATATAATATAATTAAAGCAAATCTCTTTATGTATATGTTATATTTAAGTATTATGTAAACTTGGACTGGCTAACATTTAAGGTAATGGCATTCGTTTTGTTCCCTCAATTTAGTTCAGCTTCTAAGACACCCACTTGAGCGCGCATAGTGTCAGTCAATTTAGCTAATAGAACAGATTCATCCAAACTCATCTTGGGACTTTCCAGCAAGCCTGTAATAAACCAGCATCATATAAATTATCATAAAATACACGTGAAGGAGAAAATCATAACGATAGCATTGTTTAAACAGTGCGCAAAATCATATAATTGATGGACAAAGAAAAAAAAACGCAGTAAATTACCAGTTTTAAGACGAAAAGTGGTGTGACGATAAAGTAACAAAGATTTGCGTACTTATTTGCACATCTATATTGAGTTAATGACTACTTACAAACAGCACTAAGTCTGAAGGATCGTGCCATTTGTGTTTGAAGAAGGTAAACATACGACTTGTTATTTTAAAATGAAAAAAGATGATATTGCGAGCGGAAATGTTTTCAAAATAAAGCAGTATGTGATATTACAGATGTTTTTGATTTCTTTGCCTGCGAACTGTTAAGAGCTGCAATAATATTTATGTTAAGTGCGTAAGATACACCATGTATACCTTTGCTGATACAATCCCAGCATTCTTGTATCTCGTAACTGAGTCCCGCACTATTGTGGAAATGGAACTTGTATTTGCCTTTGGGTAAACTCCATTCTGTGTTGTTAGCAGCTGATATTTGTAGCACGGTGGGACACCAGAAATAGTCCAACTGTGAACATAAACAATTATCGAGATTTGCATTGGACTGATAATTGAAATGTTGATTTAGTTGAGTGCAAATGCACTACCTAGGTACTTGAAATATTTTTGAGGAAAAGTCACCTATCCCATATATCCCCATTTAGATTTTCCTATTATTTTTTCTACTTTTAGAGCTAATTGTTAAATATGTTTTGGTCAGTAGTGTACCTAAGTAGTATTTGCATAAATCAATAGTGCAACGGTTTATGACGTCACATTTTTTCCGATTTAGGATTATCTGATAAAAGTGGCGTAATCTGAAGTAGGAGATATGATAAAAGGACATGCAAGTCTGTTTGTTTTGACAATATCACGGTCAAGACTGTAATAAAAAAAATGATTTCCCGGGCGAACTTCGCATCCCGTCAGAAAGCGATCTATCTCCACGTCCAACATCTGGATCAGCCGTTTTGCCGAGAAAGCTTACCTAACCAAATTTGAACCGCCTTTTACTACGTTACTATAAAATTACGACTTATGCATGTATTGCTGGGAAAATGTAGTAAGACAATAGAATATGAGCTTACAGCAATAGCTCCTTTGGTGCCCACGATCTCCGCCTTATTGGGCATATTGGCCCTCGTATGTGCCGACAGTGTAGCGGTGCGGCCATCTTTGTATTTGAGTGCGCAAGATATGGACTCGTCCACTCCAGCTTTGCTCAAATGTCCTGTGCATACGATATCTGTCGGCGGCTCCTTGTATATGAACTGCACTAGTTGCAACATGTAAACACCCAGATCTAGTACTGCGCCGCCACCCAAATCCTTCATTCTGAAATTGTTCATTGATTACAGAATCGAATTGGTGTAGATCGATATACTAGGTTCGTATTACAGATTGATCCTCGAGCACGGATGTTGCGTTGCACCGGTTGCACTATGTATTTTTTGTGTAATTTTGATTAAGTGGTTCAGTTTCTGTAATACGAACTTTAGTGTCACCATTACAAAATAAGCGTTTTTAACTTAGAAGCATGATGATGATGGGGTAAGCGTTATTATATAGGCAGTGAATGACAATAAATATCTTACAAGTTCCTCTCAATGTCGTTAATTTCGACCCCAAACTGTATGCTGATGTGATAGATGTCCCCAAGCCCGCCAGAAGATATGTGCTGATCCAAAGCGTCGTAAGCAGGGAAGAACCGCGACCACATTCCTTCAAGGAGGAAGAGTTTCTGTTCGCGCGCCAGGTCCACCAGCGATTTAGTTTGTTTGTAAGTCATGCCCATAGGCTTCTCGCATAGCACGTGTTTACCATTCTCTAACATTAATTTTGTTATTTCGTAATGCTGCAAATTGAGAACACTCACGAATACAATGTCTGGAAACAAGAAAAATATTTCCGATAAGTCGAAGGCTGGTGTAGTTGTGTGACAACGGCGTTGCATGCCGTATCGTGTTAGTGTGGCACCTTGAAGTACAACCTCGTGTTAAAAATGAAACGACACGACAATTTCTACTATTAAGTTGTTACACATATTGTAAGTTTATAGGAAATCGTGCAATGTCACACGGAAGTAATGTGCGTGAGCGTTTGTGCATTGAGTCCTGCCGGTAATCTAGAAAGTATGTTTCAAGCTGAATCTTGTTGTTTATGTGTTTGATAGAGGTGCAAAACATTTTTTTTTGTAAATTGACCTTAGGTACAACAATCACTACTTAATTATTTTTAACGATAACTTAACAAATGGCTCTTCTTAGTCGTACACTCTTGTCAGAGTGGTCGTGGTCATGTAGGGTCGCCCACTGGTGCATCAGGTGCGATCGCTGCCTTGGCGATTCTTCTCCATCGCTCCCTGTTGGTTGCCTGGCGAGCGCATTCTATCACAGGGATCTTGGTGACAGATTTGATGGTATCTGTCCATCGTGTCGGTGAACGACCACGCGGTCTCGTGCCTTCGACTCTACCCTGTATAACTAGACGCTCCATAGAGTCACTTTTGCGGGTAACGTGTCCAAAGAACCTAAGGATTCGTAATTGCACAAGCGACGAGAGCCTTTGTTTGATTTTTAATTCGTTGAGTATGGACACGTTAGTCCGATGAGCGGTCCAGCTAACCCTGAGCATCCGTCTCCAGCACCACATTTCCAGGGCGTCGATCCTTCTTCGGTCCTGCATCCGTAACGTCCACGTCTCGGCACCGTAAAGAAAGATCGGAAACACAAGGCTTTTCATAAGGCGTACTTTTGTATTTCTGGTTATTCGGCGGTCTTTCCAGATTTTATCCAGTCTTTGTGCAGCTGATCGAGTCATGGCGCAGCGTCGTCTTATTTCGAGGTTGCAGCCTCCACAACTATCAATGATAGAGCCCAGATAGATGTAGCTCGTGACGACTTCACAGTTCGCAATTGGTGTGCTATCTGGGTTGTTGTCGTTTGCTCTATCCACTATCATCATCTTTGTTTTGTCGCGGTTCAATTTAAGTCCAAACTTTAAACTCGTTGTTTCAAGTGTTCGCAACAGATTACTGATATCTTCCTTTGATGTCGCCAGAAGAGTTGTGTCGTCCGCATACCTCAGGTTGGATATCATCTTCCCTCCGACCGATATAGCCTTATCCCAGTCCTCCAAAACAATGCGCATAATGTACTCGGTGTAGATGTTAAATAGCAAGGGTGATAGTATACACCCTTGTCTAACGCCGGCTTGTGTTTTGAAGGAATCAGAGTCGACTCCATCCAACCGTACACATGCTGTTCCATCCTCATAAAGTTTCCGGATGAGATGAACCAGGTGGTAAGGTACGCCCATCTTCAGCAATATTTCCCACAGTTTGGACCATACAACCGTGTCAAAGGCTTTACTGAAGTCAACAAAACAGATGTATAGCGTTTTATTAAATTCTCGGGCTTTCTCGACGAGTTGCCTCAATATGAGAATTTGCTCACGAGTTCCTCGGCCCTTGACAAACCCAGCCTGCTCTTTGGCTATTTCGCGGTTTAAGTAAGCTTGTAGCCTGGTGTTTAGGATATGCAAAAGTATCTTACTGCTATGCGATATTAGAGATATCAAACGGTAGTTATTACACTTTTTAGTAGATCCCTTTTTATGGAGAGGTATAAAGAGTGATTTAGCCCAATCTGCTGGCCATTCTCCACTATCCCAGATCCTGGAGCATATGCAGTGTATTATATCTACTCCAAAATCTCCCATAGCTTTGATGATTTCTATGGGTAACTCGTCAACTCCTACTGCTTTGCCGCATTTAAGGTGATCAACAGCTGCTCTAATCTCATCTTTAAGTATCGATGGTTCGCGCTGGTACACATCTGGAACCTCGAGATTAGATACAGCAGAAGCAGAATCTCTTGAGAATAGAGAACAACAGTAATTTCTCCAGACCTCCACTATCGCCTTAATCTCTGTCACTGTATCGCCTGCGGGGTTTACAATAGTCCAGGTCTTTGGTTTAAACTGTCTGGTTATACATTTTATTTTCATATATAAGTCCTTGGTCTCATACTTTTCGCTATGTTGTTCCACTTCCATACAGATGGATTTTAACGCCAAAATGCGGTCCCTACGACAAGCCGTTTGAATCTTAGATCCGTAACTATTTAATTCTCGAAGGCTACTGCCTCTAGCTTTCAGTGCTCTGCGTTCTTCAATTAGACTCCACGTCTCGTTTGACATCCAGTGTTGTTTTTTAGTTCCAGAACATTGTGGTTGTGACTGGTCTAATGAGTCTACTATAAGCGTCCTAGCTTTTTGCCACAGTACTTCAGGCGTATCATATGAGTTTACGGACCATTGCTGTTGCTTTTCCTGTAGAGTACTTTTAAACGTCTCCTTGTTCGAAATATGTAGCCGCTTGGAGCTATTCCTTTTAATGGTATTTCGTAATTTTAATTTGAGACCACAAATTAGAAGTTGATGATCGGATAGACAGTCGGCTCCAGGTAGAGTATGAGCATTGGAAATTGAGCTTCTCCATCTTTCTCGGATCATTATGTAGTCGATTTGATTTTTATGTTGACCATTAGGTGATATCCACGTAAAAAGTCTCCTAGGGTGGTGTTTAAAAATAGTGTTCATAATGGTTAGCTCATTTTCCGCCGCAAACTGGATTAATCGTTCACCCCTATCGTTTCTGACCCCCAATCCGTACTGTCCAATTATGTTACGCAATCCAGAATCCATCCTAGTGTCACCAACTTTAGCATTAAAGTCACCCAAAACAATGACCAGTTCCTTTTTTGGGATTTGGGAAATGCAAGCCTCTAATTGGACATAGAAGTTTTCTATTACATCGTCTGATGCAGTGGAGGTGGGAGCATAGGCCTGTATGATATGGAGTGGAGTTGGTGATGCGCTAAGTTTTATAGAAATAAGGCGCTCATTGATGGCGTTATATCCCAAAACCGCTTTGCTCCATTGCCTTGAAATAATTATAGCCACTCCTGCAAAACTGTTAATTTCACTTCCTGAGAAAAAGATGCTGTGTTTCTCTGTATCGAAATGGCCACTTTCTTTCCAATGAGTTTCACTAACACCAGCAATGTTAACGTGGTTTCGTTCAAGTTCACGGGTTAAAATCTCAAGCTTGCCTTTCTCCAGCAAGCCTCGAACGTTCCAAGTCCCTACGCGAATCTTGTTGCGTAGTTGTAAATGGTTTCTTCCAGTTGCATTCATGCAATGAGTAGCCTGGTCGCCTGCATACCCATAGCCGGTATCCAACTTCACACCCGGAGTCCCGGAAAACTCCTGGCGCCGGTCGCTACGCGGATCGCTCAGCAAGACACATTTTCTCTTAAGCGACATATCATGACTCTCATGGGAAATAGCAGCAGTGGTTTCCCGTTGCCTTCTGCCCCAAACATTTTTGGAGTTATTTAGACCCCAAGGCCGTTGCTGCCTCTTCTGACCCGTTGCCGGACAGGGTGAGTGGTTATACCGCCAGTAACTCGGTCGCCAGAGCCCCGTCTGTTCTCTAGCAGGGAGCACCGCGATAACATTTGCTATCGCCGCCATAAGGCGCGTGCAGGTGAGGTTGACATTTGGGCCGGTTAAGGTGTTATTTCCGATCTCCCCTTAACCTTAACAAATGGCTACAAACTTCTAATACTTAGACCAAACGTTTCCTTGACTACACGACTTCTATTGAAATACTCGTACATTTACAGTCAAAGAAAAATAAGCGACTCTTTTAAATATCGACAGGCGGATAATTTACTCTTTTGTTATATAGTATTTTTAAAAGCAGCGTTTAGTAAAATATTTAGTTTAAATATATTGTCAGTGTGGATTACTGACTGTGACATTTACAGGACATGATTATACTATGAATTTGGTCACCAATTTTATTTTGATTACTAACTTTATGAAATATCGCTACCGTTGCAATTTTAACTTTAAAGGTGCGCTTATATAGGGTGTGATAATTATGAATTAAAACCTAAGCTAGAACTTCAAGTTTCGAAGATGTCTTGCATGTAATACCTAGTTGCAGGTCTAGTAAAGTTTTTACAAAACATGATAGGAAAATATGTAGGTATGTCGAGACCTTAAGCAAATCAGGCGGGTTAGTAGAGGCTATTGGCAAATTGTCCTCCAACACAGTGTAATGTTAGGGGAAGTGTCAAAGTCATTCAAGTGTAATGATTGAGCTCGTTATCTTTTGTTTGTGTTGACTGATCCTCGTCTAAACAATAGGACGTTTTGTTACCTATAGAGTCATCACGCGCGAGTGACTCGTAGCCTTCATAAGCTGTGTTGATTTTGTGGAGCGTGGCCAATCTGTGGACACGTTCTACATCTTTGCCGGCCACGGCGACGACCTTGTGCTGATCAGCCGGCAGCGTCCCCAGCGCCGTCAAGAAGTCGTGAGCTATCATACCCACGCCGGCTACCCCCCATTTTAGTTGTAAACCCATCTGGAAAAATACACATGTCCTTAAGTAGTTTGTAAACAAAGTTGACGTACTGTTGAGTGATGAGGAGTTTATTTTGAAGTGGCGAAAATCACGAAAGATTTTCTTTTGATAAGATATTATCGATGTTGAATGGTATGACGAAAGCATGAGATTAGGGCATCGATTTAAACATTATTTTGGATGACTTCGTACTATCGCTTTTTTTGCAACGACGTAGATTAATTTCTGTGATAGCAAGCAAATTGCAAAATTATGTAATTGATACTTTATATCGACAGGAAACTTGAGCTACTTACCTGCGGTCAAATGCGGTGATTGAGACGGTAATAAAATTAATTAATAATGTCTACGTTCTCCCGTAATATGATCGGCGACAATTTGATAGTGATATGTACAAGAAACACAACTTTTGCCTATTCCATCAAATTACTTTGTAATTCAATACTACTGAACAGAACACACGTTAATACCGCATGGGACACAAGCTGGTAAAGAGAAGTAACAAAAAATGTTTTCAAAGAGGTAGGCAAACATAACATTGCATTAGGTATTCTTATCTTTTAAGATAATCACGTAAAAAGGTACACAATGTAGCTATCGCGACTTGCTGACAATGTTCTGTGATTTGTCCTCACTTTGAAATATATAACAACTAGGTACACTGAGGCCTCTTAAATATGTGTTAATTGAACTGAGTATAGAGTCAGCAGAGGTATGTATGTATGGACATGTTCACATGTATCCATTGGTCAACTAGGTTGATTGGCTGTTTGTTAGTGTTACATGAGGCAGGGGAACATACCTATGATCATAGTCAATAATGTTTATTTATGTTCATGAGCACTAACAAGAGCTCTAATTGATGCATAATTGTCTCGCATTCTATACAAAGTTTTTAAAATGGATGAGTTTCTACATACTGTTTAATAATTTGCTATGAATTTGCAGTAATTAAATTATAGTCAATTATAAAAATATATTCCCGTGCCTATTATGTGTTTAGCAAAGAGAATGTTGGGAGAGAAGCCATCATCATCATCATCATCATCATCAGCCTATCGCAGTCCACTGCTGAGAGAAGCCAGTATATGAATAATTGTGGTCTTTTGGCACTGGTATTTTAACTCTTATGCTAACATTAACTTATTATTTTTGATAATCATTTCTGCAAAATGTAGAAACGCTGTAGATACAAAAGTATGTACCATGGCATGCATCATCATGTTAATGAAAATGGATATTAATGCAGAAATAATAGGTATGTTAATCAAGTGGTTTGATTGGTATTTAATGAGAATATAATAACATCTACATCTATAATACTCACCGCTTGATCAGGCATTGTAACAACTGAACTTTTTTGTATATTCCTCAGTTATGCACCACCTACAAAATAAAATAATGAAGAATTATTATAACATGACATTTATTGGGATTTTATTTGAATTAAAAAATTTAAATGATGTGGTAAACTGGCCCTTTGATAGGGAAGAGTTGATAATTAAATATTATATTATTTGAAAAAGAAGGAGCTTTTTCCTGTTCTTTTTTTTGTAGTGGAAATAGGATTGAATTCCTTCTCATTAAATGTATTCATAAAAGATAAGAGTTACGTATTTTTTAAATGAGCGAAATTTTTTTAAAGCTTTATTTCACGAAGATGTACGTTTATCTTAAAAATAACAATTAAAATCGAACTTACCGAAAAATATATCAGCTGACTCGACGAGTTCAAAATTTATCACCGTAAGATTATTTTGTCCGGGTTTTCTAACCTAACTTCCTTTCACTAGAGTATATATATTAATGTATTATATTTAAAATACCTTTACTGTTACATAATTATTGTCCTATCTTATCAAAATTAAACGAATACACAAAAAACGTAGAGGAGAAACACAATAGGATACAAACGGCACAAGACTCAAGAATGAACTAAATGAATGAGCATTGATTGAGCTGTCACAATGAATGAAAACGCATGTCGCATGATTCTTTCATTACCTATGAAAATAAAAAAAAAACTTCAACTGCATTCTCATTCCTCAATGCTCATTCCTCATCACAGTTCCTCATTCTGACTGATTCTGACTGTGAAATTGTTAATGTTGCCAGTACAACGGTCGAGAAACGCCCTAAGAAATTATTTTTCTATCTTTCGTCATAGACAGTCAGACAATAAAAAATACTGTTTTCATAATCTTGGAAAATACCTAAGTTTTCCTAATAACAAAAATCTATCTAGGTATATATGCTCGCGTTACGAGTGAATTTTTTTCATACTAAATGTTCATTTAGGTAGAGTTGAGAAAATCATTTTCGGGATAGAGAAATACTGTGCTGCGCCCCGACTGTGTGTGTTCTGAGAGGACTCAGCTGGTGAACCATGATCCAGCACCTCCGAATGGTCTTCTGATTGCCCCACAATCCTTAAAGCTGGCACTGCACATCATATCTTGAAGATTACCATATTACCTTCCGGACCTCTCTTGGATCTGTACTGATTCACTCATTCGTTCTCTCCATTCGTGTCACTGACTGAATGTCACATTCAATGTCATAGTTGTCAAACATGTGATCGCAAAAGTTTTGCTTTGTTTTTATTTATTTGTGCTTATTTGTTTATGTTTTCGACATGTCATTGGTTTTGAGAAGAACGTATTTAAAAGCCAAAAACAATATCCTGTCTTCCAGCAATGGAAATATTTCGTTATCTGGTTCATTACTTACATTTACGCCACGAACGTTCAGTGACGACAAATCTGGCAATAATCCACAATTCAGCAGTAGCACAATATTAATAGAAAATGGATTTAATGTTCAAGAACTTCCCGTAGCTATCAAGAGGTTGAGAGATCTCTCAGACATCGAAGAGAAGCCAAACGAAGAACAAACAGCAAGTGCGCATGACTCACTGAGCTATCAGCTGATCCAAGAGGAATTCAAACAATGCCTGGATCTCCGGGAAGTATTCTCTTTGCTTTCTAAATGTACAAAAATTACTCCAAACATTGCATTAGGTGCCATAGAACGAATTTATGATATTGAAAAAAATCCAGAGTCATTAATTATTGATTCCAGAAGAATGCACATTAACTTGGCTAAAGGGGCAATATTAGACAAACTTCTCAGAGTGGTCATGAAAACTGAAGATACACGTACCATATTAGCTATATTAAACACAGCTTCTTCGTTTATGGAGCCTTACAAATATAAATTTCATGATGAGCTACTTCTCAGAGTAATTGACAATAAGTTGACCATTGAGCAAATATGCGAGTTTATAACATTTTTAATAAAAAATAAGGATGATGGAAAGTATTCAGAGACTATTGACAAACTATGGGTTGGCTTTGTGGCAAAAGAAAATGAAATAGATGAATCTAATATTGTACAAGTATTTCGTATCCTGCATGGCTTGAAAGTGAGCAAGAGAATCATTTTGACACTACTGGAGCAAAAGCTATGTGACTTGTGGTATAAAGTCAAACCACCTGTTATGCAAGACATATTGACCTCTTTTGTGCAAGAGAAATATTTATCAGTACAATCATTTGGTGTTGTTGGCAGTTGGCTGTATGCCAATATACATGCCTTAGATGAAGATTCAATGCTAGATATTATTTCTAAGCTAACAAGGCTCAAATATACTGATAGCCAAATTGAGAAAGCTGTTGAAAAATACATGAAATTTGAAGGTGAAAAGATTGAGAGCTATGTTCTCATTGTTGGTATTTTAAACTTTTGTATGCAATTCCAAATTTACAATGAACAGATTTTAAATTCATGCAGTCAATACTTCATGCATAACTGGCACATAGTGCCTCCTAGTTTTCTCAGATCATTTATATATCCATATGGTTATCTTCACTTTGATCCTGAAAATAGTTTGGCATTCTGGACTGCTGTAGATAAAGTATTAAATGAAAGATTTGATAAAATTAGTTGTAATGATCTTAGTTCAATATTATTGTCATTAATTTATTTAGGTAAATATCCTTCTACGTTAGTATCCAGAATGCTAAGCCCAGAGTACCTGACAAAAGTGAAAAACCCTGATATGTTACAAAGATTTTATTTAATCGATACTGCAATGACACTTGAATATGAGAAGTACTCCGGTCCTTTGTTGCCAAAAAATCAATGGTCCAAACCTATTTCTCAAGATTATAGAGTTAAAAATATTTTGGAAAAAATAATGGATACTCTGGTGAATATAGCAGGAGGTCAAGATAAATTATCTGTTTCTGTGTCAATACCATACTTACCTTCTGATGAGACATACTTGTTGGATGTCATGTTACACTCTGTTGGTCTAGGCAGCAAAACATTTAACTGGAAATCCAAAACTGAGCGAAATGAAAATATTGCTATCTTAATTCATTTGCCAGATCACTACTGTTCTGATAATGAACATTTAATTGGTCCACAAGTCATGAAAAAAACACATTTAAAAATTTTAGGAATGAAAGTTGTGAGCCTTAAATATTCTTTACTTAGTCAATTTTATACATCATACAATAAAAATGGGTTGAGAGAATATTTGATTGAAAGCATCAAAAATGCAGAACAATGCATGACAGTCAATTAGAAACAAGTGAATGTAAAATACCAATATTGGTAGTGATATCTTTGCAGTGTTCATGAATATATTTTGTTAATAAATATTTGAAAAATAAGGCCTATAATAAGGACTAAACAAATTATTTTTCTAGTCTTAAGGTTAAAGGCCTAATCATTTAGTTTGTAGAATTGGGGAGGTGCATTGAGTTACACCATGTGTCATGTTCCATAAAACATTTCAGAAGTTTTACCATAAAAAGATTTTAAAGCATTAGGAAAAATATAATTATTTATTTAACCATTTTAGGGAATAATAAATACGTTTTCTAACTTTGTAACTGTAAATGTCGAATAATAAATAAATTATTTTATTCAATAAAATGGTTTTATTTAATCTAGTTTCTTAGGAGCAATATTGCTTGCGTTAGCGATTACCGCGCGACTCGAGATCTAACACTAAGGTTTTTTAAATTGGTCCCGTAGTTACGGAGAAAATCAGCAAACTCTTGGCTTTAATACCTTTAATACATTAGTTTATAACATAAGAGTATTTATAAATAACTCAGCGTCAAAAAGTTTTTCGCTGTTTAAAAAACCGCTTTATAAGTTACCTACTGCGATTTGGGGGCTCTACAGCTTAAGTGTAGCAGTAGGTCTGGATGGCTAAAAAGCCGTCGTTCTCATATTACTTACCTACGGATCGCTTGAACTGGAAGTTATCGTCACGTGTGCGTACGCGTGGAAAAACTGCGCGAAAATCCGCGATTTAAAAGCGTTATAGCTAAATGAATAAACGTTTTTCAATAAAACGAAGCAATCTTTTTTATTATTTATTTTATTATACTCGTAACATCTTTTCTTATAATTACTCACTGACTAACTCTCTAGAATTATTATTTGAATATTTTAATAATTTCTTAAACAACTTTTACACTTCGAAATATTTTTTCTATGAAAAACTCGTTCCAGATCAAAATACATAATATTTATAAGTTAAATAGCATACCGCCCAGCGATCACTATCTATATACTTTCGTTATTGCTCAATATCTTGAGATGTAGCATGATGTAGGCTAACTTTGTCGCTTTCTATTTCCAACACCAAGAATAGTTTTCAAATAGATTTGTTTCAATAATAGACAATCTAGTTACATTTCTGGCTGTTAGACATAGGCTTTATAAAATACAATTTTCAAAATATCTTCAAAGTAGAGACAGCCTTGTTAGTTACATTTTCATTATGTATTTTGTGATTTGTAATAAGATAGTTACAGATTACAAATCGTGAGGCAAAACTTTACGAGTCGTACTCAAGTCGGGAATGGGAATGAGACTTCAGGGATTTGTAAGGTTACGCGGATAAAGGTGCATCTACACATCAGTGAAATCACAGATAGAATATGGCGTTGAACGTTCATCCACGTTATCTCCCATTGTAATTCATATAGCCAGAAATGACTACACTATAATTTTATAGCCATAATGGTGTATCACAGCAACTCTAGCTTGAATATTAAATTGTAAAGAATGTGTTTACGCTGACTCACAGCCTAAAATCTAAAATAGGTAATTTTATAGTTTTATATCAATAATTACTTGATACTTGTCAAGTCCAATCGCCAAGCGCGTTCACCAGCGTATTCAATCATACCTGTGGCTGACGATACGTTGGCGACTGTACAATTATTTAATAATATTTAATGATTTTATTTTAGTAAAGCTAAAATGTAACGACTGAAATTACGAACACGATTTTAAATCTATTCCGAGAAGGTTCACTATGTATGTGCATGTTGTTGAATTACAACTATGTTAGTAAACGTGATATTTCTAACACATAATGTATCTCCGAAAGCTATTTATTTTAAGTATTACACACATTACTGATACTTCACTGAGACATGATTTTGTAGTTACTCTAATAATGTAAGTCGGATGACCTACTCTAAATATTTGCCACCTTGTCATTTACTCACTGAAATAATGATGTTTGGCACATGATGTATGACGTTATTGTGGGCATCAAACATTAACTAGTGTCCTACTTAATAATTGGAACTATCTACAATGTTGTTATCGAGAAGGTAACATTGAAGTAAGTAGGTGTGGAGCGCCGGCCCCTGTTGGGGATTCAAGTAACATAGGTATGCCCAGGCTTACAGTTTGTGATGCGTTGTGTACATTTATACATTATTAATTATTTTGGAATGCTTATTGAGCCTTTAATACAATCATCAATTTTGTAAAATAAAAATACATTAAAATACAATCATATGTTCTTACAGAACACAAATTTATGTTGTCATAATTTACCAATTTCACAAATTCGACTTAGATAGTAATAATACCTACTAGGTACATAATTTTAAATTTAAATAATTTCGATATATAATTCAATATAATTCCATTTTTAAATAAATTATCGTCCATTACCTATTAATAGGCATAAATATCATGTAGATATATTTTTTCTATGTGAAAGGAAGATATGTGATCACTATTTCATTTGACCTGTGTATTACCTATCACTAAGTGATAGAGAACACAAATACAAAATTAAAATGAGCGATGTATAATCACCATAGTTGTCAAATGTTGAAATATATATGTATATATTAATATAAGTAATTTAGAATGATTTATACTTAATCTTATTAAGTGATTTAATTTTGTTAATATCGCTATGCTTCAATGATAGACAGAGGGATGGCCGCGGCTAGGTGTCTGGTTGCTAGGCGACCGAATGGTCAGGGCTTGCACTCAGGCAGTTCATAGACGGTTAGTCGACAGTCGAATTCATAGAATAACTAACATCTACGTACTTAATTTATTATTATGGCATCTACAACCATGACAGAAAGGAATACTTAAATGCCTTCGAATTTATTCCTACTTTGTTCGTAACGCGGAGGGGCGCGAACATTACATGATGTTACTTGTATTTGTGAGTACGAGTTATGAAAAGGTTAAACTATTTTTTATTTGAGGAAATCTTAAAAATATCAACTCTTGTACAAAAGTCGAGTTGATGCTATCGTAAAATCTTAGGACATTATTTTAGGTAATAATTGATAATTTTAAAAATAACAGTTACAGTTCGAAATGAACGTTAAAGGAATGCTATCCGATGGTAAACTCCTTATGTCGATTACTTTGTGAAAGAAAGGCAATACAGTCATCTAACTAATTCGTCTACAAAGTGTTGTAGTAATGTTTATAACTGTAAAACGTTTACAATTTTCATAAACGACGTTATTATTACCGAGTAGATGGTAGCTCACTTATGGACTAGGATATTTTACAACACCGATTCCTATTTGGCAGTTATCTAACACTCTTTATACGAATAAGAAATATTTCCTTAACTAATGTGGTGTAACGGTAAATGAAAAATTGACAAGTTTTCTTCATACGCAGTTTTATACGCGGAGGTGGCTTCTATGCTCGTAAATAGTTTACTTACAGATGGTATTTGGAAGTTAATTAATGTATTAACGCTGAAGCTATTTCTCTTAAAAGTGAACAAAATTCAGTTATTTTGAATTTCTGATTAGAAATTGTACCCGATTGGTGAATGGGTGGGTTGTTCATTTTCTTGTGGCGTCATGCGAAGGAATAGCGTCATGGTAGGTACAGTTTGTACTGCGTTTTTCGATAGCAGGGTTTCACAATAACAGCTTTTGTTTAAATTATAGCACGAGCAAGTTAAGGCAACTCGTTAAATAGAATAGCAAATATGAAAATGCGGCTGATGGCTGGATACTACTGCATAGTCCGGATGTAATTACCGCTACCACTTAAGTTAAACTAAAACAATAAAAACTTTATTCAAACGATCACAGTAAGAAATCATCTACCTACGCGAATGTGCGCAATAAGTTTTCAAGTTATTCACTAAGTTAATTATTACGACGGGGATCGCATTTAACTATTAAATCTTCACGCTAATACTAAATTACGAATAGTTAATAGTTACCTAGGTATCCCTCCGAGCGCGGTCTAGTTGCTGCTCAATCTACTCACCATAAAAACTCGAGGGTTCGCCTTGTTGACCACTAATGACTTCATGGCTTTTTGGTATAACGAATTGTGTATGTATTAGATTGATCTAATATCAAAAAAGTGACTAGAAATGACTTCAAATGAAAAGTAGTCGAAATCTACCCAGTTAGCGTAAAGTTCGGATCGTTTATAACTTTCAGCGTCAGTCCCACGGTATGTTTTAAGTTGAGCAGATGTAAAAACCTTAGAACAGAATAATATTTACAAAATATTATTTTTGTATAGTTAAAAATCTTTATGGTTAAAGTATATACTCTTACAAAGTATATCTACGTCGTGTTAACAACCATAGAAAATAAAAATATGTATAAAAATGATACAAATTAACATCTAAGAGCTAACGCTTTCGCAATAAAATAAAACTATATGGCATGTCGGTAAACAAGAGACCACTCGGGTGCTTAAAGTAATTCTTAGCTAATCTATTCAATAACAAAACAACGAACTTAGAGCTAACGTCCGACAGATAAGGCTCCTCATTAGATACATATCATATCCATAAATATCTATACAACAGTGAATAAATTTCAAAACAACGTCACTCTAAACAGCAAATTCAACAAAACGTATCGTAGAATTAAGCTAACATTTACAAGTAAAACGGATGCCGAATACAAGATCGTAAGAAAATACTAGGAATATGAGTGAAGCGGTCACAGCTCACGAGTAGATGGTGATGACCTCGCGTCCGCCGCCGCGCACCATCAGCACCTTCTCCAGGCCCTCCGTCAGCACCTCCAGGAACTCCATGTCTGCAGAACACACCACACGTCACTTTAGAAATATTTTAAAATAGCATTTGGCATGTCGGCTGACCACACCATAGGTAAACTATGGGGAACTAACTAGTGCTCGTAGCGTTGGCTACGGCACACAGATCGTAGCGCACTAATAAGAATTGGCTTATGTTTAACTGATCACCAGATATAGTAACAAATAGCAGACAAAAATAGTAAATGATCACCAAAATGAAACTCGCATTTTAATGTAAAACTATAACCAAAGTTTTAACACTTTGCTATCCTATTTAAGTGAAATTACTCCAAAATAAATCATGCGTAAGCCAAAAATAGTAAATGATCACCAAAATTAAACCACCATTTTAATGTAAGATTATAACCAAAGTTTTTAAATTCTGTTATCCTATTTAAGCAAAATGAGTCCAAATAAATCATTGTCATCCCAAAAGTAGTAAATGATCATCAAAATTATACTAACGTTTTAATATAAAATGATAATCAAAGTTTTTACATCTTGCTATCCTGTTTAAGTAAACTGACTCCAAAAAAATAAGTTCGGCCTGATACAATAAATGTAATAAGATTATGGGGACCCTTTTCCTGCACTAGGGTGGAAAATTGTCTATTGCATGCCTCTAACTAAACAGTGCGATAAGAGTGTTTTTTCGAGGGAGTGTATTGAGAAACACATTCTTCTTCTTTCTCCTGCCCTGTTCCCAATTTTACTTGGGGTCGGTGCAATATGTAATTTTTTTCCATTTTCCCCTGTCACTCGTCATACTGACACTCACGCATGCATTGCAAGCCGGACACATAACTTAATATGGCATCATAATACTTTATTTGGTAATAAGCCTACATTTTATGGCAATCACAGTGACTTATTTAAGCAAAAATAATACATTAATTTGGTCGTCAAGAGTTGGTGATCATTTACTAAATTTGGTGGTCGAATACAATTTAAAGTGAAGTCGTGACTAAAATAGCTGGTACTATTACATTTTTAGACTTTATTTTTCTGGTGTTCAGTAGATATTTCTGGTTACAAAACTAAGGGTATCAAAGCATTTTATGGTGGTCATTATATTTGTTCCCATAAGAATTTGATAAGTCGTAGCAAATTTCTACGAGAGATCACGCGTAGCTGTAACTGAAGCGACGCGGGATACTTTAATATGCATATTGGGCTGACAAAGTGTAGTCTCACTATAAGACATGTCCTCGACACGAAAGAAGAATGGGCTATCTTTTATCAGGGTACGGGAAGAACTTCCCCCGGGACTCGGGAAACGGCTAGTACCTATAGTGTAAAAGAAAGGAGCTTACAATTGGACTCCCGGTCGATGTTGGTGTCCCGGGGCGGGCCGGGCAGGTTGAGGATGACGAGCTGCGCGTCGTGCGAGCGCGACACGATCACCTCGTTCAGCTTCACCGCCGTGTGCATGCGCCGCACCGTGCCCTCGTCACTGTATACACGTCACGTTTTATATATTCGCCTTATTTAAGACAAATTTTTAATTACAAACAGTATTTATTGTAAGAAAACCAACTTTAAAGTTGAACGCAGAGAGATTCCAATTCTGTTAGAAAAAACTTAGCTCGGGTGTGGTAACGATAACGCTCTATAAACTTTCTTATGTACCCCCCCATGTAAGTATGTGAATTTTCAGTCATATAGCGTGGATATGCCCACAATCTTTTTAGTTTGGTTCCAAGTTTCAGAAAAATAGACGTCAAAATGTATGTTTTTCGCTTCAAAACGACTTTTAAATTATCGTAATCACCTCGTAACCCAGGAATGGTTATAAGAATAGCATGTGGTACTCACGGCGTGATGTCTGCGAGGTTGGGCTTGGGCTTGGCGAGGTCCCCGTTGGCGGCGTCCTTGTGCTTGTCGTCGGGCGGCGGGCTGGCGTCCTCGCACTGCGACCGTTCATCGGGCGAGTCCCACATTGAATCGATTATGTGCAACAAACTACTTCGAAAGTCGTCCTATTCATCCCCAATTCGTCGTATTCCATTTTCAAATTTGAATTTTGAATCGCGATTCGTTTGTTTGAGTTGCACATGACGGATTCAAGGCGAATGAAACACGGGATGTCATATATTATTTTAATTGTTAAACGATAACTCACTACTGACATTCAAACATCAAACCTCTTAGCTAATGTGGACAACGAAACAAACTAAAGTGAACAAATTAACGTGAATGAACTCATCGCAAACATATGACCACCGTGTGTAAATTCGCTAGGACTCATTGGTGATATACATGAAGGTGGGGTATGAGATGAAAAACTTAAAATAATATCAAATAAATAATGACAGAATATGGTTAGCAGTGCATATCACACTGGCTTTTATGACTACCACACTATTGAGCTGATCGTAGCCTGATCGTGTTACATTTTGCAAATGTTCACAGAGATAAACTAGATCATCATATTGGTAGACCGGTCTCATAGAACAGAATGAGACAATTCTAAACAGAATTCAGTGAGGTCTATCCTAAATTCCATAGATCTATGTAACAAGATAAGGCTACTGATGTAACTCGTCCTGAATCTGTCAATAAGATTGTAGTTCAAGACAAGTTCTAAAAAAAATCTTAAGAAAACCAAAATCAATGTGCGGCCTATAAATTGTTTGGGATAATTTATGTGGATTCGATGAAATTGTTAATGGACATGTTTTTTTATTAAATTATAAAGGAATCATGAATAGTGTAGCTGAGAAAAAGAAGCTTGTTTATGTTAATGCATTCATCAATTTCAATATATTAGGAATCGGGACTTTGACACATCAATTTACTAGTTATAATTAGATTAGATTTATCATCATTATGAGATTTTCTGAGCTCTCAAAAGAGTTCGTCAGTCATTATGGAGTTACATATTTTCTCAATTTTCTTCATTGAACTCAGCCTCAATATCAAAACTTCCATCGTTACAAGGGGATTCATCATCTAAGTGCAAATTAAATTTAGTACGTGTAAGTAGTATAGTCACCTTGTCATCTTTATCTTTATCATCAGTGTCGGCTAGCGGTGGTGATGGCGCGTCGGTCGGTGCTTCGTCCCCGGGCTCCGCGAACCGAACCTTGCTTGCAGTCTTCACGTCCGCGTGGTGATGGTCAACGATAGCTTGAACCTGTATTAAAAGGTTGGTCTAAGTCTTGTGGATTTGAAGGGTTTGTGTATGTAGGAGGTTGATCAAGTATTTAGGGAGGTAATGATACTCCTTCATGCTATAAGTGAAGAAAAGAATGAAGAGTTCTTTGTTAACAAAGGGGTTTGTTTAAGTAGGGTTAAGAGAGTGTATAAAAATGTTTAAATTACAAACGATTAATTAGGATTTTTAAATTCTGCATTACATGTAAAGTTGAAAGGTTGCCGTAATAAGAATAATATGAAAGAATATATAAAACACTGAATGAAAGATGAAGAGGATTGCATGAAATCTTCTAATAGGTAAACATCAATCTATAGACACCCAGAGTAAAAGTATGAATTCAAATGAATTACGTAATAAGGAATATTGTGCAGATAGTGATTATAAATAGAGCAAGGGGATTAGTGAAGAGTGAAATATAGTGTATAAATACTATAAGGTTAATGAAGAAAATGATCTAAAACATCAAAAGCAATATTCAGAAGAAGTAAGCCAAATTCACTTATCTGAATTGGTGGAAATGTGGTGAAGACAGAAATGTATATCTTGATGATGGAGTGAACGTGGAAATCTTAGCCACAAATAGGACAACATTTAATCTAATATACACCAAGAATTCATTAAAGCTAAAAGTAAACTCATCTACACATTGCTCGGATCAAAATAACAGCAGAAATTAGTGTAGACTTCAAAATGCGGGATTTTTGGAAATCAACGAATAGCTAACAAAATGTTTTTAAAGAAAATAAGTGGACTCGAATCAGGGTTAAGGTATCCACTTTACCAAAGGTAACTTCTCCTCAGCGTTTTCACGATAATCCACGAAATTTTGCATCTGTATATAGGCGACAGACAAACATGTTAGTTCTAGGTCAGAGTAGAGTTATTAGTACATATAGGAAGCTTTGTACAGACATATTGAACATTGAAATTGTGAACACTTCAATATATTTCATTGTAATTAACGTATGGTTAGTACTGACCATGCCCATGGTTTCCTTCTTGTTCAGCCGCAGTTCGCGGAGCATCTGGTTGCGTTGCTCCATCATCAGGGTTCGCTCATAAGTGTAGGCAGAGATATCGCTGTCCGTCTGAAATAGTTTTATTTTGCGTCAGTATTCTGGTCATGTAAAATTTAAATCATCCTATCAAATAAGACATGACAACTTGACCACCCCTTTACAATTTTACTAACCGACCACTTGGACGTTGTTGCCTAGTAAAACAGACATCTACAAATATTTTTCTTAAAATGTTTAATCTAAAAAAATAATCTTCAGATTTTTATTGGTTATTAAGAATGAAGCACTAAGTCCTGATTTAGAAAAAAAAACGTTCTAAAACTAACCATTTCCACGACTTCAACTTCAGCTTCAAGGCGGAGCTGGTAGAGGAACATCTTGAGGTCCTTCTTCATCTGTATGGAGTTGTCCTCCATCTGCGCGACGGTGAAGATGCGCATCTTGCAGTTCTTCCAGGTGCGGTGCTGCTTCAGCAGGAACGGCAGCAGCATCAGCATGCCGCCGTCGTGCACGATCCACCAGATGTCGATGTTGCCGGATACCTGGAATATGTAGATTCACGGGGTTTTGTTATAAGAGTCCTTTTGTCTTGACTATCTATAAAAGAGTTTCTTTTAACCATGGTATGAATTGCCATGTTCTGTCCAGTTAGCTTGAACAATAGAAGACATGGCCTGAGATGTTCAAAATTGTCTTTGGTATTGTAACTAGGACAATATTTATAAGTAGGTAATGCGAACAGTGTAAGTATACGAGACAGGCATTTTATGATTCCTGAATCTTCCCCTGGGAGGCCAGCCTTAGTAGACTAAAACAAACATATTGATGGGATTTCTTCACTTTCACACACACATCTTTTTATCTTTTGGATTTTTATACCATTTCGTGTTCGAATAAAGATAGTAATTTCTGTTACGGCAGTTACAAAAACGTATATTACCTTCTCAGTAGAATCAGGGAAGAAATTAATCCCTTTAGGCACGAGCATGGCCATCCTCGCGGCAGCCACAGCTCGCACGGTGTGCAGGAAGTGCTGCCAGCGCGGCGCAGACCGCTCCGCCTGCCGCCAGCCGTACGGCCAGCCTACTATCACCGTGTTGGGCTTTAGACCACCCAGACCTGTGGTTTGGACCCTGGAAATTGTGTGTGGGGAATTAGACATGTTTTTTACACTCAACTTTACTAGTCAGTGAACAAAAAATAAATGAAAATATTGTCGCAGTGCTAGATGAAAATATTTTTTTAGAAAGTGTAAAACTACATGATCACATAACCAGTTCAAGACTGATTTGCGATTTCCACAAGCGATTACCAGTTCAAAACTCATTTGCGATTTTTATAGTGTTTTACAACCCACAGTTGAATGTACATGATCTTTTTGAAAATGATACATTGGTATAATATCAGGTTTCCATCTCCCATATTCGTGCTTAAGACTGGTGATGTTTTCCCTGATTTTTTGGCCCTGATGAATTTTCTCTTATCACATACTTGTTCATTGAAAATGTTCTATTGCGGATCATTCATCAACAAGTCAGTCAGTTACGACGACTCTTACATTTGACAATAAAATAAAGTAAATGTAATTCTTACAAATGGCTAAGTCCTTCAGCGATGTCGGGCGAGACGAGCACATCCACGAAGCCCTTGACCTTCTCCTCATCCATGACCTTGCGCAGGTTCTGTCGCGCGGACGACGCGTCGCCGGCGCGGCGCGGGAAGTCGCCGCCCAGCACCGACACGCATACCGTCAGACCCTTGCCTGAACGATCATATATGTTACCATTAGAACTGGATATAAAATATATATGAATCATCCATTTACTATTTAAGAGTTCGGGAAAAATTACAAATAAAAATAAAATTGGGTGCTTATCTCTATGCATTGAGCAAGCGTAGTGATTAATGCTCAACCCTTCTTCATGAGAGAGGATGCCTGTGCCCTATGTAACGCTTATCTACAGAAGTAGATAGCCTGCAGCCAATTGTGATCAATCTCACAGCGTTTTATTCTCATAAAAGAGACTGCGATTCTTTTGTTTTCTCAATATGACATGAGTAATGAGTATAGAATATTAAAACAAAAGCTTTAAATTCCAATATATTCTAGGAATTCGCGGTAAATACTGCGTTTCCGAGGTCCTTGTGTAGATAAAAATAATTCTCACCAGCTTTCAGTTGACTGGCAAAGGCAAGCATCTTCCTATAAGTAGGCATCAGTTCATTGTTCAGCTTGGCGAGCACCAGTACTTGTGGGCGCCAGTTCTTGGTGTGAGGCGGTCCTTGTTCAAGGCGTAGCAGAGAATAACGCGCCGCGGATAGAGCCAGACCTCGCAGGCCATCACCCCATTCCTTCTCCGCTCTAGAAGAAGGAATTTCATTTGAAAACAACTGATTGAGTATTACAAATATTTTAAAATAAACTCTACAAGGTCTACTATATATAACAAAAATTCTTCGTTTCGTTTTGAAAAGCAACAAACTCTTATGTTAGTTCAAACTGACAAAATAAAAAATAAATCAAATCCAAATTCATTCGTTTGGAAGCTACAAGATCACAGAGTTTTTGTCAGGGTTTAAAACTAAATTCACTCCAAAGATATCAACTTACCCGCGATATTCAATGTACTTGTAGATGAGACCAGCCATACCCATCGCGATGAGAGCGTAGAACCATGACGTCATGAACATGATCGAGATACACAGCGTAAGACCAGCTAAAGACAGTGACCTGGAACCACGCAAAAATATGACTTCCATCCTTATATATAAGATTGCAAATGGAATAACTGGAGAAGTTAGTAATGTCTTACCAGTGGTAGTACTTGAAACGAGGTCTCCAGTTGGGAGTCTTGAGGAGTGTCTGAAGAGCGCAGGCGAGGTTCACAAAGCCGTAACACATGAGGAAGAACATGGAGAGTAGGGGAGCGAGGATGTCGACGTTACCCAGGAGAATACCGCACTGGCAGATCACCATTGTTAGCAGCAGGGCCCTGGGAATCAACAGTTATGTTTGGTAATTGTATATGAAAGTAGCATAGTTTGATAAAAAAATATATATGTAGCAAAAGGGATCAAAGTCAGAAGGATCTCTGAAAGGGGTGTATCAGTACCTTTTGTTTAGCATCTTCGTTCTTGAGACGAATTATTTGTCTTCTTTAAGAGGTTTAGGACAACTAGTGTGATAATTTAGTTATTAACGTACCTTGTTGGTTCACCCCGGCTCGACGAAACGGCGAAAGGCGCCAAGAACGGAATGATCTCATCCTTGGCAATAGCCTGCAGTAACCGCGGCGCTCCGGTGAGGGACTGGAGACCAGCTCCCAGGGTCGACAGGAACGACCCGATCAGGATCACCCACTGGTTCGGCCACGCCATGTTCGCTACTACTAGCTTACCACCGATAGATTGACCGAACCTAAAAAAAGACGTAGTTGTTAGTGTTTGATATTAGAGATGCTTTAGTATCATTGTCTTTTTGACAATATACACCAAAGCATTTGGGCTTGATGTACCTATCGTTTCTGTTTCAGTAGTCAGGTTTTAGGGTACTGCCAAAATGTTACGACCAAATCACCTGATATCGATCTTCTTTGAAGGTTTTGTATAAATTGGGTTAAATAAAAGTTTAAAATCTTTTACAGGGGTCCTAGTTTTCAGTACTCATACTTACTTGTCTCTCAGCAGTAGGTTATCAACGGTGCCGGCGAACAGTAGCACACAAGACAGGTATACTGTGGAAGTCGTCAGGATAGCGCAGATGGTACCAATAGGAATGCTCTTCTGAGCATCCGCGAGGTCACCGGAACGATTGGAACCAGCCATTATACCTGTGAAGAAGGATAAGTGGATGGTACGAATATTTTGGAGTATCATAAAAATTGATGCTGATTTAGAACTGTAAACATAAACAGTAGGTAAAGTCTATGCATTGGCAATGGCATGGGTTTTGGCACACATAGCTTTGCTTTGGCTTTTTATATCGACGTTATAAAATGTTTTGTATGATAGACGATCTAAGGCAAAATTTCAAATGAAGAGTCAATGGCTGGGTTGCAAACTGTGCCGAGCTGTGGCGTACATGTGTGCCTTAAATTCTTTTGAAGACATAATCTTACCAGTGACCGAAGGGAAGAATATTCCGATGAGTATAGTGAAGGTGGTGGTGAGGTCGGCATATACTTGGTTGTAGGTGGGTCTCTCCATTTGTTCGATATCATCAGGCTCTTTGCCGTACGCAATGTACTGGCCCAGTTGCAGAAACGAGTCTTGTAAGTTGTCGAAGAATACTCCGCTTTTCAAGCCCTAGGAAAGAACAATAATTTTAAACATCTGTATATTTTAACAATTTTAAGCTGAAGAGTTTAATTGTTTGTATGTTTGCTTGAACGCACTAATATTAGGAGCTACTTGAAAAATTATTTCAGTGTCAGATAGATAGCCCAAAGATTAATCGGGGATGGCTTTTCCACACTTTTTATGAGGGTGCACAAAGTAGTTCCTATGGGAAGCGGATGACACAGCTGACAGAAGTTTTCATATAATAAAAACAAATAATTACTGATTCATTTCAAAAAAGATAATTTATCCTGGTTTTCAGAAATGTTTACCTTAATACCCTGTACGACAGACACATCATGTGCCAGATAGTAAGGGTCGCAGGTGTTATTGGGGCAGAACAGCTGATGCAGCGGCGCTCCGATCTCCTTCGTGCAGTTGTTGATGTTAATGTCTTTCAGCAGGCGTTTGCCTAACACGCACATCCTGGAATAGATTCAACTTGGTTTAAACCAGAATATTCAAAAGAAAATTATGTAGCATATTTGAGATTGAGGTTAATTAGTTGACCTAAAATATTCAAGGAAACAGGTATATAGTTCCTGTAGCAATTGGTCTTAAAAGATCTTACGACACTACTGTATTTACGTAGTTTTGGCTCAGTACTAATATTGTGTTATCCAGATGACATAACTTCAAGATTAACGGCCCAGGCCTAAGCATACTTTAACTAACTTTTTGCGCTACAGACATAAAAGCAGGCTGATGTTATCTCTGAAATACAGCATCTCGTGTGAGCCATTACGCGGCTTAATGACTCATGCGACTATCTCAGTCACGGCTTAACCCCTTACCCTGCGTGTTAATGTTCGGGACCGATGTTTCTGTACTCAATTGCCAAAATTTCCTCGTTATGGCCAAGCATTTGACATTGTTAAGGATTTACGTTTTATTGGTGTTTTGTTTAACGTTCCATATTCGTACAAAAGTATATGATAATTGCCCAAATAATGTCAATGATCAATTAGACCTCAACATTTTAATAGAATTCAGGATGCAGGTAACTAATAAGATAATAATAATAATCATTAGGTGTTAATTTTATGTAATTAGTGTATATAATATATTTCACCCTTAGGTATCACGGGTATGTAAAGTACGGTTAATTGATTTGTAATACTCACTGCAACTTATCATTTCCATTGAAGTTGACGAAGATACCGACGTACACCGCAGTGATGGAGAGGATGACACAAGCGAGGGCGACGGTGGCGAACTTGTTCACGAACTTAACGCCTACGAACACCACCATGCCCATGATGAGCAGTAGCCCGGTGCCGTACACGCGGAAGTTGTTGTACATCGCCTCGGGGTCTTTCGTGAAGTCCCCGAAGATCGACATCCACGGCGCCATGTACGTCTGTCAAGGAAATGGAGATTCAGTTTTAATGTTGTGAAAATTAGAGATGACGGCTGACACAAAAGTATGGAAGAAGAAAACAATCTGCCTACATAAAAATTGGGGTAAGGGCAAGAGGATGATGATGAGTGTGGAAATTGTAGTATCTTAAGCTGGGTGCTGATGTAAGTGATGAGGTGTGATATACATGTTATATGGCGAGCATTTATGGGATCCAGTACGCACTGTTATGTAGAAACCAGCGAGCAACTGCTGTATTAACTGACAGCCTTAAGCTGGGTACCCAGCTTAAGGTTTCGTTGCAATAAAACATCCCTGCTGGCAAAAGATTAGCAGAGCTTAGTGCTTACAGAGCAAAGTATGATCAACACACGACGGACAAGATTTTTCATTGCACGAACAAAGTACCCCAATAAAGGATAGCGTCCATTACATGGCTACTTCTCCGTGGACTGTTCCAATGAGTGTCTGTGTAGTGTAGCGTGTGTTAAAACGTTTGCGGACTTATCTTACAAAGTGACTGAGTAAATCTAGTGGGACAGTACTAGACTTCGGTTGTTTGCGGTTATCTTTGACCGTTATGTGTGTCTGTCTATCTGCGTATATGTCTGTGGGACCGTAACTCTTTAACATATAAGCCGATTATATCCAACCATGATCTAACTTCATAATTTTACCTATGTACAATTGCTTAAAAATCTAATGTTCGTTTTATTCTTCGGCCGATATTGTAATAATTGTTGTTCCCTAATGGTCTAGGAGTGGGAGCCATTAACCGCAAGTAGAACACAATTCATATGCGCGACCTTAATCATTCAGAAGTAATTAGCAGCCTGATGAATATTGAAATCTGGTTCTGAACCAAATTGCTTAATTAAGGCATAGAACATTAAGGTTATTTAAGATTTCTTACTAATTTTTAAATGCCTTAGGAATAAGCCTAAAATAAGAGTAACGCTTTCATTGTTTATTTTGCAAGCATCAATATTTTCTTTTGTTATTTTTAACAAATCATTCTTTGTGATCAATATCCTTTGTCGTCATAGATTCCTTGTTTTATATTATACCAGAATCTATTCTTATGTATTCATGAAATAACTAGTTTAAAAATACATAACTTATTAAGGTGTGTTCTTTGTTGAGTATCTAATAAATATGTAGACAAAAGTAAATAAATTTCCTGCTATAATGTTGCTCGCTATTTTCATTACAGCTAACAAACATTGCCATAATTACCCCGAATGTTAGAACGGTAATAAATGTGAGAGATAATAAACAGTTGTGCTGTATTCCAAGCACGAATTTGCTTTGCAGTTTCCGCAAAAGCTTTAATTGGCTAGTTAAAAGCCATCCGGATCGTGGCTGAGTGCGGATCACGATTTATAATCTTTTTTAATCTATACTTTTTTTTTATTAAAAAGCAGCTTTTTTAAAGCATTTTTAGAAAAACAGGTTTAATTTACGAACGTGGCAGTGGTAATTACAGATATGGAACACATCTTGGATCATATTTAAAAAAGGTAAACTAAACGACAGAATAGCGAGCACCTGATAAAAATATATTTCTGATCCGTAATAACGTGATAGTAGTAATACATTTTGGGTCACTATATTTCGGTACAATTAGGTGGCTAGTTGCAAGGCTCAAGTACCAAAATTATGGACGTACAGTGTCAGGTCGACGTTAAATGGCAAGTCGACCGTAACCGTACCGTGTCGGTCGAACCCCAGAGACCGGAGTGACGGACGAGCGGCCCGCCTCTCCGATGTCCGTTATATCAACACTGCTTAGCTGGTCCACAGAGCACTTCTAGCTACTAGATTTTGGTCTGTGAATTTGTGGTAATGTGTAATCGTGAACTGTTTGAACGGTTCGCTGAGACTAACCATTACAGATTTATTGGTGGCTAAGCAAAGAGGTACAAGCATTATTTATAAGCATGAGTAAATGGATAGTGTTAATTAATATAGAAATAAATTACATTATTTAATAATAGCTTCGTATTATACAACAAAGTCCAAAAATCTTTCTTAAATAGTCATGTACCGTAATAATAATATCTATAGGGTACCTATTCTCAAAGCAAAAGTTTTGTTTACTGGGTAAATGAAGCGTTGCGTTGCGTTGTTCAAATTATGAACACGTGTATTTAATAACGTCTGTCTATACGTGGGTTTTTATATTATACCCACCTACTTCAATTTCCTTTGAATGTGGAGTAGGTAAATGTCATGTTAAGGTGTCTACACACCAAAGCCGCTGATGCCGGCGGCACAGCCCGGCGGCCCAACCCGCCGGCCGTATTTTGTACAATCATGCCGCCGGCTTTCATAGAGTATTTGACAATTACTAGAACACCACATGCCGCGGCAGTCGTGCCGCCGGGCTGTGCCGCCGGGTCAGCGGCTTTGGTGTGTAGACCCCATTATGTTACGTAGGAGTATGTTGTATAACATTTTATTTAGATTATTTTGTCCCTTTGGCGGTGACAGTTTTTGGCACAATATTTGTAGACCGATGATTGGATGGACTAAAGGTCTTAGTACCATTCACGTATCGCTAACCTCATACTATTTCATAGTACAACAAGGTGCACGGTGTGCTACCCACAACAGCCCTTAAAGCGGCCTAGTTTAGCGGTTATTTAACCAACTACAACATACCGCTAGATTTTGGCTAAACACGGTCAGAATATTTGAAGTATCGTGTTGGCGGCAGGCTTCATGCACACATAGGCCGATAAACTTGCTATGTATGCAGACTATGCAATTGTGGCGAGAAGATATTCAGCCACGCGCGCCATGCCTTTGGTGGATGTACTAGGTAAACCTGTATTGGCTTCGTGACGTTCAGCAACAGGAGTTATCTAATTTGTATAAGGCAGCTCTGTTTTGTATTTATAATAAACGAGTTACAAAAATGGGCCCTATAGTACTTTTACATCATTTACAGCTCGGTTTTCTTATGCGCGACAGTCAAAAAAAGTACATATTACTTAGCAATCGAGATGGTTACCTCTTCTCCGTGTGAGAATAGGCCAAGTGCCCAACAATGGGACTACAAAGAGGCTGATAATGATTACTCACCAGAACAATTTCAACAGCTCCGACGATATACATGGCGGCTGCGAGCGTGGTGCCTGTATAGAACAGCATGCCGACAGCCCCGCCGCACTCGGGGCCCAGCGCGCGTCCTATCATGAAGTACGACCCGCCTGCCGGCACCACGCCGTTCGTCGCGATCGCAGACATCGAGATGGCAGTCAACATTGTCTGTTTACAAAGAAATAGGGAAATAGCATTAGGTCCATAATGTAAATGTCAGTTATCTTAAAACAACTGTTTACTATGAAACAAAGTAAACATATGTTTTAAAATGGACGCTTATACTGTCAGTGAAAATGGGCCTTAGAATATGTAGCTTCTTACATCGATCTTTTTTCGGTAAAATACTAGACGATCTCTAAATTATATTGATGCGATAAGTATAGTATAAGAAGTACCTTCTAAATATTTTTTGAGTATATATTATGTAATTTATAGAGGACACAAGAGAGGGTTGCCAAGGGTCTGGACAACGACTCATAAAGTCACAATAAAGGTCAGACGTTCTATATAAATAAAAGGTAAGTTTAGATTTTATCAAACAGCTCTAGGATTACCGACGAATAATAATCAAGTTAGACTGGATAAATAATCCAGTTAGTGTCTAGGAGATTTAATAAACCGTCGGCAAGTTAAATTAGATAAGTTGAAGGATCGACATTATTAGACGCGCCATCAATGTAGATTTAGGAACGAGGCTCGGACAGACCCGGGGGAAATTCTACGTTACAATAACGCAATCAAAACGAAATATAGACTGCGGAGCGAGTACAATGCGGACGACGTTGATATTTTTATTCGGGCCGTATTTTTATTTCGTAGCCGGTACAGCGATAAGTACAAACATACAATTGTATTTCTCGTTTCCACTTTATTTTCACACGACAAGTGAGTGTATGCGAGTTGTTATTCGTGCGTCATCGCCCCCCGCCGCGACGAATATGAATAGCTATACGCGTAAGTAATTTTATTCAAAATAGCTTGTGGTCGGGGGTAACGCTGATTACATTATGTATCTACATTGTTATTTACTCAACTTGGTATTACGTAACTACGTATACACGAGATAAGTTCAAATTGGGACAAAGTCCTCATTCTTCCAGCTTTGGAGTACCCGCATAATTAGGATGTTGCTGGATATTGCTCATAATTTATACTGAATTAGCTGAACCGCTCCCTTGTGTCGCGGATAAAATATTAGCATAGATGGGTTCACTCACCGTACAACAACAAACAAGCACGATCAGGAATCCTTGTATAGCGCCAGCGGTTCCGACGACCCACGTTAGACGAATGAAGAGGATGACACCGAAGATGTTCTGGATGCAGGGCAGGTAGACGCCGATGAGCGTGCCCATGCGGGCAGGGGGCGCCGGCTTCACGTCAGGGTCTGCAGCCGACGCCGTCGGGATCGTGTTCGAGTAGTTCGCCAGCGAACTGAGGAACGTGGCCGCTCGGGGCCGGTCTTCCAACTCTTCCTGTTGACAAGCAAGGACAATTACAATTAATATTATTAACACGTAGGTAGGTTCACAACTGAAGTACAATTATTGGCCCTGCAAATCTGAGCCAAACTACACATTTCACTAGGTACTGACAAAGAAGAAATAAATGAAAAAAAAAAGAAATTAAAAACTGATTTCATTGAACGTTGATTTTTACCGCGCTTTTACTGTTGACATTTAGGAATAGCTGCTCCTCAAACTACCATGAATGAATATGAATATTGGTTTATGTCATTTCTTTTTTTTGTATTCTTAATTTAAAAATCAGATTTCAATTTTGTTTCCAAATAAAAAATATATTCTTTTATTCAGCCTCTCCTGTCAAATTTAAAATTAGAACATTATCGGAAATAAAAAAATATACCCTGAATTTAACTTTTTGCTCTATTTTCAATTTGCTGTTCTGTGGAGAGGCGTGTGTTTGCTTTATGTGCTTAGTGCACTAATGTTCAAATTAACTCATGTCATGTACCAAAACAAGGGATTGTTTTGTTTGTAATAAAATCTAGCTACCCAAAACTTCTCTACATATAAAAACGTAAATTACGTTTTTGTGTTTTCCCAAGGGAAGCCGGAATGACAGCTATTACACATATACGACCGCATATAACTTTATGTATCACCGAGAAATTATGTTTTCTCTCGCCAATTACTTATACGTTTTATAGCATTACTGTTTTATAGGCATAATAATTTATGTAAAAACGAGTACTGGCACGCGCTTCTAAAGTGGGACATTCGATTTTCACCGTATGTTTCGTAGCCAGAATTCATATCCAAATCACGTAGCTAACTTGAAATATGTTTAACTTCACACGTTGAAATAAGGCTGAGCTAGATCCCAGCGGGTTTTCACGAAGTCTGACTTAGGGTTGCGTAATCATTGTCAGACACCCGCCTATTCTGCCATCGCAATCTCGAAAGCGGTTATGATAAAGTTAGAGCAACTGACGTCTTCGTGATAACGCCCTTGTTGCTGAGATTGAGTTCTTTGTTGTTTCTATTAGGATTACCATCTTTATTCTTATTTCTGAAATGGTATTTGTAGCTGTACCTACAGAAATTCACGCTTTATGCTTATGTAGAAAAAAATTAACAGCCGTATAAAAATATGTTCTCCAGCCAACCCTTTACATTTTTTCATAATAATCCCGTTTTATTTATGGACCGCGAAAAATTCATTCTATTTTCCCATTCAGACCTACTTATTTCAAAACGCACAAAAAGTTGGAAATGCACGATATTCGTAGAGAAAATTCAAGCTAATAACATATAGCCGGCAACGGAGATTTTAATTTCACGTACATACATATGTAACACGAGAAATATGAACGAGTGGGTTGGTGAAACGCGAGTCAGCGCGTTCGTCTCCGAAAGCTCGTATTTTATTTACGCGCCATTTGCACCGCATCGGCGTTCTGCGCTCACCGTAACGTCGTTCCTACATACCTAGGGCAGTACCGACACTTGACGGAATGTGACGCTTCCAGCATACCTGAGAACGTAGGTATGAGTGCGGCTTTACGTCTCACGTTCGACAGAAAACGAATTTTGATGATTCAATTTAAAATTGATTTTCGATATTCAAACGATGTTGCTCTTTCTGATATTTTTACACATAGACGTTCTCGAATATTTTCGAACCGCTACACCAAAAATATTATTAATTTCTCATTGTTTTAAGGAAGTTCTTTAGCATCCCGCAATGTCAAGTAACATTACTAAAAGACTAAAAGAAAAATTAAAACACAAAGGAAATCTTTTAAACAGCAATGATGGTCTTAAAAGTCGTGTTGTAAATTATGTAGAGCAATAAAATAAAGGCACACAACACGAGCAATTTATCAGGGGCGCTCTCTTCCTATTTGTTTTCATTTGTTCCGTCGCCATTATTCGGCACTTTATTTGGTATCCGGATAGAACTGGAATCGCAAGCGTAATGAAGTTCTTTGTTCATCCGCAGTAGATTGTGAGGTTTTACGGAGTCAGCTCAAGAGAAGCCCTTGACATAATATTAACGTTCACCGGCGATGCTGTTTCAGCGATTGCTTTCGTTCTGCTTTGTGGATTTTGTCGTTTTATTACATTAATTTTGAGAGACAGCTGTTTTTGAGCTATAATTAAGTTTGGGGAAGAATTACTACCGAGTTATGTATAGAATTAAGTATCTTTAGGTATTCTGATAATACATATTTATCACCAACTAGCTTCTGCCAGCGGTTCCACCTGCATCCCGTGGGAACTACTTCCCGTACCGGGATAAAATAGCCTATAGCCTTCCTCGATAAATGGGCTATCTAACACTGAAAGAAATTTTCAAATCGGACCAGTAGTTCCTGAGATTAGCGCGTTCAAACAAACAAACAAACAAACTCTTCAGCTTTATAATATTAGTCTAGATGAGCCCGTTTCTTAGATATGTTCTATGAGGTATCATAGTTTGTATAGAATTTATTATTCTTCAATAAATACAAACACTCACATAAACTGACAGTAAATGACGCCAATTCAGGTTTAAATGGTTACTGCTTGAAATGACAGTCGCAGGTTTAACAACCGTTAAACAGCGCTCAAGCAGTTATAGGTTTACACACCATTGCCTAGAACTTTATTAAGCCATTTAATTCTAGATTTTCTGCCTTGAACTCTGTGAGCATATTCTTTGACGAGTTTATTGCTTGAACTAGCCAGTGGAAATCGTATTGTTCAACTATTCTTCTAAGTAGTTGATTCCAGTATTAATATCATTGGTAGCTATGTCTTTTACCTGGTTATAATATAGCCTATGAAACTCTCAAATTGTGGTAGCTTTTCATAGAAGACAGAATTTAAAAATCGGTTCAGTACATCCAAATCCCCTACAAACTTCACAAACATTGCTTACCTCGTCTTTAAATAATAGGTATTAGTATAGATTAAAATCATGGCTAAATTGATTTGAAAATCTTGAGATATCAGTCAACCATACCATAAAGTATGTACGTGAATCTTATGCAATCCCAGTCGACGCGACTGAAGTTGCTGGCCGAAGTACAAGCACATAAAATTTGTAAGAAAAAAAAGAAGGAACACTTAAAAATCGAACACAATTACGACTCGGCATTCTCTAGAGGTCTCAGAGATGTTATTGAAGCTCTCACATTGATTTCGGCGTCGGCCTTGTGCTGAGAGCGGCCTCGGGTGTAGGGTGCTTACCAGCGTTTAGACAGCGGGGCCGCGGCGACCCGATATCCGACGGATATACCGGATATACCGCACGGGGATTGGGTGTTACCGAATGTTTGCTTGTTAACTAGTTATATTGTATATAAAATATTGGATTCTGCCAGCGGTTCCGCCCTATTCCCGGGGCAACTACTTCCCGTACTCGGGTCAAAAGTAGCCTTTATACGTCAGTCAGATTTTTTGCGTAAAGGAAGAAAATAGGTACCCATTTACAAACATTCACATTTACCTATAATATTAGTAGGATTTTGGGTTGTTTGGTTGGGTGGGTTTGAATGTATGTAGCTTATTAAATGGAGTACCTTGTTTCAGTATTTATTTGCTTCTAACTAATTTATCATACCATGAGCGATAAAGTTAATATCTAGTTTTCTGTATACTAATTATTTCTAAGAAGAAAAGTTAATCGTAATTACAGCGTCTAGAAATCAAGTAATTACAGAAAGCCGTGTGGAGATTCCAGTTCGTAACCTACATATTTATATTCTACCTCTACGTATACCTATAAATATGATAGGTTTATAAAATCATTAATTAAGTTCCGAGTAATAAACGCATTACGTTAATACCGTTAATAATGACGTTTATCCTTCACGTGATTAACGGTGCAAGATAATTGCGAACGAATTAATTGTATTGCAATTATTTATGTGTGTGCCATTATAATTATAGTACAATGCAATTATTTGGAATGTCAGTCACTTGGTTAACAATCTGCGATAATATGTATTAGTGTAATTTATTCAAATAATCGAATTGGTTAACTTTGTATTGAATCTTGAATTAACATTAAATTATAGGTACGTATCTTTTATATCTTAAATTAACACAATATTTGCTTTGCAAATGCCACTGTCAGAGATTAGTTAAATACGCAATTATGTATTTCACTATTTCATTAGAACATTATTTTATATTTGAGAAAAAAAGACACCAATTGAAAGGAAGGTTTTATGTTATATAAACTGAATTTAAAGGTAAAAATAAAAATTCTATCCAGTATTTTATTCTAACCGGGTACGAGCTAGCGTGTGTGAAATATGAGGAGCAAAGAATGCTTTATCAAAATGTTACGGGTAGCAAAGTCGTTCGTTAGGCTGTATTATTTGTAGGCTAGGCAATTACTTTTATATTGTACTAGCTTCCAGCCTTTCCCTTCTCACTAGCGGTTTCACCCGCGCTCTGTGGGAGCTACTCTACATACATGGATAAAACTCCATAACCTTCCTCAATAAATAGGCCATCTAACACTGAAGTAACTATTCAACATATCTGGATCGCAGCCGTAACCCTTTAAAACAAAAAAACTCTTCACCTTTATAATAATAGTATAGATTATTTCACGGTTATACAGTACTATTCACTTGAATATATTGTGTATGTAAGCCTAAGGTACGTATAAAAATTCTATCGCCAACTTTCCGTTGCCATCACTACACGTAATGGGGGCAGAAGTCACGAGGCTCGCAAATGGTGCGTGAATTATATACGAGATTGCGCTCCTGGATTATTTCAGCCTACGCGGCGCACCGCAGGTGTGGCCTCGCCTTTATGTACTAAAGACTTTTTTTATTAAGGATTATTTTCATCACACGAACCCACCTACATACGCGTTTTATGTAAATAACCATCTTTATTGTATTCCGGAATACAAATGTTTTTATTCCAGTTCTATTTTTCCGAGACGCGTTTATTTCATTTTTTAGGCAACCGCTATGTTATTACACTCGGACGTTTACACACACGAATTTCTGTTTTTATTTTATTTGCATGATGAAAAAAGTTTAGTAGTAAAAATGTGACATGTTTATCGGGAAAATTCTGAAACTACATCAAGAGTCGAGACGAATGAAGCGCGAAACTCGAGCCAATAGCGTAAGAGATTGAAGTGCTACGACCGCCATGTAATGAGCTACGAACTAGCTACGAGCGCTACGAGAACGCTACGATCTATACGGGTCATCGAAAGCACACATACGTACGAATACTCGTAGCAAGGGTAATACGTTCCTAACTCAATTTCAATAAGGCGTTCAATTTATTCAGTTTCCTCCACGGAATATACAAACCGGGTCTTAAATTAGCTTGCGTAAATGTTATTTAAATATGCTTGGATATTGGGAATGTATACGGGAACGTATTCGTACTTAATTTGATTGCTGTTTGAAACGTGCAACGGAGTAAGCCAGGTCAAGGATAATTAGTGTGATGAGACCCACTGAAACGAAACAACACGTAACACGGTATGATTTTTTAATCTCCAGATACCGCCGGGATGGCGTTGGGTGGAAGATTAAATGAATTAATTATTAGGTGTTATCTTTCATGATGAAACCTTGCGGTAAAGGAACAGGTAAAGTTCATTTGGGTGTAATAACTACAGGGTGCTTCAGTAAATGAAGGTCATTAGTATTTGTTGCTTTATACAGAGTGTTATGTATGATTGCTTAAAACATTAAGCCATAAATTAGAATACAAAGACGTTACCCCAAAAAGATAAGAGGTCGGAGAACTACTAAAATGTGGGTAGGCTGAAACATTCAAATTCAGTGGAGTTTGTAGTGTATAAAATAAATTCTCCCCTACAAAGTGGGGTCGTAACTTTCTCAAGACTTTTACGACGGTACTGGAAGTGGTGTCTGACTGAACATTTAAATGACTACACCTAAGTAAGAATATCACGTATTTATGTGAAGAACGTGCATATTTTAATGAAAGGGAACGTTTGTAGTTATTATTTTATGACTTATATCTGGGTCAACGTTTTTTAATTACAAAGATATATACTCGCAATTTAAAATATATTGAAAAATTAAAATCGATATAGTATGATCTTTAGTACGTTGAAAAATTTAGTTTTAATTCTCGAAGTATAACAACATTATGAAGGATTTTTTTTTCTCAATTTTTATTTAATTAAGTTCTTACAGTTTGGAACTTTACATTTCAACATACTAACGATATTATTATTCCACATAGAGATGGGCGTCACCAAATAGTTTCGTAACATTTAGAACTTCCTACAATACGCCTACTCAACAGATTCAGTGTAAGAAGGCCTAATCCACAGGATCACGGTATGAGTGAGCGCAATTGTTACATAACTGGCCAATTCATCTACTGAATAATGAACCTAGCTATCTTTGTTCACGGTACAACACTGGCTGTTTAAGACGGAGCTAATCTACCTTATTTAGGGGAACTGTTAATACTTGAGCTTATGATAATAATTTTGTGTGTTTGTTGCGTCGTTTTGGTAAAATAGAGCTAGGTTGCTGGTAATGTATTTTGTGAATTATAAAATTCGTTTTATTCTATTTTTTTATTGTGTGATTAGTGATGCATCTTTATTTCCATTTAAAAAGGTAAACATAGATTTTAAGCCCTACTATGTATGTGACAGTAGGTCTGTTTTTTAGATTAATAGTTTGGTGATGATGCCATAATTTTCCATAATTAAATATTCTTATATGTTCCCCATAAAATAATAACTTAAACACACTCTAAAATAAACACAGCGAAACAAAACAGTGAATAATGAAAGGGCTCCAATGTTTAACGTCCAACAAAGTTAGGATAAGCTCCACTAAGTTTATACCTACACCGTGTACAGGAGCAGTCGTTAAAAAGGTTTTACATAACTTTACTTAAGCATGCGCGCACACAACAAACTGAATAGTCGGCCGACTGTCGGTCCGCTGGTAGGAAAAAATATTTTTTTCAGAAAGTCGTGAATTCTATCAAAGTTTTTAGTCGGTCTGATACCGAAACAATTCCTGGTCGTTGTAACGTGTGTACTTACATTCATCTTCATACAATTTTTTGAGCCCAAATTAACTATCGGCCGACTAAAAGTGTGTAGTGTGCTTGCTCTAAGTAAACAGTGACAAAACAAACTTACATGGTAGAGGTACAGGTTGGTGTCGCATCCTTTGTCCTTTTCTGTGGGTAGGCCATGCTCGTCGGTTTCACCTGCAAATAAAAACAGATTTTAAAGAGATTTGCAGCAAAAAACTTCTTTCATTTGGGTCCGCTATCGGGTTGTCTTGTTTTGGTAAATACTCATATATTTGCCGTTTTACTTCAGTGTAAAAAAACTTAGAAAATAAGTAATTAGTTTGTAATTTATATAATTTTGTAATAAATAATAATGTACCTGCCCTGAATGGGCCTTAATTATTGTATGCCCAAACGGGCTGATTGTTGTACTGTATGTATATCATTATATCTAACACCTGTAACCAACACAATCAACACAATAAAGATTACTTTACTTTACTTTGTAAAAAATGTAAAAATACTTCGCCGTTTATCCTCATATATTTTACGTATTTAATAAAACAAAATTGTATAACATTTCATTGAATATTCCATAAAATATGCAAATAAAAATATTACGTAACACATCAAACGATATACGACACGATACATCGATATATCCGACGCAAAATTCACTTACGTTCGAAATATGAAGTCAAAATCATTCGCGTAAAATTAACTTTCGAACGATATCATGAAGTCGACCGCATACGAAATTGGTTAACGGAAAATTATGCTATACGTGCAGCACCGGCTGTGTTACGTCACAACTAGTACATACCTACATACTCATAGGTATTAGCTTTCAATGCCATGTTCACACTGCTGACATTTTACTACCGGGAAACGGAAGACTTAAAAAGGACGTATTAGAGATGCAACAGCGAACAGTAACAAAGTTATCGATGCTACTCGATATAAACTACACGCTTCTACATAAAATGTTCCTTTTAAATATCGTTTGATAAATATTAAACGCTTCCATCAAGGTTGGTTATAAAAACATTTTGTAAACAACACATACACCAAAACATCGTAACTTCAGCCGAATAATATGAGCACTTTCAACGAGAAAAGTTACACGCACTCATTTTTGTTTACAGGAAAAATTTCTTCGGGTATTTTTCACGAAAACACTTTAAAAATTTACGTCGTTACGTAAAGATATTCGAATTTAAAAGCGTCAGATTACCCGTCTTACAAGCAGGCTCATATTTTAGGTAGCGCATAATTCCCGCGTGAGTCGTAATGTATTCCCTTCAGTAAATATGTAGGGAGTGTGCACACACATTGTTTGTGCGGCCCCGCGAGAGCGCGAGCCGCGTTTGTTCGCCGCCATAACTATACACACGCTAAGCTTTGTAATTACGTTAGTAATTGTGAAATAATGAGGCATTAGAATCAAAGCGCTTTCATTATAACTATTCTGTGAGCCGGTAATGGATTTCGTACCTATGTTACGCATCAGGCAAAGATCTGAAGGCCACAATACATAAGATTATTTTTGCAGTTTTGCAAATTTTTCGTAATGCGGTATCACGTTCAATTGTTTGAAGGGCGTTAGTAAATTCATTCTGTCTTTTTCTAGCTATAAAATAACACGAGTATTTAAATTTGATGAGATGACCAAGGAATGCGCGGTAGCTTGTATTAATTTAAGTATTCCATTGAACCACTTTACCGTTCCTAACTATTACACACCATCGTCATTTTTCCCAGCCCTATATCATAGTAATAGTGTTTTATATGAAGGCAGTTGCCGTCAACATTGTTAGCGCTGACGCTGAACTATCAAGGAGTCAACGAGCACGTTGTCACGGTAAACAGTTTTAGTAGAGAGTGGTTAATTAATTCACTCTCAAGCCACTGTCACGTGTAGCTCGCTAATATTCTCCGCTTTAGCAAGGCTATGTGTATCGCCATTCTTTATAGTGATGTGTTACAGTGCTCGAGTATGTGCCACGCCTTTACCATGCAAGGATAGATATATACAGTATGTAATGTACTTCATTAAAAATTTTATGTGTGAGCCACCAAAAGTATATTAAGACATGTTCAACTGCATTATTGCGATAATTTCAACTTACAAAAATTTCAAGAAAGATATTTCGTATCAGAAATCAAAGTTACTTATATGTTATCATTATCGATTTCCGTACGTGAAGGTCCGAACCGCAATAAAATATTAATCATTAACTTTGTTCTAAATATAAATCTGAAAGAATTTTTATAAGGCTTTACCGATAGCGACCTTTATAACATTCTTGTTCGATATCATACGCCACTCTGACACGTGCCTACGCCTAATCATATTTTCCTATTTCAAAGGATTTAAAGGTCAGATGTAACTTCAAAGAGTGGAATCTTATAAATCGGGTTTTGGAACTCACCGAGTTGTTCGACAGTTCGACACTGACCAAATATTAGATGATATAATGTTAACAGTTGTCGGTATTAAGTGAGTATCTGTTTACCTCGCAGTTTGAAGGCTTCTTATACCGTTAATCGGGGTTTAGCTTGTCGTACATTGGCCTAAGATTTGGCTTCACCTCAGCTTTGTTAAGGACTGTTAACCACAGTGACTTAATAACTTGTTTGTATTGAGCTCATTGAGTAATGAGAATTATTAATAGTCGATTTCACAATGAGGTTACTGGACTCCAATAGTAAATACAACCGCAAAGATATAATTTCGTCCATTCATCCATCCATCCAATTCATTTAAATAATTGAACGCGATAATTTGCATAAAAAACCTCACGACAAAGTATGTAATAACGTAACTTTCCGTCACATATCCTGTAGTTTACTACAGATAACGCTATCGGAAACAAATACAGTGAAAAGTACACTTTATCGCCAGTCGTATAGGCGTGTTCAGGGCGTATATTTGCGAACGCGGTCCGTATATAAACTGCGCGTTCATTTGTGCCAGTATGCAATCCCGCGGGAGTATGCACGTTTCAATTCACACGGGGCTATAGGATGTACGCGCGCCGTAATTATTGAAACTTTTTCAATCGCCCACCTTTATATCGCGCAGAACTATACCTTAATTGCATATCTTATACAGGCTGCTGTATTCTGAATAGAATGGGAACAAAAGCCGACCTGAATAAGAATTGTATCGAGTTTCAAATGTGTTTATTTTTCAACATAATGGTAGGTGACCCAAAGAGCTATATTATTGCGAGAATAATAATGGTTTGCAAACATTTTAAATCACAGCAGGCAACAGCCAAATGGTCGGAATTTTAATCTTACTGCTTAAAAGAGAAATTATGTTCCTATAAATACAAAAGCCGATTAGCGAGTTCCAAGCTTTTGAAATTAGTGTTTTACAATGTTTCTAAATCCAAAATGACTTTTCAAAGCGAAAGGAATTCTTGATTTCGAATTGCGTTCGTTTGAAGCTCTCCTTACTTGTGCTGTTATGAAAATGTCTATATTACAGTTGTTGGTACATATCTATGCTAAGTAGTTAGTTAACTTTTGAGCTCAGGACTCTGGGCGTCCGTTCCTTCATTATTAAATTACGCTAAACTTTGTCTTACGGCACTTTTACTTAATTAAAAATCCGAGGTGAAAGCCACCTTCTGCTTTTATGAGAACATGATAAAGTTTATTAGGTTTTAGATATTTTCTTGTGAAATTCAATGCTTTGAAGAGAAATATGATGAGGGAACTTATAATTTGGTTATTTTGATCCTAGGTTCTTGAAATAAGCTATTGAATAAGTTAAAATGATGTAAGTACCTTATTTTCACAACTTAAAGACGATTTTCAAAATCCCGTTTTCTCATAAGACCCGCTAATAAATTTAAATTAATTAGCGGCCGGGTTAGTGCAGATTGCGCCATGTAGTCGTACAGGCTACTGACAGCGTGATTGATGCGCGTCGCCGGGATTTCATTACAATGTTACCTGCCTCAGGCTTTGTTTGCGCAAACACCTTTAAGTACTATTGTTCCCTTTACACGTGTTATCTAAGTATAGAGCCTTCTTTGTTTATCTGGTAGCCGTTGATGGACGCATTGTCTACGGATCATAGAAAAAGAACATGGTTATAGTGTAAAACTTTCCTTCATTAAAGGGTGAGACAAAGGTGTGTGTAGGGATATTATACCCATTCAGTTTTCTGAAGTAATATCGAGATATAAGTATGGGGGAGCAAGTCTATTCAAGACTTGACCACTGATGAGAAGCTCTTTATAGGAAAATAAGTTATTCTTTGGAATCTCCACAAGAGAATCTGAAAATCTGAAAATTATTGCTCTGTTTCAATTTTACATAAGATATCTTCATTAAGTAAAAGCGCAGCATGAAATAATATTAAGTGAAAGATGCACTGTATAAAGTTGATGTAATATGTGTGTTACTAAGCCGACCAGCGATAATTACATTATTGGCTCCAAGCCAGGGTAATAGCGTGGAAGAAGAAAAAAAAACAAACTTGGTCGCCCTATATTTCATAGAAATATTTTATTACCAACGGGGAGCTAAAAAATAATATTACTCACGTTCAAGTGCCTTTATATAGCAACGCTATGTGCCGTGAATTATTTTAGGAGTTAGGCAAAGTTTAAGTTAGTTAGTAAAACATTTTGACTCAAAATTACATTAAGTTACATAGCTTCAAAATACATTAGTGCTATCTCTCTGCTCTGTGTAATATGAGTGTAATAGCAGTGGTAGTAAATGGTTCGTATCATACATTATCGTACGAAGTAAAAGGCATCAGTCATGTGTCAAATCTAAACGTTTGTCTGCCGCGACCGATTCAATTAATATTCTAACTCCAGTGTGATCACTCGCTGTGGCATTCAATTAATTGAACAGACAGAACATCACTGTTGGATTATTTTCGTATTCATTCGCTTAGGGAGGGCCGATACTGTTCTAATTAATTTTTAATCAGATTTCTCAACACAAAAGCCTGTTTAATGAATGCGCCGTAGTTTTTTACAAGCGACATTTTGTATTATACTCGTAGTCGTATGAGAGTTTTCTTTTGTTCTTGTTAGAACCAATATAAGTGGCTATATTGTTCTAATAAGAGGATGTTCGTACACATGCTCCGCTGGGTTAGTCTATTTATGTATCGTATTATTATAAAGTCGATGAAAAGCTCTTTGTTCGAGCTCATCCATACAAATAAACTTAATAGGTAATACAAGCATGAAATTACTGGATATACGAACCAATTTATCTCAGGCTGAACCTATAAAATCCAGACTTTCTTTTATCTAGTTACGAAGTTTTTCCATCGTGCCAATTTTTATAAATGTGCCATCATTGCCTCTGGGAGCGTGAGATCAGAAAATCGTTGTCCCCGGGCAAACGTTACGGCCGCGTCGACGATTCAGGCTAGTTTGGGCGCGGTTACCTTTATCGCGCAAGGCGTTACACGGCCGTGAAAGACGCACGGACGGGCCTTTATATCCAATCTAATGTGATTATGTGGAACGTGCTCTGCATTCACTACATTTTGTTATATTCCTGCCATCATTCTATTTACCCAGTTTAAGTTGACGTACATTTTGAAACGTATAAAAGCAACCATGCGCAAATAATGTGTCAACACGAGATAACACGTCACAAACACCTCATTACAGGGATGTAAGCTTTAAAATGTATGTAGTACGACTCAAAGTCGCGGAAATTATAACGATGTCTCTTTCAGGGAGTACTTTAATTTTTGTAAAAAGGCGGTATTACGTCTATATAAGGGCAGTGGTGTAACAAATTGTATGGCTGAGTGAAAAAATAATTCAATTTGCAATATTTCGTTTATAGGCGCCTGGGTGGCTAGGCAGGTCGTTGTGTAGTCGAGATGTCGCGGCCAGACTAGCAACGATAAGCTTTATTGATGGCCGACCCACAAAATGAGGGGTGGCTGGGGACCGCTGTGTCTCCGAACAAACGGTTGAGTGGCGGCCACCAAGATAGTCGCCAAACTCGTTTAGACTTGTCCATCAGTTTGCAGGCGAATACCAAGATTTCAGTTAGTAGGGAGAATCTCGCTTTTTCCTTTAGATATTTATTCAGACGTGGTACCTACTATTTTATCTTATCATCTTTTCTTTCTTATTATTCACTTATTTTTTTCTAGAGTATATATCTAATTCGACCTCGTTCATCAAAAACTGTAACCGCACCTTAGTTCAAACAACTCTCCTTTATTGTTTGAACGCGAAAAAGATGATTAACTGTAGCGGAACTGCTTTTCCTTTTATGTGTTCAGTGTACAGATTATAGCTGTAAAATAGACGTCGTTTTCCGGAGGGTAGGATACCGCCGCCGCGCCACGTTTCCTGACCCACTACGTCATATAACTACTTTGTACAATCAGCGGGCAACTGTTATACTCTCCAAGCACTTGTGAAATATATGTATGTAATAAAAATATTTTGCTACCGAATTTGTCAACGCCGAACAAAGTTTGGGGACACAGATGTCGGTTTTTTAGGGTATTCGGTCACGGCGGGTAGTATGATAACTTTTATTGATGACGATTCGGCCGGGCTAACATTTTGGCGGCTCGCCAGAAGGGATAGTTTCCTCCCACTAACGATACGGCTGTTGAGCGACTCGTATTTTCACAGTTATGCTATAAATCAAATTTATGTCGGCGACGTCAAAATAAACAATATCTAATATCACATTTGTCGAGGTAATGTATTTGTCAAATATTTGGAAGAGCTCAAATGTTATTACTTAGTGGTAGTCTATAAATATTTTAATAATTATTTTCAATCTGCGTAATATTAAATAAGTAACTGCAAATTATATTCAATATCGTACCTACTTATAAACATATTAATTATCATCTAAGTATTCCGTAAGTCAGGATCACCTTCATACCAGCTTATTGAATTCAGTTAGCGCCTTATATAAGAGTTATAATTTGAAATATAATTCTATATTTGTCAATTTATTCTATTCTGTGTTATCATTGAACTTAAACTTCAATACGTAACGAACTAGACCTACGTGTGTTGGAGTGAGGTGGGATTCCAGAACCGATGAACTCACAAGTCAATCGAATGTACGATAACTGAATCCGTAGAAAACGTAAAAGTCAATGTTTCTTTGTTTGTACACAGACACACAATAGCACAAGCTTCTTGTATTCTAGCGGAATTTATTCATTTTCCATTTTAACTTGCGAATAAAATAACATTAATCATATCAAAATAAATTGAATTCATAAAAGCTAGCCGGTATTGTAGCAACTAGTTACCGCAGACGGATTACTTGGAAAACGATTAATCAACAACTTTCAGCTTAGTGTAGCAAAACATTTAACTCTGCAGAAGGATTAAAGCCGAAGTCTACCGTTTGTCTCGTTTCGGTTGAAATCCCGCATCGTCGAGTTCATTTAAGTGTTCCTCACGAAGTTGTTCGGTTGACGCCTGTCCTCACTCCGCACTCTTAAATCCTGAACATTTGAAATTTTATTCTCCCCGTAAGTACGCGACTCAGTCGTGACAGCTAAAGCCAGTCGCATGAGGGTAGCTGAGTTTTAAGTAGCCATGTCTTTATTTACATACGAAAGTTTTGGGTCGTGTGTCCTCACCGTATAAAATTATTCCGTCGAATTGAAACGTTTTCGCTGAAACAAAGTGGGGACTGTAATTTTCAAGCTCTTTTGGATTAGCTGACAGCCATATTAATTTTGTTTGTGTTAAAGGTTTTTAACGGGTGAAAAGGCTTTACTTTTGACATTTAAAAATAATATAAGTACAGTTAATGCGCTTTGCTTTTTGCTGGATAAATAAAAGTTTTTTGCGATAAATTCCGAGCGAGCACTTAGCTGTCGTAGTTGTGGGGGTAAAAAACTTTGGGTCGACATTCGCTAGCTGGTTTAACTAGGCGCAAGTTTTAATTAGATATGTCCTTGTTAGTTAGAGGGACAGAAGGCGCGTGTTGTTAACAAATGACCACACGCTGACGTCTTCGCGGGTAAACTGGACAAGTTTGGGGCGAGGCGACAGCTTGCAGACAGCTCGGCACCTAGTATGTGTAATCTAGGATGAGTATGTATTTCTTGTATATAACATTCTATATATTATATAACTTATAAATCGAAAACTACAATGCAAACTATTATATATAAGAGGAAACGCTTTGTGGTCTCCCAAATTAACGCGGGTCAAACCGCACCAAAAAACAAGTGACTAAACTTGGAGCAAACTAAAGGGCAAAGAACAGGGCACTGTAGCTTTCGATTTCCAGTTGAGAAATTAACTAACTTTGAAAGGTATAACATTAGGGACTTCAAAGGCTCCACTACGGAATTTAAGCCTTCAATCATTGTCCAAAGTTTCACATCTAGCCAGTCGGAGCCCTATTCTGAATATTAATGAGAAATTATAATAAATTGTTTTGATATGCGCCCGTATAGATTTAATTACAATTTCGACTGAAACCGTCGAAGTTTCGAAGTATTCATTTAGCTTGTAAATGGAATAAAGTTTTTGTTATGACTTCATATTTGAAGTTGAGATGTTATTTGAGACATTACACATGTAATATTTAGAGCTAATATTATATTTTCTTTATGTCTTTATTCATTTAGTAGTTAGGTATATAAAAAGACGTGGATTTTGTACAAAGTGAGATATAAATCTAATGATGATGTCTAAGTACGAGTCGATTTCTAAATGAACTTTATGCAGCTAAGTAACAGTGTTTAACAAGGATCGATGGCATATCTGACCTTTTCAACTCCTATATATTCAATAAAAAAAAAGAAATGAAAACAGCAAAAAGAAAAAAAAGAAGAAAAAAAAAAAAAACAAAGCCTCTCGACGTAAATCTAAGCAAACACTGAGCCCAATGCAAATTCACGTCTAAAAATATCACATAACCTTTATTCCTTAAGGTAAAAAAAAAACAAAAGCTTCTGAATTCAAATAATAAAGAAGCGCGAAAAATCCTGATAATAACGCAACCTGATGCAGACTGTAACAGTTTTTATCGATATTATGTTTGTCAAGCGTACGATGTGTTTGCTCACGCGCCTCCCCGTATCCACGTTACTCCCATATACATAGATTTTATTTGAGCCAGAGTTCGCGACATTTCGTTCTTTATTGCTATCTTGTCCTTGTGTTCTTGTTTAACATGCTATGTCACACCTACCGGTTTTATCGTAAAGTATACGGAGGTAGCAATTCATGTGGGTGATTTACTGGTATTTTACGTCGAAAAGAGCAAACGTATAGAAATCTTTAAGTATACGAAAAATTTTCAGATTCAGACAGTGGCTTCTAAGTTTGGTTATTCCGGCAATGGCTTTCTCGTAGTTAAACTAAGCAATGAAAATAGTCTCATTATACAGATATCACACACAACGTAAACCAACATTTAAAATCAAAATTAATTGTTTAACTTAAGCATAACAAACAGAACAAGTTAAGTTATTATTCAAAGACAGGTCTCATGTGCGTTACATAAGTACAATAAGTACACGATACTTAAGTATTCTATGCCACTAACTTAGTATGGAAGTGGGTGAAGTTTCAGCGAACTAATTGCCTACGTACCTCTGAAATTCCTTACATTAAGTCTGTTGTTGATTGTATTGTTTCTAACTAAGTTATCGTTCCACGAACCTACTTTAATATGTGAGCGATGGTGCAGAATTTTGTTCAAAGTTCCGTCATTTTAAGTATTAATAGAACAGCACACACAGCTTTTAAAGTTACGAAGACTTAAAAACAGAGGGACTTCATTTTAATCAGTAAACCTTCATAACACTTCGGCCTTATCCCTCGATAAAAAGCATGATATTATTTTACCAAAATAGCATTTATTTTACTAAGATTGTTAATTATTGAGAAAGTAATTAGAACAGTCTTTGACTCATACCAGGGATATACCATACTTAGCAGATTTTAATTTCACCAACAATTTCAGAACTAATCCAACACACAAACAAAATGAACGTTGTATTAAACATAAAACGTACCAAAATAAGCTAATGAATAATTTGGTTAATACTGTATTTATCTAGCGTTTCAACCGAGGGAGGTGTGTGGAGGTGATTACGAGGGAACATAAATTATATCAATTAATTAACGCCTCGTCGGTTCTCGTGATGAATCTCGACGCGGCATTGCTGAGCACTCACATGTGATATGTGGACCTAGTTTTATCTCACTTATAGAACAAATTGCTTAAGTTATAATGTGTGTAGGTAGCTATATATTCTGTTCTGCAGGTCTGGAACAAGTTTTGGAGATATGAAATACATGTATGTATTTGTGTACATAAGCACGTTCTTTGTAGAAAGGAGCAATGCGACAATTTCTTAGATTGTAAGGCAAACCACCAAAATTCAACAAATAAACTATCCTACTAGTATATTAAAGAGTCGTAGTGTAGTTTAACGCTAATAGAACATCAGAATAAACTTTCTTTATAAAGACTTGTGTATCTATTTATGTCTAAACCATCAACCAACAGGTTATTTGTGATTTTAATGAAGAACCTATAGTTTACTTGTTTGCCCGCGGTTACCTTTATTACGAATTAATACTACACGTAGCTACTTGGTTAAAAATCGCTTCAATCTTTTAAACCACAATACATAATGAAGGAACTTATTTGCGGATTTATTATATTAGTTAGAATACAAAGCATGGAGAAGTTGAATGCCTTCGCAGATTAAACCGAGAAGTGCTTATAGTCAGCAAAGTGGAAATAGCGAAGTTATTAATTCTTTCCAACTCGCCATTACGGGTAAGAGCAAAAGTTTTAAGTTCGCTGGAAGCAGCTAATCAAGCAGGGCTATTGTTCATTATTACTTTACTTTATAATGACGGCGTTGTTTATTTAAAACTAAAACAAAACAATATACAATTATATTTTTCGTTACATATAGAATTTCATAAAAATATTTTTTCATTATGGTCAAATAAAGGAATGAATTTTAAGCAGTGCGCAAAAAAAACTGGTGGTCCAGAATCGTTAACAGAACATATCTGCATCATCAGTAAAAAAAATTTTTTCATTATTTCGTCCGGTCTAAAATCAGCAAAATATGGATACCAACTATTCTTACGCGCTTGGAGCAGCGCTCGCGTCAGTAAACCGGTTTCGCGTTGCCGCCGTGCGTACTATGACTCGCGACCGTACTATCGGTTACAAAATAAACATCTTTCGATATCAATAACTTTTCTTTTTTGTACTAAAACACTACAAAATAAAAATATACGTATCTATAAAACTTATTTAACTATAAGTTGACAAAGTTTGCGCACTGGATAAAATTCATTCCTGTATGTGATAACATGTGATAAGAACAGCTCCTACAGTTTCTGCATAATATTTGGAAGTTAATAACTTAAATAAGTCGTTAAAAGCCGAGAGCAGCGTCACGGTCATGGTGCGAATTCAGAGTTTAAAAAAGAAATTAGAAAAGTTTCCCAAGTACGTCCTGTCCCTTTTAAATTAAGTTTTTGCTCAAGATTTAAAAGGAGCACCTTTGAAATCGTCTGTTTGACAACTTCACTGACTTATACCAATTAGGTGCTGAAATTCACACAGACAAATCGTTCAACAGCCTATTTGAAAAAAAAAACCTGTCATCTGATAGCGACACCGTTATTAATTCGTCATTATCACCGTCGTTAAATTAAATCGTCATTTGTTTTACCTCGAAAAACGTACTAAAATATCTGATCCGACGATATTTTTTCCATTTTCATTTGTGACCTCTCAAAAACTTTTATTTTTCGTTTTCGTCCACAATTGCCGAGGCCCGGCGGGCCCTAACCACAAGCGCTAAAGTTAGGAGACATCAGTTGGCACTGACATTAAGTGGAGCGGTCCCACAAACTTATGTAGTGAGCTATGTAGTACAGTCTGAGTACATACTCGTAAACTTGCCTTTGTTGCTCGAGGTAACGGACAGCCGAGTACGTGTCTGTCGTGGAAATGTTGATTTAAAGTAGGTAATTAAACATTTTTTATTCCAATTTCCCGAGTATGCCTTTCAGAAGTACAGTCATTTCGAGTTATTGCTGCTTTAAATTCTAAGTACTACGAAACAGCAGTTAACATTACAGTTTCACATTTCTAAAAGGCACTTCATCGGCCGGCACATGGGAATTCTAGTAATTTATTCAGCAAATAGGTCACTACGGACTACTTTGCACATCAAGTTTCGTTAAATGTCTCCACTAGTCGCAATATGGCCTCCATACAAAAGAGCTCGAACAAAGACTTTCCGTCCTATTTTTCTTTTGTTTCTTTTTTCTTATTTAATAATGTAAAATGTACGGGACAAATGTAAATTGCTCGCTTACAATTATTGATAGATGTACGCAAGGCTCTTCTCCCCGTACTAAGCTACTGCGGACCTCGGATTTGCATCGTAAGGCCCGTGCGAGGCTTACATTTGAAATTGTAATTGTGTATCTCTTTATATTGATGCTCTACTACAAATAGTCCACTGAAGCTATTTAAATATTTATCTCATACTTATGTGCATTCATTTGCAACTTTTCCATATAAAAGTTGGTAAAACGTTTAAAGGAAGACGTAATTTAATCAGTGAAAAGCTCTTTAAAATGTTGAACATAGTTTATAGTTGCACACGTGGCGAGGAATCTTTTTGAATAAAAGCGTCGTTTTTCATCCACCACAGACTGCCATTCATGCACTATCAATCATAAACCTACGTTCTGGTTGAATACGCTCCATTCATATAGCTTTAGTTTATAAGTCAGAATAAATACATAGCGACGCTTCCAATTCAATATTCTTTCAAAGACTTTTCTGGTTGGATCTGGGTGGCCCCATTTGAAATTATAATCAGGGAAACGTTTTTTTTTGCTTGAATAATCGTCCGGCAGCATGAAAATCAAGTCGGTTTGGTAAATTGGACACGTTACGACAACCCGCAATGGCGCCCTGCGACTGATTAGTTTAAACCATATAAATTAGTTTGGAGCAACGTTCGGTGAACTTTTTATTCGGTCGGATTAAGGTTTTGGTTTCCAGCGGATTTGTCCCCAAATCCGTTGTAGGGCGCTTGGCGCACATCCAAATGGCGTTCGACCATTAACCGTGCCCTAATTTTCTTTTCGACTCAAATTATTATGGTCCATGATAGAATCCAGATTTTTTATTTCATGAGTTAGAAATAAATGGACATTTTTACTAGTGTCTTAAACCCATAATCTCTTAAGGTATCTCATACTACCTCATTGTTGGGCAAACGTATCCTGTTCCTTCTGGTTTAGTTTTGTTAATTAAGTGTATAAGATTAACGAATCTTTATAATTTACATAAGCAATAGCGCCGTAAATAAATCAAAACAAGCAAAACAACAATTTAATTCCACGGCAAACAATATCGTGAAACTTCGCGAAGGAGATTCACTTTATACATTTGCTGATTTTTTCTTTGACACTTCGTAGCTCTGTTCTTGATAAGTAAAAGTCGGAGTTTTATCGAAGCGAAATTGCTAATAGGAGTTGCGATTTTGTTTCGCACGATTTCACTTAGCGGCTACTTTTGAACAAATCAACGATACAATTAAGGCTGATTCAGGGATATTGGCATTCACCTAATGAGGTAGATAGGCTTGTGATCGTGGAAATAAACTGTAGGACGCCTTCCATTGCCCCCTGTTTGGGATAATCCTTTAACTACATTCACGGGTGTGGCTAGGGATAAACCTTACTGAGACGAAAGCGATTAGGACTTTATGTAAAGGGAGAAAATATTAACCTAGTTTGCAATGTTTTTATAACCCTCATCTGGCTAACCCGTCAGCTTTTGCTTTACAATAAACTTAAAATTAAAAGCCTCAATGATATATAAATTGTTAAATTAACCTCTGATATTGATAGCTCCCATTCAAACCTCTGTATGAACTTTGTATGGATCTGATAGAGTTCGTGGGTTCATTGAAACTTCAATTAAATTCTAATATACTCGTATGATATGAACTGATAATAATAATGGTTAGTTTCCCATTCATTACGTGTAGAATTTCCAAGTTTGGTTATTCAGTTTAAAGTAAATTTCAGTCGAGGGTAGGTTAACCGGTTTAGTAACCAAGACAACGTTTTCTAAGAAAAGATTTATTACGGAAAAAGCCTGTGACGGAAACTTTTCCCAATATTAATTGTCGTTTGATAAAGGAACGTTACAAAAAACTCATTATTTTATCTGAAACCGAACTTGAAAGGATCGGTCCGAACAAAAATAGATTGTTTTGTGTTAAACTACAGTTGCTATATTATGTTCGTAAATAGAATCACGATGGGTCGGAAGTGTGGTGTTTAAGCGAGTAGATAAGTAGGAAGCGTTTTCAATTTTGTTAGATACCGACTATAAATAGGCCACTTATGTCCTGTATATATCCGAATATGTTACACATTCGGAATATTACCAACATCACGGTAGACTTAATGAAGATGTTTGCAATTGTTTTACCTGAAACAAAAGGAGATATTTAATTAATAAATTGTATTTTATGATCATTAAGAAGAAAAATAGGTAAAACATAAATTATTTGTAAAGAGATATTTGATGCTTTAGGTATTTTTTTACTTAAATATGAACTTTTATTTTAAAAGTAGTGCCGAAAAAAATATAGCAAAATTGCCATTGACGTAAATAAAACAAGTAAAGTCCAAATATGTGACTGGAAATATAATTTCTAAATCTAAGAATACAGTTAAATAAGCCGAATGAAATATTTCAAATAAAAGCTGAGATTGTGGGAGTTCTTATATTTTCAAAGCCAGATACTATCTCAATGGGTTGTATCTAGGCTAGGTCTGTCCGCAGCAGATCTGTATCTCGGGGCGAAATCAATAAGCAATGTCAAGTCTTGCCCGGGCGAACAAAATATTCGAGAATTTCAAATATTTTGCCAAACTATTTTCCAACACAAGCAGTTACCATTTATTTCTGGGAAAATAAATGTGTCATTTACGGCCTTATTTTATTGGAAGGGTTTCTTTAACGTCGTAATAACAGTATTCATTTGGTAGAATTCAGCAGATAGGTGTCAGTCTATCTGCTTGTATATGCTTCAGAAGAAAGGGTTGTCTAGGAGTATCACTGATTTTATAAAAAATAAGTTTAACACCGCTACTCTCGTATTTGTCGTTGAAATTAATTAAGTAAGCGATATTGTGTCTGCTTAGAGTTTTAATATAAGATAAAAAATATTACAAGAGGCTAAACAAAATGTTACTAGCAAAATCACAGCGTCATCCAGAGAGATTGAGAGGTTGTAACCTCTGTCTCTCATTTCTATAAGTACCTACAGACGATGTATAATGTACGTAAAACACTTTAAAAACGGCGCAGTAATTTGTTTTTTGAGTCACTTTGTAACGATCTCTACTAAATATTCGGTCGTCAAAAGCTGAGTGCTTTTGTAACTGTTAAGTGTTTGTTATACTTAAGTAAGTGGTGGGTGTATGTACTGGAAAACTTTATTTCGTGGATGCTTTGCTGCGAAGTTTAGAAGAGACCCAGATACACGGCTGTGTGCTGTCTTTGAAAAATATTGCACTATATTTTTCTCTATACTGAAAACTTTTTGTATTTATTGAAAAAAATCCTTTTGCAATTCAATATAAATAAATCGTTCCATAAATTTCTAAGAATGACTTGATTCACTATATTTAGGTACATATGTACCTATTCTCCTTATCTGTCTTATATATCACCCGGTTTCTTAGATAGGTTAACCTCCTCGACACAAATAGTGTCTGACTACATACAAGAACTACTTAATAAATTTGCCTAAAGAGACCCTCTTCAGGTGTTTATTGAGGCCCATTAAGACTATCGGCAGAATGATTACGAAGTCCACATACTGTATATATCTCTAACCTAATGACAGTTTCGATACCAATTTATTTAGAAGGCATTAATTAAGGCCTCCAATGAATGGGAATATATATCCCATACACATTAATGTTCGATAATCTCTATCAATGTGTTTGCTAAGCTTTTACGGTATTACCACAGTTTCAATGTAAACTAATTTCAGTTGGATTTCCATAAATTACGAATGAGTCATTTTGCTAACAGAAGGTTTTTTGTCACAGATAATTAAGCTTCGAGAATTTACATGAAGTAAGCCTAATGGAATATGCGTTAAAAACTATTGCCCATAAAAACGAGTTGTATCTAGATTATGGTAATCGGGCATAAATATGAGCTGTGATAAAGAGGTTGGTTGAAACATGGAAAAATTACATGCCTAAAGATATATAATCCAGCTAATTAATGTTGCCTAATTCTTTTCATTCCTCTGTTCTGTTTTTTTTTTTTTTTTTTTTTTTAATCAAAACACAGCTAATTTAATCTTTACAGGCACTTAGCCTAATACGACAAAATTAGTTACATTCTGGTTAAAAGGGCTATATAAAACTAAAGCTATTGCATATATTTTGAGAAACAAAAAAACATGTAGTTATGCCTTGAAATATTATGTATCTACAGACGCTCTACAGCCAGAAAGGTCTCACGCAATTCAAAGCCTACCAATCTCAAAGGTCTATTCCATACTTAACCAAAGTAGTTCAAACTAATATTAATTTGGGAGCCATCCTCAGGGGGTCCGTAAGCGCGAGAATTTGCATAATTAGAACTATAACGGGACATATAGGACCTCAAGCAATATTGCTTCTGACTGTAAAATACGACTATTACAACGTTTCATTAATGTAATTTCACACGATTTCTAGCTGAAATCAGCTAACCTAACCTAAACCTAATATGGTTGAAACTTTTTGGGGCCATGTGTGTTGAAGTGCTTACGTATCTAACAGTTTTTGCTAACTCATAAAAAGAAACTGGAGTCATATTAGAGGATTATCAATAGGTATTTCCAGTATACCAGTAAGCAGGTCCCCATAAAAAACAGTTTATCTGTACCTACAAGCGATTCAAAGCTACATCACTAAATAAACTACAAAAATCTAAATAACGAAGCGAAATCCAAACGGAATGCAATGCACGTAAAATGCGAGGTAATATTCCATATTTTTCTCTAGAATTTCCATATAAGATAGATGAATTCAATACCAATTCGTTCGTCCAACCGAAAACCTTTAGGATATACCTCGTGTTAGAGCGCGTAATCTTCTTTCAGCGCTTCAGGCAGTACTACTCAGGGAACTCGATGGAGTTTCACTTATGTGAGTACTTCGAAGTCAAAGTCATCTTTTTATCTCAAATAGGCCTATGAAACCTTTTTCGAAAAGTTCAGAAGAGTTGGTTTTATGCTGAAGAACCCTTCAAGTAACTTCATGAAACACAAAAAAAATAATACACTTCTCACTATGCCAGTTGGAATAACTCCCCAGAATCTGCGTTGTGAACAGTTTTCGGTCTGCGAAAATTATCGCGTAGAAGTGAGATTGTCGTTAGTGGAATGGTCAGATTTCTATTGACAAATTAGTGATTAGGTAATTCGGTTATAGCATCGGATATGGATCGGTTTCTGTAAACACAATTTTTGTGGTTAAATTACACCGATTGTTTTTTTGGTGTGACATTGTCTTGATAGAGAACAGAGGTGTGTATTTGTATAGATAAAAATGGACAGTGGAACTAGTACCACAACGCCGTATGTACAATGTGTACATAGAGAATATTCGGACTGTGATGACGTCAGTATATCCACGTGCCCAGTTTTTTGCTAATCGTTCACGGATGTGTTATTAGACAATGATCAATATTAGACGATGAGTAATTATGGGGTTTTCTTAATTTACTCACTACTGTGTATCCTTGTTCTGTTCGTAAACTTAATGTATGGGTACAGCTGCACCGAAGTAGAATAGTAAACAAGTTCCTCTTTATGATCTGTTACTGATAGTAACGAACTTTGACGATATAATATGTATTGATATTTCAAAACGTATTTAACCTTTAATTAGAACAACAATAATAAAGAGAATCACATTAATGGAACTGCCCGATTTGTCCTTTTTTATGCCACAAAATTCGACATGTTATTCCCACTTTCCACTACTATCCTATCCATAAAACGCCAAACGACGACTTCAATTACTCACAAACAAAATATTAAACTAGGTCAGCGTCCAAAACTAATCTCATAAAAATCTGGAATATCAAAGTCACCGCGGTCGTCGTAAAAGCGAGTTCAGCTGGTTACGCCCCGGGCGTCGGGATTAAATGCTCAGTGTGCGCTAATGCAGATCCGCGGAGAGCTGGGGCTGAGCACTTTTATAACGTAACGAGCACAGCCCGCTTGCTCACGTCTACTTAGCTATAAGAACAATGCTTTTCTAACTCTTTACCTCCGAGACTCCGAGCGTTTACGCTGCACCTTAATAATGCGTTCAAGATTAAGCTTTGATCTTTTCGTAATACGAAAACGTTAATTCTCAATGCAAATGCGAACTTAAGAAACTCTTTGTGAGCTAAAGAACATTTGAGTGGGTCTTTAGACCTTTTCAGAAACCATTTGCTACTGCTTGCTTTATATGCTTCAGGATTTATATATTCAACTAAATTCGAACAGAGTCGTAAAATTTAAATTGTTTCCCCTCTACCCCAATTCAAGTAGCAAATAACTCGAAAATAGATTTTGCCAAGTTTTGGTACATCACATAATTTAACCCTTTAACTTTGGAATATTAGCAATGGGCAAAGGCCCGGCATTTATTATGTACACGAGTAACTAAGGCGAGGCCCGAAGTTCGGCAAGGCACGACAATTCTGATTCAATTTAAAAAGTTTAGAACGAAGCTTGGAACTTCGGCAACCCATCCTAAATGTACGAACTACGACCGTCTTTCAGCAGCAGACATTAAGAAAGCAAAAAGTATTTTCTCAAACGTCCTTAAGCTGTTGGATAGTTGGGAATCGAGAAGTTTTATCTTTGATGGGCAGTGCGCTGCCGAAGCAAGGGCGAGGTGCAAAATATATGAAGCTATTCGCTTTGGATCCAAAACTTCTGATCTTTGATTATATTATTAATCTTCTTTCCGGAAAACCTAAGATTCTTCACGAAATAATATACAAAGGCTTGGCAGGCCTTGCAAAAGTTATAGGCTTTTTAGTAATGGGACTCTAAAAAGGAACCCTTTTGTTTCACTATATTGCATGTCCTCCAGTTTTTCGCCCGTTCCATTATCTTGGAATTGCTATCGTAGACTTATCTAAAATACGACGTAATAGATATTTTGCAAAAACTCTGAGCTTATTTTCGGTATCTACCTATCCATATTTGAGCATGTCAATTTAAAAACATACTTAAGTACCTTTTGATACCAAAATAATTTCCTCCATTTTGGGTATCTTTATATTTTCACTGAATACAAGCAATTAGCGGAGACCGAAGGATTTATATGAGCCTGTTAACCATTTTATAGGTAAAACTTCTTAATTTATCGCTGGGCGCTGATATTTAATAAGGCTTATTGAAAGAACTTTGCAATGAAAAGGCAATTAAGGTGAGCATGAATGTATAGAACGACGGGACGGAGTTAACGTTGTTTGATAAAAGGTGGTTTTATATGGGTGTGATTGTTTTCTACTACTCATTCAAAAGGGATGGTTGGGATTGGGATCGGTTTATCATTGCGGTTAGGTAAGGTAGGTTTGCTCTAAAAGACTCATAATTGAGCCGATAAATTCAAGCACTTGCTCTTTTATTTTGAAAGAAGCTTATGAGGCGCAAATAGGCTGGCCTTGCCCTTTAAGAAAATTACACGCATCTAAAGAATCCACAAAAAATAGAACGGACAATCTAGTCCAGCACTTCATCAAAACTCGCAATTGTTGTTACAAATAACAAGTGACCGTATATTAAACGACGCCCAATCCTGTCATCCATCCATTGAAGGCTTTGTGCTGAAACAAAGGAACTTTGGCGCTAGCCGGCCCGCCACGGAGCCGCGCCCGAACAATAAACGCGGGATAGATAAAATAAACTTTGACAATTGCCCAACGACGTGAAAAATTAACAAGACCCTAACGTTACGCGTGTAGTTAAGCACTGAAACAATGTAATATGTGTTGCCTTCGTAATTGCCTCCTTCTGGTTTTTGTGGGGAGAAATTGCTTGCGTATATTGCCTCATCATTGCTGGTAATAAAAAGCACATCTACCCTTTGTCTAACTACTGGTATTTAGCATTCTTGCAAGGTTATTCGCAAAAACAGTATATGTGAAAAAAAATGTTTTCTATTTAATCAAAAAGAGTATAAATAAGACTGTAAGGCTGCTAGGTGTATCATAGATTTGAATATTATTACACTTTTCACTTCACCGAACATAGTCAACTCACCTGCTTTCCACATCAGATTTACATTTTATTAGAACACCCAGGAAAACCTAATATCCAACAACTTCCGCTAACTTTAGAATTCTAAAATAAGGCAGGGCAGGTTAAAGACCGATCAATAGTCCTCATTATATTCAGTAATTGGATAGGTGATTATAAAAAGAGGCCCGACTAGGATTTAGATTGCTCTCAGAGTCAAGAACCGTCGACGACTAGTGGAGAGTAGGCCGACGGCGAACCTTCAGTTTTACAGAGAATATGAAATTCGATTTATTTATTTAGTTTTATTCCTCCGGTTCATATTTAGATATCTCCGTTTTACACAATGAGTTTTGCTCTTAAGTATTTTGAAGTACCACTCCCTACCTCTCCCAATCTTTGTTAAAGACAGTCTTATGTTTGATTGTCATTCTGGAATATTGTAGGTACAATGAAAAGAGATGTGAATCAATATCAGGACGCTAAGATCATCTCTATTGTTGGTAAGATCAGCTATTGTTCTAATATTAGATTTCTGCTGAAGACGGTGAGGTAGATCTCTGACAATATTTCAAAGGATTTCGAACTGTCCGACATTTTGCGATATTAAACATAGCATCTGCAGTTAAGACTTCAGAACTGAGTTCCTGTACTATGTAATTAGACCTGTCAAAGTGTATTAAAATCCCAACCCACTCGTGCTCATAAAATGTTTGCCTTTTTAACCCTCTAACGAGATACGAATTGATTAAGCGTTATGATTGCATCTATTCTATATATAGTTAAGTTTTCGAGTTGCAATCACGTTGCCTCACCGCTAAGCCGATCGGGCTTCGACACCAAGTCGTGAAGCCGGCTAACTGTGCCACTACTTACGAGTATATTTCCGTATTGTCTTTCCTTCGCCTTGCCGTGCACAGGTTAAGGTTACCCATGAATTATTGATTTCAAGGGCTCCTCGGTTATGAATAGACGCAGTTGTGGGTGGTTATCAATGTGGTAAGCTACTATTGTAGGCACTTTATTGCGCTTCAAAAGATAACTGACTATATTTTTGTGATCATCACTGTAGACACTTCAAACATACGTGAGACATAAAACGAGGTTCACTTAAACTTGCTGAAATAACAAAAATAAAGTTACCACTCAGCTAAGGTATGAACCGTCCGTGGAGGTAATGTAAGCTAAAATGTTAATGGTTATGGTAGTCACTTTAAGTGCCGCAGATAGATGCGGCAAAAGAGGAAAAATCAAGAAGAAGTAAAGATTACTACAATTAATCTATAAATCTAAATGAGATATTAGTTTGGTAACATTGACCAACATGAGTAGTGACACGATGGAAGAATGATGGAATATTCACCTTTCTTCCCAGGGGAGGTGCAGTTGCTCTTGTTAGAGGGAGACTTGGTCTCGGCAGCCGCCATCTTCTCTTTTTCGGAAGCCATGCTAAGCGCAGTACACACTAGACGTCCGAATTTATAACACGGTCACTCCGCTGCTCATACCTGTCTTTACGAATGCGTACGATTTTAAACCGGCTGCATGCGTCCGCACCCAAGGACCACACAAATAACTATTATCGATAATGAACGATGAGTGATTTCCGATGACTAAAATTGGCAAACAGCCATCCTAATATTTACTTTAACAGTTAAAAATTATAAAATTCGACCGCAACTCGACCACCATGATATTTACTTAGATTGATAGACGGAGTAGTGTCGTAGCGGCAATATTCTTGGTATTGCTCGAGTGTTTGTCAAGTTGTACTATTAAGTATTATTGTGTACGTGATGGGTTAATTGGTGAGAGATCACGTTGTGCCCGCGCCGTGACTAGCCCGGCCTGTTGATACTGAGCTTAGTACTGAAACTGTCAACGTTTACCACAATACCAGATTATCTAAACAGCGCTAATGGGACATTAAATATGTTTATACTAATTAACAAGTCGGAAAAAGGTCAAAGTACTTACATATTCACAAGGTATGTGTTGACATACGTACTTTATGTATTGCTCAGTCGTGTTTTTAATTGTGTAGTGTGTAAATATGTGACTATTCGATTTTTCAGGCATGTGACCAATTTTTCCACCCGTCGTTTGCGCAACTTTTGCGCACGTATGTAAATGACCAAGACAACAATGCAAGTAAGGCCACCACAGAGATTTGGTGCATTTGTGTTATCTATTTGAGCAATTTGTGGGGGATAGAAGTATTAATGTTCAAATTAATGCACAAAGGTTTTCCGTCGGCACGTAATTTGTGTTTGCTATTTTTTATATTGAAAAAGGATATCAAGTTCATTTATATAAGAATTGATATTTGGTGAAAATATGTATCGGATTAGTTAAGTACGACTAAATACATAGATAGGTATCATATTCGAGTGATTGTTAAGTAAAGTTATATCGGATAGATGTGAATTACGGAAATAAAGTTTGCGCTATAAAATATATTCCGTAAAATTATATAAAAAGGACTTTTAGCATAAAATAATTAAGCGATGGTCAAAATGGTCTGAAGTGGACACTCTGAAGATGGATTGATGAATATAATGGGTTCTTCTTTTTTCCGTTTCCTACTCTAATAATTCAATAATTTCACCGCCTAATTGCTATATATTAATGATAGTAAACTAACGAAGGAAGAAACCTTCAAAAGTTCTATTTGTAACCACTTAATTCGCCTGTTAGTGAAAGAGCGTTTTATTTCATTCCTTTATCGACTCTATCACTGCAGACTTTAAGTCGGATTTTCACTGAACAGGTACGAAAACTACGGCGCGACGGACGACTCGCTCTCGTAGACTGCAGGCTATGTGTGTAGCAGCGCTCGTAGCTAAAATATTCACTCGAATAGGAGGGACGTATTCAGATAAATTACTCTTATACATTATTTATACGCAACCTTTACATTTCAGCGACGTCCCGACACAATGAAGGCACGGTAGCGCGCTCCGGCCTGTCACACATACAAAACAAGTGGAAACCTTCGCGGATGTCGCGACGGAGCTGACGAGGGCCACTGACACACATAACCTGTCAATACGCACGAATTCGCAAACGTTACGTAAGCCACGATTATAACCTGCAACACTGGCGATTACTGTTATTGTTGTGGGCGCGAGATGAGATGCAGGGGTATGTGGACCTTGGGGCGTGCAGCTGCGAGCGCGGCGGGCGCGCGGCGTGCGGGCGTCGTGCGGAACGCGTGGAGGTCGCGTGCGGCGCGCGTTCGGGACGCGCGCGTCGGGTCCCGGCTCGCCGGAGGCTGCGGCCCGGGCGGGATCGATGCGGGCGGCGGGCGGCGGCGGAGTGCAGCAGCTGGGAGGCTGCGCCGCGCCCCGCGCCCCGCGCCCGCGCCCCCGCGCACGCGCGCCGCAGCTCGCTCCGCCGCCGACCCGCCGCGCCGCCGACCCGACGCCGCGGACCACGTTTCAATTCCCTCTTCATCCCCGACTGATTTACGATACGTTCCATCTTATAATGATATTTTTTCATATCGGTCTGCCAATAATTGCAGCCTATGATGAGTTTTAACGTTGGAAGCGATTATTAAGCTTGAATGTTCCTAATCGATGCTGCCGGGTACTTCTAGCACAGCTGCCAACTTTAAAGACTGGTATAATAAAACTTAGTCTGATTGCACACGAAACGACTTCCTTACTTCTAAAAAGTCTTTACCTGACTCCTGCTTAGTTATGATAATTAGTAACTATATGCCTTTCATTATACACCCTTAATTTAGTTGTTTTAAAAACCATTGACAATACCCGCAATCGACACTTTCTGTTTTGGAACTTAGGTGCTTAAATTTTAAATAACGCGCTGTTCCAAAACTTTTTTAATCTCGATAACGAGAATTTATATCCAGCTTGGTAAGAAAAGCTTAGTGAAAAGTACATTTTTCTACATAACTTACAACTGAAAGATACATGATGTTTTTTGGTGTCAACAGAACAGCTATTTTTATAAAAATCCGAGATGAGCGTCTGTGATTACGCGGGGCGCGATGGCTTCTGTCCGCCTACTGTGTTGTTTGTCAGCTTAGAAAGAAAACATTTTCATTAGGAGCTTAGTCTGCGCTACGGATTGGAGTGGACGCGGCGCTGCTGACTCTGATCTCGATAGCCGCGTGTCTTATCGCCATTAATGGAGGCCCCACTTCACTCCCCTCGACGACAGCCACCCCAAAATGTCCGTCAGTAGGCTGTTTTGTTAAGGTAGGCTCAATTACACAACATACGTATACTATGCACGACCCTCCCTATGTTTTATCAGTGTAATTATTTTAATTAAAGCTCTCTAGGTACCTCTGTTTATTCATATAAATTAGCCTCTCAGCTACAGTAGGTCTGTATATTCTTCTTACTAATACAACCTTTGTCGTTTAGGGCCAGCTGACATTTTGGGGTCAATGAGTTTACGTATACATCTAACGATGATCACCGCTAAGGGTTGGCCACTAAGTACATCTATTAATTCTTGTAGTCTTGATCTCTGCCACTTCTCCAAATGAAGCAGAACATAGAAATGAACGTATCTTAAATACAAATACTAGCATCGTAGTATCACAAATGTTTAAAATTTCGTAAAAAGTATTTGAAGGCAATTTCCGACTCACTTTCATTATACCCAAGTAAAGCAAGTATAAGGCAGCGAAGTAACAGTAAAAAATAAACAGGACATAATGGGTTCTTTGTGACGAGTTTTCGATAATGCGTTCGATCATTTGCAACATGGCTTTTGTTCGTTTTCTTGTTTGATTATGTTGTATAACATTCTCTTTTGTTGCTAAAAGGGATATTTTTGAACATACTTTTATAGAGGAAAATACAGTTTTTTGTGTATTTTTTTTAAGTAAAAAATTCCGAGGTTGTGTAAGTTTCAAGTACAAATCTAATTGTAGTAAATCACGGACAGATCTGTCGCTGAAAGTTCGTTGCACGTTTCAGTTGAAACTTTTCCGTTTGATTCACAGAAACTGTTCATTTGAAACTCACGTTAGTTTTGAAAGTCATTGTACTGATGGCTGTTTTTTGACAGTTTAGGTAACATGGTTTTAAATGTGGGTAATATTTCTGAAGCTTACGGTCTATTTATAAATGTAAGAGTTTTCTCATCAGACCAAAATAGAAAATCGGGATGAAACTCGGCGCTAGTTAAAAATATTTTGATAAATTAATTAATCTAGCGATTAGGATGTTATTGCGGGGATTTTAATTAAAACTAATTTCAAGCTTTTATACCGCTACTAGAATTTAACGAGATATTTTCGGCAAAGTCTATAGACGTTTATTCAAGGCAGTATCGTAGTCAGTGGAGCGTTGACGCCGATGAAGGGAGGCGCAATAAAAATTAAATGTTACGAGGGTAACGCCACGGGCGGAATTAAGTGAAATTATAATTAATAAAGTTCTCTCTCTCTGTTTAACATTATACTATTTAGTCATGCGTAAAACGTTATGTAAAAAAGTGTTAATTGCTTTAGATATTAAAAACTCCTAGACCTCATTATGAAAAATGTGTGTGTGGTTAAATGACTGCCACTTCCAGACTTTTCAGTGAAAAGCTTACTATTTCAACCAACAACATACAACCGGCAGGCAAGTCGGATTTATTCCACATCACCCGCATCACGTATAATTTCAGCAACAAAGCAAAAAGCGGTAGAATATTTTTTGCTCAACAAAAGCTGCATGTTTGTCCACTAAGAAGTATTCGGAATGGCGCAAATCACGAGAGCTTTGCGTCCCTCACGTCCTCACTGTTGAATTATAAAGGTTTCACGTTTTCCGCCTTTTTTTTTGCTGTAATTTAACACTTGGTGTAAATACTCTTTGGGCTGTTATGTGATGTTTAGTCTGTGTAAAATGTGTGGCGTTTAGACTTTCACCACCCTAGTATACAACGTGGTCTTAAAAAATTACCAGCTTTAGCACTAGGTTTAAACCATGGTCTCGAAAAAAGTTAATGGTTTAGACCTAGCACTTAAGGTACTTTTTAAGTCCGCGTTTTATATTAAGGCGGTAACTAATTAAGACTGTGGATAGATATAGGCCGTTTACAACTGGTCCTTTTGGAAATCAATAGGGGACTCCCTATGGCTGAGATGAAGATGAATGAATGATGAAAATCGTCTACTGGAGACTTTTTGAACGATATTGCTGAAAAAATAGGCTAATTTATAGTTACGTTTTTGAGAATTTGCTACTGCCTGAAGACAAAGGTATTAAAACCTCTGTAATGCAAATATTCTAAACGATAGATGTAGGGCGAGCCTTTGAAGAGATCTTTTTTCTTTGAAATCAGAGGCCAGCCTCGTTTATTGGTTTTTAGATTTGACATCGAACTAAAAAGAAAAAACGAAAAGACTTGAAGAGGAATTACTTGGAAAGAGTTATGTAACGTGCCTTCCGGGCAAGAAAATGTTGACTCGAATTTTTATCCCTCGGACTTTTAACTTATCTTAACTGAAGTTAAAGTTCTCATTCCCGTTTTAGTTAAAGTGTTCTTCGACTCGCTATACTACTGCTACTTGTATTTAATATTGCGAGTGATTTTATTTTTGTCACCAAAACCTGAAAAGGCCTTTCTCAGATTAGATGTGGTATAATTAAATATCTATTTATTATCTGTAGGAATGTGTTATGTGTTTGTACGTTTGAGACCAATTAAGAGCCAGTGACATCAAATGCCATCCTCAAAAGAACACTTAAAAACAATAGAATATCTAAACCACTCCCAAAATGCATGTACGCCGTACATGGTCAGGCCCCAACCACTTTAGATTCCATTTCGATTTTCAGTCACTCACTTAACGTAACCTTTTGACATGATGACTCGAGGCAGGGTTTTAGTCGATGCTCGGGGAATTACAGCGTACGGTAAAAGCGTGGGTCGAATCGAATCCGTCTCGTTACGTGACGTCACGGCTTCCGTGATCCTTGTCGTGAGCAGGTATCGAGTATTTTATTAGAATCGATGAGTCGATACCGGGGGTCGATTCCGATGTAGCCCAAATTGGGGCGATTTGGATACGGACCTTTTATGAGTGTGTTCTTGTCTGTTTCGTGTAAATGTGAGAGGAAAACTGTCTTGAAAAGGTCCCTAAAAAAAAGTATCTAACACCGCCTCACCTTAGAGGCGGTGTTAGATACTTTTTTTTAGGGAAACTGTTAGGTCGATCTACTTACTATGTTAAACAATATGCCAATGGAAATAGTTAATTTACATAGTGTCATAATTTGTTTTGACTTTAATGTCAAAATCATTGATTAAGTACTTCTAAATGAAATAAAATTTAAAAACAAATCTGGAGATTCAAATGAAGATTCTCGCGGAGGTTATGACCGGAATATTAATGACCAAAAGGAAGCTGATTTAATTTTTGATTATAATTTCGAGTTCTTCACTGACTTGACAATGAAATAGAAACATTGCGACACCATGGCTTGGCATGTTTTCCGAAAAGTCAAAATTCTAAGGGACATTTTGATTTGAGCCGTCCCATATTTAAATATAATTACTATTTATCTTGCAATTAGAAACCGGATATTGGTAAAAGGTGACCTTTAAAGAGGCTATAAATAAATTCTACGCAACTGCAAATTCAATTACCGTTACAACATTTCACAACCGTTAGTCATACCACCAAAAAGGGGTGCTTTAACACAATTACCAATCCTTCAATATTTATCAAATAAAACGTACACCGAATTTCATTTACGAATAAATTGCTCACATAAACAGACAGGCAGAGTCATTTATCAAAATGGAATGGGAATGCGATAAAAAATACGTTCCGGTGAGGGGTTAAAACCTCTATAGAAAGAGCGCGCGCCCACAATGGCGGGCGTCGTTTACTTAGGCTGGGAGCTGCTATTCCTGAATTTTTAATAGACGTTTTGTTCCAGATCGACGCTAAGACAAAGAAAGAATAATACAGAAATAAACGACGACAATACGGAGCATAAATATTGATGTTTCGTGTTTATGACTGGCGATCTTAGATTGTTACCTTTTCATAAATGTCATCATTTGATGACGTGTGTCAATGTTTTGGTCACGTAATTATTTGTTTTGAGTTGACTACCACAAAAAAATTGTGTTGTATGAATGAAAAAATGTAAGTAACTACAAAAGTTAGGTAGGTACGGCAGTAAAAATAAAGTTACATTTAAATAACAAAAGCAAAGGCCAAAGTAATTTCAATAAAAAAGCGACATTACATTACGTATGTATAGTTTTTCAAACAATATTGTCCGCAAAACTAGAATAGGGAAAACAAAAGCCCGAATGTGATTTGCAGTGACCCATTTTGCAGTATGGGCGGTCATAAAAAGGAAATAGGATTAAAATTGGTTTACTTTTCATCGTCACTCCGCTAACTCAAACTAAGTTAGAATAACGATGGCAGAGTCGTGAGACTGTGATATGGAAATATGATATTTTTTATTGTTTTCTCGGATTGTTTTGTTATGAGTGGTACTGCGGTTTCTAGGGGGATGTTTAAGTGTGTAATGGAAAATACTTATATCATGGTAGGTGTCATACGTGATCACATAATATCAGGCAACGTAGCCAGCATTTCGCGCCTTGTAAGGGTGGTCATTCAGGTTCATATCAGTGAATTTTATTTTGCAAATGTATTAGTGATGAAATTTGATATTTTGATGTTATTAAGTAACCAAACAAATCAAAAGTTTAAATAGATGTCTTTATTTCAGTGAGTGCTGGTGATTATTTCGCAATAAATAATGAGGAACTATCAAAATATACTGTTTGCCTAATTAACATATAAAGATAGGTATAATTTGATGCTACTGTACTTAAACAAGAAACAAAAATAAATAACCAAGTAAACAAAAAAGAAAAAAAGTCTGAACAAAAAATAAATAAATGTAACACAAATGAAGACAAAAGCGAACAACAGAAGGATAGAGTATTCACAATTACGGATGTTATTGACTTTTATGATTTCCTCGAGAGCCACGTAAATATTACAGGGATTACATTATCTCTTGAGAATCTGACGAATAATGTTCTATTATGTAACTGTTGATTGAGGGAGATTATTAGTCTGAGACTACTTCATAGAAGCTGATAGAATTCCTACAGTATTTGATAGGTTTCGTTGTATTTCTACTAAATTCACTTCTTTTTCCTTAATCGTGTAAGAGGCATAGCTGTGAGAGTGTAAGTAACCTGTATCTTACTATGTTAAAAAGCTGAACAGTTTCTTTGTTTGAATGAGTTAATTTCAGGATCTACTGGACCGTTTAGAAATATTCTTAAAATATTTTTAAGAATATATCTTTCAGTATTAAACATCCCATTCATCCATGAATTCTATAGGCTACTGTTTATCCAGGTGTAGGGAGTAGTTGCTACGGGATACAGGTGAAACCACTGGCGGAAGCTAGTAAGCATATAGCTAGGTGGCACTTTAATAGAAAATGACAAGAAAGTTGTAGAAATGCTGGGTTTTCCCCTTCGTTGCGTGCAAGGTTAAAGAACCTTAGGCTTTTTATTATTATCACGTGAGATTACAGTATGGAATATAGGCGCGAAGTTTACCTTATACTTTATCGTTCAATTGACAATTATTATAGTGAAAATGCTATTTTCAAGTAGAGTGTAATAACTTCTATGAGTAAATACACTAGACGAGAAAGCCCCTACCTCCCTGTTTAACGTACCTGGTGGTGACCCTACCAGGTCACCTACACTTTTATTAAGGTAGGGGTGACCGAATAGAATTTCAAAGTATATTAACTTGGCAATATTTTATCAAAAAAGTTTTCTTGAAGGAAGTTCCCGTTTAAGAAAGATCTACGCCCTTTAATTTTGTCAAAATGCTGCAACTGCGGAGTTTCCAAGTTAATTCAATTATTTACACAATAAATTATATATGAACATGTGGCTATACCTGTAATATTAGTTCGTACCAAAAGCAGTAACCACTCACTAAAGACTACGTTAGACGACCTACAGAACACGTTAGATTGTGGAATTGTCATCTTATTATGATTAGGTACATATGATAATGTTTCAACTCCTACTCCTATCATAATACTTCAGAATTCACTATAATTTATCCCTCCAACTTAGAAACCAACTTAATCTTATCTTAATGAATTTAATCAGCAACAAAACAAGTGACAGTCTACGTTTGTTCCGAAGCAAGTTGCTTAGAACTCAGGAAGCATTAACCTGTAGGCCCCACAATCTGATCCCTAGCCTTAATTAAATGGTAGCTACATTTAATTAAGATAGAACAGTTTCAGGAGGTTGCGTTGTATATTTTGGTTAAATTATTATAAATAGAGCTATTTTAGTTTTTAAACAAATAAATATGTATGATATGATCCGTTCCGTTTATTTTAAAACAGAATGTTCTTAGAAAACTATCAGGATGAAGCTTACGATCGTATCAGGTTTGTTTGGTTACTAGTCATTACAGATATTGTGGTAATATCTATGAAACTTGAACAATATGTCAAATTACAGATTTTTCTCTGAAATCAAAAGCCAAAGTCCGAAGTCAAGTTGACAAAACGTTCAGATTAGTTAAAACCTCATTACACAAATGTTGCGTTAACAGTACTAAGTATTCAAGTACCACATATCTTAACATGCCTTGATTATAATTATAATTTCTTCAACAAGTCACGGCCACTAAGCAGATTATCGACATAACCGCATCTGTCCACGTGACTCGGAATAGAATTAGCGACGTCGCTGACAGGTTAAGTCGCTTACCTTTACGTCCAATTTGTTTGTCCGCACTGGTAGCAGGGTTGACTGGACGGAATTAATCTTGTCATTTCATGTTTTGTGTTTGAGGTAATTTGTTATCAAGACGTACAATACAAAGTAAGTATGCATATATGTATGATGTATAGAATAATCATTGATGGTAAAGAAGAAATGGGATGAAGGTTGATAGAACAGTTATATAGGAATGCTGTCTAAGGTGTTGACGTGAAGGTTTTGTGAATCTTTTGTTAAAGATTTTTGATGTACCTAATTGTTCCAATTGATACTTATGAGAATTGATAAGTTTAATAAATCAAAGCAATCATTTATTACAATTGTATTAAAGGCTCATAGACAGCGCATAAAATTCAAACATCTTGACCTTCTAACTCCTTATTATATTCCCAACGAAATTCCGCCATTAACCCGCCTTTATGATAAACAAACACAGGTACATTTGTGGAAATGGGACTTTTTTATCAAGCCCCAACTAATCTACTTTGCCGTTTGCCCCTCCGTAATCCGGCCAAGACTCTAAAAAGACCACTTAAGCTAATTTAAGACCGGCAAAAAACTTTTTTGCAGGATACATAAGTATCTCGTGTATTGAATTATTTATTTTACGTTCCATCCGAAAGCGGATCGATGGGAAATTACTTTTCGTATCGAGTTAGATAGCAATCGGTACGTTGCTTTGCGAAAATAAATACGCGTGTGAACCGGTTCGCGCTGGATTTTATAAAGTAAATATGGAATGTATACACATTCGTATTTGTTTTCAAAAACGTTTGAAAAAATACTGGAGTGCTCTGCTGAAATACTGCGAGCATTATTTTGTAATAAAAAGATGTGAAATCGCCACACCATTCAACATTGCTATTTATCAGGATTCACAGCCTCATGAGACTTTTTGGTTTACTACTTGTATATAGTAAGTATATAAACGTATGTATGAGTATTTACTCATACGTACGCAGCGATAACCTTCCACAATTCAGTCGGCTTTTAACATTTAAAAATAAAATAAACATATACTAATAGACCGGAATATTTTTCACGGAACATTTTTCATACACAGAACATTCATACTGCATAATTAAATGTTTCCTGAAAGTCAATTAAAATATGATATTTACTCGCGTGGTCGGAAATACTGAAAATGTTATCCCGAATATGCATATAAAAGCGTGCTTGTAAACGAATCAATACAGAGGGCGTGGATACAGTCATAATATTACAGGTTCATCCGAAATTTATCCCTAGGTAACACTTGCGGATGAGAGCCATTTTGCGGCAGAACTTTTCCGATTTAAATTCAACGCACGATTCTCGGAATGAACACTCAGAGACGAGTATGTAAAATATGTAGACCATAGATTAAACCCTACATTTTAGTGTCAGTACGAAATAGAACGAAATCCCAATTAGTCGTACGTGGTAGGTAGTCATATTATTTTCTACAGGGTAAATACTAAATATAGTTGTAATTTTGAGCTCGAAATACAAACAAACATGAAATGTGAGTTTATATACGAGGTTCGACAAATAAACAGCACGGAGTAGGATATTTTTGTTTGTTTTTGTTATTTACTAAAAATAGGAGTTTCTCGTTGGTTTTCTTTATATTTTTAGCGTTTTTTGTGGGATGATGACATTTCGAGTTACAAAAAAGTTCTTGTATTCTGATACACGAAAATGTGACGAGTTCACTGTATAGATAGATGGTGACAAAAGTGAGTGAGCTTTCATTCTATATTTGTAATCACTTTTCGAGATTATATTACTGTGGTTATCTATCTAATATTATTCGATTTCGATTGAAGTCGTGGTGGCCTAGTGGGTAAAGGACCAACCTCAAGTACGAGGGCGCGGGTTCGATCCCAGGTCAGGCAAGTACCAATGCAACTTTTCTAAGTTTGTATGTACTTTCTAAGTATATCTTAGACACCATTGGCTGTGTTTCGGATGGCACGTTAAACTGTAGGTCCCGGCTGTCATTGAACATCCTTGGCAGTCGTTACGGGTAGTCAGAAGCCAGTAAGTCTGACACCAGTCTAACCAAGGGGTATCGGGTTGCCCGGGTTACTGGGTTGAGGAGGTCAGATAGGCAGTCGCTTCTTGTAAAGCACTGGTACTCAGCTGAATCCGGTTAGACTGGAAGCCGACCCCAACATGATTGGGAAAAAAGCTCGGAGGATGATATCTATCTAATATTATCATTTACAATGCTACTGTTTATTTTTTTTACTGAAATACGAAAAAGCGATGCTTAAGATATTCAAACGTAGTGACGGTTGTAAGTTATGTCGCTGACAGTACAATATGAGCGGTGAAATGTCACACATATTAGTGTAGCGGAAAAGTTTGTGGACACACGTGGGAGTAGGTACACTCGCGTGCAATAATATGTAACCATAGAGTTTCTTGCCCGTTCTTCTCCATAGGAAGCTACTTTTGTAGTGGGCAACTAGAATCAGATCTATATATTAAATTGTTGATGTTCATAAGTGCTTGTAAAGGCCTAAATGAAATAAGTGATTTAACTTTATGCGGACGACTCGGTATTTAATTTATGGTATACAAAAATACGTTTTGGTTTAATAAATTTGTTCTTAGTAAAAACTAATTAGGCACACCAAAACTATACAAAGTTTTATCAATCAATTCATGACCTTTGGACAGCTTTTGTTCTATAAGTAGATTTTTTTTTCTAAGTGACAGAACGTCGACCGAATAAGATCTATTTACCGAGCATTGTAACTGGATTTTTATATTTCAAACTTTGAGTATATTTTTCTGCACACCAGTGTTCAGTCGCAAGCAAGCTGCGGACGCGATCTGAGAAAAATATATAGTGTTCAATCTTTGTTGTTCAGCGGAGTGTTACGAAACCCGGGCGTGTCGCACTACGTTAATATTTTACTTTAGATTATCCAACCTGTAATGTAATGTATCGGTATTTATTCCACAAAGAATATTTTTAAAGGATACTCTTTGATGTATGGTTTAGGTAAAAAATAATAACACAAGCTCGGTCTCGTAATTGCCGCTACCGGATAAAAATTGTCTATTCTGAAAAGTTTCAATAAAGTACTCATATTAACGGTTTTGCGTGAAAGATTTACAAACATCCACCTAACATTATTAAGTATGCTGGAAGTGTCTTTGGAATAATTTGGCAGTATAACTTCACACATAGACTTTAAATAAAGATAAAATACACTAGATTCCAATCTTGAGACATTACATTTTAAAACTCATCTACAAACTCCAAGCACTTCACCCCCAAACTTCGCAAAACTAAATTGCTGAACCGTCGAGACGGCAACTGTCTCTCGTCAAATACATCACTCTAAATTGGAATATCATCTATGAAGACTGACGTCACCGCCGTGTTCCCGAGAATTATGTCCGTAACAGACCCGTCTACAGGTCCTAACGATTCTGTCAGTTTCGAACAAACATGTACAGCCAAATCTTTATTCATGAGCTGTTCAGATTTAATCTGAAACTCATCGGCAGTGGCTTCGTTGTGGGCTATATCATTTTTGAGGATTTGAGGTTAATGTTTATTCTGTGATTTCGCCCACGGACTTTCATTTATCTATTAAAATCGGCGAAAGCATATAAACGTATATTTACATAAATAAGCACCTCAAAATAATCTTATATAGTAATATACATATATGTATCACTCATCGCTGTTACTCGGTAATGTACCCAAAAGGCTGGCAGTATTACCACGTTGCATGGCAATGTTCAACTGTTGTGCGTATATTATAGTATACGTACGTATATTATTATAACGTGTATTGCCAGAAATATAATCAGGATAAGGATTGTGACATAATGAAGGTTATGGTTGACCACAGTATTTTAAAATATCAATAAATCTACTTATACGTACTTGTAATAACAACATTTGGAATGAATATCACATGCATAGTATTCATAAAGTTTTTGAATGGTCCATTTGTTTATACTTTTTCCGTAACCGTTGCAACAGTATCGTGGAAAATTAATAAAGTTGTTTTTATGACAGCCATTGGGAGTTTTATTGTAATATTAAACAAACAGTGGGTCGTCCTGCAGAACGAAATCAAATCACTGCCTACTTTTAATGTTCCATGTAAATGATTGCGAATTTCCTCCTCTCAATAGACACGTAACAGCTACTCAATAACAAAGCTTCTTAAATTACGTAATAAGTTGATTATTACACAAATAGAATAATCTCTCAAGTTGGGCAAAATGTTTGAAGTTCACGTCAAATATTAAAGTTGGAGGAAATTCTAGCTGTTCATCAAATTCGGAATACAAAAGTAAACATGAAAACAAGCGTTAGAGGCAACAAGGGCCACGGGCTGTAATTTTCTTTGTGTAAGACAACGAGTGTAATGCGCGGGAGATAAGCAAACTTTTGCGGCGAACAGAAAGCGCGACACGACTTGATATGGGTAAAATTGCTTCATTTCGCTATTATTATTGCGTCAGTTCCTGGTTTTAATAGCTTTGAACATTTTAACCAAAATACTTAGGTATAAGTTTTACAAACCAAACATTACATAAGTTGTGTGTTTATTAATATTGTGACTGCTAATGGAATTGAGTAAAGAAAATTGATCTAACTACATAACATCCGACCTCCAAAGATGCGTATTCATATTTCTAAGTATCTCCTAAACCAACAAGCTTTGTTTATACACCAGAACCGTATGTCGAACACAATAACAAGCAATCTCGTATCTGGTGTAGCCTTCGATGCTGTGCGCCGATCGATCCGTGTGTGTAAACATAACTACTATTGAATTACGTTTGAGACACGTGAGCGAAGCCTCCAAGAACATCATCTGCCTTCATAAGCAATAATAATAATCTTAGCAACAACGCGTTAACACTGTTTACCCTTTAAGTGAAGCATATTCCCACAAGGCAACGTCTTAGGACCTCGATTATTCAAGAACTCCGCTAAATGTCACGAGTAATCGCATAATTTCATCGGATACAATTTACTTTCGATTAAATATTCCCGTCTTATATTTAGATTGAACCTCTAGAGCGTTTAACCAATTAGATATAATTTTGCACATTCCGTGCTCGGTCATCACTTCAGGGATTTTGAGTATAATTTTCAATATAATATCAGGCACTCATAATCGTCTACGTTATCGATTTTACATCGCACTGCCAATCAGGCTGGCTTCCCAGTGCTTCGTTTTAATTAAAGGGCACAGACGGAGTAGCGCCCACTGAGGTAAAGTTTTTGTAGCACTCTTCAAAGAGTTTCCGTTAATTAGGGTCCCATCTAAACAAAGGACGATGTGGCAAAGATGGCACCGGCTTTGTGGCAATTTGTCTCAATGAACGGGCTGGGCGGTATAAATGTACAGCTCTAGTTAAGTACTACCATATATTCTTCTAAGCACCCGAGTGCTACTTCACTAAACATACGTTGAAAGTGTCCGGATTGCATTCCATTTTAAGAGCTTAGAAGCCATTACTTGTAATCTCGTAGCTTACTTACAATGTAGTGAGCTAAACATACTGTTTTAATTTTGTATGTAGGTTTAACTACCCTTATTTTAGATTCACATAAAACAGTGTGTCCATCAAATATTCTGTGTAAACGAAGCGTTCATAAAATATGTACCGAGCTTGAGCCCGTACCGCGTCTAGTTTATGCATAAAATTTTATTCAGCGAGTGAGTACTGATAATGCGCTCAGATACCGTGAAACATGGCGCGCAGAGCCGGCAGTTTTGAAACTTTATGGCGCAGACCGAGGACTGAGAAAAATAACACATGTTGTGAGCACATACTTGCCTAGGTGTTTACGGTCTAGACCTCTAACTTGTCTTACTATGTTCAATGATATGCTATGTTAAGCTAGATTCTGATATTATAACAGACGTAAAAAATCGTCAGTTAAAACATATAAAAATGTTCTTGATACGTCAAAGACAAAGATTGATATCAAAACCAGTCAGAAAATTGACGGCTATTTTATTTTTCCATAAAATTCGGAGCTACTAAAATGTCCGTATCTCAACGTTTTCAGCTCCTTTAAAATTCAATAAAACATTATTTCTCTCGCTATTGGCTTCCCGAACAAAGTCAGCGTTTTGTTGACAACCGATTTTAAATTGATTTAGAAGTCAGGATAAAGATGGAGTGATAAAATATTTCGTTTGGACACATTGAGGTAGCCTAGTGATTTCCTTTCCCTGTAAGCACGAATGGAGCGTTCACTTCTTGATATGAGAAGAGACCTGTGTCCTGCAGTCGGGCAATAAAAAGGTTGATGATGAAGATAGAAATATTTAGTATCTAAGTTTGTGACAAAACTTCCATTTCAGATAAGTCGAAAGTAGTATTTCGTGTGATGTTTTCTTGTTTTTATTATTCACGTGTTTGCTGCTTACTGAAGGCGGGGCTCGGCTGTGCCTACGAGAGATTTGTAGGCTCCCGAGCTCGCTTACAGCGCTTTTCTTTTACACCTACATCAACAGTGGCGTGCATTATTAAAGTAGGCTTACACGGTAGAATATTATAGGCCTCAGCTTTGCTATTTGGGAAATGTATCTAGCTGTAAATAATGAAGAGTTATCTCCTATTTGTTTTATGATGGATTTCTAAAATAAGGTCATATTACCTGTTTTATGACTTGTAATTTAAAATTAAGGTGTTGGGAAAATTTCTTTGATTATTGGCTCCAGACAGAAGTTAATAGACATAAATAATTATTGTTTCAGCTATGAAACATTTACAATTTATATTGTATATTCTCATCCTACTTTCAAGGTCGAGATATGATATTTGGAACTACAGAAGGGTGTAAATGTAATGATAACAGTGTTTGTTGTGTGTGATAACATGAAGCCCTGATATGTTGACACATTACGTTATAACTTCCAAGTATCACGTCGATGTACGGACAACAAGGTTTTCAATTATTTCGGTGTTCTCCAAACTTCGTGTAAAGGGTATATTGTAGGTACATATGTAGACGGTAATTTGCAGTGGATGTATTACGATTGTTTGTTGAATCATTTATGTAGATAGTATTTGCTTTCCCCTATGATGACAGGGCTTGTCAATAGTCTATGCACATACATTGATGATAGGTATAGAACTATGTATTTGCGTCATTATGTAGGAATATGACCATTTAATCTTCTCGTATATAAAATTCACATTGATAAATACAAAACTATAGAAGAGTATTGAATAAACAAATGCACATCAAAAATTAAAAACAAAATCCGTAGAATATAAAATATCATCCAATATGAACAGTGTTCGTTCATAACTATTGCAATAGAAAAAAAAAACAAATTAAAACAATAACAGTGTTTTCACATTAGTGGATTTTTGTCGCTTGTAGCATAAACGAGCGTATCCGCGAAACACATTGCAAGCGGGCAAAAATTGACGCGCGGATTTAGGCCGTATCTTTTGTACTAGTAGTTGTCGCTAAAACGCCCTTATGACCCCAGCTACCTCGTGCGGAAAATAACGCTAGTCTGAAAGCGCTGTAAAACAAAACAAAGATATATTAATCAAAATCCTCAAGTGGAACAGAAACGAACGCAGCTCAAAGGAAGATTTGCTCCGGAATGTTCCGTGAAATTACGTTATTGACGTTGTGTGAGGTTTCATCAAATTCATTTCCATGGAAATATTAATATTTTCCAGTGCGCGGATAGGATTCAGAGAAGGTATATAAGTATTTCGGATCTCATAAAGATGTGCTAATTGATTATTTGGAATCTTTTCAGCAATGCTAAAATTCACACAAGGCAGTCTCATGCTCTATTTTATGTTTTATAATATCAATTACTTTGAATTAAACTCTACAACAAGTAATTTTAATTTCTCTGTCCTATGACTCATATAGGTGATATAGACTTTTTGATCAACTGCCTACATAGCGAACAGATAAATGGCTAATAGCGAACTTTCATACTTCTGAAATATTTTTCACAGTTATCACAGCTAAGAAGTGTAGGCGCCCCAGGAAAAACGTATGGCTGAGAAACATCAACGAATCGACAGGTATTTTAATCGAGGTTGAACTGTTTTAAGCTTCGATCGCAAAGATAATGCGTAGCTGACTGCCTACCTTTGCAAGTCGGAGAGGCATTTTGAGAACTAGAAGAAGACATAACTTTGCCGTTCTAAAATCAGCAAAAGCTCACCAACCGCATAGAACACTAGTTACACAGTAACTCGTCGTTTAGCCGTCAGTATTCACTAGTTTTGCTTAACATTTGACTACCAGCCGCCATTACCGTCACGTCCGTAGCTGTGGTAACAAAACCACTGGCCGTACGTGCTCACTATTGATACAAGAGACATACAATTATTTTGTACAGCCCTGTGATTGAATAGCTACCTAATGGTTAATGTAATAAGGTGGTAATTCTATTGATTCAATGGTACAGCGATGACATTGTCTTCTCAAGACGACCAGAAAGAAAAGCCTATGTCCTTTCTGGCTCTAAGCTGATAACTATCTCTGTACTAAACTTAGTTTAAATTGGTTCACTGGTTTTGACATAAAAGCTTGACATACAGTTAAATTAACAATATTGGTAAATATTTACTACTTACTTTTAGCTAGAATACGGTAGACTACTGATATAGTGCTCATATTGACCGCATAAACCTAGAAGTAGCTTTAATCGCGATCCTTCACAAGACCAGCTAATTTATTACTAAATATACCGAGATTGTATCTAGGTACCGCACATCTAATATTTCTGAAAGAATTACACATTTTCCCCTTATTAGTAACAACAAAATTCTACATCTAACTTATTAGCTTTCACAATATCTTCGTACCAGCAACAAAAGAGGGAATTCTATTAATACATATAAAACGAGCGCGCTAAGATGTTATCCCAAAAGTTCGGTGGCCACGTAAATTTATTCAGAAACCCTTCACAAGGTTAGTGCGGGCGAAGCCGGGTGCACGGATGTGTATAACCACGTTAACTTGCCGGCAGATGGGATGGCTGGCAATACTCTGAATATTAGATCAAAGATTACGTGAAATAATTTGGGAAAGTACACTTGAATTTTATTTTGCTAATGTATTTTTTTATGAATGGCTATTTCGTCTTATTGGTGAGGCCCAGATGTATGTTGAGAAAGTTTGTATGGTAAGATGTTTGTTATCAATCATGTAAATCCGTTTGAACAAAAATATAGTGTGTAGTTGTAATAATATGTAACACCAGATTGAATTAACTTACAGGAAGGCCTTGTCTCAGAAATTAATTGAATTATTAATATTTAAACCTAATTTTACGTTAAGTTACCTACTTCGAATCTATGTCTGTAACCAGACCCAGTTAGGTTCTTCAAACTCCCCAAAACCAAACCCATTCTTCAAAAACATGACAATATTCTACAGGAAGAAATACCCTATCGTTGGTGTAAAAATTCTGTAATGCTAAACATTGGAAATAACCAGTTTCCGCTAGATAACGTTTACGGCGTCATAAACACCGGCAGCGGAGTTATTCTGCATCCCTCTCACTCGAAGATCACAACAACTTCTTAGGGTGGTGTCACACTTACTCTGAGAGGTTGTGGGATGGTTCGAAAGGGTTATCGTGGCATGGTACATAAAGGGTTAAAAAGGAATAAGGGTGGTTTTAGTCAGTAAAAGCTTGACACTCATGATCATGTTCTAATGATTTCCCACCTCGAAAGAGGATGGCATGATACTTAACTACTCTTGCCCTACGTTCACTTGTTTTACATTTATTAGTGACATTGGAATTATCCACACTTAGACATTTTTATTTGCATATAAATTAATATTTGATTTGTCCTTTGACCTTGTTTCCAGAACGTTGAAGTCGCAAATTGGTCAAAGTCTACACTGGACTAAGACATTTTAAAAGTGTAATCCCACCTTTATCCATAAAAGTTAAATGGTGTTAAAGTAGGAATAATGCTATCGTAGTAAATGGCTTAGAGCCGAGAAGAGTTGCACGGTGCATTTACATGGAGAACAACGGTTCACGATTATGTAATGTTGTGTGCGTTTTCTTATGTATAAAATAAACTTTTTCTTTCTTTAGTACTGTAGTTTCTTTCGTGAGTAGGTACAGTTTTGAAAAATCTTACAATTGCTTGAAAACTCAAAACTAGCAAAAAACATACCTCTGCCCTTATTTGGAAGTCGTTTAAGAATAATCAGATTCGGATTAAGAACCTGAATTTTAGGAAATCGCTTTATGTTTCTATTTACAATTACCTATTGTTGGTTTGAAAGTGAGATTTAACGACTGTTCCGCTGATACATAAAAGTGAATAGTAATAAAGTCGAACGAAATTAATTGCTAGGTGTTATAATCAATCTGATTATAATTAATACTGGCCTATAAGGGATTATCTCATTATTATCACAGCTAATGCTGGTGGCACGCGGATCCATCATTTATTAATGGCGGCTTGATATTTGTAATGCTACGTAACATTTGAGTTACCCAGTTTTTATTTATATATTTACACAATTAAATATCAAAACCACATAAATTTTTGAAATATATATAATGTCTTTAAAAATATAAATATGCCTATGTAAATATGGAACAGAGGCAAGATTAAGACTTAGAAAGGGTATTATGATAACTTGTGTGTATAAAACCCATAGCCTAGTCTAGAAATACAAGCCTACCTAGATTAAACATTAATTTGGTGCAATTTTCCTATTCTTGTTGCATCCATCTCAATACATCGACATAATTTAATAATATGGTTATTACTTTGGCATATTCTTCTTTAGCCAAAAGTACAGTTTGCTCGTTAACTCAAAATTAATATGTCGGCGCGTTTCATCCGCGGGCTTGGCGGTTTATAGGGAGGTGATTAACTTGCAACCCCTTTCACGTTCATTAAACTTACAACATTACAAACTCTTAAAAGCTCTTGCTATAGAATATTACAGGTACTTTTCCACCCAAATGGAAAAAAAAAACTTAATATTTCTAGGTATCTCTAGTTCTAATTTCATTTACCTATATTGTTACAACCATTTCATCTGAAAAGCGTAAAAAAATGAAAATAAAGAAGACTTTATTCCTCTATCTATTTTAATATCACAGTCTAAAATTATTATACACTATTAACATAGGTACACGTTTCCTAAGATCTGTTTTTCATCGTAAAATGAGATTAGAGTAACTAGTTTCAAAGTTAATGCATATTAAGCGGACGATCCCTATCTTTTCATTTATATTGGCTACCTATTAAACTTCTACCGTCTGCGTATAGTTCAATTAAATGACCTTCTGAGTTTTCCAGAAAACGCTATATAATAATAAGTTATACAACAGGAATCGACATAAAAAAGTATCATAAAAATACGTCTGAACCAACATAAATATCGGATCCCATATAAATGTTAAACCAATTTCAAAATAAAATGATTGCGTATCGCTTTAGAATAATCAACCAATGTAACATGGCTATTGGAACAGAATATTATTTCACGAAATTGGGCCACCATGATTGAGCTCAGGAGCGTTCGGTATCTAGTGGTCGAGTAACCCAGTCATATAAAGATAATATGCATCCATATATGTTCACCGCCACTACATTTACGCTTACAAGTACCTACAACAAGAATGGCTCACCTGTTTTCATGAAAGAAAATATCTATACTAGCCTACGCTTCAATTACGAACAATTTTCGCTATTAAAATATTCACAGCTCACTAATGACATTCTTTAACAATGGAAGGGTGAAATGACGAAAGAAGATTTCTTATTTTAGATAAATTTTCGTTAACGAAGCGTCAAAAGCTGTGAGGTAATCGAGAGAAACATTCAATTGTTTGGAGCTGGTTACGTAACCAATGTGCCGGAAAATAATACGGTACAACTGTACATTCAAATGTTAAAATTGAAGGAAAGTTTTGCATGGTGAATATGATATATTTTGCTGCAAGGTGATATAAGGTTTGTAGCAGTTCTTAAGCGAAGAAATGATATAGGGCTTCAAGTCGAGTCGGTACTCTTTAAACTCCGTTTGAAAATGAGTAATTTAAGTGGTTATGTCAAACAAAGACCAAAAGAAAGTCATTAGTTCAGGAGTAGAGCTTGTGGTAGCTTGAAGTAAATCTCTGATGACAAGCTCGTATTATAAAAACGAGCTGCATTTTTTTATTTAATGCCTGCTGCTATTGTATTAATTCTATGTACCTTGATTTTGAAAATAATATTTATCAGAATAGATTTAATAAATATTCAGATTCTTTGTTACGCTTTCATTTTGTGCGGCAGCTTTTATTCAGGTAGCCTGAAACTATAGGAAATACCTAGTAAAGAGAATACAAGCGCACACAGCTCCACGGAATTATATTTCATCTCTCTGATCGGGTTCCGTGAAACAATGATGTGCTCTCAAACGAACTCCTGTTATTTTCCGATAAATTAACCCGAAATGTTTCTCTTTGTCAAAAAATAATAACAGAAAATGGACCATACATGTCATTATCATCATCATGTCAGCCTATTGCCGTCCACTGCTGAACTTAGGCCTTTTCAAGTGAGAGCAAACCATCCCGGTCCTGGCCAGCCCGTATCCATCTATGACCGCCCGCCACTTAATTCAAATTAGAGTATCCATATAATGTAGACTAAACAGTCGGTTGATAGTTGACCCGATGATTGACAAAATAAATCTATCTATATATATACATCTTCATAATGATTTGTGAGCCCAAACATATCATAGGCCGACTAAAAGTATGCACTGTGCGGGTACTTTTACGGCTAGAGTTGTACATGTATGCTAAGTCAAATATACACAAGTATAATCTAGTTACCGATGCAAGTTTCCAAAGAACGATACTTAAGTAAAATTGATGTAGTTAGTTCTGCTTACCAAGCCATTCGTGAGTCCTCAATAACGTTTGAGTTAGGATCGTAAAGTGAAATTTGCAAACTACGAACCAAATCCTTATGCAATTCTGAGTTCGAGATTAATTTCAACCAAGAATAAACTAGTTACGGGTAATAGTTACGATTTGAAAGAGGTTAAACTGGTTCAAATCTTTGAAAGTTAATTAGTCAAAAAGTATATTTATGATAGGTAACAACATCATTGAGACTTACAATATGTGAAATAGGTGACTTACTTAATCCGCATAGCTTGGTTGAGAGTTGAAAGAGTGTTATTTCGCATACCTGTAAACAAAAAAAAATATCCATTAGATAATATACTTAATCTGGTTTACATAGGAAAAAAACAAAGAGGATGGACTTAAAATTAAAGCCCTACCACTGGTGTTTTCTCGCGGAAAAAATAATGAAATTAGTAATACGACCCCAATGTGTCCTTACAAAATTACTAACGGTACTCATTTGTTACGAAGTCTAACAAAAATGGTACTTAACGTAAATAGCAAGTCATTATAGTGTATAATAAATTGTGCTTAACGTAAATAACAAGTCTTAAATGTTTTATACCAATATTAAGAAATAGCAAGCCAGTAATAACATGACTATTATTTATCGAAACATTTTCAAATAAGGAATAGGTTTCTTATATGCCAGACCGTACAAGCTTGTCTGATATACTTATTTAAAAAAAAATATTACAAAGAAAAGGGTCTTTCGTAACACTAATCGCATTGGATGCCAATATTGGATTTTATACCCACGTAAATGCTAATTGATCATTTCCAATTAGAATTTAGGAAAACCTATTAATTCGCGCGGACCCTTCAATCGTTTTTAATTCTGAACGAATAATGATTCGGGGTCATTGAACTCGATTTGGGCTTGAGAAAATAATAGATATTCGTTTCAAGGGATATTGTAGTTGCTTGAGTTTTAATTCAATACTAGCTTTGGCTAAAGGTTTCAGGAACTACTTGGCTTATTTCTATTCTAAAAGTCGCGCTTAAATTTGTTTTAAATTGAATTGAAATCGTTTTAGTAGTCCGCTGAGTTTTCACATAAATGTAGTTTAAAACTCTTTGTAACTAAAACAGTATTCTCAGTAAAAAAAATCGGATGTCTGTATTATCTATACAAAATCACATCATAAAGGTAAGAAGTTTTTATAACGTACAGAATCCCAAAGGAAACCAATGCTCTATCCGAAAGAACGGTTCACAATAACATACAATATAAATGTTTGGAGTGGCGTGCTCAATAGCGTAGTTTGTAAAGACGCAATCCGACCCGCTGTGGGCTCCACCGATCGAGAACCAACTCGACCGGCAATTTTATTTTACTTTAATTCCCGGAATCAACATGGAAACTTTTACTACGGATTCTAACTAAATGATTCTTATTTTTCCAATTTAGTTTTGCTGAACGTTTTCTTTTATTGATACTTGTATTCTCGTTTAAAATGTTTTATATTAATACCTTCTATAAATATTTTGTTGTGAAAATAGTTGTGTACTTGGAAAATGATTTTTAATTGGAAGCTAGAGAATAGAAAAAAACGGAAACAAAAAGAGTGTCTATTGTAGAGTTGTTACGTTTTAAAACATAATGCAATGACAGTGTAACACGACATCTGCAATATTTCATCTTATTTTTATAGCATTTTTACTATCCTCTACCACTCAATGTCAGTATTTCTTAAACTTGTTTACGTCGTACTATAAAATATGAACAATGCGACACAATATACAAGAGAGTACACTTACAATGTTCAGCATAAAGTAATTGGTCTCAAAATTGCATTCAGCAGCAAGTTGCTAGCTTTTAACCCACGAGCTCCATTTTATATCAACCAATTACTTTCGCGATGAAAAAGGAAACTCCGAAACGAATTTTGTCATCCTAATAAAGTTATAGCTAGTAAAAAGGTAAAGTAATTCGTGTAACAGTCGGAGAAATACATGTCACCGAAGCCGCAGGGACCCCGTATTTATCGTCTGAAGGGCTCAGTGAGCGGCCGTTGTGTCGGCCATATTTTAATTGCGGTCGCGCCTATTCACTAGGTCTCTCAACGGGCCCCATGCGGGATGTTGGCCTGACAGAGCCCGATAAATTGCTCACTTCGGCCACGACCTACTCCGCATTGTACCGCTAGTAACAAAGCCCATTATCCTTGGTCATAAACTGAGAAATTCTTGTTCAAACACGAAAAACGTACACCGACAGCGGTCGGCTGCGAAACACCAATTTAGCCTTACAGAAAAACTTATTTAGAGAGTCAACAGGGCCGCACCTATCTAAAGTTTTGGCTGGGATAACTACTTTCTTCTCAGGTAAGTAGATAATCTGTTAGGACTTTGCGAAAACTCTGTTAAAAGAGGAAGATTACTTGAGAATGTACTTATCTGTGGTACCTACAGACTGAGTTATTTGGTCGGAGCTTAAAATAAATGGGAATAATTTTATGATTAAATTATTCAAGCGATCTGCGTAGTGAAATCAGTTCAGCAGTTAATTACAATGCATAGTGCACGATTGGAACTACATTTAATTAACTATGAACTATTCAATTGGAATTTATGGTCGATTATTGAAATTTTCGTTAGTGTTATGGACTGTGAATGTAAAACATGAATGGTTTTACCTTGCATTGTGATAAGCTTGATTTTAATAATTATTATTACTTATTCAGTGATTGAAAGACTATTTAATGTACGTATCATTTTCTGTTGAACTCTGCTACGTGAGATAGCTACAAAATGTTTTTGGAAATTTTCAATAAACATGGACAATCAATACGGAAAACACACATTATTAAGCTATGTTCCTGCCTTTTTCCATGGTAATAGCCACTTTTTCACAACAGGGTTTTTTCATGATTTGGCAGACTTTTTTTGACATTGACCAGGCAGTGTACGCATGGCTGCTACGAAGGGGTCGGAAGCCAAAGTGATCACCCACCAAAATAAAGACTGGATGGTTTTCATTTATATTCAACGCGCGAACTTTCAAACACGATTTTATAAACATGTTGTTATGAAGCTTTTCCTGTTGAATTTTGATGCATAATACGTACATAATAAAATACACATAACGCTTTTTCATAAAACGTGTTTCATAAAGTATTTGCCTTGGGGTATAACACAATTAACAAGGCTCGTATTATGGCATGTTTTAATTATACAGATTTTAATCGTGAAAAAAGGAGTGGTTATTTATTCTGGATTGACTGATGCATTTTAATTTAATATTTGTGTAGAAATTATAGTAGGTTATTGTCATAGGAAGGAAAGTTCTGATCAGAAATCTTGATTGAAGAACAGTTCTTAGTAGCAACGATAAAATTAGTTATATTTGGGGTTTTCTTACAAGTAAAATTAGCTGCCTTATTTACTCTGTAAATCCCGCTAGCTATAATGGACTTACTAGAATATAATTAGCAACGTGACGTTAATCCTCCATTTGATAAGTTTACAAGTCGTCTGCAAAGATTAATGTGAGTATAACACGTGCTAACGATATTTACAAGTTTATGCTTAACCGTTATTAAGCATTAGGATGTATAGGTAAATAAGGAGCACGTGAGAAACACCTTTATATCAAATATTTTTGTCTCATGCAAAATAATCTGTTGGCATAGATAAAAAAAGGAAAAAGTCCCTTACTGCAATATACAACATGTTTTGTTTATATTTGGGAAATTAATTTATAACATGACTTCCCAAAGAAAAACGTTTAAAATCACCTAAATAAGCAGTCAAACAATGCTTTGTTTTAAAACAGTAGTCCGTTTAACCTTGGTACATTTACGTTTAGGTACACAGTTGGTTCGGACACTCCAGTCCCCTGGGACGTTAGCTCAGTCTCTAGTACAGTCGTAACATAACGTACTTGTATCACTATAGCTTATTGCTGTACATTACGCTAACGTTGAACGTGACATCCGAATGGGTAGGCCGGTGCTGATGCTGGGGAAGAACATATTTGGGTTCGATCGAAAGGCTACGAGCTCCTATGAATGCTAGGCGATAAAAAAACAACACGAATAATCTTTTTATACCCATTATTGATTTAATTTTTGAATTATAAAATCGAATTAAAATTTTCATTTTCACAATCGGCACTTTTGTAGGTAGGTACAATTTATGCTTAACCAGGTATAAAAAATATACCTTGATAATTTTGTGATACAAGACATACATCACAAAAAAATAGCAATAACATTAAAAATAAATGCGTACTTTGCATAATTTCGCCAAGCTAGACCACTGTAAAACGCAATGAAATTCCACAAAACTATAAAATTGAGTTCCATTAAAACACAGACATTAGCAAGGTAAACAGTTGTTTCGGCTGCAGATGACAGTTGCAGCTGCATTTGCATATCCGAGCATTCTGCCAGTATCCGTCCCCTGGGATTTCATTTCCGAGTGTTAAATGTCTTGGAACATCTTGCCGAATGACTCTCTCTCATTTGGGCTAAGTGCTATCTGCTGAATAATGTTCATGGCTTCATGTTTGTGACATTAAATGGATGTAAATAATATTATATTAGTATTAGTCGTGTTTTATAGGGTGCTGTTAATTTTATGTGGATTAATAAAGGTAGGTATATTTGTTTTTTTTAACAGGTTTTTATTATATGCCAAGCATCTGGCAGCAGTTTCCGATATTCTATACACGTATCTGTCGTTTTGCTGACTAAAGATAGGAATTTGGTATGGTATTTCTGTATGAGACTTGTTTCAAAATTTGATCTCTAGTTAGCAAAATAACTATAGATAGATATGAAATTGCGACCGGCCGTTAGTCAATTCTTTTGTTATTGCAAGTAACAGTCGCAGTACGATAAACGAACCCATCAGAAACAGCACACTAAAGTACATGTTACTGATTTAAGTAAAGAACAAAAGCTTATGAAAACTCGTAAAAATTTAATAGTCTCCATAATTTTATTGCCGTGGTTATTATACTCGTTGTTTTCAGTAAGAGCATTATTTTATACTGTTGAAATATGCTCGGAAAAGTCTCATACCCTTGATAAAGGATATACTTTTAAGAGGAACTATTAACCTACTATAAATTAAAAACAAAATTCAAATAACAATCTTGTAAAGAGCTGTTCTACTTTAGCTTCAAAACTTCATGAATAAAGTTGGCGAAGTGGAAATTTAAAATGAATTTTTTCGAGCGGGTGCGGATGAATTTTTAAAATCAGTTTATATTTCAGAGCAACGCGATGCACGCACGCCTTTGTTTGTTTATTGATAACTTCAATAGGCTTTCAAAATATGCTGAAATTTCTATTTTTAGATTAACCTAGTTTTCATGAATATATCGCAAATTTGCGTCATCAGCGCATAAAAAAATGTGAATAGTATAATTTGAAGGCTATACACCGTTTGCGAGCGACCTTATTACAAGCTCCGTGGCTGCTATAGGTGGCTCCACTCGCCACTGTATCAGCATCAGAAGGTAGGTCGGTTCTTGGCCTATATTCTGTCCCGCTCTAACTTAGCAGGAGTAGTATACGTGGTCTTGTTTCCCCGTGACGTCACAACGCAACCCCTCCGAGTGTGAGTGTGTGCGTGTGTTGATTGTACGCAGCCTGTGTATGTGCGTTCTGCTGTTGATTATGATAGTTCAATTTATTTAATTTTTTTATCTTCTGTCTGTGATGTGGAAGATTTGTAATTTAAGACTTGGTTTGTATAATATTTGAATAAAATAAAATTAATTTCCCTATAATATGATGATTTGGTTTCATAAAAATAATTTAAGACTGAATATAAAAATTATAAACAAAATTAAGTTAAAGCATCAATTTAAAGTAATGTATATTTGTATGTTACAACTCAATAAATTGTTGGCTATTCATTAAAATAACTTCAAATGACTCATTCGTTTTTAAAGGAGAAGATAGGAGGAAGTACCTATAAAGAAAACTTGGAAGGCGAGAATATCTGAGCAAATGAAACGAAGGCTCCCAATTTTCTATCTGATAAATGATATGACCCATTGAACCGCACAGGTGTGTTAAAGTATTTCAATTTCATATCTCATTTAAGTTAGTCTCGGCTTCATCTCTTTTTTCGCATGGCTTTAATTATTATTACGTAGACTACTAATGACATAATCATTAATAGTATTGTTGATTTAGGGCCGATTAACTATCGCCACACATCTATCGGAAGAATAATTTTTTCTAGCTTTTGTATTAAAAAAAATGTGTCAAACCGCTACAATTATTCCTCAGATAAAAATTAATTGATGCTTAAAATCTTTCTTTAAGTAAATTAATTAAGGTAATATTTTATAAATCATTATGTGTTCCCCTCGATACCTCGATTTAATCACAAAAACACATCAAATGACTTTCAGTCCAACAATCCTTTGAACACGGTCGAAGCGCATCGTCCATTGTTCGCAATCCGCTCACGTCATTCTGTCCAATAAAAAATTCCAATCACATAGTTGTCCGATTTTGTGATCACTTTATTCGTTGCAGTTTTGATTAATTCCAGTCATTTGTATGTTTGCCGAATCGGTCGATATACGTCGCGTCGGCCAATTTGATTTGCCGATACAATCGGCCCGAAGTTCGTGCTCTGCGGTGACATGGCCTTTTTTTACCATTTTTTTTTCATTTTCATTCTTTCATGTTAGGTAACAAAAATATTGAAACAGAATTGGTGCTCAATGTATTTGTTTTGTTTTCGATTGTACATGCTAATGTAATAACGTAATGTATGCGATGTACTGTCGCAAACAAAATGGTTTCTTTGTTGTGTGTAGTCGTAGTTAGATTAGTTTAGTAGATTCTAAGAATTTCTTTTAAACATAAATGTTGTGTTTATTTACTAAGAATACTTACAGTTAGGATTATATACATTTACTATAGCCAGTAAAAGTAGGTGTACCTAGATTCTTACAAAGCAAGCTTCTATGAAATGCGACCCTATGAGAATATAATAAATAAATAGTAGCGGGAACCCGGAATTCTGCTCTTGATTTCTAGAATGAGCATGAATAAACTATGTCTTATGGGGTTGACATAGCCATATGGATAAAAAATATAATAGATACCATATGGTAAATAGAAAAATTATGTAAATAGTGACGGTATAAGGTGTAAAATATTGTGTATCTAAAAAAAATAAAAAAATCACAAATAACGTGGATTAATACCATATTTCCATAAATTCAAAAGCATTATCAGAAACTACACTTAACCTTAAAAAATCATAAAAAATACTTTTATAACTTAAGTGGCATGGCGACCGTAAAACTAGAAATCGCTTTTATATCATAAAAACGTTAAAATATATAGCACGTTTTGAAAAGCGTTGTGGCGTCACTGAGCTTGTAAAGTGGCGCCCAACACGACTCGTGTGACAAGATCGAGATTGATTGAAATGACGGCTTTAAAACGGATTATTTTGGGAAATCGTTGTTTCACAAAAATATATAGAGTTGGGTCAGATTTTTCTTGCTTAGACAGAGTGTGATTAGCAATAGAAACAATTAAGTGTCTCGGAATGCTTAAAAAATACTTTTCTTTGGTACTACTGTCCCACAGCCAATACTGCACTATTATAATTTATGTACAAAGGCATAAACACAATCAAAACAGGTAGCATAATAAGAACCAGTCCGGAAATAATATTTATATAAATCAATTCACAGTTGGCCGAGATTAAATTCTGTCATGTCAGTCAATTAAAATGTTATTGTACAGCTGTACATTTTCCGCACCTTGATAATATCATTTGACGTCAACACAATTCTCTGATGTTCATTTTAATTTCCATTTTATTATATTAATTAAGTAGCAAACTTTGTTGGTTTATTCTTCCCTAATATTCGTGATTAACTTTTAAGAAAATTAAGTAATTATCCGAGTAAGGAGAAAATTTACCGTTTTAGCTATCACTATGTCAAAGTTAGATCATTAATCACTTCAGCGTCTGAAATTAACATTTATCAAACATTATTTATTAGGTCAGACTATAGATGCTACGGATTCATAGACAAAGGCAAAAAACTTGGCTTTGTTCACTGCGTTAGGTCTCGCACTAAATCAAAAACTGTCAGCACTAGTAGGTAAAAAGTTTAAAATAAGAATATAGTTTAAAGTGAAGCCTTGAAAATATAATAAATTGTATAGTGTACAATTGAAAAAACGAGACCATATGTTCGTAGCAAAGTGAGCTACGCTTTAGCAGCTTTGCGTAGTATGTAGCACGTAGCACGTAGCATGTGTCAATGTCAGGGATTTTCTATAAAGAAAATATGGGGCCCACAGCGTGTTTAGAACCACGAAAATAAATAGAAACTATAGGCACTCCATATTATAAAATTACGATGCTTCATTAAAAAAAGATTTTTCAACACCGAATTTTCCATACAAATTCTTTCTCTAGTAACCATTTTAAATATTTTCCTTACTACCTCTTTAAACATATTTTTTAACATGATCATTATCCCATTAAAAACTCCACTTCCAAGGGCTATAACATAACAATAGCTTGGTAAACAATAACTATTTGAAGCGAACAAGCTGGCAATTATCTCATAGCTGCGAACACCCATTAGGGCGATGTTACTTAATTACGTTTTTTAATGGCTGTCAGTGTGAACAGTTTCATTAGCGGGTGCAAGCAGACGTTGTATTGTATAGGCAACGTTTATTTGTTGGTATTTATTAAGGTGTTTGTGAAGAATTTTGTAGTATTTCCTTTGTTTTTTTGGATTGGATGTTTGGGTCTTACGTTTAACGGAAGGTGAAAAAAGGGCTTGCAGTTTTGTTTTGGTTATGCTTAGCGTGTTCCTTTGGAATGTTTAGGTAAAGAAGAAAATAAAGTATCTTAAATAATATAACAATATAACCAACTTACTTTCAGCATTTAGCTCCAACCACATTTTTTTGTAATCAAACCACATTTTCATTTTACCTCCAACATTCAAAGCGAACGAACTACTTTCGGCAATAAAAGCCAGCCGACAAACCTATTTTTAGCAAAAAGTACAGCAAACCGGTAAATTAAACGAGTAGCGGTTAACTGCTGAATCGCGAACGCCACTAATTCTTAACTTTCTCGAACACAATATTGTTCCGGATTGAGCGACGTTTGCCGAAATAAGCGAAATTTCGACACTTTTGCCGCAAAAAGCGAAGGCGAAGTTTGCGACGTGACGTTGCTAAGCTTGTAAATCAGTGTGAGAATTGGATTTGATTCTTGATAATGTGATTGTGAGTGTTAAAAAGTTGGCTAAACAAAAGGCATAATTTTTATTTGGAATACAAACAAAAGTAAAGTTATATTATTTTTATTTGAAGAAACCGAGTTTTATTCACCTAGACAGTTAATATTTAACACTAGGCTTCAAAACTATCTGTTTCAATCAAAGTTCAACAAGTCACTAATATACCTACGCACTATACTTTTATACTAACTGCCCGCCCTTTCAATAACTATAATATCTGCAACCCCAAAATCACAAGAACTAACCCAAAAAAAAAATGGGGTCATTCCCCAAAAACAATATCACAACACATTATCCCTTACTACTTTCCAATTCCCCTCCCCCTCAAATCCCCGCTGTAGGTAACACAATCTACGTGCAAAGTAGTCTGTTATCTATTTGTCTATGGATTCTTTGAGCCTCGCATTACCTTTGATGTTTGACACGTAGGAGGCGTGTTTTGACAGGCGCCCTATCATAGATCCTCAGGTGGCTCCGATATTGCGTTCGTGTATTAAGTTACGGAAATTATTTTGTTTGGTAGAGTATTGGCTTGTTTGGTAATTTAGTGTGGAATATAGCCTAATCTTGTATAAAATAGATTGGTTAGCATGCTAGATTTAACATCATCATCATCCTCCAGCTCCTACCTTTATACCAATTTTATTTGATGTCGGCGCAGCATATTTTATATTTTCCTTTCATATTCTTTAATCTGCAATCGTCGTTATGCTAAATTGTTGCGATATATATCTATTTCAGATGATATCTAGAACATAAGATATAGCCATGCCTTGTTTGGAGCCAATTGCTAACATAGCAAAAATAAAGGATTTCACGTATAAAAAGTTTTTTTTATTCAGTTTGGGTCATATTCATCAACACCAAAGATGTTATCTTTTATTAGTGTTACAATTTATAGGCGAAAGTTCATTTAGAAATTATTGAAATACATTGAACTAAGCAATGTTACAAACATTTATAATCTAATACTCGGCAATATAGGTATTGGCTATGTGCAAAGCGAGTAGCGGCGGACAATAACGACCGCAGCGCACAACACGGCAGAAATTGGAAACAAATGCGGATGTTTCAAACCCGGTTTTTATCATTATATTCATTTTACAGTAAAACTATTGAATAAATTGCACTTAAATAATGTCAACAACACTATTTTAATCTTTGGTTTTATTTATATTCGCAAAGAAAATTATACTGTTTACATGGTTATTATTTGACAGCTTCCGCAAATGTTGTAAACGCTACGCGTCGCCACCGTCGCGCACATAGCCAATACGACAACGTGGCCTTGTGATAATGCAAAATTACCGAATATTTCACCCACAAGGTGAAAAACCACGGTAACAATATTATATGGCACCATAATAATAATTTTGCCTGCCGTGAAGTAAAAAAATATAGCCAACACATTTCCCTTATGTGTAAGACGTCGGAAAATAAGATAATGCCAGTAATGTGGTCACCGCCTTAATGGCGCCCAACGTGGGACTTGTAGTATTCTGTCATGATAAATAAGGATAAGTACAGTGTTAAAAGAAAGACCCAAAGTAAAATTAATTTAGAATAAATGATAATAGCTTGATTTAAAAACAATAAAGGGAACATTACAATTATCGACGCTCCACAACAAAAATCCAATTCCCTTTGTCCTCTTCCCAATGAAATGCAGAACCACAGTCATTAGCGTTCTGAAGCTGTGCCCGTTACTACTGAAGCCAATTAACAAAATCGATCGAGCGATTTTAAACATTTACACTAACCTATGTATTCACAAAAGTAACAAATGCAACAATCCAACTTGTAAATTGAAAGAAAATTGCTGAGTCTAAGGAACGAAGAAAAATAAAAATAAATACGAAAACTGTGCAAGTTTACTTCGTTGCAACTTATCTAGTTAAGCCATGTAAAGTCGAGCTGTTTCTTACACGGCCGCGGCTGTCAGCAGGCCAGACGTGCTTATTTACTGCGCGAAGGGTTAAGTTGATCATTAACCCTGCATTTGCTGAGTCGGTCGCCATTTTGTTTTGTACAAACTTGTGGAGACGTACTCGTGAACTGAACTGAATGACTCGCGGTGTGGAGTAAATTCTTAAGCTAACTTTAGATTTTATATTAACTGGGTCGGTTTGGAGAGCGTAATGAGGGAGTTGGTTTGCTAAATTTATTTGGACCAGAATTTTATTTGGAAATACGTTAAGTTTTGGAAGAGCTCAGTCCTTCCTATTATTGTTATCATAAGATAAAACATTGTCATAATAACATTGTTTTACGAGACTTCGGTGTGTTAATATTTTCTGATATGGGTAGAAGTGTTCAGGCTAAGTTTGTTCTCCTGTTTATTTAACACTCGTCTCGGGACTTGTAGAATACGAGCCAGTGATCTTTTGTGACAACTGCTGTATTCAGATTTATGGAAGCATGAATATGAGTGGTGTTTACAATGTTATAAATGTTCAGAAGAAAATCCGTGAAGATCTTGTGGAATGTAATTGAAATATACATTTGGAGTTCTTATGCTGTGTATTAAAATACATATTTAGCACTAATGGTAAAGCGATAACAATGGATTTTAGTTCAAACTATGACGTAAAAGTACCTAATGGATTTACAATTTGCCATTCGCAATCCCGAGATTAAAATGTGAAATTGTTTTACCGCCATTTAATTGCAGCATTTAAAGCCGAGCTTTTAAAATAGTCGAACAAAATGTCCCTTTATTCTGTTTGACTATCATCGGCATTAATACAATCACCGGTTTTACAAACGGAATAACAATTGCGTCGGAGGTGGGTCCGCTTAATTTGACAGGCGGGTCTCTTTGCTACGTTCATTAGGACAACGGAGTAAGGAAATAAGCGGATATGCCATAACGCATGTAGGTCAGCCTTCTTCTGGGTCAAATAAGTACATTGGGCAAGACCAAAATAATCAGTTACTGGTGAACTAACGAGGCTTTCGAGACAACTATCAACGGTTTTTCTGGTCTTGTGCAAAGAAGGCATACAAGAGCGAAAACAGTAACGTTCTTCGTCCTCCGCTTACCCGCATTTTGGCGCGCTACTTTCTTAGGGGATTTTCCATTATGACACCTCCGCTGCGCTACCGTGTATATCCAAAACACTGTAACTCGAGTTACAGTCTTTTGCCTTAATAGCGCTCATTTGATTCCTTCGAGGCAGTTACATATCTCTATAATATTACTTTTTCATTTTAAAGTACATAGAAGGAGATAGGAGCACCTAAAAAACACTGTATTTTAGTTACATTTATGGTTTAGTTTGGCATATCACTGTAATTGAAGTTACAGTGTGTTGGCAAAACATTTTACGCGCGAATAGCCGAAAGCTTTAGATACAGTGTTTTCGATACCCAAACAATCTTGACACGCCGCGCGCGGCGACACTTCTCTGCGCGTAATACTTGCAAGACGCGCGGGGGGTGGAGCGAGGGCTCAACGGTTAGTAGTCAGTCGTGAATCATTGCTTGCTCGGACGCGCGTGTTTTGATCGATGGCGCGTACCTACTTTCGATAGATTTTCGTTTGTGCGTTTAAACGAGTTTATAAATAATAACAATGAGTGGGTATCGAAATAGATTATTAGTGAAATTGTCACAAAGCAATAAACAACATCACAACAACTCATCATGTACCACAATGGCTTCAGAATTAAACAGTGTGTTGAATGAAAAAGAGAATATCACCGGCATTAATAAGGAGCGTCCTGGTATCAATACATCATACGATTGTGGTAGCATTGAATATGATTGTTCCACATATGCATTCGATTCACGTAATATAAGCCCCTTGATACCCCTTAGTGAATCTCAAATAAATGAGTGTATTGCCGACAATCTTGGTGGCGACGTCAACTACGTTGATTTATTACCCGTACCTGCTTCTAGTACCAATCAAGAATTATGCAAGGATTTAAGTAGCCAACCCTGCGCAGAGAGTCCATCATTCCATTCTGATACTGGACCCGTAATTAATGTAGACGCGGCGCCCTCTTCTACTTCCAACGTAGAGTGTCTCGATACGTCAAGTGCTGTATTTCCGTGTGAAACACTAGAAGAAACTTATTCTCCACCAGTCAAAAGATGCCGAGACCCTAACGTTATTTTGGAAAATCAAGCAAAAAAGCATCCCATGAGACCTTCTTGCCAAAACTGCAAAAAAAACTGTTCTGTTAACATCTCTGAATCCAACAGAGAGACCATTCACAGTCAGTTTTGGAGTATGGACAGACAGAGACGACGGGATTACTTATCAAGACAGGTGCATAAAATGTCCACGGCAACCAAAACGGCTGGTCCTACCTCAAGGCGACACAACACTTTGACATGGACTCTTAATGAGTTCAAGGTATGCAAAACATTTTTTTTAAATACCTTAGGATACAGTAACGATGAAGCAGTCCAGGCTGTTCTAAAACAAAATCACTTGAGTGGAAATAAAAATCCTAAAATTAGTGCTGCTCCTGATCCCAGAGGTCGTCACACACCTTATAATGCTTATTCTGCGGAGTACGAAGACGAAATGAAGAATTTTATATTAAAGTATAATCCTATGCCATCACACTATAATATAAAACATGCGCCTAACAGAAAATATCTGCCAGTAGGCGTGAATTTTACATCCATATACAAAGAATTTCAAATATACTGTCAAGAGAAAAACCTGAAAGTTTGTAGTTGGGCACATTTTCACCAGATGATCAAACAGCTCAATCTTTCTACAGCAGAGCCAGCTCAAGATATTTGTACAAAATGTAGAAACCACGAGGTAAAACATAAAGCATTACCTCTACCGTGTAATTGTACTGACTGTATAGATATAGGCAAACATTTAGAAAACAAAAGAGATTCAAGAAGAGATTTGAAAGCAATAGAAGAAAAGTGTGAAAATTCAGAAGGACGAGACGTGCTGTATACTGTAGATATGCAAAAAGCTATTTGTATGCCACTGTTAACTACAAAAGAATACTTTTTTTCAAGAAAACTCGTACTTTTCAATGAATCATTTGTGCCTCCGGGAAAAAACAAACAGGCTGTCTGTGCCGTTTGGCATGAGGGAGAAAGTGGTAGAAAAGCTCACAATGTTGCTTCTACGTACACCCATTTTCTTAGAAAATATTGCAGAGACCTGAAGTCCGTAACATTTTTCTTGGATAATTGTAATGCACAAAATAAAAATAAGATACTATTGTCTGCTTTGATAAGAGTTATTAATGATAAAATGACAAATATAGACAAAATTACTCTGGAATACTTTGAACCAGGACACACCTTTATGGCCGCTGATGCTGTACACGCCGCAATCACAAAAAAATTGAAATCTAAGGGACAAGTCTACGATATAGATGATTTTATATGTACAATTAAAAGTTCACGAAAAAACATGCAAGTCGACTTATTAGGTCACCAAAATATGATAATGTTTAGTAATGATTCCAAAGTAGCATTTCCCAAAGAATATAACATACATAACCTTAAAGTAATCGAATTTAGAAGAAATAATGTAACAATATTTGTTAAGAATGATTACAATGCTGAATTTAAAGAGATATTTTTTTTGAAAAAGAAAATAGAAATAATATTGCGGGCAAAAATATCAAACGGAGTAAATGATCTTTTGGAAGACATACCTAAGGAGAGTCAACCCAGAGGTATTAGCGAGATTAAAAAAAAAGAGTTATTAGACTTGTGCAAGTCAATACCTCAAACAAGAACATTTTTTTATGAAAATCTTGTTGTCTCGGAATCACCCGATCTTGACGAACACATTGATACTGATTTAATATAACTTCTAAGTAATTTACAGACTGATTACTAATAAAAACTTGATCTCATTATTGAATTTTTTGTATTTAATTTGCATTTTTTTTTTTTAGTTTTGTTATGTTAATTTTAATTTTACTGCAACGGTTATTCTACCTAAGAAATAAGTAAGAATTAAGAAATAATAATTGATGTTTGGAGAAGTCTAAGTTGAGCTTTTGTTATTCAAGTATTTTTGATTTTATTTTTGAAATGTTTGATTTTATTTGTAATTTTTCGTTTGATTATAATGTAAGATTTGATTCATTTTATTATAACAAATAAATAATTTTTAATGTAAATTCTGTTTTATTATTTTTGACATAAGTGGACCCAAACAAAATTTAACACCCCTATAACACTTTGTAACTGTAAGTATTTAAAATTGTCAATGTAAATTCATTCGGACATCCTCATAAATACTTATTATTGTTAAGGTAATACACTGTATTTGAAAATACAGTGTTTTTGTATGATCCATTGGCTCTGTTCTCATAAAACCAATACACTGTAACTAAATATACAGTGTTCTGCTCAAACAATCGGATAAATAAATCTTAGTTTTATTGGGGCAATACACGTTTACTTAGTTAAGTCTTATTGTATGGATCGTATGGTTGTAAAATTAAGATGGTTAGATTAGACGTAAAAATGCCTATAATTTGGTACCTATTACTATATACTTTATTTTTAATATATTAAGAAAACAAACCAAAAATCAAAAAAAGTTTTAATAGCCCTTTACACGAAAAAGGTACTTTTGAGATACAGTGTTTTGGATTTACACGTCAGCTAGTCATTTTGTTCTCCATGATTAGGACGCAGGCTCATAGCGCTTTGTAGAGAACGCCAAAGGGGCTATTGGGTACGACGGTGCCCCCGTGCGAACATTATGCTATGTAGTATCTCTGTTATCGATAAATTCTGTATTGAAATTGGAGTTTCTCTGTGTAAGTGACAGTTGTTAATAGTTAACTGGTAGTTGGAATACGTATCCCTTATTTCATACCATGCTTGTGATATGTAGATGCTTAATAGCATACCCCGCTACAGGAGCTTATGAAATGCTAAATGATAATGATATTCCGTGAAGGATGTAATGAGTAGGTACATAAAATAATGGAACAGTCGACTTCTATTTTCTGTTTGTTTTCCATACATAAAGTGAAAAGTTTACATACATTTATGAAAACATCTTCATCTATTCTATAATTAACTTAATTAAATTATTCACTCGCATAGGTTTGAATACGACGCAACTGCACGCAACTTTTGCCGCGTTAAGTGCACGCCACTGCACCGTTTTGTCCAACTAACTTGGAACTTGCTAAGTCTTCATAACTAAGCTCTTCGTAAGTAACCCTAAGTATTGTGTGTACATAATACGATTGTAGGTAAGTTACGTTCAACTAACTTACAATACTAAGAACAAAAGGTAGAATGTTCTGCTGTATATTTCTAGCATTTTTCATCGTGAAATATTGAGTTAAAAGCAAAGAGTGGTTCTACGAAAATTTTATGACAAAATGTAAGAAATTGATTTTGCGCACGACGACTGTTATTTCTGCTCTGCTTATCTTTAGGGAGACTAGATTTTTGCGTCAAGACAGTATTTTATATTTTAACATTTTAATATCTTCCCAGCAAATCTTCTTATAAATATACTTTAGTGTTACTTGATAACTACATACGACAGCGAAACGCTAATTTTGTAAGTAATTAAATAGCATTTAGATAATAAAGAGAAAATTAAACCTTATTAACATGTAGCAAAAACCGCATAAAAGCAATTCTCGTTGAGGGTGGAGTTACGGATATGGTGGAATTTAAGGTGAAATGCGCTAGAGATGTCACTATCATCCTGACGACGAATGAAACCACAATGTCTTTATCCAACAATTAAAGTTAATATAATTTATCATTACTGAAAAGAGATCATTCTTACGTAAGTATATATGACATTTGAAGTATAGTAACGCGATTATTTTGGTACTAACGATATCTAAAAAAAGGTTCTCGAATGGGATGTTTTTTTTAAATACAAATAATAACTGATAAAAATCAATGTAAATGATAGCTTCAGAATACTAGAATGTTCCTATTGTAGTACTGTTAACTAACTGTAAGCTATAGTACGTAGGTTCCAGTAGTGGTACGTATTCGTAAAGGAGCTTCAAACCGATGCGATAGGTACTCCGACCCAATCATTCGGACGCAAACAATAGATATTGATCACAAGAGTAGTTTGCGTTGCGAACATCCTACCAAATAAAGTGGTACTCGTCAACGATATGAATGCCAGTAGTAGTTAATAGGTAGGTAACTATTAGGTATTACAGTGAGAAAATATTTGAATGTAACAAACTATTTAAAAAACCAGCGTTTGTCGTGGTTTGTGCATATGATGAGACGGTGTGAAACGCATGTTACAAAGAGTGTGGCTAATGAGAATGTGGAAGGATAGAGAGCCAGAGGTAGACCGAGGAAAAGATGGATTGATTGCCTGCAAGAGGACATGAATCAGAAGGGAGTGGATGTTAGCATGACGTCTGACAGAGAAGAATGGAACAAAAATACATGTTGCTCCGACCCCAAATAACTTGGGGTATATATATAGCCTATAGGGCAAGAAGGAGAAAAAGAAAACTCAAAAACTACTCGACCAATTTCATTTTTAGGGTTCCGTACCTCAAAAGGAAAAAACGGAACCCTTATAGGATCACTTTGTTGTCCGTCTGTCTGTCTGTCTGTCTGTCTGTCTGTCTGTCTGTCAAGACCCTTTATCTCAAGAACGCGTGGACGTATCAAGCTGAAATTCACATGAAATACTCAGGTCTATTGCCCCTTTAAGCTGTGAAAATATCAAACTTCTAAGCCAAGCCAATCAAAAGATACAGCCGATTATGTCGATATTTTCAACAAATTTTCGACACTCGCAAGGGAATCAAAACCTACAGGATACTTCCCGTAAACTCAGAGTCTTGAAATTTGGCAATAAGCATTGTCATATAATGCAAATATAGGAAAAATTACGAAAATCTCATTTTTTTAGTTATATAATGTAAAAAAAAATATTTTAATAAAATGAAACTTTCTACCGTATTTCTCACAAACGAAGAAAGGTATCAAATTGAAATTTATACCAAATACCTAGGTCTATTGTCCCTTTAGGCAGTGAAAAAATCAAACTTCTAAGTTAACGCGATCATAAGATACAGTAGTTATACCGACACCTTAGACGAATTTCCGTCACACGCTAGGGAATCAAAACCTACAAGGTACTTCCCGAGAACTCAGAATCTTGAAATTCGGCAAGAAGCACCGTTATATAGTACAGATAAAGGAAAAATTGCGAAAATGATAAATTTGAAGTTACATAAAATAATAAAATATTATTTTTGCTTACACGACACAAAATATTTTTTTTATAATTATAAACTTACTACCTACCCTTTTTTACATGAACGCGTAGAGATATTAAAGTTGAAATTCATATCAAACACTTCTCAAATATAATTGCCTCTAAACTGTGAAAAATTTTAAATCATTCAAAGGTCATTGGGCACCTTAGTATGGAAACCATACCCACGGCGGATACGAACGAAATATAGCACAGTATAATGATGATGATGAGGCTCTGATTTACTATGGCATTAGTCGCATCTATGTGAACCATGAGAATCTAGAGAAAATCAGGTGTAAACATCAAATATTTTCCTCATTTCAATGGGGAATTTAAACGACCAAGTTGGACGGATTTGAGAAATCATTTCTTTGTAGTGAAAGAGTATACTCGCCGTTTATTTCCATTGTCATCAGGTCAGGATCTGATGATGGAAATCCTGAGAAATCGAGGGCAACTATCAAAAATTGTAGGCATGCATAGGATTAAAACTTGATTCTCAGATGTATGTCTGGTGATACTATCAAACAGTGAAGGTTTAGAGCTTACCTGATGATGGAGACGTGAGAAAGTCGAGAGAACTCCTCAACGGTATGTTTTAGTAACGTCGTGTTTGGGCTTATATTATTCGTATTGACGAGAACTTTTCACAAAAGTTAAAAATAAAAACTTTTTACAAAAAAAAAAAAAACAACTTCTAAAAACAACAATAAAACTGTTTATATGCATCGGTCTAGATCTCGGTGGTTAAATAAATATAGATGCATTCTCTAGACACCGACTTCTAGACCGATGCACCTATCATCTTTTTAATTTATTTCTTGCTTTTGTTTTCTTGTTGCTTTTTTATATGTTTGAAGTTGGATTTGTTTGTAAAATGCTACAAAATAAAATAAAGCCGACTTTATAAAACAAAGAAAAGGACAGAATTACACTTTTGTCAAGGCTCTAGAAACGTAAAGCTAGCTGCCCCGAATCCTACACTCTAGCAGTCGTTGTTACAATTCGACAGTTACAAGTCGTCAGGCAGTTTCGAAAAAAACCTGAAACTGGGGCTCGTTAGGTGATTAATCCCTCAAAAATAAAAGATCCCATTAGTGCTGAATTCTCATCACCTAAAATAAAATAAGCTCCAACACAAGGTTACGTTATAAATTGTAAAGGAGTTCCCATAACTATACCTGATCTTTGCTATCGATCCCACAATGGCAGTCAAACTTATCTATGTGGAAAGTCTTCGCCAATACGAATAAAATAAGCCCAAACACGTGGTAGTTGCAACATACCGTTCAGGAGTTCCCTCGACTCTCTGTAGTCTCCATTATCAAATCAGCTAAAAACCTTCACTGTTTACCAGTACCCTCAAAAATACACTCACATGTCTGGTTTTGACTCACGTGCCTACAATATTCAAGAGTTGCCCTCGATTTCTCAGGGTCTCCAGATCTTCATCAGATCCTGGTCATCCGAATTGACATCCTCTTCTTCTTTATGAAAAGTCTTTAACAATAAAAACTAGCATTGCAACCTGTACAATCCTCTGAAACTGCTTGTCTTTTATATTTTTCAAACGATCCTGGACATTCGTCTCCATGGAATTTTGATAAAATATTTATATTCAAAGAAACGTCATACCATTCTCCACGATTTAAAACTACTTTGATTCATGTCCACCAGTTTTTACAAAATGGGTCAGATATGCCCAATGACCTTAATTAGCTATTTTCAATCAGATTTCTGAATGATGACTACAAAATGTTGTATATAAATAACTTTAATAAAATAACTTTTACAAGGTACTGGCCTACTATTTTAGTTATATTATAAAATAAAAAATATTAACTATTTTGGTCTCAAAAAATAATCATAACTATGATTGTTCTAAACTGAACGGTTGGCGCGAGATTCACTTTTTATCTATACAGGATTTGTACGGAACCCTCGGTGCGCGAGTCCGACTCGCACTTGGCCGGTTTATTTCTATAACCATTACCACGCTACACTAAACTGGATTAATAAAAGTTATGTTTTATTTGGGTACGGGAAGTAGTTTCACTAAAAACAGCTAGAGGATAAATAAAGTAGACCTTTAACTAAGAGTATCATAAACACTGTTCAAACAAATTTCACTGATGGCCGCCTGTGTGAGTTTGTAGCACATTTTGTTCTAAATATTTCGCCCGAGGCCCGGCTACATTCCAGGCACTATAGGTGTGCTTTTAATTATAAAACAGGGTTCAGTCTATTCTTAATTAACGCATGGGCTTTCGTACGCCATTAAAAGTAGGGTATACAATGTTTTACACCTCATTGTAGCTGTTTTTTTAGCTCTTTTCTAGGTTCCGTGAATTTCCTTTGTCCATTTTCGAATTTCACCTTCTTTTGTTTTGGTATTTCCTTTTGGCTTAGGACTTAGATAGAAGAGCACAATATCATTTACACATATACCTAAGCATACCCAAGCGTTAAGAGTAAAGTTTCTTCGTTTTTACTAACCGAAGGGCTTTTGAAAAGTAAATACTTAGATTATATAGAATTATCGAAAAGGTTCTTATATCATTCAGGCGAAGGGTAAGCTCATAAAGTACACACGCCCACAAGATTTAAAAATAACCGTTCCTCCTTTTTTCCCTGAAGACCTTTTATAATTAATTCTATTTACGCTCAGTTTGCGTGGGATAAGCGTTCACACGTCTAATGCTCAAGATAATTCATCATCTGAGTAGGTACGAGATTGTCACTTAATTTATGTGTAACATAGAAACAAATCGAGAAGGTACGTCGTGTTTCTATAGTAAAGTAATTATTAGTACGACAGAGTTATCTTTTATGTGACAAATCAGATTTTGATGTTTCCAGAACATTCCTTCTGAATGAAAGTCACAAAAACGCGCCCATGTCGATCTTGATCACATTTTTATTTGACATAACGAACTTCCTTACAGCCCTCCGTCCCAAGGAACCTTTACAATTTCGTAATTTCCGTTTCAGTAGGCCTTTCGTAATTTCTTCCAATTTTTCACCGAAATTTTGAAGTACTGTGATGTTTTTTCGAAGAAAATTTCTTCTGAATATAATCTGTTACAAATAACACGGCAATGAAAAACTTGGGCGATAACCATACAATATTGGTGACTTTTATTAGTATTTTATGCGGATACGCAAATAAGTTCTTTGTGGTGCTTGCGGTTGAAAGTGGAAATATTTTTATTGGGTACCTACCAAGTATTACAAGTTTCCTTAAGATACTCTAAATAGCAGTATTGGGTCTCGATTTATAGCAGTTTAAACGAATAGATAATTGAGTGAATTAGAGACGACTTTATTAAAATTACAGGCAATAACAAAATGGTTAGTTCAATATGGCTAAACTCTTATTTATAGCTTTTTCGAATTCACCAATAAAATATACACTTTTGTCCCTTATTACTATTGGATGTAACCCAAACAGATGCAATAGAATTTCAGTGTAATAACAACAGAACTGCGGCCTCCAACCTCCCAACTCAATTAAAAGCTGATGTGTTAGTATAATTAGTTCGACTGAAAGTGATGTGCCAATTAGTTTTCAAAGCCATTTGCGCTAAACGTTGCATCTAATAACTGGATGCTTTAGACCACATTAATTGACTGGCTACTAACAAAGTCTATTGGTTTGTTGGTACTTTGTTGCGTTTAACGTGGACAAGGTAATAGACAGTACGTAATGAAATTGGAAACGTTGTCGTGTAATTTAAACTTTTTGAACTATGTAGTTTGAAGCGTGATTAATATTATATATCAGGGTGAATCTGGATGAGCGCGTTTATTGATCATGATTCTTTTGTTTTAATTATTAACTGCTCCAATGACGTTTCAACAGTGATAGTTCGAACAGTGTTCGTCGTCTTTTACGAGTGCGATATTTTGCAAAGACTTCCTTCACATTGCTGAAAAGCCATGTCACGCAAACATTTTTAACTTTTTCCTGAACTATAGATACGACTAATCATTTTACAAATGAATATCGAAAAAAGAAAGTGGAGCATCGATATGAGCTGCACAAACGCGTGTGCGCTATTAAGCCAGCTTCTCACTATGGGATATAATGTAATATATATTACATCTTGAAATATAATATTTATATATTAATCCATAAATTTTGAAAAAATATGTATAGTTTGGGATGTAATATACCTCCATATTATAGCACGGGGAGAAATGTATGACGAGCGATAAAATATTACATCTCAGGATGTAATGTAATACATATATATTACAATATCCCATACTGAAAAGCCGGCATTACACAGCTCGTGGCAGTCGCTCAGATGCGTAATGAATGCAGTCAGACCGCTGCAGCTATTCATCATGGCGGCGCGACTGCTGAGGTAATTACTTCACACCACCTTTTTGTGGGAAGGATTATAGAATTTTATTGTAACATAATTTATCAGGGAGTTCACTTTTCTGTTGTGTAATAGAAAAAAAGAGGGTGGTAACCATCTATTATGGTGAAATAATTTATCAGATTGATAACTTGAACAGTAATTCAAGAGAAAGAGTTTGAGTATGCATTGATAAAGATAGATATTTGTCATATTTTACTACGAAATGAAATATGCGGATTAAGATAAAAACTTAGCCCAATAATATTTCTTTCAGTATCAATGAACTTCACGTAAAATGAAATACAAGCATGTCGATTCTATAAAATATCACAACTCACTTCGACATCACTCTCACTTCGACTTCGATCTAAAGGTGGAATTCCGTGGACGCGACAATAGTCAACCTATGAAAATGTATGGCACCGTTGCCGAGGCCCGTGATAGTCGCGCGCGGCCGACGAATTTCGTAAGCTGCTCGCGGCATTGTCAACAATTTAATTCTGGTTTTACTAAAATTCTATAGATGTTATTAAGCGCTAGACCATGTTGAGAAGCGTACGGCCGCGAGCGGCTCACGAAATTCGTCGTCCGCGCGCGACTGTCGCGGCCCTCGGCAGCGGTGCCATACATTTTCATAGGTTGACTTTTGTCGCGCGCGGCTGCGACAATCGCGACCCACGGAATTCTACCTTAAAGTTTCGTGATTGACATTGTCAAACTACACTAGCGCTTCACTATCGAGCGTGTTGACAAGTTGAACTAAATTAAAGTCGAGATTTTGACAGATCTGCCAAAATCTGTCTATCTATAGGGGAGGTAGGGGAGAGATGGGCAGTTGGGAGACATGATGAAATCAGAATAAAAGGGGGGTCCTTTTATTCTGATTTGATCATAGTTTTTTTTTATTGGGTAGTTTACGTTACCGACTGGTAACGGTGTTCATCCATAGACTTTCTGTCATTTCTGTGAGTTGTCAAGAACAAACACTCGTAAAAGTACTTAAATATTTTGTTGCGGTTTCGGATCGTTATAAAGAGAAAACTAATGAAAGGTATGTGTATTTTCTATTATTAATGATTGATTGTCAAAATCTCCAGTTACGATTATAGTAAGTCGATGCAATCCACACCTATTATACCTCTAGAAGAGGTACTACAGCAATAGTTTATGGGCCCCACGTTTTTATTTTAGTCTAATATGACCGGGACCACCGTAGGTTGACAGGTAAGTAACTATTTTTTATTTTCTAGTTTTCAGTGCACATAAGACAAAACCGTTTTAGTTAAGTTTTTTTACCGATTTTTTTTATAAACTAAGTCAAAAGTGTCCAATGCTCCCTATGGTAGGGAGGCTTGGACATACCATGTAATGTATAATTTGTAAATTTTTGTTCTTCTTCTTCAGTGAAAATTTGTGAGGTTATAAATCTGCGCTAAAAATCCTTTATAGAATCTTGTTTCAGGTACCGTTGCCAACTTGATCTAGGGACTCCATATTTATCAGCTGTTAATTTTATTTTTTAACCTTTTGATACCTCTTGTATTGCTCGTTATATTAAATCTTTAAGAATTTCCCGTCGCAAACCATTCTTTTTAACCCCCGACGCAAAAACGACGGGGTGTTATAAGTTTGACGTGTCTGTGTGTGTGTGTGTGTATGTGGCATCGTAGCTCCCAAACGGATGATCCGATTGTAATGCGGTTTTTTTTTGTTTAAAAGGAATGTCATTCGGGAGTGTTCTTAGCTATGTTTGGTGGAAATCGGTTCAGGTCTTCAAGGTCATCAGCTCGTTTGTTAGGTGTGATAGGAATGTTACACGCTCAGTTTACTTGCAAGCATATGTGGGATCTAAAATTTGAAATACTAATGTCTTCTGGAACCACTGAGCTGGTCTGCTGTTAGGACACGAAGATAGGAGACGTAACCCTGAACTGCCTTTTAGTAAACCCATCGAGTTTGGGCTCGTTTAATTTGTCTTGACTAGTTTTCTTCATGTTTCTAATTGACGAGAATCTAATGCTGGAAATGGGATGTGGCGGATGAAACCCTAGAATGATATATAACCCTGGATCAACAAAGGTCCATCTTTATTGTTTCTCAATCTGTGCAATTCTCCCAGAGCCAGTTTGTCATGAGGATTGTTAAACAGCTTCCTTTGGCTGAGATCGCATATAGCGAACCCATCATAAAAAGAAGGAAAAATTAAGGAGCTCCTTTAAAAAACCATGAAATAAAATAAAATTATAAATTAAAAAAAACCCCGACCCAAAAAAGTACGCAATTATTATGACAAAATGTTATAAACGATAAACCCTATAAAAAGCAAAAAGTAACTTTAAACACTACGTAAGTACCAACTAAAGCATGTCAGACTAAACAAAATTTTGACGTGTCGACGGTTTTATTGAAACCGTTTAAATATCTCGTAATGTTGAAACTGATTGTAATTTTTAGGATAGCTCTTTGATTTTATCTAGCCAAACATAAGAAATGACAATAAAAGTTGATTATCTGTAAAATCTGAATTTTTTATGCAATAAATGTGAAAAAGTGCCCATCCCTCCCCTACCTCCCCTAAAGTATGAAATGACATTACGAATCGAAGTGAAATGCGAGTTGTTGATCGAATTTTATAGAATCGCAGGAAAGGTTATAATTGGTATGCGCTACTTTTGAGGCTAAAATAACTTGAGCTTGAGGAAGCTTGTACGAAAATTGAGAGGAAAAACCAATTTTTATTCATCGCGTTTAAGTAATTGGCTGCAAAGAAAGACAGGTAAAAACATCTGAATTTATAATCTCCTTTTGGGAAGGGTTAAAAATATTGCATCTTCACCAAGTAGGTACCTAAACCTAATTTCACCCCCCTCAAATAATACCCCTATCCATTTAATTTAGACCATCACAATTGTTTCGCACTATGACAGAATATACCGTCACATGTCATGGCATGACAGCTTGCAAGCCCAACGCATATTACAAACACAATAACTGGAGATAGTTGACGACCCTATTTCCCGCATGTCACATCTATTCTAACTTTTCATACGGCTGAGACTGCTGTCTGATGGGGTATCGCGCTTGTTTTAGTTCCAAGGGGTGACAGGGCAGGGCTATAACCATCTTGTAAGAAGAATTGAACATGGGTATGTAGGTATATTTTATTCCCATGGTACTTATAGGTCCACCAGTGGGTTATGAGCATGTTCTCAAATATAGAATGTATAGCTAACTCATCTAAATACATTTTGCAAGTCATTGGTTACTATCTTAATAAAGTCCGATAGATTCACGATCCAAATTCGTCACAACCTTCAGCTAAGCAGTTGAAAATTTGGATCATTTCAGTTATGAATTTCAAAAGTAAAATTTGATAACTTTACACAATTTGTCAGAACCCAGTGCTAACGATCGCTACGCCTAAAAGATAGTCGTACCTAAATGTCGGTGTTTAGACTTTCTTTGATAACTCGATACCTACCGATAAGATATCGGGCTCCTTCATTTCAAAGAAACCGTCTGCCTTCTGAAACGGCGGCTTACTTTCATAATCTGACTTGAACACGCGAAAAATACGTTATCATTGTTATCTTGCAAATTATACTGCTGTCGGCGACTTATAATTACGGATTAATTGGGCAATGCATTGCTGTGGTCTACATAGATATAATAGTTCGAAGATAAGTAGGATTTTTAATAGCTTTGAATAGATTATTGACCTCTTTTAAGAAACAGTACTAGATCTAGAAGGTTATAATGAATTGAAAGAATTGTATCAGCTGGCATAAGGTACGCTAGCTCTAGTCTTATTTTTTTTATTGTGCATAAAGGCTCATAGTGTCATTATACATTATACTTACTTACAAACTACATATGTAAGTAATGAGAAGCGGTATGTAAATTATGCCTGTGCATTATTCGTAGCTTATGCATTTTAAAATCTTAGACCAGTGCGACGAATATTGTGAGGTAGTACATATTTACGTGTATAAAATGATACCTAGGATTTTTTTGGAGACACACATTAATAAAGGTGGCTTTTGATAATAATCAAGATTACGATCGCAAGACCTAGATATTATCACTTTAATTAAAACTATGTCATAAGTCTCTAAACAAATTAATAATCTTTTATTGAGATCTGTAACAGATGTTGCCTTGTCTGTCTGATTGAAGAGATTTTTATCGAATATCATAATTAGATTATCATATTTCTGATGATTTTCTGATAACATACCAACAATTCAATCGTGAATATTGTAATGTATAGTATTTAATTACGTTTACAATAAATTAAATAATTTAATTTATGACATCGGTGACAGGATACGTACAAAATATTTAACGATATATTATTATTTATTCAAAATCAACGTCAGTTCTCTGTGTCCGTTTGTAAATTCATGAACATAATTCATTATTTTTGGCGCATGTTATGATATTTCTATTAACCTATAACCTTTCTATTAACCTTTAATGATAGCTCTGTTTGTGATAAATAAATAAATAATATCGGATTAAAATTTTATTGAACATTATTTTATGTATGCCTACTGAAACCGTTACGTATTTAGTTATTACCTTCATAGATTTATACTTAATTATTTCATTTATTCTCTTAAAATATTACTACTATTATTCAAGAGTTCACTGACCTTCTTCCTCAGGCCTCATAAGGCCTTGTTCCGCGGCCCCACCATCCTGATCTTGTCCTGAAGACAACTTCATTTTCTCACAACACAGCGCATTAGATAAACTTAATACAAAAAAAATAAAACTGTTCGTTTACGTTTAAAGAAATCTTATATATACAGGTTAAAGTAGGTTATCCTTTATCGTTATAGATGCTCATGTGACTGATAATGAATGAGTAAACAAAAGACCAATAAAAATGTAGTTAAAATAAATAAATGTTTGTTTGAAGTGTTTTGAACTGTGCGAACGATTGCACCTGATTGGTGAAATTTCTCTGATAGTGCCGCGTTTGTCATTGAATTTTATGGTTTGATAATATGTGTGTTTTGGCGGATTTGCATTGTGTAGACGCAAGATAGACGGTCTTATAATAAAAGTGATGCAATCAAGAAGTTCAGCAAATTTTATTGAAAAGGGTGTTGTTAAGGTAAGTCATTTTGAGTTAGTTTATTTTGATGTCAGAATTAGAAATTGTAAATTAAATAAGAAGATACTGAAAATATCTTCTTCAAAATGTACATTTGTTAGTTGAATGATATATTTATTTATTTTTTCAGACCTTTAAATTTTCAAACAAATATTCTCAATTTCCTTCGGCTAGGATAGCAAAACCCCGATACAATAGTGACTATGTAGCAAGTAATAATTTATGCGCTGTCGCCATCATTATTTATGCTAAAGGGGTTGGTAGCAATAATTTATCATAATAATTGACCTACTTAATATTTGGACCGCAATAATTTCAATACAAGCTGCGATAATTAAATTTGAAAGGTTTGCGTACTGAATTATTGCCATACCTGTGCGTTTGATCTCTCTTATCGATACAAATTATGTAAAAAAAACTTAAGTTCAATATCTCTCATTTACTGTTATCAAACCGAGTAAAGCGCACCTAGTATAGTAATTTTGTGAACGATTAATCGTATAAACTTAAAGTGTTCCTTCATTATTTAAATGGTTTTGAATGCCTTAGATATGTTGCTGTATATTTATTTTGTGGGTAAAGATTGATTACCGATAGTTTAAAGACGATAAAATAAGAAACACGACCTATAAGAAGCACAGTGTAAGCACTTGTGAAGACATTTTTGAGTAACGGAAAGTATCGAGAGTCACTAGACTGGTCAGAATTAAAGTTTTGTATTATTCAGACAAAAGTGTAAATGTGGAAACTTCGTGATACTCTTTTTTAATTCACTCGAAACACAAAAATGCTTTTGCAAACAGGAACATTACAAGTGGTTTACTGGCGTGTTTTACTACAATTCTACAAATGAAATTTACATTTTGGGAAAATTCAAGTACTTAGGTAATAATTAGGTTGAGATGTGATCGTTACCTACAAAGTTTGAAATCATTGTAATTCTTAACTATATAAATGTATGGAAGGAAAAGGAGGCAAAAATTAGATTTGTAAGTAATCACACCCAATCTTACCTGTTGATCTAAAGACTAGAGGTGTATAATTTCCATTTCGTGTCCCACAATTCTCATCCATGTGTAAATATTTTGATATCCACTTCACAGTTCAACACTAATGTCACTTGCTACCACAACAAACTGATAAGAAACTCTAAAAAACTATAATTATCTTTATAATTAGCTAAACTAAATAATGATTTGTGCACGTTCGCCTGTAATGGCAGATGATGAACTAAGAAAGTATAGTACTTAATCGCTTCTTCGTATCTGTGTCAATATTTATTTAAATGTGTTGTACCTACTGGCGTTCTTTATTTTTTTTTTTTTTTTATTTATTTATTGACACACCAACGACTTATTCACTAACACATTACATTAGGTATTAAGTTATATTGAATGGCGTTGCGGTGAATTCGTCACTTATAGGCGTGCACAGCACTTCTAATCATTAATGTGGAAAAAATAAAAAATGGAATTACATGATGAAAAAAAAAAATTAAAACAATAACAGATACAGTAGGACATTACATTAATAGCAACAATTAAAATTTAAAGGATAAGATTGAAATTGGTAACAAAAAATATACATTATAAATTAGAAAAAAAATAAAAATAATAATAATCAGTTGTACAATATAAAATGCATTAAATAAGGTCACACAAATTACCCTTTTGTGAAAGAAATGAACAATTAAATCGATTAACAACTGAGGATGTTACGTATGAATTCATTCAGACTGTTTGAAAATATGTCTAAGTTGTTAGTACGCGTGATTAGCTTGTTGTAGCTAGACAAAAACCGGTATAAGGGAGCTGAACGACCAAGATTAGTTCTTTTTTTAGGCATTTTAAATGTTTCTGTTTTAAAATTGGATCTAAATGAGGTACGGCGGGGCACAATTAGACTGATCTCCGAAAACAACTCCGGTACATTCACCAAATTGTGGAGGGTCTTATAAAGGAAAACTAAGTCTGAGCACCTTCTTCGTTGCTCCAAGGAGCTCATCCCAAAATGGCGGAGCCTTTAAGGATAATCAGCTTCATGATCACAAGTCTGTGATCTGAAGCGGAGGTATCTCGTAAACTTTTTTTGAATGCGTTCTATTCTGTCAATGTGGACACGATACGCTGGATTCCATACAGGAGATGCATATTCCAGTATACTCCTCACCAGAGAGTTATAGAGAACCTTGAGTGTGCCACATGAGCGGAATTCCTTGCAAGTCCTCTTTACAAACCCCGACATTTTGTTTGCTTTGGCGACAATAGTATCGAAGTGGTATATAAAGGATAGTTTACTATCAAGTTGGACTCCCAAATCACGAATGGTATCGACTTTTTGAAGGATTTTGTCGTTTAAGTGATATGTTGAAGGATGTATCAACTTTTTTCGTGTAAAAGTAATATGATAACACTTCTTAACGTTGAGAGTCATCATGTTACTTTGACACCACTCGCGAATTGCGTCCAAGTCCTCCTGTAGCAAAGCAACGTCAGTACCTGATTCAATTTCCTTGTATAGTTTTAAATCATCCGCAAACATTAAGCATTTTGAGTTTTTAATAGAGTGTATGATGTCGTTCACAAAAACAAGGAAAAGAATAGGACCGAGATGCGATCCTTGTGGCACCCCAGATGTTGAGGGATAAAGTGGCGACTGATAGCCTTTTATAACAACTCTCTGTTGACGTTGTGAAAGATATGATTCGAACCAGTACAGCAAATGACCATGCACACCGTATTTTTCGAGTTTTTGAAGTAGAAGCACGTGATTTACTTTATCGAACGCACTACTAAAGTCCGTGTAAATTGCGTCCACTTGCACACCGTAGTCTACGGCTCTGCTGATATCATTAATGTATTGGACTAGGTTGGTGGCAGTGGATTTATTGTTACGGAAACCATGCTGTTGCGTAGCCAATTGAGTTTGAATGAGCGAAGTTAATACAGGACAGACTAATGATTCGAACACTTTCGAGAAAATTGAAAGAAGTGATATGGGCCGATAGTTTCCAACATCATTAGGCTCCCCTTTTTTAAATATAGGAACTACGTGTGCGATTTTCCACTGGTTTTCTTTACTGTGAATCTTGATAAAAAATACTCGTAGGAACTCGGTTTGTAAATAAATACTTGTACTTTATTGTTGTTGTTGAAGAATTGTGGGTAGCTGATTGGTTTGATAACTTTTATTATTATTGTAAACCTGTATGTTATACTTTAGGCTAACATCTGTACAAGGCGTTATGTGTATTATATTCAGAGAATTAAGAATTAATTAATTAATTAATCTAGCCTAGCCTTTACCCTCCTTTTTTGTACAGGGTATTCTTTTCATTGAATAAGTAGATAAAAAAAATATTGATTCATACTTCAAAAAAACTTTACCTGTATTTCAAGAAACATTCTTAAAATCGGCTTTGTTAATCCAAAGGTACAAACAGAAATGCACACTTATTTGATACTATTGTAAATAATGTCTATAGAAAATGGATAAATATTTCTGCTATATTCATTGAAACACCGTCATTGCAGTAACATCTTTACCCTCCAGACGAGATAAGATAAATCGGATTTACATTGCGTCTTTTATTAGTCCTTACACAATCTCAAAAGGTGAAATAATACTCAACAGACGGATTAGAATAAATCCTTACTGATATTATAAATGCGAAAGTAACTCCATTGTCTATCTGTTGGACATTCATGCCGAAACTACAAAACAGATTTGAATGAGCAACATTCACACGATTATTATTCGCCATAGCAGCAGTGCCAATCATTGTGTGTAGCTAAATAAAGGATTTAGATTATTATATGTAGAAACAAATTTGATCTGTAGCTGACAAAAGGACACTGGAACAGACAAAGACATTAAAAATGAAACAAACTCTCTATAAAGATCATAATAGCTATTTTCATTAATTTCCCGTACTGGATGAAAAATAGGCCTGGTCCTTTTTCAGGCGTTAGTCTATTTATGTATCAAACATTCAAATCGATTCAGCATTTTTGGCGTAAAAGCCGGAGAGACCGATAGACATACAGAATATTAGTAAGAAACTATAATGAAGGTAAGTTTTAATAACTAATTAAACAAATGCCTATCGTCAAATCTAATCACGACTCACACTCATCTAATTGCTTCAAGCAAATTGAAAGCACCATGCAATATAATGCACACAAGGTACGAACAAGTGACCATCATTTACGTTCAAACGATAAGCTGACAGTCACATGAGCCCAGTCATTGACCGAGTTTATTCACCACAGTTGATTACTATAGCTTGATCACTATCTAAATATGTACTAACTGACAACTCGAGTGGTCGGCGTTGTGTATAGTTTGCACTGTTATGATAATTTTGTAGGCGTTATCACGTTTTTTTTGCTTGTCGGCACAGTAGTGAAAGGGGATTTGTCAGTGATAACGTTTATATCACGTTAAACATTTTCTCTCGCTTTTTTACAAAGGAAATAAATGGTACACTTAGAAGTAAATCTGGGCCAGATACTTTCGAATTAGTTGCAAAATTTTTGCTAATTTGCATAGCTTTCTATCTTGAGTCTACATAGTTTTATATCGACAGTAGGTTTATGTTTGTGTGTGTGCTTGCTATTCCATCATTAGCTGTGAAATTCTGGCCTCAACAACATGGAATTGAAAAACAAAATAGTCGAAGGCCTGTTCTCCTCTGAAAAAGCAAACGTGACAACCAATTCCGTATATTCCGCACCAACATATTAAAACCCGCGATTGGATAAAACCAATCCATACAATTTGAAAGGCCAACAGTGGAGCGTGCTTATCAAAGGGAATCAGTGCTCATGAATATGACTGAAGTGCTGCCAAGTTGAGGACATTAGGCACGTCGCCACTGCCATGTCGCTGATAATGGCCGATCATTTTATTAACAGCTTTTCATTCAATGGTGAGTTTGTTTAAGCCCTTTTAACTCTGTACTCGGTGAGGTGAGGTCGTGTGTAGCACGATTTGGATTTGGTCCCGTCTGGAATCCTGGCCAATACTTTGTGCAGCCAGATAAAAAGTAGTCAATATCCCACGCATTACTGTAAATTGACCCACTGATACTGAACCAGTAGTATCAGAGATTAGAGGGCTCGATTAAACAAAAAAAAAAATGAGTCTTTTAGTGGTCTATAGTTATCGGCACGAATCTTGAGCTTTGACCTACATCTGCGCAGAAGTGATAAATTAGCAAAGAACCAATCCCGAGTGACGGCTATGACGCGATGCACTGCGGGCCAATCACCGCTTTAGCCCGCCCCCGTACCTCACTTCATACCACAATACGGACCCAATAAATTACTCCTGCGCAGGTGAAGGTCAGAGCTCAAGATTCGCGCCGATAACTATACTCGACATCTAGTCTTGATTAAATATGTATCTAGTACCTATAATCTTGTACTTACACGATTAAACTACCGAAAGTCTTATGTCACAATCACAAGCTATTACACACTTGACAGTTATGGAATCTTTTATTTCCCTTGACAAATAGATTCATTTGTGTTTTACTTTCAATTTATCTTATCTCGACTGACCTGACCGTGAACCGAAATTGTACATGTGGTATAATATCTATTTTACATGTCAACATTGTGTTTCTTTCATTTACATAATAAATATAATATCACGCTAATTACTCAGAACGTTTAAACGACTCTACTTTCAAACTCATATTTCTGTTCGGCGACACTAATGATTTTTATGGGTTTCCTAACCTGCAATACATACATATGTATGAGCATACAGTGACACTTATTATCCTATAGCCAACCCGATAATTAAAAACCGAACTCCTAAGCTCCAAGACTAAGCTCAGCTTACGTTAACGAATATCTAACACAATAATATTGATTTGGATAACTCTTTCACACATAGCTAGATCTAGGTACACAAATATAAAACTGGTCTTAGAATATCTAGTTCCCGAAAAGAAAAGCTCTACTAGATGACGGCTCTATCCATAAGCCGCGATTACGATTACTTTGTCCTAAGGTCCGCATTGCGACGCAAGTCCGCGGCTGTCATTCACTATGTCCATACAAGTCTGACATTTCGCGACATACGTCAAATACGAGGCAATGGGCACGGCCGTCATGCGAGCGAGATGCCCGCTTTTTATCTCTGACCGACTTTCATCCGACAACTGACGACTTTTGTCAAAGCTTTGTGAAAATCAAACTTCACATCAAAAAACTAATCTAGAAAAAACATACAGATTCTCACACTCAGTCTCTGGGGCATCGTAAGTGACTTTGAAGCCATATAAGGTGGGTTAGGAAGTGGTATGCCCGAGTTATGTAACTCTGATGAGATTTGTCGGAGAAAATCTAGTGGCCCAGGGGATTGGAGGCCGAGAGGCGGTTGCTGTATTATGAACGGAGAAACTAGACACGTGCTAACTAATGGCAGTCTGCTGCAGTACCTAACTTTGGTGTTTAAATGATTTTCTTACTTTTGGCTGGCTAATATCATTATTGGCACATATGGCACAACAGGTCATATTATTATCAAGAGAACAAATACTAATGTGCTTAGTTCAGCAAAAAGTCATGGCCGAAACCCAAACACGGGCCAATAGCGTTAGTTTTGGGGCCACTATAATCCTGCTCAATAATAGGTAAGGTCAGTGAAATTTCAGATAAGAGGCGAGTTCCGCGCGCACTGAATACTAATGTTATCCTCTGCCAAATTGATTTATATCTGCACGAACACGCCCTGTGTATTTTCACAATATTCTCTACGTATATGGGATGTGAGGGAAATACAATAAGGCGCCGAAAAGGTACAGAATTAAGCTTCATTTGATTAAATGTACAGAAACCTCTTGTGGAATTACAGAATTGATTAAATCGTGAATCGTGGCACGAAACTTCGCAAGTCGTTCGACAATATACGAAAACAGATTGAAAACTGAAAGCAGAAAGAAAACAGAAAGAAAGAATTGTCGTCGACGATATTAATATCAATTCTTTTATAGACTTTAATATGAAAGCGCGAGATTCGCAAAAGAAAGCTCAAGTGTTGGCAAATCAAATATATTGCAAAATTAAATCACGTAAAGCTAATATATCGGAGCGTACGAGTTTGTAGGAAAACACACGCACACACGCACAGATGGCTTACCACACGTAAGTGTGTAAAGTACAACGTTATTTGTTCAGCACCCTTTGTACCCGTGGGAGTGGGACAAAGGGTATGTTGTATGTCGAAATATGATTGGACTGTACATTTTGTTTGAAAGTATCTTGTCTATTGTAATAGAGATCAAACAACTAGCCTAGAGGCATCAAATTGTGTTTCATCTTTTTTTAATATAGTCGAAAGCGCATCTTTGTTGAGCAACCTAGAACACGTTACGTATGGTGAGCAGTGGTCATTAATTATTTCGTTGTGTTAATTACATTCCTCCCTTGGGATGACTGTGTTTCGGCCGTCGTCCCACTAATCATAAATTCATGGAATACAAGTGAACAAGTTTCAAGGTTCATGTTTATAATGTTTCAAATACTTTACATGTGATTAGGTACAGTGATTATGATAATCTATTAGTATGTAATACTGTTTAGTTTTATTTGACACATACCAAAGATACCACTACTTAAAAGATAACATGTTATCTATGAGACAATCGTAAACCTAACTGGTGGTATCTACAATTCTACATAAATATACTTAACTCAATGGATTTATTTTGTATCAGCTGTCTTCCCGCGGTTTCACCCGCGTCCCGAGTGCTCATACTCGGACAAAATATAGCCTATGTTACTTTACAGTATTGTAGCTACCCAATAGTGGAAGTATTTTTCAAATCGATTCAGTCTTTTCGGAGCGTTTTGGGGTACAAACAAAGAAAATAATATTTCCTCTTTATTATATTCATAGATTTAAGATTTTTCGATTTATTTATTAAATGAAAATCAAAGACTAATTGCAATTTCAAATTATTTGGGTATAAGAAGTACTTTTCTTGTACAGATATTTATACCAGGGTAAAGAAGAGGCTAGGTTTACTAAATAACTCAGAGTGAGTTCAAGTACTAAGTATAAAGTACTAAATACTTTTAGAGTTTCTATTGGCTCCACATCTACTTTTCTCTACGAGTAGGTCAAGTCTGTATGTGGTAATATATCGATAAACGTTAAAGTGTTTCTGATATCGGTCATTACATTGGATACAGAGGCCATTAGAAATATAGAAAACCTTCAGATTACACAGAAAAGAGAAATACTTTAATGTTCAGAAGTATTGCAGTCCGTCCCACTTTTCTTCATACGTTTTGTTATTCGTTTTTCTTGCAATGTTTGTGAAATTCTTGAATGCAGAGATGTGTTTCAAATGAATGAATTTCAGTTTTGGAAAATGTTATTTGCACTTTTAAAAATTAAAGTAAATTATTTGATTTAATTGAAATTATTTTATTTAGGCTAGAGTTTTTACTGCTGTGTTTTTGCTTCGTTGAGCGAAAATTCAAAGACTAAATCTATTTGTTACTAAATTGTTTTGTTCTAGTAAATGAAGGGTTCAAGATGTTTGAAGTTATTTGTCCTTTCGACTGATAGTGTATCGGGACTGAATCAATAATTGCAAGGTTATATAAGTGATGGATAGTGCGAAGACAAATAGTTGAAGTTTGGGAGTGCAACATGCGGCCTATCGTTGTATTGTGCCTTTGTATGGGCATTGTTGCAGGTAAAATTAACTAGATTTTTTTTACTCATAAAAATATTTATTTAAAAACAAAAAATATGTTTCTATTTGGTTCATGTGCATTAAATATTTAGGTAACAGTTCTATCTTCTTAAGTTAACATTTATGAACCATGTCGTATGTGTTAACATATATAAACTTCGAGATTACTATGCCCGTCGTATCTGTTAAAATCCTTAAATATTTCAAACATCAACACAGTACTGAATCAGCAATCCTGCTTCCAAAAATGAGTGTTCTTTTTTCAAACAAAAACAAATGAACGGAGTATAATGAGCGCAATTTCGTTTCGGTTACCAAGACAGTTAAATCATTTCTCTTGGAGTCGAGTTTCCATTGTTTCGAAGCTTCTCTGGTTATCGCTATTGTAGATCTCGGCTTTTCAGTAACAGTGCCTGGTATTATAGTGCCGCGGTTTCTTTCTCGTTGTTTAAAAGACAAGGATTCGCTGTATAAATAAACCTTTTTTGGTATGAATATAATAGTTTTTTTTTAAATATAATTATCATTAAATTTTTTAAAATTAAGCATACGTATTTCTATTGGTTGAGAAGTTGAAATTTTTTATGGAGGTCTATGCTAAATACCTTGTAAATCAGAAGCCCTTTAAGAACAGAGGAGCAGCTTTAAGTGAGATGAAGTCACGTTAACGCGTGGATGCCGTAATATTACCTGTAACAAAAGAAAAAGTCTTTAAGATTTCGGCATTAAAAAGTCATGAAAACTGGTGAGGCCTGAGATGTTTATAAAACGGATTTTATTAGCCATAAACAATTTCTTCATTTCATTTTCGCTTTATTGTGGGCATTAAAGTTTATAATAGGCTCGTCTTTAATTAACATACAAAGTTACATCTTAGAACATCCGCACACTGCAAACTTTCTGACGGTCTATATTTTGGCTCATTAATCAGAATGAAGATGAATGGTATACACATATTACAAAGACAGGTATCATATAATTTTTCTTAAAAAAAACCAACCGTTGGGCCGAGTGTCGGCTGACTATTTGGTTTGCAGTGTACGTCTCTTATTGCGAGCGAAAGTGGAACGGGAAATTGCTATTGCGTTCGTAAAAAGATTTTTGGTAGCTCTGAGTAAGTTAATAGTCTTCACCCTTTATATGGGCACTTGAGCCAATGCTAGACTTCTTTGTTCGCTCTCCTTTGGGAATACAGATTATTGTAATGCCAATGAGATTAGGAAAGTGATTTGGAAAAAGATAGGTTGGCTGCGAATTCGATCGAAATAAATACTGTAATGTGGATTTAAGATGCACAGATGGGTTATATACTTCAGTAGTGATTTTTGATTCCTTGAATTAGTACCTAACAATTAGACGAAAAAAGAATAAAAAAATACACCACAAATATTCTTTAGTTTTGACGACAGGGAAGAATATATGACTCACAACTTTACCAAATGGATTTCCAGATCTCAGAACGGAATCACAGAGAAAAAATATCCGGAATTGACGCTGGTTTTAATCTGGTCACTTAACCAACTGTCTCATCAAGTATCCTCCCATTTTCTTCCAGCCGTCCCCACTAATCCCCAAAGGATCGTGGGAGGTCAAGCGACTACTGTTGACCAGTACCCAACCATCGCCGCATTGCTGTACTCTTACTTCGGGATCAGCTTCAGCCAATCCTGTGGAGGCACCATCCTTACTAGAAGGGCTATCCTCACCGCTGCTCACTGTCCATCGTAAGTTTCCAAATATTTTTTTTTTTCCATTTGCATCAAGTATATATTTACATCTAAAAAAAAAACTGATTTCTAAATTCTATTAAACTGCTCAGTTATTTGTATGTACAATAGCTGGAATGGTGATTCAAGTCTCAGAGGTGCCTTTAACCAAACGTGATACCTGGCAATTTTATTATTTTTATAAATTGCTATTAACAGCACATTCACAATTTTTTTCCCTTACGTTTTAGTGGTGACACAATCAATAGATGGCGTATCCGCGTTGGCTCTAGCTTCGCCAACAGTGGCGGTCTGGTCCACACAGTTATCGCCATCATCGTCCATCCCAAATACAACTCTCGCACCATTGACAACGACGTCGCCATCTTGCGGACAACTGGCAGCATTATATTCGGGCCTGTTGTCAAGCCTGCGTCCATTTCTGGAAATGGTTACATCCTTAACGACAATGAAGAAGTTTGGGCTGCAGGATGGGGTACCACCTCCGTAAGTCATGAGATAGGAATAATTTGTTGCTGTTTTCGACTAGTGATTTGGAATTTCAGATTGCTGCCTTGCCTTGCTGTATCTAAATTACAGCTAGGCAAATTAATTTCCTTTGTATCACATTTTGTGTTCGATGCACATTAAGATTATATTAAGTCCTATGTGTAACTAGCTACTGCAATAATGAATTTGTAATCTACTTTCTGCAGGCCGGTGGTTTATTATCAGAGCAACTTCGCCACGTACAGTTATGGACGGTAAACCAGGTGATCTGTAGATCCCGTTACGCAACTCGGGCAGCCAACATCACTGATAACATGTTGTGCTCCGGTGTCCTCGACGTCGGTGGTCGTGACCAGTGCCAGGGCGACTCCGGCGGCCCCCTCTACCATAATAACGTGGTCGTTGGAATCTGTTCCTGGGGAATCAGCTGTGCCACTCCTCAGTACCCAGGAGTGAATACCAGAGTGTCCCGTTTTGCTGATTGGATTGTAGCTAATGCTAACACAATTTTGGGATAGGCAGTTTTTGAAGGAGGGATTTTTTTACGAGTTGACAAAAAGTAAAAATGCATAGAAATTACACGATGAAAGTATCGGTACAAGAAAATTGTTATTGAAATTATTATTTGGTTTGCTGTGTGATGATTCCAAAGAGTACACAATTGTTCAATAAATAATCTAATTAATATCTATCCACATATTTGTTTATTCCTGAAATTTTATCTAATTCATTTAAAATATATCAAGATGACTCGACGTTGATGTATAGAAAATTGACAATGATATATGGTTTTTATCAGGCTTAATGTATGTAAATCGCAGCTGTGTTTTGTTTTGGGAATTACCACTTTTTCGGGGTAGTGGTAGAAAAAACATATGAATAGAATGTCCAATAATTATGACAATATCGTTCTAAAACAAATTGAGATTTTAGTTTCAAAGCACATAAACTGTGAAAACGCACCGTTGTTGAGAGACCTTACAAAATGATTAGGTATAATATTAATTCTTCTTCGAAGGACTTTTAAAAACGGGAGGTTCTCAATCCGAATGTTTTTTTTTGCAATGATATGTTGAGTCATAGTCTAGGTACATACACTATCTCGAAGTTATCTTATAATTCCGTCGATTATATTTCATTAGTAATATTTTTTTATATAAATAATGATGACTTTGATCTTCAGTCAGTATTTGGGACTCCTACGAAGTTACAATGAGAGTTCTTATCACATTATTGGTTGTTACAGCTGCTGTTGCAGGTATGTGTTTTTAAAGATTTTTTGTATTAATTTCAACGATTTTAAAATAAAATACCAAATTTTGAAACTGTCTGGGTGTGATGGTCCAAGCGTTTTATCCATAACGGTTGTTAAAAATTAAATTACAACATGTTTTCTCTGCTCTTCTAATTTTCTTTTTTGTTTGTTGTTTGCAGCTGTACCTTCTTCCCCGCAGCGGATAATAGGTGGTTCAGCGACCACCATCAACAACTATCCTTCAATCGCTGCTCTGCTGTACTCATCCACCGGGAACAATTTCCGACAGTCTTGCGGAGGCACCCTGATCAATAACAGATCTATTCTGACTGCTGCTCATTGTCCATTGTAAGTTCCAACATATTTAACCACGATAGATAAAATTAAGTCACCATTTAAAGGCGTCCAAGTCGTCCCGCCTATCCCGTCTACAACCTTGATTCGTGGGAACACTCAAAAGATTGAGAGGTGTGGAGACAAAATTTGAAGGCCTTAGAACAGCAGCAGTAGGACAATACATGCTAAAAAAAAGTCACCATTAACTTGCTTTTCTTTTTCAGCCGCGAACTGATCACAAGATGGCGTGTACGCGTTGGCTCCTCTCTCGCTCACAGTCAGGGAATGACCTATGGCTTTAGTACCGTCATCTTCCATCCTAATTTTAATTTCCAAACCATGGATTCCGACATTGCTATCATGCGTTCCTCCTCTAACATCCAGTTTAGCAATGTTATTCAGCCTGGTTCCATCGCTGGTGCCAACTATAATATTGCCGATAATCAAGTCGTTTGGGCTGCGGGATGGGGCAGAACTCACGTGAGTACATTTTAAATTCTGGTCTACATCTTTTGTGTGCTAATGTGTATGTGAATAGCAAAAGTGAAAGATGAAAGACGGGGCAGGACTATTATGAGTTTTATAAACTTACCAGATTTCACCCATGAGTATTTTCTGGAACGCAATTGAAAGTAACCAGTCTCTCCAAAGATGGTATTTTTTTACCAATGTGCATTTACAGAGTACAACCTTAAAGCTTTTAAATTGCTTCTGCAGCCTGACATTGCGATCGGTGCCGAGCAGCTTCGTCACGTTCAGATCTACACCATCAACCAAGCCATTTGCCGTCAACGCTATGCCGCTGCCAGTCGCACCATCACTGACAACATGCTGTGTTCTGGCGTCCTCGATGTCGGTGGCCGTGACCAGTGCGCAGGCGACTCTGGCGGGCCCCTCTACCACAACAATGTCGTTGTTGGAGTTAGCTCATTTGGAATCAGCTGTGGTGACAGATTTTATCCTGGTGTTAATGTCCGGGTTTCTCGATTCACCTCGTGGATTCAAAACAACGCTTAAGCGGTATCTGAATAAATTGATTGTATTAACTATCGCACTTGTTTTGTTTTATGAACCTTAGCAATATTTAAAGGATAGTGATTGTAATATATCCTCTTTTATTAAAAAAAATTATAAATAAAAATAATATCTTTTGACTTACATAACATTTCAAATGAAAACAACAGAGGCCCTCAGATGTTTCCCTGTGGTAGCCTACGTTTGATATCATTTGCATTTTCTATACGTTTGTTGTAGTTATCCTAGAAAGCTTTATAACCTATATTATTACTTGTATTAAAATGTCGGGGACATAACACATAACTTAACACACTCTCCGAAATGGTTAAATATACGAAAATTACATGATCCTACATTTTAATTAACTCAATTGTTTATTGATCACAATGAATTTAGTTATTGTTAGGTGCTATGTTTTTCAGTATTTGTTTCAGCCTACTTTGAATAAATGACTTTTGATTTTGATGTTGATTTTGATTTTGAAATAATTATAATCCAGGCATGTGTATCTTCTCTAAACAGTTGTAAATAGCTTAGCGCAGTATAGTATTATCTCTTTGCAAATATATTTCTTATAGACACTGCATCATCAAAAGCCAGCCAGTAGCACGGTTAACCGGGTTTCATTGAATGCAATTGAGATGGTTCTTAGTTCAAATTGAGCAACATACGTATTGTAAAGTTATGATCGACTCGGAATTTCTTGAAAAAAATTTGTGGCTGCTGGAAAAAATCTCCGAAGATGATTTTGATATATACCTATCGAAACTAATATAATCAACCAGATTAACATTCACTTTATTTTACGAGGGTAAAAGTATCTTTGTAGATAAACACACAGATGATTTATTGATATTTTTATCAGCGTAAAATACTAGTCGACGTAATTTTATTAGACAACATGCCTAATTATATATTTTTTGCGGAAAAACAGAAAACAAGATAAACAAATCAGAACATGATGATGATGATAAAAGCCGTCACATGAAAAGGCCAATTAGTCAATGACTCAATTAGTCACTTGGTTAAAAAATATATAGTACAAATACTTAGGATAGCTTATGTATCGTTTTATTTTTACATTAATTCATGATTTGTCCTTTAATTGAAGCGGACCCTGACTCATCCGAGTTATTTGTGACAAACAATGCATACCCTCCTATAGTAGCTATCCTGGATTCATCTGCAGGCAATCATTTCCGAGTCTTATGGTGGCATTCTTATCAATAACAATTGAATCTATTTTGACAGATACTCATTACCCATATAATAGTAAACATACCAATAATTTGAGACCAGACATTAAAGTAAGGAATTTTTGACTCATCTTGATCTGTGACTTCATCTCCAGTTTTTGTCTATCCTTCATTGCACACAGAAATGGCTTAATTTATGGTTTGAACTATTACATCGTCTATGTTAATTTCAAACAAACCCGCGATGATGGGGGATTGCTGATATACATTCAAGCCAATGTAATTTTTATTTTCTTCATCAGATAACTGAATAAGGCTTTGGGAACTGGGTACAATTATAACCTAACTAGCTGGTGCCCGCGACTTCGTCTGCGCAGGTTTAGTATTTCGAACAATATGTTTACAAATTGTAGCCTATGTGTTATTCTGATGTATAAGCTATATTATTGTAAAGTTTCATTAAAATCCATTCAGTAGTTTTTGCGTGAAAAAGTAACAAATATCCATACATCCATACATCCATACATACAAACTTTCGCGTTTATATAATATTAGTAGGATAGGATATTGTTTTTTTGAATGTTGACAAGCAATCAATGAAACACAAATCTTTCAAATGATTCACTAGAAGCAAGTTCAAAATAAAAATCTATATAAAAACGCTGCATCATTAATTGAACACATGTGACCGTTTAAACCTTTTCCTGTTGTCCTATCTATATAATTATCTTGAAATAACATTGATTACTGCTTTGAGAATTTTATATAAATACAGCTGCCATCTTTATTAGGAAGTTTGATTGTTAAAGGAGTCACAATGAGAGTTATTACAGCTTTGCTAGCGAGTTTGGTTGCTGTAGCAGGTATAAATAATCTTCATTCTTTATTATTGTCCATATTCCTTTTCACTATAAAATTGTTTATGGTAAATAATCTGTAAGGAGGAAAAAAATCTTTTTATTTATTTATGTCTTATAGGCACTGCTGATCAGTTTAGTAGTTTCGAAGCCTTAAGCGTTTTTGTTTTTATTTATCTCACAATTGTAATCAAATTTTCAGCTAACCCTGCATCCCAAAGGATTGTTGGTGGAACAGCGACTACCATCAACCAATATCCTTCTATCGTGGCTCTGCTGTACTCACAAAATGGAAACTCTTTCCGGCAACAATGTGGTGGCACAGTGCTCAATAACAGATCCATACTGACCGCTGCTCATTGTCCATTGTAAGTAAACCAAATTAATGTTTGTCGTAAAATTATAGAATGTGAAGTAAAGACATTACAAGCGGTTTTCTTTTTTTCAGCGGTGACCATACCTCCAGGTGGCGTGTCCGCGCAGGTTCTACCTTTGCGAATCGTGATGGCAACATCTATGTCATAAGCACTTTTATATACAATCCCAATTTCAACTTCCGATCTATGGACTCTGATATCGCTATATTACGTACCTCCGCTAATATTCCGTTCAGCAACGTAGTTCAGCCTGGTTCAATTGCTGGTGCCAACTATGACCTTGCCGATAACCAGGTCGTTTGGGCTGCAGGATGGGGCAGAACTCACGTGAGTACTTTTAATACGTATAGACTTTTTGTGTCTTAATTTTGTACGACAACGGCAAAAGTGAGAAGTAAGCAGCAGGGTAGTTTTTTGCCCGCCGTACTGAAGTTTCAATTTAAGAAATTAGGGACGATTAGGGAAGTCGGGGCGGGGTAATTAGGGAGTTTCGAGATCTTCTATTTACGACTTTGTTTGAAATTGCTTTTACAGCCTCACGTTGTGACCGGTTCTGAGCAGCTTCGTCACGTTCAGGTCTACACTATCAACCAGTCCATCTGCCGTCAACGCTACGAAAGAGCAAGTCGCACCATCACTCCAAACATGTTGTGTTCTGGTGTCCTCGACGTCGGTGGCCGTGACCAGTGCGACGGTGACTCCGGTGGACCTCTCTACCACAACAATGTGGTTGTTGGAATCAGCTCCTTTGGCGTCAGTTGTGCTCATAAAGATTACCCTGGTGTCAATGTGCGTGTATCTCGTTTTACCCGGTGGATTCAAAATAATGCTTAAACAATGGTCCTAAATAAATTGATTATTTAAATTAACTTTGTTATTATTTTTGTCATTTGACTAACTCACATAACATTCCGAATCTCACTCCTCCAGAAATTCTGTCTCAGACAAAAACAGAAAAAACAGAGGTTTGCTGTGGTGCTTCCCTGTTGTATGCTTTGTATGTTCTTTACGTTTGTTGTATTTATCTCAGAAAGAAGATAGATACAACAATAATTGAAGAAACAAATCTTAACAGATTATAGTATGTATTTACAACAAAAAATATTTATTTAGATCTAATATACACAGAAACTTTCGCAAGAATTTCGTAAGGACATACATCTGGAGCATAAGCAGGAAATAAGCAGACTGGAGGCTTTCGAGATGTGATGCTGGAGAAGGATAGAGAGAATTAGCTGGACGGAAAGAGTTACCAATGAAGAAGTTCTAAACAGAATAGGAACTAAAAACAACTATTACATAACATAGGGAATAGGAGAGGAAAAATGATGTGACACCTTATATGTCACGACGATTTTATCAAAAACATCGTGAAAGGGAAGGCAAATTAAAGAGAAGGTGAATGTTGTGACGTATAAGGAAGTTCAGGAGCTAGCGCTAGATAGGGGTAAATGGAAGGAGCTACACCGACAGAGCTGGGCTCTTAAATTGATGGTGATGAACAAATTATCACTAGTAAGTATTTAAATGTCGGTTTTATCAATTTGATGCTCATCTTTTCTGATTTTTCTGAATGAGCACATATCTTTCAAATGTACCAACCTAATCCGTTGGCAATACGAGTAAGAACTTCAAACAACGTGAATGACGTGAACGTGAACGTGAATGAGAAGTAAGCCCAAATATCCCGTACATGCCTAAATGTATGAAAATTACATGTTCCTACATTTTTTATTACTCAATAGATTTTTTAATGATCACAATGATTTTAATTTCTGCTAGGCGTCATGTAAAATTGTAATTATAGAAGAAATGAAATATCAGCCCATGCAATATTCAGTATGTTACAATTTTTTTGGGATAAAATTATTCTATACTGCATTTGGTCCAAGTTTCTTATAAAGTTGTAAAGCGTTATAGTCTCATTGGCTGTCTCCAAGATAATAATACCAAATGTTACCTATTAAATAACTGTAACCTGTGTGCTTTCTCTAATTTTCATAAATAGCGTACCACAGGATGCTTTTATAATATACATGGTCACTCACTATCTGCCTAGATTTTTCCCTACTATGTTGGGGTCGGCTTCCTGTCTAACAAAGATGCAGCTGAGTAATAGGGTTCTGTTAGAAGTGACTGCCTGTCTGACCTCATAAACCCTGTTAGCCGAGCATCCTAATACCCCTGGGTAAGACTGGTGTCAGACTAACTGGCTTCTACCCGGCTAAACGTAACGACTGCTAAAGATGTTGAAATGACCGCCGAGACCCAGTGGCGGCGTAGCATCGGGTGGCAGCCGGGGCGGACTACCTATTGAACGCCCCCCCCCCCCCCAAAAAAAAAAAACAACAAAATATAACCACGGACTAGAATTTTAAATTATGGTACTTAAAAATCGTGTAAAAATCATTTATGGTACTTTTTGCTAGGTTTAACGCAAAGCCAGTGTCAGGTGAAAAAGCCGCGAGCGCAGCGAGCGCGAAATTTTTGAGTTCTGGAACAGTAAAGTGCCAAGATGAGCTAAAAAAAAAACACCGCAAAGTGAATAAGTCGCGAGCGCGAAATTTTTTAGTTTTGGGACACGAAAGAGTACCTACCCAAACAAGTGCGAAAAAACCACCGCAAAGAGAAGACGCCGTTAGCCTAGCGAGCGCGAAATTTCTGATTTTTGGGACAGAATGATACCTAAAGAAATTAGAAAAAAGCCAGTGATAAGTGAAAGGCGCAAGCGCAAAATTTTTGAGACTTGCAACACAAAAATACTCAAACAAGATTGAAAAAAGCTGCGAGCGCAGCGAGCACGAAATTTTTTCAGTTTTGGGACACAAAAGTCCGCCACCTCCTAAACAGCTTAAAAATCGGCAGCGCAGAGCGTCAGTTGTTTTTGCTACTTCGGTGCTTTGACTTTTTGTTACATTGAGGACTCAAAGAGCGCAGAATAAGTCAGATTTTTTTTTTATAACTTTGAGGAATTATTTTAAGTAATCAGGTAAAAACGAAAATAAACAAGAGAGGGGTGACAGCCGGACTGGCACCACTCTCAGTGCCGCCTCGACGTCTAGCGCATGCACTGTTGTAGTTTTGTTTAAAATTTGAATAGCGTGCAGTGACTAGTAGTGAACCTAGGCTTAGCTGATTAGAACGGCACCCTCAGTGACTTGTCCCTTCTGCCCGTGCCATCCTGGTCGTGCAGATATGTGCCGACCGAGATGGCACCCCCCGAGACGTGGTACCCGAGGCGGACCGCCCCCTCCGACTCCCCCTTACGCCGCTACTGCCGAGACCTACAGTTTATCGTGTCACCGAAACACAGCCGCTGGTTTCTAAGATAAACAGCGAAAGTCCTTACAAACTTAAAACACATTGGTACTTGCCTGAATTGGAATCAAACCCACACTCATTCTTGAGAGGTTGGTTCTTTGCTCACTAGGCCACCACGATTTCTACATGGACAGTGCGTCGTGACTACATGACGAGTATGACAAACTTTTGGGATCGGACCGGTTAGCCGGATTTCATTGTAATTGAGATGGCTGTTTGGATAGTCTAAATTGAGAAACATTTGACCAGGAATTCTAAAGTTTTATTTTAAAGATCACGGCATAAATAAATTCCATAAAATTCGAGGATCGTTTTGAAAATAAAAATGTTGTTTTAATAAAAGTTTGATATTATTTACAAGGATAAAAATATATTTTTACTTAAACCCGTAAATGATTTTTTGTACTTTGAACAATGCGTATAGATAATAATAGGCATGTTCAAAGTTCAAAGTAAACCTTTCGTGGAAATTCGCAAATAAGATATCGGCATATAATGAGGATGATAAAAGCCATTAGTATTTATTTGCGTTTAATTATAATAATTAATATGTCTTTAATTAATAAGTAATATATAATGAATACACACAATAACACATCACAATTATTAATAACTCACTTAGTTTTAAGACCTATTGTACGTAAACTACATAAGATAGCTGATATTATTTTGTTTTATGTTTACAGCATACTTCCATCATTTGCATATTCCATCATTGTCATTTTCAATTGTAGCCCTGACTCCTCTAGAAGAGGTATTGCTGGTTCAGCCACCACCAACCACAGCTACCCTTACATTGTGACTTTGCTGCGTGCATCCACTGGCCATAATTTACATGTTACGGGCTGGAGTATCAACTTAGTTGCTGGTCGCACAATTCCTGATAACATGTTATGCTCTAGTGTTCTTAATGTAGGTGGTACCATAATACCTACCTAAAATTTGAGGGTGGCAAAATTATAGCTACCTCTATAGATTCACGGCAATGCTTGAAATGTAGGTAAATCACCTTGCGAATTGAAACATATTTGGGATTTGGTACAGAAATAACCAATCAATAAAACACAAAGCTTTCAAAAGTTACTCTAGGAGCTAGTTCAAAGACAGTTAACTTAAAAATAAGTTGAACGTATGTGACCGATGATATCCTTAAACCTTTTCCTGTTGGGCTATCTCTATCTATACTATCTTCAAATTACATTGATTAACGCATTGGGGGTTTTATATAAATAGTGGTATCTTCTTTATTAGGAAGTTTAGTTTTCAAAGGAGTCACGATGAGGCTTATTACCGCCCTGCTAGCTAGTTTGGTTGCTGTTGCAGGTATGTACAAACTTATTACTTCCTCCATATCTTCTTTTTCGTCATGAATTGTTCTTGGTAATTGATAAACTCACCTGCCTGGCCTTTTCTCTACGGTAAATAATAATACTGTAAATAGAGCCTTTTGTTTGTTGGTAGGTATACTAGGTACCCTAAGACTCCGAAACTACTGAACCGATTAGAAAAATCTTGGGAAGCTATTCGCGATTGTAGGCTATATTTTCTTCTGATGTAGGAAATAGTTTTCAGAAAGAGCGACTTATACCTCCATATTAAAAGTCCTGTAATCGTCAAAATGAATACATAAGTCTGGTTAAATGTGTAACCTAGACATAATAAAAAAGCGTGTTAAAAATTAATGATTGGATTGAATGATCGGCAAATCGATCCTGAATAGATTTATTTACCCTTTGTCATTGTGTAACATGTAAATCAGTTGTTATATTTTTAATGACTTAAAAATAAGGCGTCAAAGAAACAGATAACATTATAAGAAACAGAACAATATAGAGATTCGTTTACACATCGTTTTTTTGTGACTAGCTATTTATTTATCCCCGATCGCTTGAAAATTTTCCTTCTATTAAAGGTGAAGGCGACGGCGTTATGCTAACCTTAATCTTTCCCATAGTTGACTATGGTAATGTTTGCTATTATGATCTGAATCTGCTCAATAAGATCTGCTCAATAAATTTTAGCGGCGTCTCAACAATCGCTTTCGATGCGTTTTTCATTTCCACAAGTACTTACCATAGTGTGTCAGCGTATCGAGCGCAGCTAAAATGGCTACTGATAAGACAGCGCCGTTTGATGAGGGCATTAACTACTATTTTTTCCATTCTACATTCTCCCTCATCAACTTCTTATTAAACTCCTTACGTCCAACGTCTATGTTCTCAACATAGGAAAAATCTTCGCTCTTTTAGTAATCGCCTTCTAAACTGAGTTGCTCACCGAACAGACGTTATTCACTCTTTCTTTTTTGTTAAATCTATTCTTTTCTGGAATGAGCTTCCTTTGGCCATCAGAATGGATAACTTTAAATTGAAAGTTCGCGATGACATTAGCAGTAGACTGGAGCTAAAAACGCCTAAGGCGTTTGTTAATTACAATTTATTCAATTGTCTTCTAAAAATAATAAGATATTTTTTTATAATTTCCAGCTGTCCCTACATCCCAAAGGATTATTGGTGGTTCACCGACTACCATCGATCAATATCCTTCTATCGTGGCTCTGCTGTATGCCTCAAATGCAAACGTGTTCCTGCACCATTGTGGTGGTACACTCCTCAATAACAGATCCATTATGACCTCTGCCACTTGTACATAGTAAGTTGAACAAGAGCATTAACCGTCGTACCACAAAAACTTTTAAATGTCTGTTGAACACTTGTCTAATAACATGTTAGATTATGATGTTGAAATAAGGTCCGTTTTGCAGCCTCACTTTTTTTTGACAAGTGTTCAATAGAGTTAAAGTTATGTTGGATAAAATGTGAGTAATATGTTGGAATGTATCCTGCAAGAGTAAGTCCTGGATTAACTAATCATCCTTTTTTTTAGCGGTGACCCCACTAGCAGATGGCGAGTCCGCACAGGCTCTTCTTTTGCGAATAGTGATGGCAACACCTATGGCTTCAGCGCCTTTATCTACCATCCCAATTTCAATTCCCGATCTATGGACTCTGATATCGTTATATTACGTACCTCCGCTAATATTCCGTTCAGCAACGTAGTCCAGCCTGGTTCAATTGCTGGTGCCAACTATAACCTTGGTGATAACGAAGTCGTTTGGGCTGCAGGATTTGGCTGGACTGGAGTGAGTACTTTTAACCCTGGCCTAGAGTTCTTTTGTGTAAGGGCTATTACGCACTGTCTACTAGTCGGCGGCGTCTCAGTCCCTCGGCGTCCAAAACAACATACATAGGCAACAACCGGCGACCAAGTGCGTAACACCTTATTTAAAGTAATGAAAGTCACAGTCGCTGGCGACACGGTCACCAGCGACTAGTCGACAGTGCGTACAGGCCCTTAACTTTGTTCGACAACGGCAATAGGCGAAAGTAAGCTGCAGAGCGGGACAAAAGTACTGTGATTTTTATAACCATACGTACTTCAATAGGATAAATTAGAGACTATGTAATTTTCTACGTTTCATCTATTAAGACTAATAACGTTCGCCCTAAATTTCGAAATTGTGTTTGCAGGATCAGACTTCTGAACATCCTGATCAGCTTCGACACGTTCAGATCTTGTCTGTAAACCAAGGCATCTGCCGACGACGCCATGCCATAGGAGGTCTCATGATCATCACTGACAACATGTTGTGTTCCGGTTTTCTCGACGGCGGTGGTCGTGGCATATGTTTCGGTGACTTTGGAGGACCTCTCTACCACCACAATGTGGTTGTTGGTATCAGCTCGTTTCGCATCCATGGTTGTGCCCATCGACTTTTCCCTGATGTCAATACGCGTGTATCTCGTTTTACTCAGTGGATCATAGACAATGCTTAAACAATGGTCCTAAATAAATTGATTTTTTGAATAAACTTTGTTATTATTTTTGATGAATAGCTTTCGCCTGACTCATAAACTATGCCGTATTTCAATCTTTTGGAAATTCCGTAAAGGGCAAAACAGCCCTTAGATGCTTCTCTGAGGTATGCTTGATATCATTTGTGCCTTCTATAAGTTTATTAAAGTTAATTAGAAATATGTATTTATCGGTAAGTTAAATATGATGCTCTTTTATTCCTCATATATCACAGAAACTTGGTATGTTTATAAAAGCTTAAGCAGAACTTAACATATTCCCCGCAGATGCTTATATAGACGAAAATTACACGTTCCTACATTTTTAATAACTCAATCAATTGTTTATTGATCACAATGAATTAAGTTTCTGCTAGGCGCCATGTAATTGTTATTGTTATAAACAACTATTAGAAACTAAGGAATATTAGCCCATGCAATATACAAGTATACTAGTATATATTATTTATTAAAAGTGTAAGCCGACCCCAACATAGTTGGCAAAGGCTCTGGAAATGATGATATGAATTCTAAAATGATTTTAGGATAAAATTATTCGGCAGGCCAGTCAGGTCAGTCAGTTCAGTCTAGAGTTACGTAGCTTTCCGATCATAACTTACACCTATCCAGACGCCATCAACTTAGAAAAATATAAAAAACGCGAAGTAGCCCAAAGTGCATCGACATCTCTCAGAAAATTAACAGTAAAAATTGATGGGTCCTGTATTATGTGTTTTTTATCTAGAATTTTTGTTTTGACTAAATGAAGATATGTTAAGGACAATAAAATATGATAACTTAAAAAAAATGTACGTACAGTAATATTACAAACTAAGTTAAAAAAACTATTTTGTAAAAAATTTCGACAAATCCAGTTCAAAATATTTTTCCCATAAAGTGTTTCTTCTGTTTTTTTTTCGTATTTAAAAAAAAACTTATGGTTCAATAGTTAGAGGGGAGAGACATATTATTAATATTATTACAGTAAACGTCTATTTATTCTTCTGGTAGGGTTCCTAGTTGGAACCCTAAAAATATGGGATTAAGAGAAAAAATTACTTTTCATCCCACCATCTCGGAAAGAGTAGTTTTAACCCTTTGATATCTGAGCGCAAAAGCCGTTTTTATCCTCAAGAGCGACAAAGTGATTTGAATTTAGAACATCGTGTGCAATACTTCATTTGTGACAATCTTGATAAGAATTTTCAAACTTTCAAACAAATACATATTAAACAAATAAAATAGTAATTAAAATAATTATTCAATTAATTAAGTAATTTTTATTATTGTTTTTACATAGATTTTTAACCTCGTTTCATTTTTAAACTGAATTTTTAAATAAATGATCTTTAATAGGTACTTCTTTTTAATTTGATACTCATATGTGCGCGCCATTTTGTTTTTTTTTTTGCATTTAGAAATTTCCTCGATGAGGTGGGATGAAAAGTTATATTGTAAAGTAATAGTTATTTGTTAAACAAGAGTGCAAAGTTGCTTTTTCACCTTGTGCTTTTTTGATTCCCTCGCTATCGCTCAGGATTCTAATTATTGAAACACTCTCTACGCTCGTGTTTCAATTTTAGGATCCTTCGCTTGCTCGGTCATCAAAATTGAGCCCGCGGTTAAAAAGCAACTTTGCACTCTTGTATAACAAATAACTATTACTTAACAATAGTTTTGACAACGAGACATAGTTTTAATAATCAATTTGAAGAGTTTGATAATTGTTATTTACAAGGATTAATTATCTTCGTAGATAAATGCACAAATGATTAATTGATATTGACAATACAACAATATCATATTGTTATCAGTTGAAAATGCTTTACGCTCAATTTATAATTGAACTTGCCCAATTATATACGTTTTGCGCATCGATTTTGCGGATACAAACAAGATAACTCGGTACAAAATGATGAAGATACAAGTCACTACAGGAAAAGTCACAATTTTTATTAATTAGTCACTTTTTTAAGACCTAAGTTATACCTAGAATGGCAGATTTTTTGGTTCTATGTTTACAGCATACTTCCATAATTTGCTTATTAATTGTGGCGGCCCCTGACTCCTTTCGGAGAGGAATTGGTGGTTCAGCCACCACCGACCACACCTGCCCATCTATCGTGGCTCCACTTCGTTAATCCACCGTGGAAATTTCCGACAGACGAGAGGTGGCATCTTTATTAATAACAGATTTAAATTCTATCTGCTGCTCATTGTCCAAGTAAATGAAACAAATATTGCAAACTAGAGATCTTCTTCTTCTTAGCGCTTATCCCGTCTTGTGACGGGTTCCACTTTCCGTATCTTCTTCTTCCACTTCGCTCTATCCTGGACATCTTCCTTTTCGAGTTCGCAGATTTTCATGTCTTTCTTTACACTCAACTCACTGCAAACTAGAGATCGAACTAAGGAATTTATATTTTTCGTTTTTCTTGGCATTGACAGACAAGGCTTAGCAGCCTATAGTTTCACGTAGAGTGGATGAAAAGGGGGGCACTTTTTGAGGGAGGGCAAAATTTCAGAAATATAAAAATATTTTTAGTAACCATAAATCTAAGTGTTATAGGTAGATTCGTGTAAAATTTCGAAAAAAATCGCTCTCGCTTCGGTCATGGCCTGTTAATTTTATAACATTATTTTCACTCTTTGCATCACCAAACTAAAAAAAATTCACGCTTGCTACGCTCGCGACTCCGTGTAAGGTGGCGCTTTTTCTTTTTCGGCCTATGCATAAATGATATTTGTTTTAGTTTCGTACAGTCTTTAAACTAAAAAAATACCCGATATCTCTCTTTTAAGATTTATCTTTTAAGACTTTCTGCCTACCTAAAATTTAAGGGCGGCAAAATTTTGTCCATCGCCACTACTTTATTAAGCTTTCAATGAAGTACAAATCTTTCAAAAGCTACTCTTAAGTAAAAATAAGTTGAATGATCGATTAACGATCGATTTTATCCTTAAAACTTTTCCTGTTGGGCTATCTCGGAAATGCTGAAAATATACTATCTTTATTGATCTCGTACGGATATGTATTATCTTTATGATTAACGCACTGAGGATTTTATATATAAATGCCAGTATCATCTTCATTAAGAAGTATAGTGTTCCAAGGAGTCATGATGAGAGTTATTATTGCATTGCTTGCTAGTTTGGCTGCTGCTGCAGGTATGTAATTCTTTTTACTTGTTTATTGATTTAATGCTTCTTGCACTTAACGTGCAGCGGCGGACTTAGCGGTTCTCTACCAGTCTACGTTTGGGTGGCAGAGAGAAAGTGTTGGTGTGTATAAAGAAATTTGAAAATACATATTTGAATGAAATTAAACATATACCTGCACATATTACAATACACATAAAAAAAATGTATAACAATAAATATAGAACGTGTTACAGAAAATAATAGATTTTTACCTACTTCTTAAATATCTTCTTTCATGATTTGCTTTTGTTAAATATTAATACTCATCTGCCTAGCCTTTTCTCTATGATAAATAATAATACTGTAATGCGATAAAGCTTATTGTTCATTTGTTGTTACTTTAGAGGCTCCGAAACTGATGATCCGATATGAAAAATGTTAGGAATTGTTCGCGGGTGTAGGCTATATAATTTTCTTAGCATACAAGATTTTTTTTTACTGGACTCGGACGAAGGAGCGGGAAATAGCTTGTTGTAGATATGTACATATAAAAGTCCTGAACCTAGAAGTCAAAATAAATAAATACCTAAGTTTGGTTAAATTTTGTACATCTGGACTTCCAAATTTTGTAAAAGTTATAAAAATGTATAAATAGATTGGATTGAATTTGCGCAAATCCATCCTATAGATAAGATAAATCTTCTATCTACGCAGAATAATTGCTAAATAACACATGTGAATCAGATGTTATTTTTAAATTCCATAGAAATAAGGGTTAGAAATTACAGAGAACATATGGAAGTACCTACGTTCAGTCACCGTTTTTTTGTGAATAGCTATTTTGCTACAAAAAAAAAAACCACAATAACGATGGGCCAAACGCATCTCAGTGCAATTCAATTGTCTTCTAAAAATTAAGATATATCTGTTTAATTTTCAGCCGTCCCTACATCTCAAAGGATTGTTGGTGGATCAGCGACGAACATCAGACAATATCCTTCTGCCGTGGCTCTGCTGTACGCACCAAATATTGTATTCGCTTACAAGCAAGAATGTGGTGGTACATTGCTCAATAGAAGATCCATTCTGACCGCTGCTCATTGCCCATAGTAAGTTAAACTAAAACGTTATATGTATCTTCTTCAATGCTCAATCCTTCACCGTGTGAGAGGCCTATGCCCAGCAGTGGGACGATAAAAAGGCTGTAACATAAATGTAACTTGTTCATTATATGGATGTGGTGCACATAACTTAATGCAAATTGTAATTAGCCTTAAAAATAATACCTATATTAACTCAAACTTGTACTACGAACTATACTTACAAACTAGACACCTTAAATCAAGTCGAAGTAAATATAAATTATAAAAGAATATCTAAAGAATAGAATATAGTAAAAAGTAATAAGTATATTATGAGCCCGCAACGCCAGAAAAAGGCCGTTAAGCTGTTCCTAGACGTTATTTTATTGTCAACACCTGTACCTAAATATTATACCAGTTTGAGTTGAGAATACACTAACCATTTTCTTTTTTTTTTCAGCCTCGATCCTCCCAGCAGGTGGCGTGTCCACGTAGGCTCTTCCCATCCGACTTATTATGGAACCTCCTACGGCCTTACCAGATTTATCTACCATCCCAATTTCAACGTAAATACACGGGACTCTGACATCGCTATATTGCGTACCGCCTCTAATGTAGAGATGAGTGCCCTTGCCCAGCCTGCTGCCATTGCTGGTGCCAACTATAACCTTGGCGATAACCAAGTCGTTTGGGCTGTAGGATGGGGCAGAACTCAAGTGAGTACTTTTTAACCCTAGTATCTACTTATATGCTTTTTGTGTGTTAATTTTGTATGATTACGACAAAGGTGAAAAGTAAGCTGTAGCTTACTTTTGTGGGACAAAAGTCACAACTATTAGTGTGTGATACTAGAACTCTCACACAAAACTGTGAATTCACAACGCATCGCAAGGAGGTCCGATCTCATTTGCATCGTGCATTCTTGCGATTTTACTCCATTGATGACTTGATGACGTCCCTTTTAGTCTACTCTGAGACAGCTTTAGAGGAAGAAAAAAAAATGCAAAAAAGAAAACAGTTTCCCGTACAAATTCATATTGCAGGAATTTGTGATGCGGCATCTAGAAATTGAAGGAATTAGGGACAATATATTTTTCAACGTATCATCTATTTGGGAGTAATAACATGCGCCTTAAATTTCGCATTTTCTTTGCAGCCTAACAACGCAGTCGGCTCCAGTCAGCTTCAATACGTTCAGATCTGGACTATAAACCAAGCCATTTGCCGTCAACGCTATGCCGCTGCCAGTCGCACCATCACCGACAACATGCTGTGTGCTGGCGTGCTCGACGTCGGTGGTCGTGGCCAGTGCAATGGCGATTATGGAGGACCCCTCTACCACAACAATGTCGTTGTTGGAGTCAGCTCCTTCGGCATCGGTTGCGACCATCCCGTTTACCCTGGCGTCAATGTGCGTGTTTCTCGTTACACCCAGTGGATTATAAACAACGCTTAAGCAATGGTTCTAAATAAATTGATCATGCAAATATTTTTTTTGTGTTATTATTTTTGATGCACCGTAGCGGTGAATGTAGTTTTAGGTTGTAATTGTGTAGTATGTCAATACTCAATTCTTTAATGCATACCATAATGTTTACAGTTGTTGTTCTATAGGTAATTTATGTCACAATTATGGACCCTGTCGGGCACAGCACATACAATAGTAGGAGAGAGGAGGAAGCGCACTGAGTGTTATGTTTAATATGTTTTATTTAATGTGTCTTGTCACCTTTAATTTGTTTTTATTGACTGACAATATTCAGAATCTCAGCGGATGCTTTCCGTAGGCACCCTATACTTGAAATAATATATCTTAAAAGTTTTATATCTTATTCAAAACATACTCAAATATTTTTATTCTTACAAAAATTTTACATTAATCATGCTAGTTACGACTTTTTGAGGGCTTATATTTACCTGAAATTGATCTTGAAAAAAAACAACACATTAATGACATCACTGCAACATTGCTATAAAACTAAATGAATTGCTAAAGTATGTTATTATTTTTTATAAACGATTGCTGCATTTGTTATATTAGGCGCTACGAAATATTTTTTTTCATAATAACGATAAGTTTTTAAAAGGATGAAAGGAGTCAAACTGGGAAAGCTTAAACCATTAGTAGTTGATAACTCTTTTTCTTGTCATCTGAAAGTCCGTTGAATTTAAAATATTGTTAGTAGGTACCTTTTGTTTCAATCCACTCATTACAACTATTTGATACTTTCTACTACATACCTACCAGATGTTTTACTCACGAATATTGTATTGAAAACTCATTTTAAGCATGACGAATTTACGTTATTCAATAACTCTGTTTACGGTTTAGATATAAATATTGTGATCATCATTCTGCGTCAAATCCTCTGTAGTGATATAACTATCTTAATATTATCTCTAATTGATTTGATTACTTTAAACCTCAGACAACGTTTTCGTATAAATACGAGTAACATCTTCAATAGTAAGTTTGGAGTCAGAAGGAGTCACAATGAGAGTCTTTATTGCACTGTTGGCCTGCTTAGCTGCTGTTGCAGGTATGTATAAAATATTGTGTGTGGTTTCATTAAGATTAAAAATATGTTTTGGTACTTCCTTGTTTCTGATATCGTGATATCTATCACGGTGCGTTCACACTGATGTTTTTTTTTTTCAAAAATCTGTTTCTTAGTTTTGAACATTATCATTGCGTGTGTAAAAGCTTTATGACAGTCTATTCACGATATATCTTTATTGTGTATTTTGCGTCTTTGGCGCCTTTAAACTTGTCAGTTTTTTTTCATACAAGTAGCTTAAGTAATTAACTTACAATTTTGCAAATGAAAACCACCTTCGCAAGTCGCTAATAGTATGTAATTTCTTAGGACTTCTTACAACTAACGGTAGTTTTTAACTTAATATTTATGGAAGCCACTTGCAAGAGCAAAAGCGGGGTATCTATTTTTTTAATAAAAAATACAAAGATTGTTATAATTTTGATTTACATGAACTGACGTCAATCTCAAGCTCTAAGCTAAGTACGAAGCAAACAAACAAAGTATTTGTATTGGCGGAAACTATAATTATGACGCTTTTATCACGATTTCTAATTGTTGTGCAATTTAGGATAGTATTAGAAAGAAGCATTTTGCGTGGTAAGCTCAATACTTGAGGAGGCCTGTGCTCAGCAGTGCAAGTAGGGACATATACAGAAGCTGGGATGATGATGATGATTAGGCATTGCATAGAAACCCAATTTTATTGCTTTATAATAAACATTGGACTAAATATTGAAATAGAGGAAATACAATACTCATTTACCTATTATACCTATTACTTCCTATACCTACCTATACCTATTATAGTTTTGGTCTGCGGCAAAATCAAGGAAGTATTTTTTTAATAGCCATCATGACAACTAATTAAACAAATCTATTGTTATGGCTGTAAATACATGTAGGATATAAAACACGATAAGATTCGGTCGATAAGACTTTTCCTCCAATAATTATTTTTTGTCATTATGCGTAAATAACGTCATCACTGATTTAGCAATTTACGTATCATCGCCTCATAGATAAGTTAATTCTTTTTCATTGACGTTGTGAAAATAGTAGACCCCACCGAGTAACTTACCGACTTTATCTATCCATACTAACATTATAAAGAGGAAAAATTGAATTAACTTTGTATGTAATCTATAAACTCAAAAAGTACTACAGCGATTTTAAAAATTCTTTCACTGTTAAAAAGCTACACTCTTCCGCAGTAACATAGGCTATATTTTATCCCAGTACGGGCAGTCGTTCCCACGGGACGTGGGCGAATCTGCGGTAAAATGGCTATATTTGAGGGTTTAAAAGTTAAGAACGAACATTTGATCGGGTTGAACGGGTGGAACATTGATGCTCTGGTTCGTCTCCACAAGACCAACTCTTTGGACCCGTGCAACTAGTTTGACGTTTCGAAAGAGCTTTAATAGGCCTATCTGAAATAAAAAATGACTTTCACTCATTAATTTATTGTTTGCAGCGGTACCTACATCCCCGCAGCGGATCATAGGTGGTACGGCTACTACCATCAACAACTATCCTTCGATCGTGGCTCTGCTTTACGCAGCTAGCAACAATGATTTCAGACAGTCTTGCGGCGGTACCATCCTCAATAACAGATCCATTCTGACTGCTGCTCATTGCCCATTGTAAGTAATACAAAACAGCTAAAACAAAAGTACAATACGAACTTTTAGTCGGCCTACAGTTGGTTTGGACTCATAAATCAGTGTGAAGTTAAGTTGAAGAACACACGTAACAACGATTAGCTATATCAGAACGATTAAAAACTTTGATTGAATTCACAATTTTACAAAAAAGAAACACAGTCAGCCAAATGTTTAGTGTGCAGTGTGTTTGTAGGCTGTTGAAAGATGATAAAACGTTGGAAAATAATAAAATCATTTTATTTTTACAGCCGTGACACCATATGGAGATGGCGAGTACGAATTGGTTCTTCCTTCGCACACAGAGAAGGCAATACTTTGGGTTTCGCCGCGTTCATTTTCAATCCTAACTTCAATGCCAACACCTTGGATGCTGACATCGCTATCATGCAAACGTCTACAAACATTCAGTTCAGCAACGTCGTCCAGCCTGGATCCATTGCTGGTTCCAACTATAACCTGGTCGATAACCAAGTTGTTTGGGCTGCAGGATGGGGTGTCACTACTGTAAGAATTTTGAATACTTTATGGAATTTTAAGACTTAATAAGTTAATATCTTTAGGCGCCTCCTACATTAAACTCCTTCACATACATATATACCATCTATCGCAGAGTACAGATTAAGTCGACAATACAAGGACCGCTTGAAGCAGTCGAGGGCAACAGCTTCAAGCTGTCGACCGCCCGACTCAGTTGCAACTGCTTCAAGCGGTCCGTGTATTACCGAAGAGTTATGTGTTATTATTATTTCCGCAGCCTCACGGTTGGAGTGGTGCTGAGCAGCTTCGTCACGTTCAGATCTACACCATCAACCAAGCCATTTGCCGTCAACGCTATGCCGCAGCCAGTCGCACCATCACTGATAACATGTTGTGTTCTGGCATCCTCGACGTCGGCGGCCGTGACCAGTGCGCCGGCGACTCTGGCGGGCCCCTCTACCACAACAATGTCGTTGTTGGAGTCTGCTCCTTCGGCATCGGTTGCGCCCATCCCCTTTACCCTGGCGTCAATGTTCGTGTTTCTCGTTTCACCTCATGGATCCAAGCTAACGCTTAAATCTGACTGACTTGAATAAATTGCTTTTTATAATAATACATAATACGATGTCTCAGAAAATAAAGATTCTCTTATTCTTAAAAAACAATGTTGTTTTATTCTTCTTTGAATGAATGCCTTTGAATGACAGCGATACAACAAGTTTATGTATAGTTGTTTTCGAAGCCTGTAAATATTTGTGCGATGTAATATCATTGATTCTTAATCGGTAATTTGGTTATTTAATAGACTGAAAATTGGACATAGTTTGCGAAATACAATCGCTTCTTAAAAATACATAACCTTGGTCAACTTACTTATTGTAATTCCTTTTTAGATTAATCTTATTCTCTATGTAATCAAAGTACGCCTGAACAAGAAAAAAAAACGCCTTTCTTCATTAACATGGCAATATCGCACAGGAGTCATGCTTTATGTTTTCTTCATATTTTTTGACTATTTATTAATCATATTCATTCATCAGTATACAGTAGACAAATATTAATGAATTTATTTTTAGTTATAACGTGTATTTTAAGTACTGTTTTCGATTAGGAGAGTTATTCGAGTGTTGACGTTATATACAGCGTCAATGTTATTTAGAGATGTCTTTTGCAAGTGGAGTGTCTCGAAGATAAGAGGATTCTACGAATGTTTCGTCATTCTAATGATATTACGTCATGGGTACTTACCCTGATGGGTTTATGCCTGACCATAGGTCAGACTATTGTCCAAGTTCTTTGAAAGATCAGGTCTACTCGTACTCCTGGTCTAACTGTCACTTCTTATGTGATCAGTAGTTGGATTTTTCGAATAAAGTCTTGATGAAAATACTGAAGACTTTTCATGAGTATGCGTCGATGAATGATTTGCCAGTGTATATTATCAAGGCGCTGGTTTTTGGAAAACAAGAATTGGGAAACCATCATCTGCCTAGCCGTTGCTGAACTCTGTTGAGGTCGGCTTCCAGTCTAACCAGATGCAGCTAAGTACCAGCGTTTTACAAGGAGTGACTAGCAAAAGACAAGTTTAGTGTCATCTTTGAATTGTTCGATCAAAGTTACTCTACAAGGAAAACCCTTAGCAAAACAAATAAACGAGATAATTTAGAGAGTAAGTAGAAAACGGTAGCTAACACGTGAAAAACAACCACTTGAATGAAACATTTATGATAGATAAATTGGAAACTATGAATCAGTGCACTTAATACGAATATAAATAGTAAGAATGCCTCTAGACTGCAAGTTGGTGCATTGGTAGGCAAGATGCGTGCAGTGTTTCTACTAGCCTTAGGCTTAACTGCCGTGACGGGTAAGTTTTGTCTTATAAAATCATTATTTTTATCTTAATTTAACTACGAATCGCAGTTGATTATTGTCCTTTTGTTATGTTATCGTTTTCTGTGGTATGTATCCAAGATATGTGAAAGGGACTCGTAGGGTTTTGCTGCCTATACATAGATCTACCCGATCGGTTGTCGGCATATAGTGGATAGCTAAACTTTTTTCTTTTTTAGACAAATAAAACCTCCTCAGATTTAATAAGCCACTGCATTTTTTATTCTGTAATTAGCTGATTTCTTCCTAATTGAACGTGGGTTGGTGGGTTCCCCCCACAGACATGGCAGACAATTTAAATATACATATTATACCTACTCGTAAGTACTGAAATTGCATTTTGCACGACCTTGCTTTACTTACTATCATTGCGGTAGCACATTGGAGATTTAAGGTATTAACGCTGTTATCAGATGTCGTAAAAGTAAAGAGGTATTGAGAATATCTTTTAATTAATAAATTTAAGCTGCCAAGATAAACGAGTGCAATTTATTTTTCACTTAGCGTTGAGCGTATAATTTTATTCTTGGAACACAAAATAATGTCCTCCGGAGTATTATGAGTGCACTACAAGCTTTCTTTTAATCTTTATTTTATATTTACTGGAAAACCATAAAAAATATAAATATGTATGAAATATATGTATGTGTGCACATGTGAAATATTCTCTTCGTGTGCCCTCCACAAAGATTCTTTTTGAAGAATCGAGAAGATTTTGCCGTTTGACGTAATCTTTTTCACCATGCTGTTCATCATAGAAAGCCTCTCACCTTATCGACATTATCAGCCTCTTAAAACACAATATCTACAGCACTTCTTTTAACTACTCAATTACAAAGCAAATAACAGCTTAGTTACAAAATAAATTGCTATGATTTTGTTTAAAGGTTGAATATTGAATGACTACTATATTTAGGACAACGAATCAACGAAAGTATTTTATTTTTGAATTTTAGCCAGGTTTAGGCCTTTTAATTTTTGCTAGACAGGGACATACCATCACGATAAAAATACTTCAAAAGTCTATTGTACCTACCTCGATACATTGTAATGAAACTTTTGGTTTTAATTCAGACTATCCGCTCCTTGAAATATAATATAGCAATATTGTTTTTCATGTAAAATGATAAAATTATCTCTAATTTTAGTATATTCGATATCACTGCAAATAACTTTGCTATAATGTGCTTTAAGGAGTTAAAAGACATTCCGATTTAGAATATGCGTCATGTATTTAAAAAAACAACATTATTTTTAAACAAACATTCCATTTATTGAATTTTAAATATGTTTTTCTTTTTTATAAAAATACTGGCCGCTTTCCACAGCCGTTCCAACCAAGCAGTCGGTGATCGTCGGAGGTTCATTGGCCGTCATCAGCCAGTACCCCAGTGTCGCTGGTCTGCTGTACTCCTCCAATGCTAACAACTTCAATCAAGCATGCGTTGGCACCATCGTCACGGCTAAGTCTATCTTAACTGCCGCACATTGCGTATAGTAAGTATGAAAACATTTAAGTAGTACTCGAATAAGAATTAGCAACAGTTCAAACTGTGATACAAAGTACCTATTGGTGAGACTGTAATTTTCCATTAACTGTAAGTTAAAGTAGGGCAAGAACGTTTGAGAGTTCTATGAATAGTGTATACTATAAATTAAAAAAATAAGATTGGTTATTGATTGAACTTTCTACTGAAAAAAACTTTAGTCAATACTATAAATTTAATAGTAATTAACATCTGTTTCACAGCGGTGATACGGCCTACACATGGCGTGCCCGAGTTGGATCCAGCTGGGCTAATAGCGGTGGCACTGTCTACGCCCTTAACTCCATCATCACCCATCCTAGCTTCAAGATCCGCTCAATGGACTATGATATTGCAATACTGAAGACTGCGATCGCCATCCCGTTTAGTAACACTATTAAACCAGCTTCCATTGCCAGTGCAAACTATAACCTCCCTGACAATCAGATCGTCTGGGTTGCTGGGTGGGGTACTACGGTAGTTAGTATTAAAAACATTTTATCTACATACTTTGCAGTGTTTTCAAATTGATCTCTTATGTATTGTCGATAGACCATATAGTAGTAGTAGTCTAGGCTCTAAATGATCTTAAATTGCCATAGCAATTTTTTTTTACTTTAATAGTGAATTCGTAATTGTGTCTATCATAGCATGGATCCCAAAGCATTCAATCTTAAAATACCTTTATTTTTTTACATTGGCTCATAAATCTTTAAGATTTTAAATTTTGTTAATTTGTTCTTCCAGGCTGGTGCTGCGAAAACTGAGCAACTACGTAACATTCAAGTTTGGACCATCAACCAATACACCTGTGCCGCTCGCTACGGGGTGTTTGGCGCCAATGTCACAGTCAACATGTTGTGCACTGGTTGGCTCAAACTTGGCAATCGCGACCAGTGCCAGGGTGACTCCGGCAGTCCTGTCTACCATAACACCGTCTTAGTTGGCATCAGCTCGTGGGGTTACGGCTGTGCAAATGCTATTTACCCTGGAGTTAGCGCTCGTATCTCTCGACTTACACCTTGGATACAGGCTAATGCTTAATTCCTTCCAGAAGGAATATCAGCTAACGATTTTGATGGTATTGTATTTATTTTATGTTTCGTCTAAATTACTGTTTGGAAGAGGAACCTCATTTGAAATAATTTCACACAACTTTGGCATGAAAATAAAGACGTTTCAATTATTTTATGTATGCGTTTTGCTTGTTAAACCTTGTTCCTAGATCATTGTAAAGCCTGCATGAATCACTTCATAACATTTTTGGAATAATATATTTTTCAGTGATAAGATTGGGTTTTCCATTGAGGTAAAAGAATATCTGAGTATTAATTATTGTAGGAAGATAATGTTACTTAGTCATTCAGGGTTATCACCTTAAAATGTATCTGGTCCCTCTGTAATTTCTTCATGCCACATAAGGTTTTTGGTCTGATTTCGAGACCTGTATCTGCAGTTCTTATTTAAAAAAATGTGATCCAAGAAGATTTTCGTTCCTAAACAAAATTAAAACGCACGCCACAGTCATAGATTTGGATATGTTTAACCTACTTCAAATTCAGGAATGATAATTTTTCAATAGCAACCTTAGATAAAAGTCACTGTTTAAGATTCACAGTAAGGTTTCCACTCGGAAGTTGTTTATAGAAGATGTCTTTCTTCCTTTTTTATTGTAATACCATAAAGAAAATACCATTTTCTTGTACTTAATATAGAGGTAAGTTACAAAACAAAAAAAATATATGTTAAAAGAAAGCTTTCTGAGTTGCTAAATGGGGTTGATGGAAATTTCGTATGGGGCCTCAGATACCGTTAATTTAATTGCGCTAATTTCTTGTACCTGTATGACATTCAAAATAATCCGTTTTAAAGTGGCAACCCTAACGCCCTCATTAGTGATTATGATAATATTAACGCGTGACAGATTAACGATATTAAGTACTTATTTAAAAAAAAAAACAGTATTTAATCTTTTGTAGGTGATAAAACGTGAGGTCAGTTTGCGTTACTCGAAACTGGACTTATGAAAATTTACACTATACTTTATAGGATTCATAAACAAAGTAATGTTAAAAAAGGACAATGATTCGAATAACACTGATTCGGTTCATACCTATATGTACTAATTGAAGAAATTCATAAAACCACAAGCTATGATGAGAATAACAAACATACACTGAAAACATGAATTTTGAAAACTCTGTTATTTGGCCATAGTTTTTAATAGGTTATTGTAGTACATAACTAACATAGGGCATAGAATAAAACTACCTTTTCACTAATATAACAAAAATGTCTAAAGAAAATGTATAATGGAAACTGGACTTATGAAAATGTATACTATGGGATTCATAGATAACGTAATGTTGAAAACGAACAATGATTTTGCTTTCTCTTATACTTCTTCTCTCTGGTTATTTTAGTACAGATTATACGATACGTATTAATTGAAGAAATTAATTAAAACACAACCAATAATGAAATAACAAACATACACAGAAAACGTACAAGATTTTGAAATTCGAATGTTAAAGCTTGAGAAGGTTTCCCTAGTGTAAAATAAACAAGCAGTAAACTTAAAGAATGTGTAATGGTTATAATAAACAGTTGAAATTATGAATAAATAAGTCAGGATAAACACGAAATAATCCTAATTATATTGAATGAATAAATATTCATATTCTAACAAGCTGCCAATTATGCGAGTTTTTCTGTGTAAATGCGAGAGTTAGGTAATATAAAGTTTGTGTTGAGAGCTTTTGGGATAAACTTGGTTAATAGTCCCTTCTTTCTTATATTTAAAACTAGCTTTTGCCCGCAACTTCGTTCGCGTGAAATAGTGATTACCAGCAGATTTTTGATTTGACCAATAGATGGAGCTATATGTCTGGAATATTTTTTTTTTTTTTTTTTTGTAATAAAAACTATCCTATGTCCTTCTCAAGTTTCAAACTATGTCTGTACCAAATTTCACACAAATCGGTTCAGTAGTTTAGGCGTGAAGAAAAGACAGACAGACAGAGTTACTTTCGCATTTATAATATTAGTTTGGATATTGTCTTTAAATAATACTTTCTACTTTGTGCTGGAACTTTAACGAACTGAAAAAATCGCGCATAAAACATGTGTAGGGTGACGCACATTGTTGTATTTAAAGGATTATAATATTACATTATCTTACTAATTGATAATTCTGATAATAAGGCGTATTTTCCCAAATTTATCGTTATCTCCTATAATTAGTCTGGCTTAATCTAATGCTAGTGATTGAATAGTTGTTTTTTGTTCCCACTATCCGGGAAAAATATTGTCCGGGATTTCTGAAAAATAAAATTTTACGTTTTTATTGGTTCATTTCTGTGTCTAAACTACCTATATCTTTATTTTTTACTAAACTTTGTTTTGCTCGCGTCCCGCTGGAACTACTTCTTGTACCCGGATAAAATGTAGCCTATGTCACCTAGGGATAGTGTAGCTTACTGACAGTGAAATAGTTTTTCAAAACTCTTCAGTACTTACGGAACCACCAACTTTAGGGTACATAGAAACAAAAAAAATATTTTTCTCTATTACATTAGATATACAGAAAAGTAGCACTGACTGGATGCTTTTAACGTTTTTTGGTTCTGTTCGTAAATCATTACTTTTTTTCTTCCAGTTATTACTTATGTTTTATTTGAAAAAAAAAAGTAGGTGCATAGCTAATGCTAGTAATACAGTGATAATATTCTATTGACTCGCACTATGACTGTTCTGCTTTTAAGTATTTTGGCCAAAAGAAGCATTGTGAGCAAAACTGAAAAAGAAATAAAATGACCATGTTTTAACGTTTGAGTAATCGCGGTGATTAATGCTCTTGTCTTCTGGGACTTATTAATTACACAGTCTTTTAAAGCTTAAAAAGCTCTTACGGTAGGAATTTACTAATATCCTTAGGAACAAGTAACCTTTTAAGGAAGTCCTCATATTATATTGCTAAATGGGCTGAACCAGTTTAATCTGCGAATGAATAGGTAATGTGTATTAGCAGTTATGCGTCAAAGGAGTCGCAAGGAAATTTTTCAGATACCTACTTTCGCGTTTGAGAATGCGGAAATAGTAGGTATTTGATAAACTCGTTACAATATTATTATGAATTTTCCATCATATCAAATAAAGATGGCTTTTGGCCGTAGTTATGATAAAAAATAATATACGCATATCTTTAAAAAAAATCCCGCGAATTTCAACACTATTTCCCGGCAACGTAATAACAAATTGTTTATTTGGATTTTCCAAGGAAAAACCGCATTAGTTACGATATCGATATGACAACGAATTTATGATCTAGATTTAATTACAATTTAGTGAAAAATAAAATAAAACAAAGCGTTGTGATGTGAATGACGTGAAATTATGCTATGTATCCAGCTTAAACCTTTACTATGTATTATGATCTTCCCGTGGATTCCAATAACCTATCGATTCGTGGATTTGCTTACATGAAGATTGAATTTTGCATCTTTCTCATATTTTTGATACCTTATTTTTCTTCTTTTCCTTTGACTTGACTTTCTTAAAATAAGTAATACTACTTTTCATTTTTCTTCTCTAACTCAAACCCAAAAAAGCAATTTCGAATAAGCCTAGTTACACGGCAAAAAACTCCACAGACATTATTTTCAAAAAAGCATGTTTTCACAATAGTTTTCTTACCTAAAGCTATACAATATAGCTAGCATGATGTACAAATAAATTATAAATATAACAACAACTTTAAAGCAACTGTACCTATGTAATATCTATGTATATTGGTCTTTCTAGGCGGCTGATTGCCGCTTGACCAAAAGGCTGGCTACTACCTCGGACAAAGGGTTAGCATGGTTATCCAACGAGGTAATACTGCCAGCCTCTTGGGCACGCTCCCAGTCGACAGCGATGGGGCTGAATTTTTTGATGCTTTTTAGTTTTTTTTTTAGGATCTTTTTTGTAAATGTGTTTAAATAAATAAAATAACTGTCTTTAAAACTAAATTGTGTTCCCGACATTTACAAAACATACTTGGCAGTCTTGTCACAGAAAACATTAGTGTTTCTATTAAATTCTTGTAAATACGAAGAAAACACATTAATTAGAATTGAAATTATCATCATAATCAACCTTTTCCTGTCCTTATCGACGTCATCTAAGTATTGGCATTCTTTCCAACTATATAATTTTTCACAAATATGCTATTGCAAAGAACACTCTTTTATCAAAGAGAACATGAGGGTACGTGAACGGTGATAACCATACTCTTTTCAGGTAATTTAATCGAAAAGAAAAGAAATTGTATTTTGCTCTATTTTACAAGTTATTCAAAATAAATGACTCTCCCAGCTTCGCATGTGTTAAATTATTTACCTACCTAATTTAATAACTCATGAATTTATAAGTTGAAAACGTCATCAAGAACCGTGGATTACTTTTTGAGTTTAGAAAGTAAGTAACTATTCAAGTATTCTAGTCTAGTAGTTTTATCTTTTAGGACATCAAATGACAAAACAAAATACCTTTCGGGGTTTTCTATTCCTTATCTTTAGGATTTCACACTAATTTATTTATCGTTTTATTGCTAAATCGGTAATTTAGGTACTTAATATTTAATCGCTGCTATCAGTAGTTATCGATTTGGAAAACCCGGCTACCTAGTTACACTTTAGACTTAAACCTTAGGTAATACTTAGGTAAACGTTATATCCTTGTTACAAAAAGTACAAAGTTCTCTTTATTGCTAATGTAGTTATTTAGTCAGACTTCGCACTTTCCTATTTAATGCCTGCACTATTTCAGTCGTTCAACTTTGGCAGCCTTGATACTGTTTAATCAAAAATGATTCAGTTTATTACACTATATCTATACTATAGATCTATTTATATACTAATATAACAAGAGAAAAACATTTTTTGTTTGTTTGTAACGGCTCCGAAACTACTTAATCGATTTGGAAAATTCATTCACTGTTGCTAGAAAGCTATGCTCTTTTTGAGTAACATAGGCTATATCTTATAAAGATACGGGTAGTAGTTCCCATAGGGTGCGGGTGAAACCCCGAGAAATCGGACTAGTTCATAAATACTTTAATTTAGTTGCAAAAGTACCGTCCGTAACTACCTTCATCCTACGGCGTCCCCACAAAATCATGCATTCCTTTTTAGAAGCAGGAATACTGGGCAGCAAGAAGACTTACATTACATTTTAAACTCCATTCCACGCATTAAGTAAAGAATTGTATGGTAAACTTTACAGATATGGAGCTAATATTTACAGGTAGGTAAAGCTGATTGATAAAATTATAGATACGTAAGATAATACATGGACCAAAATTAGATTTATGAACCTTTACGATTATCAAATCAATCAATATGAAACTATAACATCGATAAAATCTGCTATGATTGTCTTATTTAGTAAACATTTTAGTTTTTAACCTTAAATAAAATAGGGGTGCCTATCGAAGTTTTAGTCGGGCTGATACCGGCTTCATCTTCATATTGCTTTATGAGTAAAACAAACTATCGGCCGACTGAAAGTTTGCAGTTTGCGGATAATTATTATGGTGTTCATGTTGCAAAATCATCATCACATCATCATCTTCCTGCCCTGCTCCCAATTCATTTGGGGTCGCCGCAACATGTCTTTTTCTTCCATTCCCATCTGTCAGACGTCAAACTTACATCCACTCCCTTCTGCTTCATGTCCTCTTTCAGGCAATCAATCCATCTTTTCCTCGGTCTACCTCTGCCTCTCTATCCTTCCACATTCTTACAGCACACACTCTTCGCAACATGCGTTTCACACCGTCTCATCACATGCCCATACCACGACATATGTTCAAGTTGCAAAATATGGCATCTTAAAAAAGTTTGATTATAAAATCAGATTAGGTCAATTATTTTACTAGAATTAGCGGATGACTAAAACAATACCGGAAGAGGACCGATAGTACTTTATATCTGTTATCGCAATTATGAATGATACATTATTGTTTTGATAAGCTTTTACATTATCTTATCTGGAATAATGTTGTAAGTATTACATATTCTAAGCTGGAAATACGATAAAAATATCGATATATTTAACTACTAATTAAGAAAGTCGTTTTGAGTAAAGCATGAAATTTTAATTTGATGCTGATGAAGCTCGAGGAGCACACTGTAAAGTTTAGTCGGCCAATAGTTTGTTTGGGCTCTTAGATCAATGTGAACCATATGAAATTAAGTACGGGGATGATTTAAAGGTCTCTTTAAGATAAGGGAACCTTACTTAAGTGACTGTTTAGGGGCTACTGATGAAAACGTACATGAGTGTAATAAAGTTTTTTTTTTCTCAATTCCAACCGGGACAGCCATCGTCCAACTGTTTATTCTGCAGTATCCGGGGGTAATCTAACTAGTATTCAAATATAATTACAGGCTTTGAGTGCCATCCGTCACAGACACGATAAATTGAAAAACGATTGTTTGTAGCGGCCAACGTGATAAGTGTTTGAAAAACTTACGTGCACTTCAAATTTCTTACAAGCAATTGTTTTGTCCATAAAAATAAAAATAAACAATTCTTTCAGTATTAGCCGGATGCAGCTAAAAATAGGTGTTTTACATGGTATTTTGTGAATAAATTATTAATGACGATAAATGTATCAAGACGTAGATAAGCCGTTGATAAAGTATATTTAAAGTTAGCCGGTGTTTTCCCAAAAGCTTGCTTCAAAATATTGGGTTTTACATAATAATCGCACATGGCTGATAAGGAGTAGGACACAAAAAAAAATATACCCAACTAGCTTCTGCCAGCGGTCACCTCTGCAAGAACCCAGATAAAAAGTAGTCTATAGCCTTTCTCAATAAATAGGCTATCTAACAATGTGAGATTTTGTTTTAAATCGGACCAGTACTTCCTGAAATTAGCGCGTTCAAACAAACAAACTCTTCAGATTTATAATATTAGTATAGATTAAGGATTTAGTTTTAAAATTCAATGAGGCATGGCCAAATAGTAATAAAAAAATAATAATTACCACAGTAATTTGCGAACAAAAGCAGACAGAATGCGCGAGCATCCTTTCCCCGTTACAATAGAAAACATTTGAAAACTCTTTGATCATTCCCTGTTCACCGGAATCTCTGTAGTTATCAGAAAATTGAGGGTGGTTCGGTTACTACCATGGAAAATATAGAAATCGATGGTGGTGACCGAACCGGCCACAATACTCTTTCCTTCGAAGAATGGCAGCTAATCATCAAAATTCTAACTGCCCCTTTGGCCGCGGTGATTGCAATTGCGAGTACTTTGCACGGAGTCTAGGGTCCGATCCATAGTCGGTCCGAAATCGGTTTGTAAGTTTTACACTGCATAGGAGGGACATGAAGCCAGCGTCAAGCAAATACTCGAAAGCATTACCCAGTAGCAGCTGTTAAAGTTCACGACCGTCAAACAGATTTAAGAAATCTCCGACACTAGGCCACGTTAGGTAATGAAAAAGTCAGAAGTAGTTACGCGATAAGAAGAAAAGTTGAGTGATTCCCCCAAGGGCCCTGTTATGGGCTTATTTGAAAGCATTCAGTAGAATTTTACATACCTACTCATATATATGGATTAGGACTGGGGAACTTTAATAGGTAAGAGGTCTCTGAATTAGAGGTATTGTTAATTTACTCCTAGGCCACTAGGAGGACTTTACATGATGAAGAAATATGGCGATACATGAATTTGTGATTTTCAACCAAGTCCCTGAAATTGAAAAAAGATATATAATAAATAGATTTATAAAAGTACATACCTGCTTAGACGTAAAAATATTTCTATAAACAAAGCTCAAGTCGTTCCCCGAATAAACGTTGCCGAAACCTTGAGACTGGACTTGGACTTCTATTGGTATGTAAAGTAATTTAAGAATAACCTTTGTTTTCCGATATGTTCCCGAAGTTATTTTATAATAGATATTTCGTTTTGGTTTACTTTTATGAAAGAAATCTTAAATAAAAAAATCTTGACTTACATTTTTGTACGCGTAACATACCAGCAAGTCATTTCGTTACACTATGACTGTATAAACGAAATATTCTTTATTTAGTTGAATTATGGACTTGCCAAATCAATCAGTCATGGCTGATACTGACAGAAAGATAAATATAATAAAATACACTAATAATCGTTAGGTGTAATCGTAACGGGTGGTGGTGATATGAATTTGGTATTACCGAACTTCATTTGGTTTTCCCTTAAATTTTGCTCTAAGGCTGTATACACAATGATTGTAACAGGATGAGTGAGTATCGGTATAAATGGGAAATGCCCTAAAATTTTGTGGGATTCTTGGAGTTTAAAATAGCAGACTTACTTGCTTAGCTGGTACCTATACACTTCATATATGTCCTAACGCTTGTGTTACGGGCTTATTTTGTTCTTTCAAACCAAAGCTTTGTCTAAAAGTATCTTATACGAGATAATACGGCCATATGATAAACTAGCCTGAAAGTTCCTAGCGGTTTTTTGCGGTTTCTTAAGCAAAAAATGTAAACAACGAAATTCGTTTTGGTTCTACTACTTATACTGTTGCCTTACCACCAGATGAACAGTTAGAAAAATAAGATATAGTAGATAGAGCGAAGCGGAGAAAAAGCGAAGTAAATTAGGAAAGCCGACCCAACCACCATGTGGGATATATAGCAGAAAAGAGGGAAAATCCCAATATTGTTGTTGTCTGAACTCGCCCTTATACAATATAGATACTTATCTCTTGGAATCGCAAAATGAAGACTCTACTATCTTCTATTATCTTTCTGGGAAATTGAATTCATGGATTTATACTAATATAAATATCGAATACGGAAAAACAAAGCTACACTTGCCAGTCAGCAGTTACAGACAAAATGCGTATTCTTGCAATCCTTGCCCTTTGCATCGCAGCCGTAGCGGGTAATTTTTTTAATATTATTATTCTATTTATATATTTTTTTACCTTTTCATAATTTCTTTACAATCAATGCGATCGATTTTCCGTGAAAAAATCTTCATACCCAACTATGTTGGGGTAGGCTTCCAGTCTAATCGGATACAGCGGAGTACCAGTCTTTTACAAGGAGCGACTACCTATCAGACCTAGTCAACCCAGTTACCCGGGCAACCCAATTCCCCTTAGTAAGACTTTCTGGCCACCCGTAAAAATCATATTGTCTAATTTTGCAGCTCGCGGAAATAGAATTGTGGGGGGCTCGGTGACCACCATTGGTAATTACCCCTCCATCGCCGCTATGCTGTACTCGCCGAACGCAGTTGTTTTCTGGCAAGACTGTGGTGGTACCATCCTCAACAACCGAGCCCTGCTCACCGCTGCTCACTGCACCTTGTAAGTATTGTACCACGACATATAATGGCAATTCAAATAAAGGACTATTTGTAATTAATAAAAAAATCTATTCCAGCAATCGTGGAGCAGTCAACAGATTCCGTATCCGCGTTGGCTCCACCTGGGCTAACAGCGGTGGAGTTGTCCACAACGTTAATCAGAACATTATCCACCCACAATTCAACCCCAACAACTTGAACAATGATGTCGCCATCTTGCGCTCCGCCACCACCTTCTCCTTCAACAACAATGTTCGTGCTGGTTCCATCGCTGGACCCAACTACAATGTCGCAGACAACCAGGCTGTCTGGGCTGCTGGCTGGGGTGACACTTTCGTAAGTTCAATCCCGATTACAAACTCTGCTGAAACTACGTATAAAAAAAGTAGACAAAAAATTAAAATCTTAATTCCTTTTTTTTTCAGTCTGGTGCAAACCAAGGTTCCGAGCAATTGCGTCACGTTCAGATGGTGATCATTAACCAGAACACTTGCAGAAACAACTACGCTACCCGTGGTATTCTGGTGAACGAGAACATGATCTGCGCCGGCTGGCCCTCCGGTGGTCGTGACCAGTGCCAGGGAGACTCCGGCGGTCCTCTCTACCACAATGGCGTCGTTGTTGGAATCAGCTCATTCGGTGTGGGATGCGGCCAAGCTTTCTTCCCTGGTGTCAGCGCTCGTGTGTCTCGTTATTCAAGCTGGATCGGAAGCAACGCATAAGAAGTAGAAATAATACCTGTATATAATATATGATTTGCCCGCACCAGTTTTGTTTGTATTGCTCAAAACAACTACTGATTTACAAGTTATAACTCTTCAAGACATGGTGTTGTCGCACAACACGATATTTTTGCTGGTTCATTTGATGATTTCCCTAAAAACACCTTTGACTTTGAATCCGCCAAAGTCAAACTAGTCAATTTTAGTCGATCAGTTTAAACAATTAAAAGAAATCGATGGCAGTTACCGAACCGGCCACAATACTCTTATTATCTTCTTATTCTATTTTGGATGGAGCTCCTATCGAGGAAAAGAATTGCTTCTTTACAAATATACACAGCTTAATAAAGACGATATTAATAAATAATATCTTATCGCAACTTACATTAACGTAGCACTTATGAAATACCGAGCTGATTAAAAAAAGGAACTTATTGTAAAACTATTTTAAATCTGAAAAAAATCAGATCCAAAAGTTAAGTAGCTAGCTTGCCAGCTCGGTGAATCACTTACTGAAGATATTAATAGAAAATATTATTTATTTCATGAATGGCCGGCATTAACCATCAATTAGTTGATAGTGGAGTTATAAAGATAAATAATAATAATAAGGTGATGAAACAATTAATTTTTCTTTCTATCTATGCGATAAAACGGAGCGATTACAGCTCACATCCTTTGGATTTACCAAATCCGTTTTGGGGTTAGCTAAGGGAGAATCGGGGCTTGCTAATTTACTAGAAACTGATCGTTAATATGTCGAAATTGCGTAGTTCACCTAGAAGAAGGCGCCTGATCTACCTGCCTCATGGTATCTCCGCTAATCTTTCTTTCCTCTGTGGGCAAAGCTGAAGCCTTTAGACTCTTTAGAACTATTGTTCAAAAGAATTTGTGTAGTCCAGTAACACAATGGAGTCCAGAAAAAACATGGGTGGATTTTATGCAGACATTTCATGACCTTTTTCACCTTAAAAAAACATCATAGAAGCAATCGAGAGTTTAAAGAAATTATGTCGTCTTATGAAACGTCATTTAACTTATCTATTCTATACTCGTCCTTATAATTTGCTGGAGGGTAAAATGTAAAGATGGTTTCTTATCAAAATTATATGTAATCGCTGCCTCAGGAAATTCATGACATATCTAAATCTTATACTATCTTTCAGTACCTATAACATCAATCAGAACTTATGTATACAGGGTGTCCAGTAAATAGTACGACATACTGCAGGGGGTGATAGCTTGGGTCACTACCTATCAACACAACACAATATATGTTCAACAAAATCTTACGGATTTACAGTTTTACAAAATTTTCCGAAATACCGAGAAATCTCTACCTTGAAAGAGATTTTTAAGCATCTCGTAATGAAAAAATCCTTTTCTAGTTCTTTTTTTTACATCAAATTATTCGTGAATGGTTACTTTCGAGAAGGTCGAGGGAACTCGGCAAAGGCATATGTTAACTACCTCGTGTTTGGGCTTATATTATTCGTATTGATAAGAACTTTCCACTAATGCGGATAGAAACAAAAAAAAAAAAAAAAAACTGAGGAGCATCGGTCTAGAAGGCCATGTCAAAAGTTTTATTGTGACCCTTTTATTATTTTACGCTTAGTAGTCTTTTACTTTATTTGAGCCTCTCTCCTAGTGGTGCCAAGAAGTGGTACTGATGATGCAGGGCTTTCTGAAGACGGTTTATCTTTTTCGAGAATGTAATGCACAATAACAATCCTAACGAACTTAACCCACAATGGGGTCTTAACAGTATACCCTATGTTAATTGAAATAAATATTTTAATTTGTATAGAAAGAGTACATTAAAGATGATAAAAAGCTAAACAAATTATAATTGATTAAAAATCAAATAATCAAATCATTATCTGCGTACAATAAATAAATATAAATATATATACCTATAAATACATATATCATTGAATATGTGTATAATTAGATAAAGATGATTCAAACTGAAATTTTTTATCTTTCTTGGTCTTATTTGTATGTAGATCCAAAACGAGCCACCAGTGCGGCATCGACTTTAGACTTACTGACACATGTTAGATTGGTTGAAGCTAAATATGCTTGTATCTGAAGTACCTTAATAGTGCGATGGTTACACGCTTTATAAGGAACCCGCCCAATATTGTCAAAATAAATCACTAACCTCCCCACTCAGAGATATTTAATGATTACTTAAGTCACTCCTTAGTGACGGAATGTCATACAAATCCTTCACTAAGGAATGGCTTAAGTAACCATTAAATGACTCTGAGTGGGGAGGTTATCAATCAAGACAATCTTTGACTAATGGTTTTAACTTCAGTAAACCAATCTCGAACCAAAACAAAGTCGAAACCCGAGCTGCTCATTACCTGACTTTTTCACGCCTACAATACTTAACCACCAAACCTTATGGCATCTCCGCTAACTTTCCGCTAAGTAAAGGAAAGTACACATGTATTGAAGAGTATGGAAGAACACATGCTGCGCCGACCCCAAATATTTTTTAACCGTGTCTCTGACTCTGTGTGGTTATCAGAAAATTGAGGGTGGTTCGGTGACTACCATGGAAAGTTAAGAAATCGATGGTAGTCACCGAACCGGCCACAATACTCTTAGTATCTTCTCCACATTATTTTGGCTGGAGCTAATATTGAAAAAAAGCTGTTTTATAAAGATATCCTTTAAATACTTACATTAGCGTAGCACTTACCTACTGATATAGTTTAAAAGAAAAGAGGAACTTTATTTAAAATTTATTTTAATAAGAATTTAAGTTATTCGTTTTAATGTAAATTTTTATGATATTAAAAAAATCTGTTATATATTTTTGTATGAATTAAAAGGTTTATAATTAAAAAAAAATCCTGACTAATTTCAGAACCAAAAGTTAAAGTGCTAGCTTGCCAGCTCGTGAATCACTAACTGAAGCTACAAACAGATATTCTCTATGATGTCTTGAATGTATGTTATTAGTCATCAATTAATGTGCTACGATAGTGGCGGTTAAAAGATAAATAATCCTACTAATATTATAAATGCGAAGGTTTGTACGTATGTATGGATGGCTAGAGTTTGTTCCTCTTTCACGCAAAAACGACCGAACGGATTTTGATATGGCCGTAAATATAGAAAATAGCGGGTGAAACCAACAGAGGTAGGAAAGATGAGGTGAAACCGCTGGCAGAAGCTAGTAATATTAAAAGGTAAAATAGTGTAACAGTTGATTTTTCCTTCTACCTAGATATATTCTGGTTTTACTAAAACTATTTCTGTTTTGTTTTGAGGTTAAGGTTCCTGAAACGACATTAAAAAAGTGGTTATGGCCTATATGTTCAACAGTGGACATCTTATGGCTACGATGATCGCCTACGATCAGTGTAATTTTTTTGAGAAATATGTCGTGAAGGCTTAAATGACGGCTTAGGTAAAACAAATTGACAAAAAGTATCATCATCATCTGACTAGCCTGTTCCCAATTATGTTGGGGTCGGCTATTAGTCTAACTGGACGCAGCTTCGAACTAGTGTTTTATATTGATGGACTGCCTAACTGACCTCCTCAACCCAATAACCCGGGTAACCCGACACCCTTTAGTCCTTTGGTCCACGAGGGCCAAAGCCAGCCAGAGTTGTGGGATTGTTCGAAAGTACCACGGCCCTGGTACATAAAGAGTTGAAATAGGAACATGATGGGTTAGTCGGTAAAGTGTTAAGCCACTGCGGGAGGCGTCATTGATGATATCCCATAAAAAGGGACAAAGGGAAAGTCTAGGGAACCAAGAAGGGTTAAGTTTTTCACATCAATCAATCAGCTTTGATACTGACAGTACCTATTAAGATAAATAATAAGAAATAATATTTCATCATCCAATGGATAGTAATATGTTAGTCATGTTGATCTAGATAATATATAAATATCATGTGATATTTACAAAACACCGTTCGGTTTTTCCTAAAGCTTAATATACATTGTATTATAAGTGCGATTTTCTAATCTAATATTGATATTACAAAAAAGAAAATGCAAGTCCGCGTGTTTGCTTACACTTATATGGGTTATGACAGCAACTGCGAGACTGCTACAAGGCGTGTAGGTATAATACATTTTATAGTATCGATTGGCATGAAAGAAACCTGTATAACCAACCCTATAGGTAATATTACATTACTTTTATGGTGATTTGCACTATTTAACTGTAACGATAACGGGTTACTGTTGGTATGTTACTGTAATGGGAATATGATGCGAAACATTTCATTTGTTGCGTCACTTCTTCTTCCCAGCAAAACACATAAGAAGTGGTGGAGGATGGGCGTTTTGGGGGCTGTCTTTTGTAAATTTTTCAAAAAGTTCTGTTTTGCAGCCATGTCTTTGCCACAAATGATTTTGAGTTCGAGATATTTCACCCTAAAGCGCTATTAGTTACCACTTTTCTTTGAGCTATGAATGTATTTTTTTAATATTCGTAAATAACTTCGAATTCGCAGAAAAGTATAAAGTATGTATTGTGACGTGACTAATTCACGGTTTCCTGTCACGCTTTGGTCAATTTTAATTCATCTCACAAAAGGTCCCGAACTTAAAGAGGTAGATAAGAAGCTGCACTCTCAAAATTTACTCTCTGTAAAATGAAACCACAAAAGATTTTATTTCGTGTATTAAGGTGAGACAAATAGTAATGACATCGGTAATTGTACATGAATCAGTTACTCTAGTCTGAACTCCTCCTTAAGGCTTCCTGTACTTAAATGGTACTTAAATGTGGAAATAAAACGATATGTAATCATTAAGCGTGGAAGATTTAGCTATCTAATATTATACATTTTGGTATAAATATCATTAACTTTAAGCAATAATCACACTTGTCAATCAGCAGTCGGACAACATGCGCATTCTTGCAGTTCTCGCCCTTTGTTTCGCGGCCGTCGCGGGTATGTCATTAATTTTAATCATTTTCATTATATTTTTTGGCTTTCTTTGGACTATTCTTACGAACCATGCAAACAACTTTCACATTTCATGAGAAGCCTGGTGAAGAGAGTCCCATTTCACCCTTCTGGTACGAAACCCAAAAAACAGCAAATCACTATTATGTTGTTCATCTACAATAATTGTTATATTTTACAGCTGTACAGAGGACACCTGGTTCGAGGATCGTGGGTGGCTCGCTGACCACTATCGACCGCTACCCCTCAATCGCCGCTCTGCTGTTCTCATCCAACTTAGTTCAATACTGGCAAGACTGTGGTGGCACCATCCTCAACAACCGAGCTATCCTCACCGCCGCTCACTGCACTGTGTACGTACCTACTATTCCTGGGTCATAAAATGTGAACTAAAATCCAGATTGGTGCATTAATAATGTACTTTTTGTTTCAGTGGTTTCGCAGCCAACCGATTCCGTATCCGCGTTGGCTCCTCCTGGGCTAACAGTGGCGGAGCAGTCCACAACGTTGCTTCGAACATCATTCATCCACAGTTCGACATATGGACCTGGAACAATGACGTCGCCGTCTTGCACATGTCCAACACCTTCTCCTTCAACAACAATGTTCGCCCTGGTTCCATCGCTGGTGCCAACTACATTGTTGGTGACAACCAGGTTGTCTGGGCTGCTGGCTGGGGTGACACTTTCGTAAGTACAACAAAATACAAAACTTTGGTTTTTAGATATAAAGTATTGATTACTACAATTCTTTGTTCTTTTTCAGTACGGTTCAGAGCAGGGTTCCGAGCAGTTACGTCACGTTCAGCTTGCGATCGCAAACCATAACACTTGCATAAACAACTACGCTTCCCGTGGTGTTTTGGTCAACGAGAACATGATCTGCGCCGGCTGGCCCTCCGGTGGTCGTGACCAGTGCCGTGGAGACTCCGGCAGTCCTCTCTACCACAACGGCATCGTTGTTGGTGTCAGCTCCTTCGGTATTGACTGCGGTGTCGTATCATTCCCTGGTGTTAACGCTCGTGTTTCCCGTTACACATCTTGGATCACCTCCAACGCATAAGAAGTTTAAATAAATAATTAACGCAAAATATTTGTTTTTTTTTTGTTCAAAAGAGAGAAGCGGTTTCCAATGTTTCTTTGTAAATTCACCTTGAGTATGGCTATACCGACTAAAAAAATAATCTATATGTATGAAAGAGTACACTTGCCTGGTTCTATTGACATCAGGTCAGGATCTGCTAATCTGGAAACCCTGAGAAATCGAGGGCAATTCTTGTAAAATATCGGGTGAATTTACTTGATCGTGAATTCTTGGACTTAGCCTGATATCAGATATGGTGATACCTCCAGAGTCTCGGTTGTCAACTTAATACGTCGTTGAGTATATTCAATGTCCATAAATGCTATACTAAATTTAATTTGTTCATATATGGCCTGGTGCTATGGAGAAAAAATAAGTAAAAGAGATATAATACCGAACCTAAGTAAGCAGCGCTCCAAAATGTGGGTGTTCGAACGTTACTACCTCCGCTTTTACACGCCTTATATGAAGCCCGCCCAATTTTGTTAAAATAAATCACTAATCAATCAAGACAATCTTTACTAAACCAATCTCGAACCAAAACAAAGTCGGAACCCGGGCGTCTCGTTAGTTCTAATACCTCATCACGCCTACAATACCTTGCTTGACCTACAAGAAGGCACATAACCTACCTTACTTACGGCATCACCGCTAACCTTCCTCCATGATTGTTGCCATATACAGTCGTGGTCAGCTAATTAAAGACACTGTTGGAATCTTAAATTGCCGCTGCATTTCTTTTTTCTGATTGCTATTGGAACTTTATTTTCTATTTAAAAATATTTAAAAGGGCATTGCGAAACATAAAAACTAAAGACTATCTTCAGTGATCCTCCGCGACAAGTTTTTTTTCGCTTTATCTGAATCTCGAGCGGTATGAACCATAACGTGGCCTGGCCATATAATTAAAGACACTCCATTTGCTCAGAGGAAAAAAGCAAATTATTAATATTATTGATGGTACTTTTTTATAACAACATTCCCTACACTATAACTAAGCATACTAATGAGTACTAATATTTGGTTTATTTCCTTTTACCTCAATGACAGCACGACATCCCTAAACGTGCAAGCGGTCAGTTTTGATTTAAGTCGTTACGGGAATTTTCTTCCATGCTTCATAAAAATCTGGGTAAAATTGATCAATGTTTCATGTATGACTTATCGCTATTGTGTTTTCTGGCCGATTACCAGTTGTTTTTCTATTAAATTTGCAATGGGCCAAACCAAAACCGTCATAAGTTGCTCGATCAAAGAGTCCTTTTCACTACTCTTACAGTGTTTTTCAGAACTTTTCTAATTTGGAAAGCGCTAAGGACCGGTAAATTATGCTTAGCATATAACAACATGCTTATTTCTTAAATATTATAGTACTTGAATTCGCCTATTTTTAATAATATCTTTCTAAAGGATCACCACACCAAGTAGTGGAGAGAAGCCTCACACTATTACTTTTTCGCCTCCTATGTTTGAGAACTTTCTTGGTGTACTTTGGTTCCATCTCATGTTTTGGAGGCGACTAATATCGATGCATTATTTTAAAATTATTCGTATCCCTTTGTTTAATGAGAAAAAAATTACATTTTTGAACACGTGTTCACTGCACCTTTCATAGTATGGACACGCGGTGCTTTTCCAAAAGTAACATCTTCCGATACCCATGCCTTACAGCTTTTCCCGACCCGATTGTAGTCTAAAAGTTCTGCAGATACAATTATCGTCCTTTTGGCATCAGATGACTCCCAAAAAAACCAGCACCGAATCATGTAAATGGTTCACTATTTGCCTGTAGCACCGCCTTAAAGTCTGTTTGCGGAGAAGTTTTCCTTGGGGTCGGTTTTCAGTTGTTCTCAAACCTTGCCTTTTTTAGTGCCATTGATAAGGAATCTTTAATAATAAATTTATAACCATATCCTTACTACATTAGTCGTGGTGGCCTAGTGGGTAAAGGACCAACCTCAAGTATGAGGGCGCGGGGTCGATCCCAGGTCAGGCAAGTACCAATGCAACTTTTCTAAGTTTGTATGTACTTTCTAAGTATATCTTAGACACCATTGACTGTGTTTCGGATGGCACGTTAAACTGTAGGTCCCGGCTGTCAGTGAACATCCTTGGCAGTCGTTACGGGTAGTCAGAAGCCAGAAAGTCTGACACCAGTCTAACCAAGGGGTATCGGGTTGCCCGGGTTACTGGGTTGAGGAGGTCAGATAGGCAGTCGCTTCTTGTAAAGCACTGGTACTCAGCTGAATCCGGATAGACTGGAAGCCGACCCCAACGTGATTGGGAAAAGGCTCGGAGGATGATGATGATCCTTACTACAGATCAAGTGGTATGAATAAATCCGCATGTCAAAACTTAATTTAAAAAAGCCTAAAACATTTACTTACCAGTATTTTGTTCTAGTCTTATTGATAGGACTAAAATGAAAATGTTTAATGAAAGAAACCTAAATTATTACCTTATTCGAGTTTTCATAAGTATTTTACTCACTTCTAAAAAAAAGTATGGCAACTATTTCTATCTTTCGTTTTTTTTTCTTAACTGCGCTTTAACTGTCTTTAATTAGTTGACCAGCCAAGTATCAGCTACAAAAGTTAAGTACGTTTGGGCTACATTTTACGTAATATTTGGTTTAAGTCCGATATAAATTTTGCGCTCGCTTCGCTCGCGCATGTTCATTTCCCATAGATCGTTATATCTAACTAAAGTATTAACCCTTAATTTGGCAAGCATAATCTTTATCAAATTTTATTAAAAAAATATTGTAGTCTAATTATTTGAGGTATAAGGAAATAGAGAAAAATATTCTAAAAATTTTTTTTTCAGTAATTTCGCTGAAATAATATGTATCTTATTTTACACATTGCCAAATACGGAGGAAGGTATAGTTTTTCGATAATGTATCCAAAAGGATACATTACCAAATCGGAGTTATAAAATAAAATAGTTAATTGGTAAGAAAATTTATTTTTTTACATGAAAATCGCAAAAACAGTTCCGTTGTTCAGTTAGACATAATCTCACATTACATTTTATCCGAATCCAGTGAAGGTGTTGAGGAACTACTATAAGAATCATGTTGTATTCCATAAACTGGCAAAGATGTGTTATCTTCCTCATTGTCTGTTGTGTCACTGTCGACCGATCGTGCATTTCCTGCAGGAATCAACGCTAGAATATACTTTGATCTCGCTCGTTGTAATACCTACGAACAAAAAAATTGCACATGCAACCAAACCAAACGCAAGCAAACTGAACATTGAACTGTTTATATGAAATTATGTCAAAAATTATGCAAAAAAAAATCGAAATAAAAATTAATTTTATCCTACGGAACCTTACGGAATGCTGTAGGGTCTCACATGCGTGTAGTTAATATTTTTTTATGTAAACATTACGAGAAATTAACGTGCGATAATAGGTTAACTTTTGGCAATGTGTCTTTAAAGATACAATGTCGTGTAGTCGACATTTGAGCAAAGTATCTTTAAAGATACATTGAGGTTTGACAACTTGTCATGGCTCGATAAATACATTTCTATGCCATAATTTCAGCTATATCGTTAGTATATTACGTTACACACATAAAATAGTAAGAACCTGACATCATCACATATAAAAAATAATAAAAATCAATAAAACTTACAGCTTTGTTGCTCTTCTCGTCCGTCATTTTTTCTTTCAGGTTGACGTAAATAGGTATGTCCAGTTGTTGAAAATGCAATAGACTTACTTTTCCTAGTGATGTCATGAGTCAAACTTTATAATTAAATTGATCGATTCAGAAAAATACAATTATTTAATGTTACAGATTTTTTTTAAGTTGTTGTATCTTTAAAGATACATTTTCAAATTAAGGGTTAAAGAAAGTTAATATTTTTTGTCCTTAATTTTGAAGAACACAATGTAATGTTTGTTTTAATAATAATTACATTACATTTTATACCGTGCTTAAGCTCATGCCAGTACCATATATAACTATTTATTTCTCTTCGAGTTGGGGGTGTCTTTAATTATGTGACCGTGACTGTATGTATTGAAGAGTATGGAATAACATATGCTGCGCCGACCCCAAATATTTTTTTTAACTGTCTCTCTGTGGTTATCAGAAAATTGAGGATTGTTCGGTGACTACCATGGAAAGTTAAGAAATCGATGGTAGTCACCGAACCGGCCACAATACTCTTATTATCTTCTCCCATTATTTTGGATTGAGCTAATATTGAAAAAAAGCTGTTGCTATAAAGATTCGTAAATTTTACCTACAAATTAAACAAGATGATATTAATTAAAGATATAAATCTTTCTGATACTTACATTAACGTAGCACTTATATAGTTTAAAAAATAGTTTTATGAAGTACTGATATAGTTTAAAAGAAAAGAGGAACATTATTTAAAATATATTTTAAGAAGAATTTAAGTTTTTAGTTTTAATGTATTTTTTATGATATTTAAAAACAATATTTTATATATTTTTGTATAAATAATAACGTTTAATATTAAATCTGATTAATTTCAGAACCAAAAGTTAAGGTGCTAGCTTGCCAGCTCGTGAATCACTAACTGAAGCTACAAACAGATATTCTCTATGCTGTCTTGAATGTATGTTATTACTCATCAATCAATGTGCTACGATAGTGGCGGTTAAAAGATAATAATCCTAATAATATTGTAAATGCGAAGGTTTGTACGTATGTTTGGATCGCTGGATGTATGTTTTTCTTAAACGCAACAAACGACTGAATGAATTTTGATATGGCAGTAAAATAGAAAATAACAGTGTAACAGAATAATCTATCTACTTTTACACCCAAGGAAGTAAAACGAGGGTGAAACCAACAAAGGAATGAAAGATGAGGTGAAACCGCTGGCAGAAGCTAGTAATATTAATAAGGTAAAATAGTAAAACAGTTAATTTTCCTTCTACCTAGATATACTTCGGTTTTACCAAAACCCGATACCCTTTGGTAAAACTGGTTGCCAGACTTTCTGGCTTCGGACTTCATTTAGTACGATGGCTAAGGATGTTCAAATGACGTCTTAGATCAACCAATTTATTGTGAGTTCCAAAACACGGAAGAACTTATACTGACAAAATGGTCACCAATCTACAGACTAACCGAGCTAAGCGTTGCTGAACCTTATGGTCGTTTGATTTAGCCCCGAGCTCTTTGATAGCCGTTGTGGTAGAGGACGGCTCCCGGCTCCCGGCCCCATAGGCGTGTGTCTGAGAGCGATGAGTTTCAGGTGGCTCATCATACTTCTCTTAGGGTATTCTAGGAGACTGGTCCGTGTCGACAGCGTGCTTTAGTCCACGAGGGCAAAAGCCTGCCAGGGCTACGGGATTGTTCGAAAGAGTTACCACGGCCCTGGTACATTGAAGGCTTAAGAAGGAACATGATGGATTTTAGCAGTAAAGTGACAAGGGTGAGGGCAAAGTTTTTGACGCGTTTATTTTTTAAGGCATTTTACATCAATTAATCAGCTTTTGGTACACCTATTAAGATAAATAATAATAAATAATAATTATCATCAAATGGATAGTAAGTAACTTAGTCATGTTGATCTAGATAATATATAAATATCATGTGATATTTACCAAACACCGTTCGGTTTTTCCTAAAATAATTTGGGAATTTATTAAAGCTTAATATACATTGTACTATATGTGCGATTTTCTAATCTTGTAATATTGAAAGTGCAAAGAAGAAAATGCAAGTCCGCGTGTTTGTTACACTAATATGAGTTATGACAGCAACTGCAAGACGAGGCGTGTATAATGGACGACGATACATTTTAAAGCATTGTATTATACTATATTTATTAGTATCGGTTGGCATGCAAGCAACCTGTATAACCAACAATATAGGTAATATTACATTACTTTTATGGTGATTTTCATTTTTGCACTAATTAACTGTAACGATAACCAAACCATTTTCAGTTACCACATCGCCGATCTACCTATGAAGCCTATTATTACCTATACATAGGAAATGGTGAAGGCTGGGTATTTTGGGGGCTGTCTTTTGTTTTTGACGTTCGAAAAGTGGTTGAATAAATGATTTTGAGTTTGAGTTTTAGGAATTTCACCCTAAAGAGCTATTAGTTACCACTTTTGTTTGAGTAAATAAGTTCAAATTCGCAGAAAACTATTGTATGTATTGTGACGTGACTACTTCACAGTTTCTTGTTATGCTTTGGTCAATTTTAATTTATCTCCCAGATGTCTGGAACCTTAGAGAGGTAGATAAGCAGCAGCTGCCTCCTTAAAATTAGCCTCTTTATAAAGTGAAACCACAAAAGATTTCGTACCGTGTATGAAGGGGAGACAATCAGTAAGTGTACGTGAATCAGTCTGTTAATCTAGTCTGAACTCATCCTTACGGCTTACAGTAGAGGTAAATGTGGAAATAAAACGATATGTAATCATTAAGCGGTGAAGATTTGGCTATCTAATATTATCTGTTTAAGGAAATATCAATCCGTTTTGGTATAAATATCATTAACTTTAAACAATAATCACACTTGTCAATCAGCAGTCGGACAACATGCGCATTCTTGCAGTTCTCGCCCTTTGTTTCGCGGCCGTCGCGGGTATGTCATTAATTTTAATCATTTTCATTATATTTTTTGGCTTTCTTTGGACTATTCTTACGAACCATGCAAACAACTTTCACATTTCATGAGAAGCCTGGTGAAGAGAGTCCCATTTCACCCTTCTGGTACGAAACCTAAAAAACAGCAAATCACTATTATGTTGTTCATCTACAATAATTGTTATATTTTACAGCTGTACAGAGGACACCTGGTTCGAGGATCGTGGGTGGCTCGCTGACCACTATTGACCGTTACCCCACAATCGCCGCTCTGCTGTACTCATCCAACTTAGTTCAATACTGGCAAGACTGTGGTGGCACCATCCTCAACAACCGAGCTATACTCACCGCCGCTCACTGCACTGTGTACGTACCTACTATTCCTGGGTCATAAAATGTGAATTAAAATCCAGAATGGTACATTAATAATGTACTTTTTGTTTCAGTGGTTTCGCAGCCAACCGATTCCGTATCCGCGTTGGTTCCACCTGGGCTAACAGTGGTGGAGCAGTCCACAACGTTGCTTCGAACATCATTCACCCACAGTTCAACAGATGGAACTTAAACAACGACGTCGCCGTCTTGCGCGTGTCCAACACCTTCTCCTTCAACAATAATGTTCGCGCTGCTTCCATCGCCGGTGCCAACTACAACGTCGGTGACAACCAGGCTGTCTGGGCTGCTGGCTGGGGTGACACTTTCGTAAGTACAACAGCGAGCATAAAGTACATAAAACTTTGGTTTTTTGACATAAAGTATGTATTACTATAACTCTTTGTTCTTTTTCAGTATGGTTCAGAGCAAGGTTCCGAGCAGTTGCGTCACGTTCAGCTTTCGATCGTAAACCAGAACACTTGCAGAAACAACTACGCTACCCGTGGTGTTTTGGTCAACGAGAACATGATCTGCGCCGGCTGGCCCTCCGGTGGTCGTGACCAGTGCCAGGGAGACTCCGGCGGTCCTCTCTACCACAACGGCATCGTTGTTGGTGTCTGCTCCTTCGGTATTAACTGCGGTGACGCCTTCTTCCCTGGTGTTAGCGCTCGTGTCTCTCGTTACACATCTTGGATCTCCTCCAACGCATAAGAAGTTTAAATAAATTGGTAATTTGCAAAATGTTGTTTTGTTCAGTAGCAGGCTGTCTATCACGAACAAGTTTATCCTAAGCCCGATAGGAAAAACCAGTTTTGCCTAAGACAAACTAATTGATCCTGATATGTTACATATGCCAGGTTATGATTTGAGGTTTGGCCGGTAACATATATTATAATTCCTTAGATGGATTGGAAAGGTAGGATAAATTCCCTAAATAGCAATCGAAAACACGGTACATAGGTTCAGGGTACATAGAGGTAGTTATGGAAAACACCACACAAGACCAAGGCATCTTAATGTCACAGAATCATTGAATACCTGTTTGAAATTTTTCATTGATGCGTCTAACAAGCCCGAAGACGGATAGAATGCGGTTTTCTGGATTTTCGATACCGAAATTAAAACCTCCTCTCTCTCCTAGGATTTGCTTGGTTGATAAAGAAAATTATGAAAATATTTTTTTGACGTATCTACATATTGACATAACTGTTATGACAGATTGGGAATTGTACACATCTTGCATCAACAAGGTGGAATATTTATAAAAAAGAGTACTGAGGATTTTGATAAAAGTTAGTATTGTTGTGACCTATTTCCAGCACCCAATTCCTATCTATACGTTGCTTGCTGGGACCAGAATTGTGATACCAATACAAAATTTTACTAATTACTTTTAGAAGATAATAATACAATTCCGGCATCTTTAGCATATTGACCTAAGTATTTTTAGGATAAATGGCTTTATATATTCTGAAGAACTTTACGTTAGCAAAGAGAAGTCGTATAACATACCAGGGAATGAGTATGGCTATACTCCTTGCTTGTATTTCTCAAGTATGAATGTTAAACACTTTGTTTGCTGTTTTCAAGGTGATTTCTGTGGAAGAGTTTATTTCATGAGGACAAAGTTGCTCATACAAGATAATTGAGGTCTCTGACTATTCGATGTTGAATATAGAGGAATTTGGAACTGTTACTGCTTTCTGCTACACCCGTATTAGGCGGGGTTGTTTTATTATGTGCCATCGATCAAAAGGGACGTGTTTATCTAAAATTACCACATAAGAAGAATTTATGAATTGACACCAACATGAAACATCCTGTTTGAATTTGAATTGGAGCAATCTTATCACCTTGACAGTACCTTAACTAAAGCCAAGAGTTTCGTTAAATAGAAATCGAAGCTATCCTTTGGAACATCAGTAGTCTTTGGACATCCAAAATGCGGGTTTATGCCCTTTTGACCCTCATTGTTATAGTTATGGCAGGTTCGTAAATTGTAATAAAAAATCATAACATTCAAATTCGTTAATGAATGTAGATAATACATTTGTTTCGGTCATCAGCTTTATATGTTTACATTACAGAGGTGCCGATTTACCCCGAAAAGATAGTGGGTGGTTCTGTGACCACCATTGACCAGTACCCTGCTATCGTTTCTTGTCTATATTCGAACGACTTGGTCAATTATACCCAATACTGTGCTGGTACTATCCTCAACAGAAGGTCCGTTTTAACTGCTGCTCATTGTACTTTGTAAGTATAAACTTAAGAAACTTAAGAATTCTTCGTTCTACCCATTATGAGAATCTTATAAAGAATACTCAATACAAATGGCTCTAAATGACAATGATCAGTCGTTATTCGGATGAATATAAAATTTTAACAAATCTTTGTTTCTTCTTTCTGCAGTGGCGATCCCGCTAATAAGTGGCGTATCCGTGTGGGTTCGAGCTTTGCCAATAGCGGTGGTGTTGTCCACAATGTTGAGCAAATTATCCAACATCCTATGTTCAATGTTATAGCTCATTGTGACTATGATTTTGCTATCTTGCGCTCCGCCACTTTTATTACGTTCAACAAAAACGCGAGGCCTGTTGCCATAGCTGGCGATATTTACGAAATTCCCGATCACCAGCCTGTTTGGGCTGCTGGATTTGGTCTGACTTCTGTATGTATAAGTTTGAATAACGTCTACTTATTTATACGAATTTCCATACATCTCTTCAGATATTTATTTATCAACTAATTGAATATAACATCATTTATTAACTAACTCCATTTTTAACGGCTGGACTGATTTGAATTTGACTTATGTTAATTTCAATGTGTTAGGTGGCACGGTTGTCAGTTTTTTCTGTTACGCAGTACTAAGTTCGCTGGATCAGGCAGATAAATATATTTTATTCCAATTTTTAGGAGAAAGGTCCTGCCTCCGAGATACTGCGCCACGTCCAGGTATTTACAGTCAACCACGATGCTTGTAAAGGCCCTTACAAAAGTGTAGGAATAACTATCACTGAGAACATGTTGTGCTCTGGTGTGTTCAACGCTGGTGGTCGTGACCAGTGCACGCAAGACTCCGGAGGTCCTCTTTTCCACAATGGCGTCCTTGTTGGTGTCTGCTCCTTTGGTTTTGGATGTGCTAGACCACAGTTCCCTGGTGTCAATGCTCGGGTATCACGTGCATCCGCTTGGATTAGAAAAAACGCGTAAATAAAATGGGCTCGCAAATATTGACTTTAATTGCGATTATTGATGAGAAGCTAAACTTAAAGCTAAGCTAATTTGGTTTTGTTTTATAGTCAGTGCTTTTTGTTTCTCCAGTATTGAATTGAATTTGTAATAAAGAAATATTTTATAGCAAACTTTTTTTTTATTAATGTACCCATCGTCGAATTGTATCCTGCATGCGTAAGTACTTGTAAGTATATAATACCTGTAGGTTATAAATATTCTTAATAATACGCTATTTAGGTAGGTACTTATGGTTACCTAAAATATCCTAATCATTGAGAATATGGGTGAACTATTGCGTGTTTACTGATAAATTAAGGAAAGATAGATGTTTAAGGTAACACGCTGCTTTGACAACAGTTCCTACTGAATGCTGTCATCACGTTATCTAAATATTGATTGAGTCTTTCCGGCAATCATATTTAAGGCTTCATTCATTATAAACTATTTTAACTTGCTAATGACTTAAATGAAAGTTTATGCTTCACTATCCCATAGGTATACTTATGTAAGCATATTTTAAAGATTTACATACATATTAAAATCAAATAAAGTTATAAGAGCCATAAAAGCCTAATTTAGTCGAAAATTACTGCGGAAATCTGCTTTATAGATAGTTCAACTCAGATTTGCGCGCGGCCCTATGTGTGCGTCGGCTTGTAAATATACAACTTTTATTCGTGTGACAGTGACGTCGTCCGAGCATGACGTGTTCTTATCGCTTTTTGTTATGGGTACAGTCGTTTACGAAAATGTCTAGTTCTTCACGGAGAAAATGTTTCAAAGGAGTCAGGTAGCGTTTCAAAAAATGAAACATTCAAAGCTTTTTATTATAACATTTTACAGTTTTTCATTATTTACTCATACGTCTTTTCAAATTGACATTGACAGAGTCTAAGAAATAAATGACGTGAAATATCTAAGATGAATTAAATACTCCTTACATATTTTCTAGCTCGGGGTACGCGGACAATAAATAAAAGTGTGGACTAAGAATGTAAAAAAAAAAACGTAATCGTGTATAATAATGTAAACAAAATGTGTGGGGAATTTTAAAAAATTATATTGCTTCGCATAATGTCGACCAAAATAAGACGGAAATAATGAAACTCATAAATGAACGTTTAAATCAAATTGATTAAGGGATGTGGGGTAATACTTGTCGACATGTACAAAAGAATAAAGAAGAATACTATAGACATTTTGACATGGAGTCAGAATTTATAATTCACCTTGGAAAGTAGCGAATCCAAAAATTCATCATTTGATTTTTCAAGTAGCGATTCAGAATCGTTATAAAAAGATTAACACTAAATTACGTTATAACTATTTTTCTTAAACACCTGTATACAACCCCGAAATAACTGTATTTGTACCTGACTGTACCTCTTGTCACACAGACAAAGTCACTGTATACGTACAAGGATTACCCACACAAAAGGCCGCGCGCACGACTGAGTTGAACTTACTATACAAAGTTCGGTTCGGTGTTTGTTTTTATAAAATAACTCTGTAAAAGTGTGATAACTATAAGGATAGTTTTTAAATATAAGGAAAATCTTATCATTCGGTAGTACCTATAACTTTACCCTTAGCAGTATAAATACTTTCGGAGTTTATAGTTTTGATTACTAGTAGACTTTAGATCGTCAACATGAGAGTGATTGCTGTGTGGGGCCTTTGTGTAGCGGTTGTGGCAGGTTTGTGAATTAATTAATAATCTAGATTTAATATTTAATTTTAAAATAGCTATAGTACTTCCGTTTCCTTTGCAGCTGTGCCAACCAACCCACAGAGGATAGTCGGTGGTTCTTTAACTACCATTGACCAGTACCCTACAATGGTTGCTTGTCTAAATGCAGTAAACTCTGTTAACTTCTTCCAGTCTTGTGGTGGTACTATCCTCAACAATAGGTCCATCTTAACTGCTGCTCACTGTACTATGTAAGTATTATACATTGGTTAAGGATCGAAGCTTAGTTTTTCTTTCTATGTGGTACTAAGTTAATTGTTTTCTCTGATGATTACCTCGTATGTGTATTTTGTTGTCAGTGGCGATAGAGCAAATCAATGGCGCTTCCGTGTGGGTTCAACCTTCGCCAATAGCGGCGGCATTGTCCACAATGTTCAACAAATCATCAACCACCCCAACTATAACTATGCCATATTTGATAATGACTTCGCCATCTTACGTTCGGTTACTGTTATTTCATTCAACATCAATGTGAGGGCAGTCTCCATTGCTGGTGCTAATTACAATTTGCCCGATAACCAGGCTGTCTGGACCGCTGGATGGGGTCGGATTTCCGTAAGTACTGTTTCTTACTTGACAGGTAATCACGCCTTAACTATTTTTTTTTTCAAAATTTATATTCTGTTTCACAGGAGAATGGTCCTACGTCCGAGCAACTGCGACACGTCCAGGTCTTTACTATCAACCAAGCAATTTGCAGAAGCCGTTATGCAGCTGCTTTCACAACCATCACTGACAACATGTTGTGCTCTGGTATACTCGACGTCGGTGGTCGCGACCAGTGCTCGCAAGACTCGGGTGGTCCCCTCTATCATAACGGGATTCAGGTCGGCGTCTGCTCCTTTGGTCATGGATGCGCCAGGCCACAGTTCCCTGGTGTCTATGCTCGCGTTTCACGAGCAACTGCTTGGATCACAAGTAACGCTTAAAACGTTAAGCAAATTCACAAAAATTGTTGATTGAATAGATGAATTTATCTTTTCATATTATCACCGACTATCAAAAATATACCTACTTCATAAAATATTTTTATACCTGTCGTTTTTATTTACCAAAATTATTACTGTTAATTTTGTACCTCATGTACATAATAAATCATGTCCTATTAAGAAACTAAAAATCGACAATAAATTAAAATTCAACGAATGGTGTACAAAAGGGATTAGGATAAGCAGAGATGTATTGTATAACCTGTATCGAGAAAAATCAATGATATCTGATAAATCTTTTCATGATCATGTACGGAACTACTCTAAGGTATTCAAAAGTGTATGTATTCTTGCAAAGTCTAAATCAATTAGTGACAGAATAACTAAATCGGATAATAAAATAAAAACCGTTTGGAAAATAATAAATGCGGAAACGGGTCAAATTAAAGTCCGGGATACTGAACTATCATTAACGATTAATGATGCAACTGTGTCGGATAATGTGCAGGTTGCTAACGCGTTTGATAATTTTTTCTCTAATGTACCAGTAGAGGTTACTAAATCACTTAACTCGTCCTCTACACTTGCAGAGTCATTACTAAAACAAAATTTTACTAAAGAAGTACCGGATTTCGGATTCCATTACATAACTTTTAATACAGTAAAAAAAGCTTTCAAAAACCTTAATTTAAAAAAAACGGAAGACTTATGGGGCATCTCTGTTAAAGCCCTGAGCTCCGTGATTGACAATATTGCACCAATACTCAGTCAAATCTTTAACTCATGTATAGATGAAGGCACCTTTCCTGATTTGATGAAACACAGTAAGGTAATTCCAATATTTAAGTCAGGTTGTAAGAAAAATCCGTCAAACTACAGACCCATTTCTATTCTCCCGGCTCTAAGTAAAATATTCGAAAGGATCATGCTTGATCAAATGTTAAACCATTTCAACTTAAACGATATACTGCACGACCGTCAATTCGGCTTTACAAAGGGTAGGTCCACTACGGACGCAAGTGCGCGGTTAGTCACTCAGATTTTGGAAGCCTGGGAGAGTTCGCAGGATGCCGTCGGTATATTCTGTGATCTCTCCAAGGCGTTTGATTGTGTGGACCACGATACACTCATTTCTAAGCTGAGACACTACGGCATTCGTGGGAAATCTCTCGAACTTGTCCGGTCTTATTTATCCAACAGACAGCAAAAAGTGGATGTCTGCGGCTCAACATCTTCGGGGACAGTTGTAAAAATGGGCGTGCCTCAAGGCTCTATACTGGGTCCATTTCTGTTCCTAGCTTATATAAATGACCTTCCATTTGTGTTGTCTGATATTTCGGATGTTATTTTGTTTGCGGATGACACTTCCCTTGTCTTTAAAGTTAAGCGTAAGAACCCCAATGTTAGTCACATTAATGAAAGCCTAGAAATTCTCTCCAAATGGTTCGCAGCCAACAATTTATTATTAAACGCTTCCAAGACTAAATGTCTTAAGTTCTGTTTGCCTAACGTCACTGCGGTTGAAACAAATATAATGCTCGATAAGAGCAAATTAGAGTTAATTAACAGTACAGTATTTCTGGGCATTACCATTGACAGTAAATTGCAATGGGGTCCCCATATATCCTCCCTATCAGGGCGACTTGGTTCTGCTGCTTTTGCAGTCAGAAAAATCAGACAACTGACCGATGTAGCTACGGCCAGGCTTGTATACTTCGCCTATTTCCATTGCGTGATGTCATATGGCATTTTGCTATGGGGGGCAGCGGCTGATGTCCAATCAATTTTTGTTTTGCAAAAAAGGGCGATCCGAGCGATCTATGGCATGGGCTCTCGCGAATCTCTTAGAGAATTCTTTAAGGAAATTAATATACTTACATTACCTTCCTTGTATATTTTTGAAAATATTATGTTTGTTCGCAAAAACATCCATAAATTCACAGTTAAAAGTGACATTCACCAGATAAATACACGTAACAAACATAAATTAGTGGTTCCCAAGTTTAGGCTAACAAAAACAAATAAGTCGTTCTTAGGGAATTGTGTACGTTTTTATAACAAGCTACCTAAATGTATCCTTGATCTCACTGATAAAAAGTTTAAGAATGTAGTTAAAAACATTTTGATTAAAAAGGCGTATTATAAAATTCAGGATTACATTAATGACAGTGATGCCTGGCGTTAAATTAATATTGTTTTTTCTTTTTCTCTGCACATGTGGCTTCCCCGGCGACCACGGGCACGGGAGTGCCTCCGCCCAGACCAGCCAAGCCCAAGCCAGCAAGACCCCAAATTGTATTATACTATAATATCTTGGTTATCCAATATATTTTTTCTTTGAATTGTATAAATTATTTTTCCAGTAACGATTGCTCTAAAATTATTTTGTATAATTTATTATTACATTTTTAGCTCAATTTGGATTGTATAACATTCTCAGGACTAGATAGAAAACTGTATGTTTGTAATTATTTTTATTTTCTTTTAAAAAGAGTGTCCATGGAGTTTCTTGCCGGTTCTTCTCCATGAGACCAACTCTTTGGAACCGTGCACCTAACTTTGACGTTTCGAAAGAGCTTTCATAGGCCTATTTGAAATAAAAAATTTTGAGTTTGAGTTTGAGTTTGAGTTTGAGTTTAAAAAAAATAAACGCTTTTTATTAAATCAACTGAATCAGGGGAATCGGTCACAGGTACCTCGACCACTTACCCGAATTTTCAGCCTGCTGTTTGTGGCAAAATTGTGCATTAAGTTGTTCCTTTTACGGGGATACAATAACTGTCATGTTGATTTACTTTACCTAAGAAGTTTAGTCTCCTCTCTATCTATCAAAATACACACAGATTTTAAATCAAATCATAATCATCCTGTGCGGTGAACCATACCCAGCACTACCTATTGCCAATATACCGAGTGTACTAACCAAAAAATCATAATAATTTTAATAAGAAGGTTCCCCCCCAGAGTGTCAAATAAGCATTTTCTCCCTGACTAAAATAAAAATCTACTGAAAAATAATGCCTAGTCATTAATTACTGCAATATGAAATCTGCTTTATGAAATGCGGCTGGGTTTTTTTAATGAAATATATCTGTAAAAATGTGATAGGTAATTAGTTTTTAAATATCAAGGAAAATCTTATCTCTCGGTAAGTACCTATAATTTTATCCTAGACAGTATAAATACATTACAAGTCTATAGTTCTGATTAATAGTAAACTTCTGACCGTCAAAATGAGAGTGGTTGCTATATGGGCCCTGTGTGTAGCGGTTGTGGCAGGTTAGTATATTAATATAACATAAATGTAAAAGTTCGGAAGAAGTTCTTGCTGTAGATATGTATGTGTGAGTGTGAACATTCACAGAAAATCTGCTGAGTGTATTCTGTTAAAACTTTGCAGTTATGTAGAATAAATCATACAGTAGCTTATACATCAGAATAGTATGAAGACACTTTAGATAGAAAATATACAGATAAGTTAAAATAGTAACAACACTACTATTTCCTCTACAGCCGTGCCAACCAACCCACAGAGGATAATCGGTGGTTCTTTAACTACAATTGACCAGTATCCTACGATGGCTGCTTGTCTAACCACATTTAACTTTGTTAACTACTTCCAGTCTTGTGGTGGTACTATCCTCAACAATAGGTCCATCTTAACTGCTGCTCACTGTACTATGTAAGTAGGTATTTATATTATATGTAGATTGAAGATTTAAACTTTGCTCTTCCTTAGTTTATTCTTTATTGCACACATAAACATATTTTGTCACACAGATAACTGAGAGATTATGCACAACGGCGAGCTTAACCCAGTGTTGGGTTCTCTTACAGCCAATCTTAGAGTGAAAGAGTGATTTGATAGGGTAGGGCAAATTCAGTGTGCAACTTTAGCTAATGCTTCTTTCTGTGATGTATTATCTTCGAATTGTTTTTTTGATGTGGATTTGACCTCGCATATGTTTTTGCAGCGGTGATCCCGCAAATCAATGGCGCTTCCGTGTGGGTTCATCTTTCGCCAATAGCGGCGGCATTGTCCACAATGTTCAGCAAATCTTCAACCACCCCAACTATAACCAGGCCGCCCCTCTTGATTTGGACATCGCTATCTTGCGTTCCGCCACTGCTATCTCATTCAACAACAATGTGAGACCAGTTTCCATCGCTGGCCCTAATTACAATTTGCCCGATAACCAGGTTGTCTGGGCCGCTGGATGGGGTGTGACTGTAAGTACTGTTACTTTTAGGAGGGATCTGCGTCTTGCAAATATATGCTGAGTTTATTTCTGTTTTGCAGGAGAGTGGTTCTACGTCAGAGCAACTGCGCCACGTCCAGGTCTTTTCTATCAATCAAACCGCTTGCAGAACCCGTTATGCAGCTAGAGGCGTAATCATCACTGACAACATGTTGTGCTCTGGTATACTCGACGTCGGTGGTCGTGACCAGTGCTCGCAAGACTCCGGTGGTCCTCTCTATCATAACGGGATCCAGGTCGGTGTCTGCTCTTTCGGCATTGGATGCGCCGAAGCACAGTTCCCTGGTGTTAATGCCCGTGTTTCACGTGTGACAGCTTGGATCACGAGTAACGCTTAAAACGCTTAAGCAAATTAACCAAGAATCGTTGATCGAATAACTGAATTTATCTTTCCGTATTGTTTGATCACCGACTATTAAAAATATACCTACTGAATAAAAAAATATGATAACTGTCGTTTTTATTTACCCCATTGGGCCACATGATCTCAAATCTTTTTAAATGCTAATTAAAAATGCTATCAAGTAGACATTGAATATATTTCGAGAAACTGAGTAAACTGTTGCCAGTATCGCGATTAATTAAGGAAAGATAACGATTTAAGGTAAATAAACACGCTGCCTTGATAACATTTCCTACAGAATATTGTCATTTCGTAACCTAAATATTGATACTTGATTACAAAATGTTTAAATTTGCGATAAGGCTGCCTGTCCACCGGAGCGGAGCTAGGCTGCGGAGTGGAGAAACTGAGAAATATTAACCAATAGGATTGCACAAAATCTCCGCTCCTCAATCCTATTGGTTAATATTTCTCAGTTTCTCAGCTCCGCAGCCTAGCTCCGCTCCGGTGGACAGGCAGCCTAAGAAGGAGGTTAATTTTTCCGGTCTGTGGCTTAGGCCCCAGTGGTTGAAGAACCTGTACATTTATTAGTATTGAACCTGATAGTATTTTTAATTTAAATTAACCGAATCATCGACAGGGAGTCACAGGTACTTTGACCACTGGAGGCGTAAACCTCTTACCCGAATTTTCGGTCTACTACTGTTTGTGGCAAAATTGTGCATTAGGTTGTTCCTTTTACAGGGATACAATAACTATCAAAATTATTAAATTTACCTGAGAAGTTTAAAGTCTCCTGTATCTGTCATTTCAATCAAATCATAATAATTTTAATAACAAGGTCTGCTCGAGTGTCAAATACGGTAGCAATTCGAGGGTTAAAAACTAGAGTAGCGTAAGGGCAAAAATACAAAAAATTTTTTTTTTCACCATTCGTTTATTTAATCCCCATATTTTTATGTGCCAAAAAACTGGAACGATGTAATGTGTTGATTGCTTAGTACAACAATAACGTATATAAAAAAAAAGATATTTGTTTATTGCCAAAATGAAGTGTTTCTACTTACAATAATCTTGACATTATTTTTAAAAAAAATTACGAGCACAACGATCGTAACTCGATTTACAGAGCGAATAAGACACCAAAATATGCCATCAATGTAATCGCTTAAATAACGTATCTTGCCATACGTTTTATTAACGCAGAAAGTTTGATTATGTAGGCTTAGTTTGTTTCGTGCCAAATAAACGTAAAGTACCGCTACTGCTTATGGGTCCTTGTTTCGTAAGCTTCCGTAATTTTTCTTCCTGCCAAAAAAACGTAAGGGTGGGATACGCTACTATGGCACTAATTTATGTAACAGCCAAAATGACGTATGTCAACCAGTTTTTGAAAAAAAAATTTTATTAAAATGAAACCGTATTTTAATTGACCAAAAAGTTACATTATTCTGTAGTCGATAAATAAAGTTTTATTATCAGTAAAAATCAGATATCTAACTACTATAGATTTTGCCACAAAAAGGGCTATAAGATAACAATAGGTAAATTTGAGTTGTTTTCGGGCTCTCCTGAGAAGTTGCCATTTTGGCCTTACGCTACTCTAGTTCTTAACCCACGAATTGCTCCCCGACTCAAATCACAATCTAATGAAAAATTATGCCTAATTTTATTATAAATTATTGCATTATGGAATGTGCTTATAAAGTTCGGTTTAGTTATTTATAAAATAACTCTGTAAAACTCTGATAGGTAACTAGTTTTTAAAAATAAGGAAAATCTTATCACTCGTTAGTACCTATAACTTAACCCTAGGCAGTTGTTATAATGTTAGATAATCTGTGCAACATTATGTAACCTGTGACTGACAGGGGTACTCTCTCTCTCTGGATAATAAAAGACTATGGCTGCCACTCTATAAATAAATGTTTTATTTAAACACAATAACAACACAACATGGCGCTGCGGAATTAAAAAATGTTAACGACAAGAATTGTGTGCTGATAATAACAGCGAAATTAAAGCACCAAGAAGTTATTACAAGAAGAAATTTGCAAGATGTCGACGGATGGCGGTGTGGCGGTGTTCGGATTAAAACCCCCTTCGCCATTGACCACGTTAACCGCTGAAGCATATAAGAGGTGGATGAAGGTCTTCGAAATATATCGACAGGCCGCCGGCATCGTTAAAAATGAGGAGTCCGTCCAAGTGGCAGTGCTACTACACTGCATGGGGGAGCAGAGTGTTGAAATTTTTAGTACACTGGGCGTGCCTGAAAAGCCAACGTACAAGGCGGTGGTCAAGGCGTTTGATGATTACTTCGTTCCAATAAAAAATGAATGTGTGTCTTCGCATGTATTTTTTACTAGAGCCCAAGCGCAGGGCGAGACGTTTGACGCCTACTGCACTGAGTTGAAGAAACTGGCCGTGGACTGCAACTTTGGGAACATGAAAGACCGTATGCTACGGGATAGGATTGTAGCAGGAATAACTGACAATAGAGTGAGGGATCGGCTGTTGCGCGAAAGAGAACTTAATTTAGATAAATGTATTTTGATATGTAGAACTGCAGAAATGGCAGCTGAACAAGTAACAAAATTTGCGGGTTCGGAAACAAAGCAACTGGAAATTAATCGGATAAAAGAGTACAAAAAGCAAGAAGGCAGAAAACATGAGTGTTCAAGATGTGGATGGGAACATGCGGAGAGGAAATGTCCAGCAGAAGGCAAGAAATGCATGAAGTGCCAGAAGATAGGCCATTTTGCGAAGAAGTGTAGAAGTGCTGAATATAGAAGGTCTACAAGCACCCAAGTAAGAAGGGTAGAAGTTGAGAGTGAAGATGAGGAAGACGAGTTCTTGCTGGGCAGTGTACGTGTGTGTTCTGTCAATAAGATGTCTTGGAATGTAAAGGTACAATTTCTTAATTCTATAAACCAGAATAGCCTATACTTTAAGTTAGATACGGGTGCTCAGTGCAATGTTATTTCAATTAAAGACTGTAAAAGATTTAAAATCACAGATATTCAACCTTCAAACCTAAAACTGTTAAATTATGATGGAGCACGCCTTAGTACTGTTGGAAAAATTTCTGTAGAATGTAAGATTAAAGATGTTATAAGTACATTGGAATTCCAAGTCTGTAGAAATGAATCTGAACCAATATTAGGTTTACCTAGCATTATAAATTTAAATTTATTACAAAGAAACATAGATAGCATAACAATGGAGAATATTTTAACTAAAAATAAGGATTTGTTTACAGGAATAGGAAAAGTAAAAGACTATGAGTATACCATTAAATTGAAACCAAACGCCATAGGGAAAGTGGAGCCATGTAGACATGTACCTTTTAAGTTGTTACCAAAATTGAAGGAAGAATTAGAATTTATGGAAAGTAATGGTATCATATCGAAGATAGAGACAGCTACAGAATATGTCAACTCACTGGTAGTAGTAGGTAAACAGGATGGCTCAATTCGAGTATGTTTGGATCCTCAACACCTCAATGAACAGATTTTAAGAGAACAATTTTTATTACCTACATTGGAAGAAATTACAAGTAAACTAATTGGTTCTAAATATTTCAGTACTTTTGATGCGAGCAGAGCATTCTGGCAGGTAATGTTATGCAAAGACAGTAGAGAGCTTACAACATTTAATACTCCATTTGGGAGGTATTGTTTTAACCGTTTACCATATGGGTTAAACTCAAGTCCAGAAGTATTCCACAGATTATTCACAAAAATATTTGGAGATATACCAGGAGTAGAGATATTTATAGACGATTTGTTAATACACGCAGAAACAAAAGAAAGACATGATGAGATCCTCACAAAAGTTATGAGTAGAGCAAGAGAATTTAATATTAGATTCAAGAAAGAAAAAAGTCAGATATGTGTACAGGAAGTGAAGTATTTAGGCCACATCTTAAGTAGTGAAGGTGTAAAATTAGATCCGGACCGTGTAGAAACGATTACTAAATTAAGGCAACCTATAAATAAGACTGAATTATTGAGATTTTTAGGTATGACCAATTATGTTTCAAGATTTATTAAGAATTATTCAGAAATAACATCGCCCTTAAGGCAATTGTTGAAAAAGGATGTTCCCTTCATATGGAACAACACAGTACAGTCTGCATACAATAATTTGAAAAGAATATTGTGTGAACCTCCGGTATTATCTTATTTTGATATAAATAAACAAATGGTTTTATCAGTAGATGCAAGTAAAGATGGATTAGGTGCAGTTTTGCTTCAAGATAATAAACCAATAGCATATGGCTCAAGGTCATTAAGCAATACAGAACAGATGTATAGCCAAATCGAAAAAGAATGCCTAGCTATTGTATTTGGTTGTAAAAAATTTTATCAATATCTGTATGGCCAAGAGTTTACTGTGGAAACGGATCACAAACCATTAATATCAATATTTGCCAAACCAATGAACAAATGCCCACCCCGGTTGCAAAGAATGAGGTTTGATTTACAAAAACATAAATGTAGTATTGTGTATAAACCTGGCAAACAGTTAGTCATAGCAGATCACTTGAGTAGGACTTATTTGCCTAGCATGCAGACCAGTGATAAACAGATTGAAGCTCATGTAGCAGTAGTTTTTACCAAATTCAAGATAACTGATCAGAAATTAAAATTAATGATTGAGAAAACTGCAGAAGATTTAGAATTACAGAGTGTTCTTAAATATGTAAGGGAGGGGTGGCCAAATAACAAATGTGAGGTAAGTTCATTAGCTAAAGTATATTTTTCATATAGAGATGAGTTAAGTGAATATCAAGGGTTACTTCTAAAGGGTTGTCAAATTGTAATTCCAATGTACTATAGACAAGAAATGTTAAACAGAATACATAGTGCACATTTGGGTATAGTAAAATGTAAGTCACTAGCCAGAAGTACAATGTATTGGCCAACCATGAATAAAGAGTTAGAAGATATAATTACTAGTTGTGACACTTGTAAGAAATTTCAAAATGCTAATAGGAGTGAGCCCATGGTTTGTAAGGAAGTGCCTGAAAAGCCATGGCAAATTTTAGCAACCGATATTTTCTTCTTAAAGGGTGTTCCATATCTATTGGTAGTGGACTCTTTCAGTAAATATGTTGAAGTTAACAAGTTGAAAGATTTAACAACTAATTGTACGATCAAGGCTTTAAAAGAAAATTTTGCAAGGCATGGGGTACCAGAGGTACTATATTCAGACCCAGGAACGCAGTTTACTAGCATAGAATTTAAAAATTTTGCACAATCTTGGTATTTTTATCATAAATTGTCATCTCCAAAGTACCATCAAAGTAATGGCCTGGCTGAACGACATATCCAAACAGTCAAAAAAATGTTTAAGAAGTTAACAGAAGAAAATAGAGATATTTATGAGGGATTGTTAATTTATAGAAATACACCAGTGTCAGAGACAGGCTTAACTCCTGCGGAATTGTTGTTTAATAGAAAAGTAAACAGTACAATACCTAAGTTCCACAATCAGTTACAGAATAAGGATAGACATACATATATGAAAGAGTTAAAAAGTAGACAATTGATACAACAAAAATATTATGATAGAAATAAGTCTTATTTACCAGGTGTTGAGGAGGGTCAGGTTGTTAAAATTAAAGAAGAAAATTGTGCAGGGCCACATAGGAGTGGAGTTATTGTAGGACAGGGCTTGGGCCCCAGGTCAGTTAAAATAAAGACAGAACAAGGAAATGTAATACAAAGAAATAGGAAGGATGTAATAGTTGGTGGGAAGTTACATGAGAGGTTAGAGGACAATGTAATAGAAGATAGTTTGTGTGAAAATACTAGTAATGACTTGGATAATAATAATTCCCAGTCCAATCTCGGTGTAAGTTCAGACAATTTTGTTAAATCTCCTATGAAAACTAGGAGTGGTAGAAGGGTCATACTTCCACATTACATGAAGGATTATGTTAACACTTAGTGATTTCAAGACAAAATATAGTTTTAGATTTATAGAATATATTAGTTTATACTGTATTTGAGATGCTTGTGAACTGTGTTTGAGTTAAACAGTTTTGTGAGTAAACTATTAAGTTGTATTGTTCTATTGGTTAAGTAATGGAAGGATAGGCTGGTATTAAGAAGGAGTTTGATTGTCTTGCTAAAAATTGTCAATTGTAAGGTGTTATAATTTAACTTTTAGTTTTATTTCTTTTAATAGTTAATTGTTATTTCTCTTTAGTTATAAGGAAAGGGGAGATGTTATAATGTTAGATAATCTGTGCAACATTATGTAACCTGTGACTGACAGGGGTACTCTCTCTCTCTGGATAATAAAAGACTATGGCTGCCACTCTATAAATAAATGTTTTATTTAAACACAATAACAACACAACAGCAGTATAAATATATTCCGAGTCTATAGCTCTGATTACTAGTAGACTTTTGACCGTCAACATGAGAGTGATTGCTGTTTGGGCCCTATGTGTAGCGGTTGTGGCAGGTTTGTGAATTAATTTATAGTTATATAATTAATGATTAATATTGTTTTAATATAATAAGCAAATGTAATAGCCAAGCGTGATACCGCATATTTTGTTTCTTAAATTTTCCTTAATGGAGTTCTAATCTAAATAAAAAAAATAAAAAATTGAATTTTAAAATAGATATAACACTACTTTTTCTTTTACAGCTGTGCCAGCCAACCCACAAAGGATAGTCGGTGGTTCTTTAACTACCATTGACCAGTACCCTTCGATGGCTGCTTGTCTGACTACATTTGACTTTGTTAACTACTTCCAGGCTTGTGGAGGTACTATCCTCAACAATAGGTCCATCTTAACTGCCGCTCACTGTACTATGTAAGTATAGGTATTATAGGCAGATTAAAGATTTAAACTTTGCTCTTCCTTCTGTGATGTAATTACTTCGAATTGTTTTTTGATAGTTACTTCGCATGTGAATTTGTTTTTTCAGAGGCAATACGGCAAATAAATGGCGTTTCCGAGTGGGTTCAACATTCGCCAATAGCGGCGGCATTGTCCACAATGTTCAACAAATCATCAACCACCCCAACTTTGACCAGGCCGCCTTTGTCGATATGGATTTCGCTATCTTGCGTTCCGCCTCAGCTATCTCATTCAACAACAATGTGAGACCAGTTTCCATCGCTGGCCCTAATTACAATTTGCCCGATAACCAGGCTGTTTGGGCCGCTGGATGGGGTTTTATTACTGTAAGTACTAATTTTACTTGACAGGTATTCGCATCTTAAAACTATTCCTATTTTTTTTTCTGTTTCACAGGAGAATGGTCCTACGTCCGAGCAATTGCGCCACGTCCAGGTCTTTTCTATCAATCAAGAGATTTGCAAAAGCCATTATGCTAATCTCTCGATTGGAGCTTTCAACATAGCCATCACTGACAACATGTTGTGCTCTGGTATACTTGATGTCGGTGGTCGCGACCAGTGCTCACAAGACTCCGGTGGTCCCCTCTATCATAACGGGATCCAGGTCGGCGTCTGCTCATTTGGTTTTGGATGTGGAAGGCCTCAGTATCCTGGTGTCAATGCTCGCGTTTCGCGTGTAACAGCTTGGATTACAAGTAACGCTTAAAACGTTTAAAATCGTTGATAGAATAGCTGTTACTACATATAGAAAACCGTATATATAACTCGTTTCGAAAATATACCTACTACATTTTATTTGTTTGGCTTTCTATCTCTCTTCCTTTGTTATATCTGCCTTTTTGCAAACAATATATTATGAGAACTCCTGTCGCTTTTATTTACCATATTGGATCCTAAATACTGTTTAAATCTCGCTTGACAGTACATATATCGCTAACTTCAAAAAATATATTTCTTAGACAAGAGCATTGAACACTTGATTGAAAGGATGAGAACTTTTATGCAACTGGGATGTCTAAAATCAATTGCGAGGCTCTTAGCTTTCTCTTGCCAGAGTAGGTAGGCACTCAGGTAAGGTGGATTTCTTAGTAATCTTAATAGCCAGTAGAACTAATTATTTTTGGAATTACTACCAGTAGGTAGCCCTTTGCTAATAGCGGTGGTGTTGTCTACAAATCACCAACCACGTACAGTGTGGCCTCCTACGTTGATAATGACATTGCTATCTTAAGCTCCGCCCATGTTATCTCATTCGACAATAATGTGAGGTCTATTTCCAACACTGGTGCTAATTATAATTGGCTGATAACCTGGTTGTCTGTGTCGCCAGGTGGGGCCTTAGAATGAAGAAAATAAAATAAAATATCCTACAGGCTAAAATAAAATATCCGCCAAGCTAGCCATTCTGCAAGTGCTGTAGTAACAATCAATGGCAATAATGTAGTGCTCTGATATATTCCTGGTCCTAATCGATATTGATGGACCAATGTTCAATTTCCGTAATCACTCCCAAAACCGTTGCACTCTATGTATAGGGAAGGTTAACTTCAACATAAGTACCGCTCCTAAAACTAGGCATGCTTAAACAACAAACACTGAAAATCCAAATGATTATGGTGACGGTAAAGTTAGGCCTGATCTAGAACTACCTGTCCAGTGAAGTATCTGCATAGTCGGAAATTCTTGGACCAAATTAAATTAAATTATGTAATTTTGGCGTTATAAAAACAAATCGTTATAAGACTTTGTTAATGCCGCTGATTGACTATCACTCAACAGGAGTTTGATAGATAGATTAATTTATTTATGACTTTAATCTTATCACTTACTATTATTAGTATAAATAAAAGCCAAGGCAAACAATTTGCATCACCAGTGTGTGGACAGTCAAAATGAGAGTAGTAGCTGCATTAGCTCTTTGCATCGCGGTGGTGGCAGGTTTGTTAACTTTATTATAATAAAACTACCCCTAATTGTTTAATACCCCGGTACTATTTCCCCCGTACTAAAATTAGCCAACATATACTATACATATGTAGGGGTAAAAAATAGTATATATTTTGCAGCAACTTTTTCTCAGCAACTTGACCGGTATTAAAAAGTTTTAAGCTCAGTCTCGTCATCAGCCTATCCCAATTTTATACTATACCTACCTATATAATAATGGTAATTTGTTTTTAGCTCTGCCATCGGACCCACAAAGAATAGTGGGAGGGTCGGTGACTACCATTAGCCAATACCCAACGATGGCTGCTTGTCTGTTCTCAAGTAATTTTGTCAACTACTTCCAGTCTTGTGGTGGTACTATCCTCAACAATAGGTCTATCCTAACTGCTGCTCACTGCACCATGTAAGTACTTAACCTGCTCACCAGGAGATGATACACTTCTAACTGGAAATGTTCTTTATATTACTGCTAAAACACTCATTGAAACACATTGATCTCATTTGTTATTTTTGCAGTGGTCATACCGCTAACAGATGGCGCTTCCGTGTAGGCTCGACCTTTGCTAACAGCGGAGGTATTGTCCACAACGTTCAACAAATCATTAACCACCCCAACTATAACCAGGCCGCATTTCTTGATTTGGACTTCGCTATCTTGCGTTCCGCCACTGCTATCTCATTCAACAACAATGTGAGGGCAGTCTCCATTGCCGGCGCTAATTACAATTTGGGCGATAACCAGGCTGTCTGGGCCGCTGGATGGGGTCTAACTTCTGTAAGTACATACTGTTTTTCTAGGCAGGGATCTGCATCATAAACAATTCCGAGCCTTTTCTTAAATATGTTGGGGTATGCTATCAGTCTTACCTCCTCCTCTGACCTCCCAAACCCAGTTACCCGGGTATCCCAATACTCCTTGGTAGACTGGTTGACTGGTATCCACCCTGTTACTTGAGAGCTTGGTTCTTTACCCTAGTCCAACATGCCCCTGTCCAGCATACCCCTTTACTAGTCCACCATGACTTCCAGGCAGGGATCTGCATCTTAGTATATGCTAAGTTTTGTTTTTGCTTCGCAGGAGGGTGGTTCTCCGTCCGAACAACTGCGTCATGTCCAGATCTTTTCCATCAATCAAGCGACCTGCAGAAACCGTTATGGAGCTAGTGGCATTACTATCACTGACAACATGTTGTGCTCTGGTGTTCTTGACGTCGGTGGTCGCGACCAGTGCACGCAAGACTCCGGTGGTCCTCTTTATCATAATGGCATCCAGGTCGGTGTCTGCTCGTTTGGTACTGGATGCGCCAGGCCACAGTTCCCTGGCGTGAATGCTCGCGTTTCTCGCGCATCTGCTTGGATTGCCGGCAACGCGTAAGAATGGATGAAACTTTGTGATATGCTGTATTTTGGAGTTGTAAAATATGTAAAAAAAACTGATATTAATATAAGTACCTATGTAAAAATAAACCTAACATAATAAATGGTAGAAATATTTAGATCTGTTTTTATTTTATCTTAATCTTTTATTTAATGTTATCCGTTGAATAAAAACAAATATTTTTTTTATTAAAATATTAACATGGCCCTTTATATATCGTGTGATTCAATCATGTGGAGAAGGATTTTTGGTTTAGCTCAATATCAAAGCTACTTACTGCACCAAGGTTTTATGATAAATCAACCATTCCACCACCACCCTAATACCTTTTCAATGCTTTGAGTTGCTATGGCACCTGTTCAGGTCAGGATTTCAATAAGTGATTTACCTCTATTTAATTTTAAGGGAAAATGATTAAGGATAATGATTGATACCCGTACTACATATCTTATGATTATGCTAGGAGACGCAAAACTTGTACCAAGAAATGTAAATAGACCAATCAGTAGGCGCTCTTAGCTCGTAGATTTAGCCAAGTGACAGGATCATAATGCATAGTAGAAAACATTAATATTGGACTTCAATCAGCCTGAGGATTATAATGTTTGTGTAAATTAATAATTATCTTGAGTGATAACTGATAAGGAATAAAATTGGACAACTGCACTCTAATTTTCGATTTATAACTCACGTAATAAGATATAAATATCGAATCTAAATACTATTCAAAGGGTTAAAATAACAAATCAAATAGTTAGTTCAACTTTAATTGAACGCCTATTTCAACAAAGGAAGTGAACTACTAATACAATTATTTACGTAGAAACTAAATCACATGCTTTCGAAAGAAAGCTATCAATCACGTTATTACTAAATAAAAATTATGTTCAACATAAACACCTACTTGGTTTTTCTATATGTAGTTTGGATAAAAGATAATCTATACATATAATAAATCTGTAGAAAAGTAATTTTTGTACATTGAAGAAATTGACAAAAAAAATAGCCAGCATGTTAAAGGATAACTAACAGAACCCATTTCCATCATTTTTGTAATTTTTGTCTGTTTGTCTGTTTATCTGTTTGTTCGTTCGGGATTCACGTAAAATCTACGAATTCAATGCAGACAATGGTTATATACAAAAAATCAACGTAACTTGGGGTATTACTTAGTTTTTGTTTCATCGAAATCGATTCACTCTATCAAAAGATATGATTAATTTTGTGAATTCAAGATGTAAAATATTACGACACGCAATCTGTTTGTCAAAACTGTACATTTGAATGTTGTACTTATATTAGTTGATCGGCCTATTAATAACCTTTACACAGAAAATCACACCTTCATAAGTAACTTCGGAAGAAAAAAAAAATGAAAATTTTGTTTAGCCAAGGTTAAAGTAGCTCCATCTGTGGTAATCTGTGTTAAATAAAATACATAAAATTTGTCAAAGGAGCGAGGTGGTAAATGACAATAAATTACCATACATTCTTTATAGAGGATTATTATTTGGACAACAGATGGAGTTGTGTATTTTCCGTAATTCACCATATTTTAACAGGTAGTGTAATTTTTCGATAGACATTTCAATAGTGTTTGTCAGTTTGCCGTGCCACATCAAAATCCAATTATAATTATTACCTTGATGAAAGGAAAATTAATAGTTCTCAGCCAAATTTAAAACGGTGCCATCTAAATTATTTTTTGAACATTATGTCAAAAATGATGACTTTAGTATAACACTTAATTATCATTTAAAGTTACAGATGGAGTTCATATCAGGATTTTTTCATAAACATAGTTTAGCTTATCTTCCACTAATGTGGTGGCCTTAAAACAAATTACTTTGAGTGAGTAGTATTAAGTAGACCTTAATTATTTTTTCTGATGCAAAATATGTAAACTTAATCCAAGAAGAAAGGAGGATCTATCTCTCACAAGCGCTGCTAAGCGTGAGGTAGGTAAGTAATGTAGGATTCTGTAGCTTTAAGAACAAGCCCAGATACAAAGTGCAGATAAGAAATGGGAGCTTTCTCGATTTAATACCATACACACGTAAAATGCTTTATGCGTCTGAAAACGTACAAATTGCGCGTCGCATACCAGAGACATGCTTACTGTCAACTTCTGATCGCAAATACACTGGTTACGATTACGAACAGTCTCAGTAAGACCCAAGCCAAGTCTAAAAAAACACCTTTTATATAAAACTACGTTTGATGTCATTCAATCACAAAGACAGAATTGTTTTCTGTTGCAAATCCTATCCACCTATATCCTATCCTAATCCAGCATGCATTGCAGGTGTGCATTGCACAAAAACCAATGGTATCCTATTCGAGAAGTCAAAAGAGTCGACCTGCCAACGTCAGCTTCTGCGCTAAGCAAGTGTTCTTAATAGTACCATCAGAATTACATTCATCGTTGAATGAGGTGAATAAATTTTCAGAAACCGCAATAACAGTAGGAGCCCAAGCATATGATCGCTTCATAGAGCTCTGATTGGCCCCAGGTGACCAAGTCAGGTCTGATTTGTTCGTTCATCAGATCTTTGAAAGTATTTCGGTGGATACTTACTGTCGTCCTGTGTGACACAAAATATGATATATAAACGTCCTCCGCAAGAGCGAAATTTTCCCGGTGTGCGGTAGTGACGCACAGTATACAACACTTATGTTTCTTTCGATTTGCTGGCTCCAACCAAGAATTGTCTAATTGCAAGCGAACATTTTGAAAATCTTGGCAAAACTGCAGGTTTCAAGTACGAACAGATGAAGTGGACTCTCACAGATACGTACATTTTGCCTATTCGTGAACTAATGCAAACATTTCGGTGGAGTCCCGGCTTAAGCCTCCCCCGCATTATAGGCGTGCGCGATCCTCGGGCGTGTGAGTAGCGCGGGCGCCGCGCGTGCGTCGCGAGCGCGCTGCTTGAGTTTGTTTTGCTGCCCTGCGGCATTTACCTACAGCGAGCTCGAGACGCGCACGCGCCGCTCTCCTTGACGTTTAATTGCTAAGGCGTTTAGCGGACGGCGGGGATAGCGGGCGAAGGGGTAAGAACGCAATTCGAGCGCCGCGTGCTCGCCGCGAGCGCGTCGCTTGCACTCTTCACACATGCCGCAGGGCAACAAAACGCGACGTTCATGCAGCGTGCTCGCGACGCCCGCGCTACTCACACGCCCGAGGATCGCGCACGCCTAATGTGGGGTCAGCCTTACCATAGTGAGTAAGTGCACAGAAAATCCCCGTCATACAAGTGATTCTCCCCAGTAGTGAAACTATCCTACCCTATGCGCCTGCTGATGATGATGACTCATTTTATCATCCATCCAGCTATTCCCCAACTATGTTGGTGTTGCCTTCCAGTCACCGAATCTGTTTGAGTACCAATATTTTGCTTGGAGCGACTACCTATCTACCTATCTTCAATCCAGTCTCACTACACAAGACGATATCCATGGTGAAACTGACAGACTTTCTGACTTCTGATTAGTCGCAGCAGCTGCAGAAAATGTACAAATGACAGCTTTGTCAGACTCAAAGCATATAGACATAGATTATAACTGTTTCCTGTGAAAATTACGACGCGACTGCTAAGTGCTAATCCTAATTATACTGTCACGTGAAAGAATGACCCTACGGGATAAGTAGTATTTTGACTATTCTATATTGCCTACGCAGACGAAGTTGCGGGCAACAGCTAGTTAAAAATAAAATAGATAACGATAAAAGCATTCATTCAATTAGTCATTAATTGTTATCAAAGTTCATGTGTTTTGGTATTTCCCATTATTCCATTCAAATCACGGGGGAAGGAAAGATAGGCTTATCACTATAAGGTTTTTATTTAAAACCATAATAATATTATTGAAGAAGCTTTGATTTTAGTAGTCAGAAAGTTTGACCACCAGCCTTACCAAAGTACCCGGCTGGCATATTTTTTACACGCTTTTTATTAGCTTCACCTGTATGTTTGTAGGTTTGTATGTTTGTATGTTTGTATGTTTGTATGTTTGTATGTTTGTATGTTTGTATGTTTGTTTGTAACCGACTTCTTTGGGCGCGATTTTGACCCACTTTAAACGGCCAGATTTCGTTCAAACTTTGTAGATTTATTGAGGTCCGATGACAATACACTAATTCGATAAAATTTTTCCATTTTAACCGACTTCCCAAAAAGGAGGAGGTTACACATACACATCGATTACTCCGAGGTTTATAGACCGATTTACGTGATTCTTTTTTTGTTCGACTTGGAATAGCTGCCAGTTGGTCCCATATTCATCAGGTCAGGATCTGATGATGGAAACCCTGAGAAATCGAGGGCAACCTTCAAAACTTGTAGCCATACATAGGGTAAAAACTTGACACTTAGGTGTACGCCTAAAAGCACTATTCAACTGTGAAGATTTGGAGCTGACCTGATGATGGAGACCAGAGAGGGTCGAGGGAACTCGACAACTGAATATGTAAACTACCTCGTGTCTGGGCTTAAATTATTTGTATTGACAAGACCTTTGCAACAGTGAAGGTTTGGAGCTGACCTGATGATGGAGACCAGAGAAAATGGAGGGAACTCGACAACTGAATATGTAAACTACCTCGTGTTTGGGCTTAAATTATTCGTATTGACAAGACCTATGCAACAGTGAAGATTTGGAGCTGACCTGATGATGGAGACCAGAGAAAGTCAAGGGAACTCGACAACTGAATATGTATACCTCGTTTGGACTTATATTCTTTGTATTGATGAGAACTTCCCACTTGTATGGATAGTGACAACTATTCGTATCACTGAAAAGCTTTAAATAAATAACCTTTTTACAAAAAAATTAAACCGAGTTCCCAAAACACTAAAAAGCAAAAAAAAAACTAATTTTAGGTGCATCGGCCTAGAAGTCGGTGGCAAAATTAACTTAGTAACATCCATTAGACACCGACTTCTAGGCTTTTCAATTTCCAAACATGATCTTTGTTAATTTATATAATTTTCATCTATAGTCGATAAGGTAAGAAAATTAATTAAAATTTTCTAGAATTTTTCTCTACAGTCGATAAGGCAGGACTCGATGTTAATTTTTATTTCCAATAATTATCTTTAGCCGTTTTCTCTAATATTGACATTTTTTTGTATACTAAAGAGAATTTTAATTCTACAAAACAAATAATAGTTTGAAAACAAACTAAAAAGTAGAAAATAAATAATAGTTTAAAAAAACTAAAAAACACGCTTTTTATAGAAAAACGAACTAAAAAATAGGAAATAAATTTTAATGAATTTAAATTAAGAAAACAGTGTTAAAAATTTCAATGAATATAAATTAATAATAGTGTGAATACAAAAAAAAATATTTAAAAAAAGCGTGGGGTGCTTTTTAAGATATTATCGAAATGAAAATCACTGTACTCATATCTGTCAATAAAATATTTATAACTATTGACACCATGCACCCCACGCTTTTTTTTAAATATTTTTTTTTTGTATTCACACTATTATTAATTTATATTCATTGAAATTTTTAACACTGTTTTCTTAATTTAAATTCATTAAAATTTATTTCCTATTTTTTAGTTCGTTTTTCTATAAAAAGCGTGTTTTTTAGTTTTTTTAAACTATTATTTATTTTAGTTAAGCCTGGGCAGGTGGTGGGGAGCCATTTGACAACTGTGAACTTTGACTTAGGTGGCTACTACTTAAAAAAAAACAGTTAACATTTAGAAATTATAGGAACATTGCCTATTGCAATTTAGTTGGGGCTTGGCATGTAAGAATCTGACACACACTTCTCCTAAACCGTAGTCAAAGTCAAAGTAAAAAAAAATCATTTATTAAAGTAGGCTACTTAGATTAGCACTTTTTAACGTCAAGATTACAAATGTGACAGCACCCCCAACGGCCCCCCTTTCAACACTTCCTAGTGTTTAACACTAGGAAGAAGAATAGTGTCGTAACAAGTTATTTGATGTAATTAGTAAGTAAAAATATACTCACAGAGTGAATTTTAGGAGGAACGATATTGCGTGCTGCTTGCTGTAGATTCAAAAACTAAGTAGTAGTAGTACCTACTGAAAAATCATTACAAAATTGTTCTATTGCTCATCACTCAATCAATTGACAATGCTAAAGGTAATAGATAAACGTAGTTAAAACTGAAAAATCCAGTGACTTTCGATAGTGTAGATTAGGTACTAAGATGCCTAGTAATTTTAGGGTCTCGCATCATTTTTAATTGCAGCCTTGCTGTAACATTTTCAACGTTCTCTTATTTTTGTCTTTAAATTAGTTATCTTAAAACATGGAAACTATTTGCTAGAAAATTGATAGTTTAAAAAACTAAAATACACGCTTTTAGCAAGCACTAAAATTTTTGGATGTATTGTATTTGTAATGACGTTTCTTAGCTAGTCATGTATTGTAATCAGAAGTCAGAGCGTGTGCAAAATTTCATCCTAATCGAAGACCACGAAGTGGGTCAAATTAAGATTCCAAGGTTTTCTTACATTCGTAGTTACAAGTGAAGCTAATATAAACGTGTTAAACAAGGCTTTCTATATCATGACTTGAGTGATTGATTTGAAGTATAATTATAATATTTCCAAAACAAGATGCATGTAAAAATATTTTTTTCCTTGTACATGTGAGTAAGATCTATCGTTAATTTTTAATTTATTGAACAACAAAAATATTGAAGCAGCTAAACAATAAATTTTACTATAAATTTAATTATTTCTACTGTGTCTTTTGCCTGGATAACCTATTCCGTATTAGATTTTTTTATTAATAAAAAAAAAGTTTCATGTACTTTTTTTGGAAACATAACTACGTAGTTGTGTTTTTTTTTCTCCTAGATAACAAAATTCAACGTTATTTTTTATCTACCTTGGGCTTTCCATTCTAACTCTAAGTTATAAGGCTCTTTCCACAGTAAGTTTATTAAAAATATAGCAGGTATCTTAAAAATATAATAGGTTTATTTCGTTTTTTGAAATTCACTGGATAAATATTTAATAAACATTTTAAAGTCTATTGACTGAATCAATGGCGTGTAAGTTTGTCAATTTAATGTTCTTTGTCAAAACAACGTTCTACCAATGAAATATTACCTAGTTATATTAACACTTGTTTTCTAATTTGCAGTGTTTTTAATTTAATACATATTCTTAATACAAAAAAAATGAAGATTAAAAAAAAAGCTATTTGAAGTGTCCATTTCTATTGAATTACAATTATTCGAGAAGGACTTTCCTTCATAACGAATACAAATATTTCGTTCAGTCTTCAGTGTGAACGCTTCCTTTCCTCGTCTAGTAAAAGCCTAGTAGTACCTAATTTTGTGAATGGGGTAAATCAATGATGACTGATAAATTGATATGGGTTTTTTAATCATTAATTTTATCTTATAATCTGTGTTTGAATGATAGTATAAATATAAATCAAAGTTAGCCTTTAGCATCTTCAGTTTTCTGGTGACAGTCAAAATGCGAGTTATTGCTGTATTGGCTCTTTGTGTTGCTGTGGTGGCAGGTTTGTGAACTATCTTGCTGATTTATAACCTACGGCGTCCTAGCCGATTGTAGACCAAGGCGGCGCGTGCAGGACATGTGGTAGTATCATAGCCCGATGGGACGACAGTCCACGACCAGAGACAGATCAGGCGCAAGATCAACACTAATTTGCTACCGACACTACTACTACTAATTTACTATTTGTTTGTTCGTTTGAGAGAAGTAGTTCCCACAAGACGGGAGTGAAAGCACCGGTGACACATCTTCTTTCCATTTTATCAATTAAAACTAATGTTTTTGTTTTTAGCCGTGCCTGCCAGCTTCGAAAGGATAGTGGGTGGTTCTTTAACGACAATAGACCAGTACCCCTCTATCGTAGCTTTACTCTATGGAAGGAACTTGATCAACTATGGTCAAGCTTGTGGTGGAAATATACTTAACAACAGGTCTATCCTAACTGCTGCTCACTGCACCGTGTAAGTAAATAATATAAATTTGACTTTTGCCTGGTATTAGGAATGATAGAAAAAAAAAATATTTTTACTAAAAACTTTACTTCGAATAGTCCGTTACTAATAAGCAATGCTACTGAAATGTTACTGAAAAAAAAACTCTTCAATGAAAATCGCAACATAATATTATATGTTCTTTTTTCTTTTCAGTAACGATACCCCTCAGATGTGGCGCTTCCGAGTAGGCTCCTCCTTCGCCAGCAGCGGTGGTATTGTCCACAATGTTCAGCAAATCATCGAGCATCCCACCTACAATGTTGCAGCTCCATTGGACAATGACTTCGCTATCTTGCGCTCCGCCTCGGTCATCGTCTACAATGACAACGTTAAGCCTATTGCCATCGCTGGTGCTAATTACCATCTCGCTGATAACCAGCCTGTCTGGGCCGCTGGATGGGGAAAAACTCACGTAAGTTGCTATTATAAAATCTTCTTTAATAATAGATCAAAGAGAAATATTATTTCGTTTGAGCTCGGGCTCCTAAACTACTAAACGGATTTGAATAATTGTGGGAAGCTGCAATATCCCAGGCTAAAATAAGCTATAGTCTATTCGGAAGGGAAGAAAGCGCGGGGAACAGCCAGTAAACGCAAGGGTAAATTCACACCCTTAAGTTTTTATTCTTTGTTTACAGGAATTTACTATTCTCGGTCCTTCTTCTGAGCAACTGCGTCACGTCCAGATCTACAGCATCAACCAAGAAGAGTGCAGGAGTCGGTATGGCAGTGCAGTTATCACTGACAACATGGTGTGCTCTGGTGTGCTGGATGTGGGTCGTCGCGACCAATGCGGAGGTGACTCCGGCGGTCCTCTCTACCACAATGGAGTCCTTGTCGGTGTCTGCTCCTTTGGCAGAGGTTGCGCTAGAAGGAGGTTCCCTGGTGTCAACGCTCGAGTTTCTAGTGCCTCTGCTTGGATTGTTAACAACGCTTAAATAAACGATATTAGAAACACCATGTTGTACTTTTTTCTCAGTGTCAACTTTCCTATATCAACCTAATAAAGTCCCACACGTGGGCTTCTGTAGTTAAAAAGCCAAAAATATTTTTTTTTTACAAAAAAATAAAACCGACTCTCAAAAACACTGAAAAGCAAAAAATCACTATTCTTAGGTGCATCGGCCTAGAAGTCAGTGTCTAATGGAAGTTCCTGAGTTTAACGCCACCGACTTCTAGGCCTAGATTTAAGATCCCGACGAATTGAGAACCTCCTCCTTTTTGGAAAGTTGGTCAAAAAGGGACAAAGACAAAAATAAAGTTGAAAATTTTGAAAGCAAAAGTCGCGCTATGTCCCTCTTCGCTTACATAGAGGATATGTGTGTTGAACTTATCCTTTTTTGGTTATTCAATAATTTTAGGATGTGACGAGTGAATCATATCTTATATTTTGTTTATTGCTTTCAGTTGATATAACTTAATACATTTCTAAAAATAATGACGAATATATTGAACAACCATAATAAACGAGATAAGTTTTTAGTTGTCTTCGGTGTGTCATAATGGTAATATAATTATTATCATTTATCAGTAATCGTGTAAAGTATAAGAAAGTATATACACTAGTTTGATTATTGATAATAATTAGTAGAAAGGGTCAAAAACGAAGAAAACCTATAGGTACTCGTAGTCCAATAATGCTCCTCTACTCAATTCGGGCTCTTAGCAAAACTCAGAACATGAAGTTGCATAGGGCTTCCTTATGTAACAAATTCAATCAAACGAAAAAAAACCTATGTGTAAAACTTCTGAGGATTGTACAAGTGATTTCTGCTGACCTCGTAGCCAAAACCCATTTCAGGTAAAAACCTAATTAGTAAAAGGTGTAAATTATACCCAGACTAATCTACAAGTATCTTAAGTTTCTTTGTAGAAAATTATAAAATGACTCAACCACGTAATCTCATCTAGCGGTAATTCAGTCATAAACGATTATTATAAATACTATCGACTTCTACCAAAATAGTACACTTGTCAGTGAGTATCCAGCAGAATGCATTTCTTCGGTCTACTAGCCCTCTGCATCGCGGCTGTCTCAGGTATGTCTTATTTCGATCTCCAATTCCTTTCAAAATTTATATTTTATTTTGCTCTAAAAAACTTGTTTTGTTTCCTTTTATTCATAACTTTTCTTCTGGTTCATAGCCGTTCCCGCAAACCCCCAGAGGATTGTCGGTGGCTCCCTCGCCACTATTAACCAGTACCCTTCCATCGCTGCTCTCCTATACTCATCAAACTGGATCACTTACTCGCAGTCTTGCGGGGGCACTATCCTCAACAATAGAGCTATCCTGACCGCTGCTCATTGTACCAAGTAAGTCTTCTTAAGTATCATTCAAGCTATGAGAATATTGGATAGGATAGGAGTCAGAAATTTTAACTTTAATTCGTTTTGCAGTGGAGACGCTGCTGGTAGATGGCGTATTCGTCTTGGATCCACTTGGGCTAACAGTGGTGGCATAGTTCACAACGTTACTCAGAACATTGTACACCCCTCATACAACTCAAGGACCATGGACAATGACATCGCTGTATTGCGGTCTACCACCTTGTTTACGTTCAACAATAATGTTCGCGCTGCTTCTATCGCAAGCGCAAACTACAATCTCGCTGATAACCAGGCTGTCTGGGCTGCTGGCTGGGGCACAACTTTCGTAAGTTTATTACCGTAGTCTTCAAACAATGATGTATGCTTTATTCAAAAAAGTGTTCTAATTGTTGTATTTGTATTTCACAGTCAGGTGCAACTGCCGGTTCCGAGCAGCTCCGTCATGTTCAGCTCGTGACCATCAACCAGAACACTTGCAGAAACAACTACGCTACCCGTGGTTATACCATCACGGACAACATGTTGTGCTCTGGCTGGATCGGAGGTGGTCGTGATCAGTGCCAGGGAGACTCCGGCGGTCCTCTCTACCACAACGGCATCGTGGTTGGTGTCTGCTCCTTCGGTATTGGCTGCGCTGAGGCTCAGTTCCCCGGGGTCAATGCTCGCGTATCACGCTACACCGCTTGGATCTCATCTATTGCTTAAGAAATAGTTTTAAATTTTATTTTAATGACTGATAGTATTATTGTGTGTCATAAATGTAAATAAATTGAATATTGTATTTAGAAATATATTTTTGAAATATCCATTTATATTTTTTTTTTGTCGCAAGACTTCGTCGGATACCTTTTGTAAAATTATGAATGAATGAAATAAATATCTGCTCTGTCCGTTCGGTTACATACTGAAATTACTATATGTGGAAGATCTTCATCGATTAGCTAGAATACTTAAAGATAACAATAAATGTATCAAGCCCCTGGGTTTTTTATTTGCTTTTAAATAAAAAAAACCCAACCCTTGATACCTTTGATAATCAAGATAGCAAAAAAAACTAATTAACTTTAGAAATAAACTGACTGGCAAACATAAGGAAAAATTAAATATATAAATCTTATCATCGCTTTGGGCGGCTTTCAGACTGTTCTATAGTATAATGGCCTATACATAATGTATAGCCTATAGCACAAACATATCGTGAAATGACTTCAGAATTTGCTATACTATGGTGCTATATATTACAACAAAGAAGGGATTAATGCTGTTAACCAATTAACATGTAGTGAGTCTAACATTGTCTATAACAATGCATGTTTCGCAATATTGTTGGGCTATGAACTATATACCTACTACATGCATATATCGGGTGTGTCGTTCACAATCACATTAAATGAAATGCGTTAATATACTGGTTAATTTATGTCGATTAACACAAAGAAAAAAAGAAAATTATGTAAAAATAAAAAAATAAAAATTTTCAAGCAAAGTAAATAGAATAAAAATGTGCGATAATTAAAACACCATATAAAAATCAGTCTTTACAAACAACTGAAATTCTCCCTTGAAAACTGACAGCTGTCATCTGATCAAAACATTCTATTCTCCTAAATCTCTGCTTTACACATGATGTTGTAAATTATAAAAACGAAAAATGACTCCTGTAGTTAAACCTCTGAATGGATTAGGTTATTTTTGTTACAATTCGCCATAGAATATCATAAAGTATATGCGATAGTATTTAATGTGATTGTGAACGACACACCCTGTTATTATAACAAAACTATGTCGATCTGCTCGCTACATGCAAGAACCTTTTCAAAGAAGATAGGATACTGCCTTCGCTTAAGCAGTCACCTTGCCCGAGAATGCATCATCATGAATAGCGTAGTCTGAAGCCACTTTTACGGACAATTTCTAATTGTACATCAACTATATTTTTTGCATTATTCATATGTAGACGCGTCCTTACATTGTGAACTCAATAGATAGCTACCTCTTTGTCATCAATGAATTTCCACCGATGATAAATAGATAGATTTATAGTAATTATTAATTTAATCTAATCATATGACAGTATAAATAAGAAGCAAAGTAACATTTTGGGATCTTCAGTAGTCTGGTGACAGTCAAAATGCGAGTTATTGCTGCATTGGCCCTTTGTGTAGCTGCGGTGGCAGGTTTGTAAACTTTATTGCTCATTACTGCACCTTATGTCAGTCTGGCAAAACTATTTTAATTATTTTAAATCTTACCTATTTAATGTAACAATACTAAGCGCAATATCATGTACTTGATAGCCTTCCTGAATAACAATACATGTTTCTTCACATAGACCTGTTCAAGAGAGTAGAACAAAACCTATATCAATAATAAGAAAATTCTTTTTACAGCTTCGCCATCTGGTAGCCAGAGGATAGTGGGAGGCTCTTTAGCTCCTTTTGGTCAGTATCCTGGGATCGTGGCCCTTCTCACCACATTCAACCAGGTCAATTATTTCCAATCTTGTGGTGGGAATATCCTTAACAACAGGTCAATTCTAACCGCTGCTCACTGCGTCGGGTAAGATTAAATCTCAACTTCGTACAAATTTCTGTGTCGGTCATTGCCTAAAGTTGTAAGCTCAATTGTCTTGTTTATGAGATCAATTTTACTAATATTCATGTCTGTTTATTTTTTAGAAATCGGTCTCCAGCTATGTTCCGCTTCCGAGCGGGCTCAATCTTTGCCAACTATGGTGGTGTTGTCTACGGTGTTCAGCAAATCATCAACCACCCCAACTATAACCAGGCCGCCTTTTTGGATTATGACTTCGCTATCATGCGCTCTGCCTCAACTATTGTTTTCAACAACCTTGTGAACCCTGTTCGCCTCGCTGGCGCTAATTATAATTTGGCTGATAACCAAGCTGTCTGGGCTGCCGGTTGGGGTTTGACTGAAGTAAGTAGATTTATATACCGTTAAAAACCTATTTTCCTGTCAAACCAAGTTTTGTTGAATCATAAAATTAATGTTGCTATCAATGGGGTACCTATTACCTATCTCCAAAAGAAATGATTATTCTCAACCGGCTTAGCTGTTTAACCATGAGTTTGTGTTATCCTTACAGCAGGGTGGCTTCCCATCAGAGCAACTACGCCACGTCCAAGTCTACACTATCAACCAAGAAATCTGCAGAAACCGTTACGCCGGCAGATATGTTATTACTGATAACATGTTGTGCTCCGGCGTGTTGGATGTTGGTGGTCGTGACCAGTGTCAGCAAGACTCTGGCGGTCCTCTCTACCACAATGGAGTCCTTGTTGGTGTCTGCTCCTTCGGCACTGGATGCGCTCAGGCTCAGTTCCCTGGTGTCAATGCCCGAGTGTCTCGTGCTTCTGCTTGGATTGTCAGCAACGCTTAAAATGAATTACACAGTACCAAGAGCATATAAGTGTGTTTTTTATAACGCCTGCTACCCAGCTTCCTCTTATCGAATGTGTGATTATATTAAAGAATGCCTGTGGTTCTGGAAGATGAGGGTAATTTTTGGAAAAGACATGGGTATGGGCTCAATCAAGAGTCAGAGATTTAAATGATAACAATGCTTTGACGTTCGCTACAGTCTTATAAGCCGCTAATAAATTTTGGATGGTTTACCATATACGACTATTTAGTGCAAGATAATATTATTGTACCTACCGATTTTCGCTGTCCAACCCAATCCATCAAAAGCAATCAGGTGACATTCGGTTTTTTTGAATAGGTAATAATGAATCATATTTGTGTTTTTACACTAAGATAATTATCAATACTTATTATGTGTTCAATTTATCATTACCTTACTTGGTCTTTCCTATTTATTAGGTATAAGGCTATATTTATAGTAAATTTTTGCACAATAATTTCTATTGACATGTTCTGTTAAAAGAATAAAATATTAATGATATACATAATTGCTAAAATTTTCAGTATTTTAGTATTACAATGTTGTTTTTTTTGAGTTTCTGACTATTACCACCTATTACACAAATCATGCACTTTTTTCCGGTTATAAAACAATTTGTGTATCTCCTTTCTGTAATCTGAGCATAAAAAGAACCCTCACGCTAAAGATCACCTGTGTATATAAAATTTTACTCTGACTAATAGCTTGAATTTCTTCAGCTTTGATGAAACTAATGATTTCATTTTCTTAAACAAAGATGTATAAACGCATCAACTCTTTTTATGGTGGCATCGTTACGTATAGACACACCCTTACCTTTTCTAGTCAATCAATTGGGCCTGACTGTGATCAATGAACATGTCAATGTGATATCTTAATAGGTTTATACAATATTTATTTTTATTAATCTAATCACATGGTAGTATAAATAAGAACCTAGGAAACACTTTGGCATCTTCAGTAGTCTAGTGACAGCCAAAATGCGAGTTATTGCTGTATTGGCCCTTTGTGTTGCTGCGGTGGCAGGTTTGTAAACTTTAAAGCTCATTTGTAATAGTTTCTTATATTACAGACAAATTATATCTCTATAGAAATCATAGTCTCAATCGGTTATCTTATTATTTTTCCAATGACTCTTTAATTTGGCAACCCACGCGACACGTCACATGAAGTTGCGCGTAGAGTTTTGTATGAAGTGGTCTGAATAAGGCGGAGAGATTTAGAGAATTTGGCCTCTAGATATTTATTACCTGGCTATTATAATCACACGAATTCTTACGTAATTATGAAGTTCCTGGGACATCATTATAAAATTCTGATTTTGGCAACGAACTTTTTAATTCTTGATCCCAAAGCCAAAAATATATTATTTTATAGTAAGAATTATATTTTTATAGCTATGCCATCCGGCCCTCAAAGGATAGTGGGAGGATCTTTAACAACAATTGATCAGTACCCTGGGATCGTCGCTATCCTCTACTCATTCAACCTGATCAACTATTTCCAAAGTTGTGGTGGGTGTATCCTTAACAACAGGTCAATTCTGACTGCTGCTCACTGCACCGTGTAAGTAAATTAAAGGTACTTTTTGAATTCTTGCTGCTGAATGCATCTGCCGACCGCACATGCCGCGACTGCATGAAGTCGACCGCAGCTGCACTACTAGTTTGTATGTATTTATATGAAACCGTTTTGGATCGAAGCTGCATGTGCAGTCGCTGTCAGATATCTTACATCGATAATTCGTGTAGCCGCGGAATATGCGTCGGCAGTTGTAGTCGGAGCAAGAATTCAAAACGTACCTTAAATCTCAACTTTTCTACATTTTTATAGATGACTTATCGACCTAACACAATTAATTCAAATGTCTTGTAATTTTGTCTTTTGTGTTTACGGCATTTAAGTTCTAATCATGTTTTATTATCTTGCAGAGATACTCCTACAATCAGATTTGCCTTCCGTGCGGGCTCAAGTTTTGCCAGTAGAGATGGCATTGTCTACAATGTTCAACAAATCATCAACCATCCCGCCTACAACTTAGCAGCGTTTTTGGATTATGACATCGCTATCATGCGCTCGGCCACAGTCATCGTTCGTGAGAACAACGTTAGCCCTGTTTCCATTGCTGGCCCTAATTACAATTTGGATGATAACGAGGTTGTCTGGGCCGCCGGCTGGGGCGTGACTGCGGTAAGTAACTTTATTAAGAAAATTGTGATTTTACAAAAAAATTATCAATGAGGTACCCTCATGGACAACAATATGACTAGCGGAGATGTCATAACGCAAAATCTTTTAAGAAAGTAGCGCGTTAAAATGCATATATGTTTGGGAGATGAATAAAATTACTACGCCCTATACGATTACTGTGAAACCAACCCATCATCTTAAGAAAATCAGTAATCAATCAAGACCAATTTTTGACAGGTTGATTTTAATTTGACAAGGAATTCGAAGTTCTCTTTAGTTCTAGTAACTTTGGAAACCCATTACATTTCCACAAAAAATATTGTATCTCAACCAGATCATCTGTTTAACTTTAACGATGAATTCTTATAATACTTTTTATTATTTCTTTACCACAGACCGGCTGGCCATCCGAGCAATTGCGTCACGTCCAGGTCTACACTATAAACCAAGAGATCTGCAGAAGTCGCTATAGCAACAAATATATTATCACTGACAACATGTTGTGCTCCGGTGTTCTCGACGTCGGTGTTCGTGACCAGTGCTCTCAAGACTCTGGCGGTCCTCTCTACCACTTTGGAAGGTCAGGACCAGTCGTTGTAGGAGTCTGCTCCTTTGGTGAAGGATGTGGTCTAAAAGAGTATCCTGGCGTCAATGCACGGGTCTCGCGTGTTTCGGCTTGGATTGAAAGTAATGCTTAAAATGAAATACAAAATACTTGAACTTTTAGTAGTAGTGTTTTTTCTTTGTTGAGTGCAGTTGTGTAAAAAGTCCCGTCAAGATTGTTTACCTTTGGTTGAGTGTCTCAATCATTACAATACACTATTTATTTATTGATTTATTGTACTACCTAAGAGGTAGCCATAAGCAGAGATATCAGGATTCAGAATGAAACAAACTGCTTTAAGTAGATATACCTGTAAAGGTTTCTTTGAGCTATTTATTGCTGTAATCGTGACTCAATAAATGAAATGTATTTTGACACCCAACGCCCTCTAGTTACACTGTGCTTAATTTTGTGTTTTTCATTTGATCTGATTAAGCCTAACTTCAGATACAGAGTATCTTAATCTTTAAACCTTAATCTTTCTCAAAATTTGTGAACAAGACATCTTCCTTTGGCAGTATGATAAGATATCGCATAGATATTTTATTGGTGTAGACAATTTGAGATACTGGTTAAAGAGCGTCCGTGATAGGGTTGGCATTGGAAGCTTTAGAGGCTTTTAAAAAGCAGCCCGGAGTCTGTTGATGGAGTTACATCACTGCTTTGGTGACCATGTTAGGTTATCGATGCTGCGCCTAATCTTTCTCCGATCGTGTCTCATCGGATTATGAGACTTAAAATATAGTTAGTGCATCGGGTGGTGTATTCTTGTGCATTATAATGTCCTGCGCAGCTAGCTAATCACCTTTGAAGACAGACCTTTGCCCAAACTTGGTTTCGGCAATTTGTATGTTGATGATAGTGCGTTGTTTATCATTATGATATGAGCATGACAAGAGATGCCAAAATCTTCAAGGTCATTTGCATTAAGATCTTTTTGAACTTTAATCTCCATTTTGCCGTCGTGATGACACATAAACACAAAATAAAACTAGAAAAGTGCATTCAGATAAATTGTATTTTCAATCCTGTTTTTATCTCATGAACGTCTGCAGTTTGTATACCTAACAATATCAATAAAACAATAAAAGCGATTAATTTTACAAATAATCGCATGTGTTATCTATCATGTACCATTAATCCATAAGTGCAGATTGATTATAATCAATATTTTGGTATTATCAGTAATCGCCTTACAAAGAATTTACTACGTACGTCTGTATCTCAACAACTGTTTTGATATTATAATGGCCAAACAGATTTGGATAAAATTTGGTACTGAGATAGCTCAAAGTTTACATGATGAACAGAAAGATGAGACGAGAAAAATATCCTTGGCGCGTTATCGTAAGGCGTACTGAATATAATAAAAACCTTTTATGAGAGCTAAAGGGAGTAAAAATGTTATATTTTTATATTAATTTTAATAGTAGTTTTTACATTAATCTGATACAGTGACTTTACACTTTTACAATAAATTTAATAACGGTCAAGAAACTATGAGATTCGTCACCTCATTACTCTTAAATGAACGCATCAATTAATTATACTGTTATAGCCTTTATATCGTCTCACTGCTGGGCACAGGCCTCCTCTCACTCTTTAATAAATTATACATTACACTCTATTTTACAACAACAAACAAAAAAAAAATAAGATATTAAAAATGAATAAATAATTTACACCCTACTTTACACCTGATTGAGAACCTCCTCCATTCTTAAAATGGGTTAAAAACTAATCACATTTTAAAAAGTCCTTTGAACGTCTTTCACGATTCCACATAACACTTGTCTATAAGACCACAAATTTTGTATACACGCACTATTTCGAACACATATGTTATTTACACTCATCCTCCTGCCCTTATTCCAATTTAATTTGGGATTTATAAAATCCGTTCGCGTTATTTACGTAATTTCTCTTCACACTGTTTTCCGTAGGTAACACTGATTCAAGCCTACACTATGCGCATTGTTTTAAAGATTCTTTGAGACGATTTTTTTCAGGAGATCTGTGGTCAAGCCATTCTTATTATTGCATGTTACTTAATAGACATAATTTCGCCAATTTGCCAAGTGTTGATCTTAAGGGAAAGCCAAAATCCACCATCTATATCTTCAAAACTATCAAATACACAATATAAAACAGATTCCATATTGATTTTGATGAATTTAAAATGATCTTCGGTTTTTTTGCTGATTCATCAAACTGCTCTATATGACTTATGGCGATGTTTAGTCATGTTATATTTATTGGCATGGTTATAAAGAGAAGTAATTTATAGTTATCACAACCAATATTCTTATTTTTTTCATTTTGAAGAAAATTTAATTTGGAGGTGTATGTGTAAGTGAGAACTAATGCGCCCAACCTTTCAGCAGCTGCGTTTTTTATTGTGAAAGTTACCTGTAACAAAGAAAACATAATGATAAGTATACTGGTAATAGTAAATTGGGAACATAATATAGTTTGGACTAGGCTTGGGAGATGATGACTAGTATAAGAAAGCTTAACTACGCAACAAGGCACGCATCGTCAGGAGGTTTCTATCTATGGGGCCCTGACCGACGAGCTCGGCCTATGTGTCAGTGTAATACTTTTTTTGATTAAGAATTAACAGTTAATACGACAATAAAAGAAATGTGAATCGAAAAGTAGGAAATTCCTATTGGTATGGTTCGCAGGGTTTTATTTTTTGAGTCCCATTTAAAAACATTTTTTTCTAGATTTACACCCATAAATTTACAATTTCTGACAAATACATTGCTATTTATGAATGTTAAAAATCCTAGGGAGCGAATTCAGTGACAATAGTTTTATAAAAGTAGAAATTCGAAATAAATATTTTTGATAATAAATAATTCTGTTAGTAAATCAAAATTATTAAAGACCATTTTTTCTTCGTTCCCTTTTCAAAATATAATTTAAAACAATTAACAAAATAAACGTACGTATCTATCGGACCCGCACGAGCTATTGTCAAAATATTGACCTAAGCAAGCAATGACTTGTTAGAAAACCCGGATTTTCATAAATTGTAGATTTAAAGTCTCATTAAGATAACTGCGTGATACTGGTTATCACTATCATATCTGTTTTAAACACAACAAATATCGTCTATACGAAATTGTTTGTATTAGGGAGTATAGTCAATGGATAGGTACTATTATGTATGTTATGTCAAAAATCTCATGAAAAATTATGGCGGTCTGTAGCTAAATTCCGAGCGCAAGTGCGTAATGGCGTATGTGGCTCATTATCCCTCTCCCATCTCTGTACACAAGCTGATAGCTATTACAATTTTTAAGATGTGAAGAAGTAGGTTCATGTTCATTTGATCACTACAGGTTATCCACATGTATAAAATAATCGATATTTATAAAATCGCAATAAAAAACTTTATGTGCTGGTAAAATACGGAAAGCAACGCAAAGCAAGGAATAAATAGTTTAATATTAAATAATAACATTAAATTGTTAGTCTGCAATCATCTTTACATGGAGATAAAAGATTAAATGCGGAAATTATCTTTTCGCGTAGTAGTCCAATTAATCTGCATTGATATAAATACCGTCTAATGGGTACGACAGACAACACTTGTCTTCAAGTATCAGCAACATGCGTTTCCTTGCACTTCTAGCCCTCTGCTTCGTGGCTGTCTCAGGTAAGATCTCCTTTTTATTAATCATATTTAAAAACATCAAATTATTCAGTCCAATCTACCGCAATTATTCGTTTGTGGCTACTTCTTGACAAAAAACGGTTCCCTAATTTAAAATATATAGCAATTGTGCAGCAGGATTTTCAGTGTCATTATTATCAACTGCCTAGCCTTTTCCAACTAAGTTAGGATTGGCTTCGTCGTACGGGATACAGCTGAGTATCAGTATTTTAAATGGAACGTCTGCCTATCTAACATCCTTCATCCAGATTGTCAGATTTCTGGAATCTGTTGTTATGAAGTCATTCACGACATTAATGGATACTTCTTTGATTTCTAGCCGTCCCCGAAAATCCTCAAAGGATTGTGGGTGGTTCGCTTACAACCATTGGTAACTACCCTACTATTGCGGCTCTTCTCTACACCTGGAACTGGAGCACCTACTGGCAGGCGTGCGGTGGTACCATCATCAACAACCGCTCCATCCTTACCGCCGCTCACTGCACCCAGTAAGACCTGTCTTACTTACATTATTTTCAATTAATTATTTGGTCTGACCAATTGGTTCATTCAGAGCTTAAGATTTCGAAACTCCATCATTTTTGAATAGTTCAGTTTATTTATTGCTATAATGCATCCATTAAAAATATACACCTTCAATTTTGATATTTAGTTCAATCGCGAAAATTATTAGAAAAAAGCCTAATTCTAATGTTAACTTTTCAGAGGTGACGCCCCTGGCAGATGGCGTATCCGTGTTGGCTCCACCTGGGCCAACAGCGGCGGCGTTGTCCACAACGTTAACCTGAACATCGTCCACCCTTCATACAACTCCAACACTCTGAACAATGACATCGCTCTCCTGCGCTCCGCCACCACCTTCTCCTTCAACAACAACGTGCAAGCCGCTCCTATTGCTGGCTCCAACTACAACCTTGCTGCCAACCAGTTTGTCTGGGCTGCTGGATGGGGCACTATCTCCGTAAGTTCATTTTTCATTGACTATGTTTTTGCTGAAGGTTTATTTTAAGTGTCATCATTGGCCGGACTAATTAGTTCTAAACATGATCCTTGCACCAGGATTGGTACTTTCAAACTTTTAAGTCAAGGGATTTCCTTATTGTCACTGTCTAGTCAATATAATATTTATTTTGATACTCACTAACTAAACTGACCAAGGTAATCTCGTTAGCGAACATTTTGTCAATTGAGAATTTGCATTTTACAGTCCGGTGGTGCTGCCTCCGAGCAACTCCGTCACGTGCAGCTGATTGTCATCAACCAGAACACTTGTGCCAGCAACTACGCTTCTGCTGGCGTCACCATCACCAACAACATGTTGTGCTCTGGCTGGAACGGCGGCGGTCGTGACCAGTGCCAGGGAGACTCCGGCGGTCCTCTCTACCACAACGGCATCGTTGTTGGTGTCTGCTCCTTCGGTATTGGATGCGGTCTCGCTAACTTCCCTGGTGTGAACGCTCGTGTATCTCAATACACCTCCTGGATCAACAGCAACGCTTAAGAAGTGTTATAAGGAAATATATTGTTGATGATTTTATGATATGCCTAAGTTTTTTATTAAATCGTTTTTACTGAAACCTATTTTTTTTTAATCTGAGTTGAAAGCTTATAATATTTTTCTTTTTCTCTGAGACTAATGAGGTTAAGATTTAAGTTTAGTTTGAAGATTTAAGTTTCCTCTTTGTTGATACATTCATAAAACAACATTGAGTCTATATAAAATACTGCAAAGAGACATAATATAGTCAAGAATATTATTGTAATAAGGCAAAGGCAAAAACATATCAGTGCTAATTTCGTGTCAGTGTTATATTACTTTAACATTACTTGCGCTCAATTCAACAAATGTTTAAATTAGAAAAAAAACTTTGCGGCAACTAAAGACATCTCCTGTACTGTTGTGGGTGATTTTACCAACATTCATGACATAATACAACACAAGACCCGAAATCGAATCTGATACCGTAGCTTAGCAGCCGATGCTACTGGCCACTACGTCACATGCGCCGACAGAGATATTGGAACCAATACATAATAACAGATAAGCTATGTGTCTGTTGTATATTGCTAAAATTATGGCTTGATAATTTGCGTTTTTCTTAATCTCGGGTAGTTTCTCCATAAAATAATAATAATACGACCAAGTTCTCATGTAAGGAGACCAGCTAGCCAGCTGCGCAGGACATATCATAGGGCACAAGCATTTGCGCAGAAACAAGCTCATTCACTAGTCCTTCATTCTCATAGCCCGATGGTCGAACGATGGATGAAGTCAATACAGTAAATACCAAAAACCTAATGGTTACCTACACAACTTTGTTCGCCCATACCTATCTTTGTAATAGTTCAAGTTGAGGCCATACTAACAGAGTACTAGATCTAAAATAAGAGCATTTCGTTTAGCATAATGTTCACTGGAGATAAATCTCTATATAGAAAACATGAAAACTGTATCTCCCATTGTCATTTGTTTTCAGTTAATTTAAAGCTTCCCATCCGTTGTTTTTCAATGATATAAGCTTTATTTATTTATTTGATTTACACGAGTCAATTAAAAATAATATCAATATTCATCTAAAGATGGATCGGTTACCGTAATCCGCAGTTAGAAGCTAACAAGGTAAACCTAGAAATGTGGTGCAGTAACACGCAGTGCGAGTTTTTACAATGCTAGTGTTACCTAAAATTAGAGCTACTCATGTTATCTGTGGTATCTATCTCTCACATAATCATCTATACAAATATACAGAGAAACAAATATTTTTTTTTACTCTAAAAGCTCCGAAACTACTGAATTGATTTGAAAAATTATTTCACTGTTGGGAAGCTACAGTTTCAACAAGTAACATGGGCTATAATAAAAGTCATTTAATCTGTAGAAGTCAAGTTTTATTTTGAGTATCGTAAGGGTTGATACATGTAGGAAAGGTATTTAATTTGTGTTAGATACAATCATATTGTGTGGTTGTTATTTACGCAACTAAAAGTTTTTAATGAAAGCACTTATTACCAAAATACCAACACAAGTACAGAAAAGCAACTGAATAAAAATAAGACAAGTGATGTTTGGAATAGAATAAAATAAACTGTATTGTTAAAATTAGGTGTCTTATGCTACATCAATACATAAGTAGTTGTCAAGAAGTATCAATAAATTATTTGCTGTTTTTCATGAATAATAAATTATTAACTACACTTTTATTTTTCAAGAAGCAATGAAAAATATTTTTTTTGCCTTTGCAAAGTTGTAGTTCAGAAAAAAAGTTATTTAACAAGTGAAATTTTAAGTTAGCACATAATAAATCAAACCTAAAATTTAATAGGAGCTTAGGTTCTTAAGCTTAAAGGTTAACGAGAAACCATTGAAGAGTATTGCTAAATAACCTATCTCCCTATCAAGAAAACATAGTTACCAAAAACGTGATGAGAGTTGTATCATTTAACTATAACTTAATCAAAACCACAACTAGCATTGAGTTGATTGGTCAAATCAGTGATTTGACAATTGAAAATGGTTCGGTGATCGTTATACTAGTTAAATGATGCAACCTAATCTTAAAGCACTCTGCAAACTATACAGTCGGTTGACGTTTCACGTTAACGGTAACGTTTCAGACGGTATGACACCGGCTTAATACCAGAGCTATGTTATATGTGCGTACTCCCGTTCATGTTCATACTGATTTATGAGTCCAAAATCCGTCGGCCGACTAAAAGTTTGTAGTTTGTGGGTACGCTTTGTGTCCTTTAAAACAGAGTTTTTTTAATGAGATTATTTTTAGTTAAGTACGTTATATTTAAGTTTTGTGAGTGATTGAAGTTACAGTCAAATTCATTCAAATCTCAGATTTAATATTTACTCAGAGATAGATTTCTAGCTATTGTTACATTGATGTCTTAACTTGTCTTTACTTAATCAATATAAAACATGTGAGGTCACTTAATAATCAAACTTTGTAAAGTATATATGTAGAATACTTTAACGCCTAACAACACTGGACATATTCTTTTAGATATTTTTTTTGCTTTAATTCATAAAATTTCTCACAAGTATTTCTTTGTTTAAAATTAATTACTGCACAAAGACAAGAGATTCATAAAGGTTTCACTACATTTCGTTTCGAATAGTTTTTGTTACAATTACTCTGAAAAGGCACTATTCCAGGAACAACGCAGCATGTTTAGAATGAGTAAGTCAACAACCATAATTTCGAACACAGAAATCACTAATATCTGAATTATTATTTGCACTTAGCTGAAACAAAATGTGGGTTCAGATTAAAAAAAAAATATTCTTAAACTTTAAAAACTATAAGACTCCGAATAACAATAACCATCTATCAAATTAAACAGTTTAACACTATATTTTGACATATTAAACCACCTCTGGTCAGCAAATGAATGATTGAATCACCTATTAGATGAGATAAACTTCAATAACGATAGCCCTTATCGCGATAAAGTATGGCAGATAATATAGTGTTTAAAAAAAGACTGCTTAAGGGAGCTTGTATACTAATTTTGGTATCTTTTTAAACCTCATCTCAAAATAAAATTTTGATTTTCCGCTCCTTTTAGACTCCCTTGACTACGACAAAAAATTAAGGGACAACAATATTTTTTTTTTTTCATTTCCAAACATGCAACTACAAGATTCTTCAATAAATATTTTCCCTCTATATACATTCGTATTTAAACCATTCCCCCCCAAAAAATAAACCGTTGTTTTTCGTTTTTGCATTATTTACAAGCGACTTGCTTTTGATTTGAAAAATATCAATCGTAATCCATGCCGTACCAACAGCGTACAGCTTTTATCTTCAATACCTACCTATACGATAATCAAGTGTATAAACCTCTCTACCATTTACCTGATGGATTACAAACTGCTTTAATCTGCCATGTTGATATAATCTGGTGAAGTATAAATACAGCAAGTTTTGATGGAACCACAACATTGTCACACCGGCTAGGCAACAACATGCGTATCCTTGCTTTGGTAGCTCTCTGCTTCGCGGCTGTCGCAGGTAAGCTACAAATTAAATTAAAATTAATATAGGTTTAAATTGATCAAATTGTGCATTGCAAAAAAATATGTCTCATTTTCATGTTAATATACCTAATCATTGTTATTCGTCTTTCCAGCTGTCCCCAGCAATCCCCAGAGGATTGTGGGTGGTTCGGTCACTACTATCGACCAATACCCTACCATCGCGGCTCTGCTGTACTCATGGAACTTGAGCACCTACTGGCAGGCTTGCGGAGGTACCATCCTCAACAACAGGGCTATCCTCACCGCTGCTCACTGCACCGCGTAAGTGTAACAGCAAATTCTGGTTGTAATACAGGCATTGCAAAAAGACTGTTCAATAACATGGCTTTTATTCGGTTTGCAGTGGTGACGCCAACAACAGATGGCGTATCCGTCTTGGCTCCACCTGGGCCAACAGCGGTGGTGTCGTACACAACCTGAACGCCAACATCGTCCACCCCTCATACAACTCAAGGACCATGGACAATGACATCGCCGTCCTTCGCTCCGCCACCACCTTCTCCTTCAACAACCAAGTTCGCGCTGCTTCCATCGCTGGTGCCAACTACAACCTCGCCGACAACCAGGCTGTCTGGGCTGCTGGCTGGGGCACAACCTCTGTAAGTTTTCTTACATGATGATCGATGACCAGTTTAAAATTTTTGTGCTGTTATGATTGTTGAAGACTAATTGAGTATTTTTTTTTTTTACAGTCCGGTGGTTCTTCCTCTGAGCAGCTCCGTCACGTTCAGCTCGTGACCATCAACCAGAACACTTGCAGAAACAACTACGCTACCCGTGGTATCGCTATCACTGACAACATGTTGTGCTCCGGCTGGCCCAACGGTGGTCGTGACCAGTGCCAGGGAGACTCCGGCGGTCCCCTCTACCACAACGGTATCGTTGTTGGTGTCTGCTCCTTCGGTATTGGTTGCGCTCAGGCTGCCTTCCCCGGTGTCAATGCTCGCGTATCTCGCTACACTTCCTGGATTTCATCTAACGCGTAAAAAGGGATTCCAATCTCATTAAAAAGTGTTAAGATGACATTTTGTAAAAAATAAAATTAAGCAATTAATTTAAATGAATTGTTTACTTTCCTCCTTTTAGTAAGTAGTAGCATCTCGCCGTTTCGATTCTTTGTATGTAGCTGGACAAGGATATCCAATGCTAATGAAATCGGTATATTATAAAATGCATTTATTTGTAAGTGAAGATAACTCGCCATAGCTGAACACAATACTGTGTTCTGTTCAATAATTTGTTCTCAGTCTTTCTCATAATGATGAAGTTTCCTAAAATAAGTAAAACTGATAGCTGTAAAGCTGGTCTTCGGTTTAGTATTTGTTTAAGTGATCATTGGAAACTGGATAATTTTAATAGGGATATCAAACAATCCTAAACGTACCATAGTTCCAGAAAAGTAGTAATTTACAGTTATTGAAAGTGCAACCAATGGAGCATCTTGTAATTTGCTTCTTCGAAATTACTGCTCCATTGTCATAATCTGTCAAATTAAATACTGAAGTTTTGAAAATCATTCTATTCGTTACTAAAAGGTTACGATAAGGACAAACATGTTTCAACACTAATGAGTAATTATCGCGGCGTAGTAAGTGTTATCAAGCTAATTATTTATAAGAATCTGACGAAGTAATCAACGCGTGTCTCAAAAATCAAGCGTATCTTGGATATCCGTTGTTTTTGATAAGTATTAGTATTTAAGAGATTAAATTTAGACCAAAGGTTGATTGACGTCAGAAAATTAGGACAAACGTTGTTATTCAAGTTTCATTATATAACATGTCTTTATTAAAAAAAAAATATATAAAATATTAATGTTTTGGTTGGATATAATCTATGTCGATGTATAACTTTTAGTACAGCAGCATTAAAACGTTTTATATTAAGAAAAACTATTCATCATCTTTTGCCTTTTTTCCCAACTATGTTGGGGTCGGCTTTCAGTCAAACCGAATTCAGCTGAGTGCGAGTGTTTTGCTGCTGTGTGAACTCCTCAACCCAGTTACCCGGGCAACCTAATACCCCTTGGCTAGTCTGGCGTCAGACTTACTGACTTTTGACTACCCGTAACGATTGCCAGGGGTGTTCAATGACAGCCGGGACCTACAGTTTAACGTGCCATCCGAAACACAGTCATTGGTGTCTAAGTTATACTTAGAAAGTACATACAAACTTAGAAAAGTTGCATTGGTGCTTGCCCGGAATCAAACACACGCCCTCATACTTGAGAGGTTGGCTCTTTACCCACTATTCCACCACGACTTAATATATTAAAAAAAAACTATTAATGGTAATGAAGAGATTAATTAAGGGCAGATTAGTATAGGTAGTTACTATCGTGAGACAAACTGCTTGGGATGTATTCTTATTGTGAGAAGCGTTAATTTTTTTTATTGTATTGACCGTTACATATTTTACCTACATATGAATACGAGTATAAAAATAAAACATTGACAAAAAGCAATTACCTACTTCGAGCAAACGGACACAATAAAGCTTTACCTTATTTGATACAAAGGCTTTCTGGCACTGAAATATATTTTCAAATGGACCTAGTGATTTTTGAGCCAGCGCGTTCTCACAAACAAACATTTCTATAATATTAGTACAGATTCAAAATTATGATCCTTTAAAATTTCTTAGTCATAACAAATATATACTTCGGGACTGGATGGTTTGGTGTCCAGTTTTATATTAATTTAGTATTTAAATATCCGACAATGTAATTATAGCATCGGAGATACTGCAAACAGAGTTAGTTACAATATGTAGCTGAACATGAATAAATTTTACAGATGAGAAAAAAAATAATAATTGTATTTTTACGTCGGATTGATGTTAGATATTTTTTTTTGCGAAATGGACCAGTGTCACCAATGGATTTTGTCGACAATTCTTTATCGTTAATGAGTCAAAAAATAATTTCCTGTCACGTATATAAGATGTGCTGATAAAACAAAAAGCCTTATCCGATAATATTTATGTTTCGTTCCATTTCTTCCCAGATACTGAAGATCGCAGAGTCTTTGACCTTTTCAAAATTGATCAGAGGACATCAGTAAATAATACGAATTTGACCACATGATATTATTTTTGGATTTTTTATCAGCATTCCATTTAACACTTATAAGACTGGTTGCTGGAATCATATATTATGAGAAAAACTATGGTCTCTTCTCTGTTTCATACCCTCTTTTTTCCTAGTGAGGTGCAGGTTAAATTACGATTCAGCGCTATTGCCAGAGTATTCTCAAATCCATCAAATTCCAAACTCTCGGCTGCTATTTGAAAGTTTCTAAACCCACAAAGATATTTCGATCCGACCAATGAATCAAACCCGAAACTCCGTGCACAGACCACAGACTTTCTCACTGACACATAAAAACTTGTACTAAATGGTCATTGGTGAATCACTCCACTAGGACAATACTTATAAAGAAGAATGATCGTTAATTTTGTATCGATGAACAATGTTAAACCACTTAAACCACATAATACACCATTTGTACACAGTGGAGCAAGTCTCTCTCTAATCTCATAAGATGTGGCACTGCACGGATTTCCAGAAGACTTTCTATATTAATTTCTATTTTCTATACTCATTTGTGTGGACACGAAATAAACACAAAACAAAATTATAAACGGAGGTTTAAAGTGGTGCACACCAAACTAATCTACATTTCAAATAAAAAAATACTCAATTCTTCAATTTTAGTTAGGACTGTATCTAATATTTAAAAAAACTTCGAAACGTGCTTCTACAAATAAGTGTTGTCAAAAACTGAATAAAATAACTTCGCTCTAAAAAAGTTCTCAAAAACTATATGATCTTTTGAATCTCAACTATATCTGATATGACCCGGAATTTTTTAATCATTTTCTTGATAATGTCTCAAAGTGAGATTATCATAATAAGGGGGTATACCCACCTATATCCGCAGTAAGGCATTTGTGATCCATAAAATAAAAACAAAGTAAGAACTTCTCCAACGACCATATAATATATCATCATCTCTCGAGCCTTTTTCCCAACTATGTTGGGGTTGGCTTCCAGTCTAACCGGGTGCGGCTGAGTACAAGTGTTTTACAAGGAGCGACTACCTATCTGACCTCCTCAACCCAGTTACCCGGTTAACCCAATACCCCATGGTTAGTCTGCTCCAACGAGAATAAAATTTTTAATCCATGCCATTTGGTAACTTGATACAAATAAAATATTTTTTTTGGTTACAGGGGAAATTACGAAGGAAGTTGATGAAGAATGTACTTGTAAACTGAATTAAAAATGAAAATTATTTTATGCCGTATCATTTCAATTATTAACATTATATTTTTTCTTGAAAAAAAAGTCGCTATTATCTATTGAAAATTTTGTTAATCTGCAAACAGCTTTATGATTGTTATTTATGAATTAAGAAAAGAGGAAAAACACAACTTCTTAATCTTTTATCACGGTAATTTATTTAATCTGAGTTGATATAAATACCTAAAATAAGAGACGAAAAAACCACTTGTCATCGAGGAGCCAACAACATGCGTTTACTTGCACTAGTAGCCCTTTGCTTCGCGGCGGCAGCAGGTATGTACTATAAATATTTCAAATTGTTATGTAATTTTTCTACCTTTAGTAATCAGGGAAAAAATTGTAGGTACAATATTGAATTTTGTGTATTTATTAAAGCGGTAGCCCGTAATTGTCATATTTTTTGTTCATTATAATAAAATGCGATAAACTTGAAAAGAACCTTCGATGATATACATATTTTTCTAGGCGTTAGAAGTAACACATAATTTATCATTTTAGCCGTTCCCAGTAATCCCCAGAGGATTGTGGGTGGTTCAGCTACCACCATTGGCCAGTACCCCACCATCGCTGCTCTGCTGTACTCACCAAACTTGAGCACCTACTGGCAGGCTTGCGGAGGTACTATCCTCAACAACAGAGCTGTCCTTACCGCTGCTCACTGCACCTCGTAAGTAAATCCAGGAAAAAAGTTAATAGTAACAGAGAAAGTTAGTATAAATATAGGTTTCTATAAAAATACTAACTGCCGAACGTTGTTTTGCTAAAAAATCTTAAGGGTGAACAACCTTATCACTTAGGGGTATTAAAAATAGACAGTAGCCGATTCTCAGACCTACTTAATATGCATATTAAATTTGGTAAAAATTTGTAAAGGCGTTTCGAAAGAGTAAGGTAGCTAACATTGTTACACGAGAATTATATATATAACATTTCCATTGTATTACAGTGGTGACGCAGCCAACAGATGGCGTATCCGCGTTGGCTCCACCTGGGCTAACAGCGGTGGAGTCGTTCACAACGTTAACGCGAACATTGTGCACCAGTCTTGGAACCAAAGAACGTACGACAATGATATCTCCATCTTACGGGCATCCACCACCTTCTCCTTCAACAACAATGTTCGCGCTGCCTCCATCGCTGGTGCCAACTACAACCTCGCTGACAACCAGGCTGTCTGGGCTGCTGGATGGGGCACGACATTCGTGAGCATAATATTTTCTGTCGAACTAGTTTTTAAATGAAAGTGTCGTGTTCTGGTCCTAAATCACACATTTTTTCCACAGTATGGTGCATCCGTTGGTTCCGAGCAGCTCCGTCACGTTCAGCTTGTGAGTGTCAACCAGAACACTTGCAGAATCAACTACGCTACCCGTGGCGTCACAATCACCGCTAACATGTTGTGCTCCGGCTGGCCCAACGGTGGTCGTGACCAGTGCCAGGGTGACTCCGGCGGTCCCCTCTACCACAACGGCATCGTTGTTGGTGTCTGCTCCTTCGGTATTGGCTGCGCTCAGGCTCAGTTCCCCGGTGTCAATGCTCGCGTATCTCGTTACACTGCTTGGATTCAATCTAATGCGTAATAAAGGCTAAATGTCTGATTGGTGGCGGTTGTATGCAACTCAATATTGACAAGAAGAATAAATTATTATGTTACTCAAATCTAGTTATTTTATTTCTTTAACTTATAACAGGTATATCTTCCGTGATACAATAAAAAAACGAATGGCGAAGGATAATGGTGATAAATATGTTTAGGAAGGAAATCGAACCCGAGACCTCGTGCACAGCAGTTGTGCGAGCAATCACTCAACGAGGCAGTATGTATATTTGCAAATAGTTTAGTGAAGATACTACCAGCGCCATCTCTTCTTTCATTTGTAAATGATAGACTATGTGATAGTTAATTAAATCATGAGATATATCAATATAAGTGGTCGATGGCTGCTAAACTCTTCTTATAATGATGAATTTGGCAAATAAAATATCAAAATTGATAGACCGAAATAAAACAACAAATACTGGAGAACAATAAGTGTTTTACATACCGTTCAGGTAACTTGGTACTAAAAGTTCCATGAAAAAATCCGATACACAGTGACAGAAAGAAGCAGTGCGAATGCCGTCGTCACCTTCTGCGAAGCAGTCATGCCAGAGAAGGAGACGGCGGAGCAACTGAGAGTTTGCATGTATCATTCCAGCCGCTGCGGTGGCCGTGGAACGACGAAACGACTTCGACAAGGCCAAGGCCTGCCGGGACTGCAGGATTGTTCTAAAGACTTATCGAGGCAATGTTATATAAAGGGCTTAAGAAGAAGGGGACATGATGAGTTTAAAAAGTAAGAGAGACTCATAAGGGATGAAAAGAGATCCATAAGGATGCAAGTCCTTGTGGTTCTCTTAACAAAATTGATGTTTCGGGTCTTACTGATAAAAACTTGTTCCTCCAGGTCCTGTTACGACGCAGGACCGCGGTAACTATTTCAAATAATCCAGAAACTAAAGTAGGATCTGAGCTAAAGAGCTTCAATAATGTCTATATAGCTCTCATTGCCTTGCTCACACACTTTTAATTGTTACTTATAATTATTTTATTATAAGTATTTTTTCCATTAATTAATACGATATTATATTTGAAAGCATTTCTTATCTAACTGTTTTCTTATTTCATAATGGAAAGATGATTGAATAGGTGGAAAAACCACTACTGCAAATTTTAGAAAATAAGGAAAAAAGTAGATAACATACGCACGCAGAATATCTTTTCAGCAACAAATGAGTAATTAAATCATATCTCTGGTATCAGATCTCGTGTATAGGATCTCCCGTATCAAATAGGAACTTAAAGTAATGTGTCATCATAATAGATTATCACATCTAAGGAAACGTTTATATTTGAGCACTTTTAAGCAGTTCAGATATTGTTTTTAATTGACTGTGATTACTGGCTAGGATCTCAAGTGTTTTTCGAGGCATGTCTCAATATATTATTATACTCGAAATTCCCTTGTGTTAGTTGAAATCGACCAGAGTAAATTAATTTATCGAAGATTAAAAAAACTGAAGATGGCATAATTATATTTCATCATATTCGATTTAGGTTTTCAATTTTTTTTCGTAGCATTGTGCTGCAAGAACATGTAATTGTCGTTCATATTCTGTACACAGCTTTATCTTTTCGTAGAGGATTATAGGACAGTGGGTGATGCCATCTTATCTCTCACTGTAGCCGTTTCGTTAATCTGCAATTGTATAAATACCATCTAATGAGGACGATAGTCATCACTTATCCTATCTTCAAGTATCCAGCAACATGCGTTTCCTTGCTCTGCTAGTTCTCTGCTTCGCGGCCATAGCAGGTAAGCTCTCATTAAAATATTCATATAAATAATATTGAAATACAAAATACATTTGTAGAAAGGCCTCAGAAACTGAATCACGGCCACATACATTTTCTGTAAAATGTGTTAAATTGTTAATGGCTATTATTCTTTTTCTTAGCTGTCTCCAGCAATCACCAGAGGATTGTGGGCGGTTCAGTAACTACTATTGACAGTTACCCCACTCTCGCCGGTCTGCTGTACTCATTCGACTTCAACACCTACTGGCAAGCTTGCGTAGGTGCCATCCTCAACAACAGGGCTATCCTCACCGCTGCTAGCTGCACCGAGTAAGTGTATCAAGAGCATAATCAGAATTTAGCAATACAGTTTTTGTTAAAAGACACACTGCTTAATAATTCGTTTTGCAGGGGTTACCCGAACAACCGATGGCGTATCCGTGTTGGCTCTACCTGGGCCAACAGCGGTGGTGTCGTACACAACCTGGAGGCCAACATCATCCACCCTTCATACAACTATACGAACAATGACAATGACGTTGCCATCGTACGCTCCGCTACCACCTTTACCTTCAACAACAATGTTCGCGCTGCTTCCATCGCTGGCCCCAACTACAACCTCCTTGACAACCAGGCTGTTTGGGTAGCTGGGTGGGGCACAACTTATGTAAGTTTTCTTAAATGATGACTGATGCCTAGCTTTTGTACTGTTATAATTTTTGAAGATTACTTATTGAATTATTTGTTTGCCCAGGACGGTGGTTTTGCTTCTGAACAGCTTCGTCATGTTCAGCTCGTGACTATCAACCAGAACACTTGCAGAAGCAACTACGCAGCTAGCAGCCGTCGCTATGCTATTACCGACAACATGTTGTGCTCCGGTTGGCCCGCCGGTGGTCGTGGCCAGTGCCTGGGAGACGAGGGCTCTCCTCTCTACCACAACGGCGTAGTTGTCGGTCTCTACTCATTCGGCATTGGATGCGGTCAGGCTCAGTACCCCGCTGTCAATACTCGTGTGTCTCGCTACACCACCTGGATCTCGTCTAACGCATAAGGACAGTTTTGAGCTTTCTTTTGCTCAGACGCTGACAAATATGAAATGAAATATATATCAAATGTTAATCAACATATTTTTTTATTTATTTACAACCCTATATAATCAATCAGTTCAATTACATAAAATGTACAGATTTGTGATTAATAAACGTTGTTTAATCTATCAAATAGTTTTCTGACCTGATGTTTATGTACCTATATCCTTATTCGTTTTGTCTTTTCAGATGATATGGTTTCCAGAATTTGTGAAAAAGTATTCGTTAGATAATGCTTAACACAATTTGCAACTTTTTTCTGGAATGTGAGTATAGATAGTGGAGAATTTGATATTGATGACAAAAAAAAAATTAAGCTCGCCTCTTCATGTTAGAGAGACCATTGCTTTGTAATTCAGCAGAAAGTGCTTACTCAATTTATTTAACTGGTTTACGTCGAATTGGTGAATATGTAGGAAACCAGATCAAAGTCAAAATCAAATCATTTATTTCAATTAGGCCTTTACAAGCACTTATGAACATCAAAATTATAAATAAGTTTGATACTAGAATCATCCCTTCCTATGGAAAAGAACGGACAAGACTCAATGATTTCTCTTTTTTTAAATAGTGTGGTGTTACAGTTACATACACACAATAACAGCATGCGAAGATCATGTAAATAAATCAGCCATACTAGCAGGTAATTAGGTAGATAATTTGAATTTGGTAATTATCTATTTAGATATTGTCAGTATGTCCTAAGCAACAGGACCAACATGTTTCCAAGCATTTTTTCTTGAATGCAAGCTTCTAATTTATAATATGCTTTCTTAGAAATTAACATCCCATGAAAGCTGTAGGTACTTTAAGACAGTCTAAACTGCGGGATAGCTATTTTATTTCTAGTGTTATAATTATGTCCATCACATATTATTTTATCAAACAGATGTAGGTCGCTCCTAACATACATGATATTTTCATAAATTGGCAAGGTACGGTCATAATATTTTTTTAAAACAGTTCCCTAAGAGATTCACGACCTCGTAAGTTAAACATAGCTCTGACAGCTCGCTTTTGTAAGTATGCATTCAATGTCAGACAGCAGAATGCCGTACGACATGATGCTGTGGAAGTAACTAAAATATACTATACCCTATCCACGGAAGCAAGAGCTAAAAGGTAAACAAAGAATGACACTTTTTCAAGATGGCGGTATAACCCGACCGATGACAAAACGTCACATTTGTGTAAAATGTTCGCAGTATCTGTGATTTTGTCATCGGGCGGGTTATACCGCCATCTTGAAAAAGTGTCATTCTTTGTTTACCTTTTAGCTCTTGCTTCCGTGGATAGAGTATAGTCTAGCTGTTCCGACGTCCACTGCCTTATCTTAGCTGCCTAATCTTTCTAATAGTACAAGCAGCCGAGCTAAGACGAACCACAAGAGATGTAATATAGGGTTTTTGTCAAGAGTGATCTCTTGACAAAAAACTACAGTGGGGAGTGTCCCAGCGGGGCTCAGTAGCCAGCGGGACCCAGTAGGTCCAAGGCCTGCCGGGGCTGCGGGATTGTTCGAAAGAGTTACCGCGGCCCTGGTACATAAAAGGCCTACGACGGAACATGACGGTTTTTAGTCAGTAAGAGCCTGACACTCCCTCACCGCTGCTAACCCACACCGGGAGGGGTGATGATTTTTGACGTCGTTAAAAAAAAAGTGTCCCAGGAAAAGTGTCTGATTTATAAGTTCTAGTTTTGCCCAACTGTGTTGGGGTTGGCTTCCAGTCTAACCGGATGTAGCTGAGTACCAGTGCTTTACAAGGAGTGACTTGACCTACCTGTAGCTGTCTATTAAATACAATTTTTGAAAATAATTTGAATCTGTTTATTTATTTTATAAAGAAAGATTATTTAGGATATTTTATATGGGAAAACCACTTCTCCAAATTTTAAGAAAATAAGGAAACAAGTACCTACGCAGAATATCTTTTCAGCAACAAATGAATCATTTAATCATTACTTGCGTCAGATAGGAATCCTAGATTTATCACTTTTAAGGAAATGTTGATACTGGAGCACTTTTTAAGCATTGAAGATATTATTTTTAATTGGCTGAGAATATTCGTTAACCTACTGAAGTACAAGTTCACTAACAGCATAAAATATGTCAGTTTGCTTTAAACAACTGTAAATAAATATACTGTATATACGTATTTTTAAGTTCAAACAAAGTACCTGAGTTGTTTTTAGAAATACTGACGTTTCTCAACAAACCGCAGAGGTAGGTGGTAAAGCACACCTCATATACATTTTTTTTCAAATTCGATTTATGTTTTCAATTTTGCAGCACTGCGTTGCAAGGACGTAAACGTCGTTCATATTCTGCACACAGCTTTATCTTTTCGTAGAGGATTATAGGACAGTGGGTGATGCCATCTTATCTCTCACTATAGCCGGTTCATTAATCTGAAATTGTATAAATACCATCTAATTAGGACGACAAACAACACTTTGACTTAAAGTATCCAGCAACATGCGTTCCTTTGCTCTGCTAGCCCTCTGCTTCGCGGCTATCGTAGGTAAGTTCTGAGTAAAATATTTGTGTGAGAATATTTTTTTAGAAAGGCCACAGAAACTTGGTCACGGCTACTCATATTTTCTATAAAATGTGTTGAATTATTAAGGACAAATTATTATTCTTCTAGCTGTCTCCAGTAATCCCCAGAGGATTTTGGGTGGTTCAGTAACTAATATTAACAGTTACCCCACTCTCGCCGCTGTGCTATACTCATGGAACTTGAGCACCTTCTGGCAGGCTTGCGGAGGTGCCATCCTCAACAACAGGGCTATCCTCACCGCTGCTCACTGCACCATGTAAGTGTACCAAGAGCAAAATCAGAATTGAGCGATACAGCTTCTCTTAAAAGACATACTGCTTAGTACGTAATTTGTATTCCAGTTACTACCCGAACGAGAGATGGCGTATCCGTGTTGGCTCCACTTGGGCCAACAGTGGCGGAGTCGTACATAACTTGGCCGCCAACATCATCCACCCCTCATACAACTATACGAACAATGACAATGACATCGCAATTCTGCGCTCCGCCACCACCTTCTCCTTCAACAACAATGTTCGCGCTGCTTCCATCGCTGGACCCAACTACAGCCTCGCTGACAACCAGGCTGTCTGGGTAGCTGGATGGGGCACCACTTCTGTAAGTTTTCTTGAATGGTGACTGATGCCTAGTATTACATTTTTGTACTATTATGATTTTTGAAGATTACTATTTGAATGATTTATTTACACAGGACGGCGGTTATTCCTCTGAGCAGCTCCGTCACGTTCAGCTCGTGACCGTCAACCAGAACACTTGCAGAAACAACTATGCGGCTAGCGTCCGTCGCTTTGCTATAACTGACAACATGTTGTGCTCGGGCTGGCCCAGCGGTGGTCGTGGCCAGTGCCTGGGTGACGAGGGTGCTCCTCTCTACCACAACGGCGTAGTTGTCGGTCTCTACTCATTCGGCATTGGATGCGGTCAGGCTCAGTACCCCGCTGTTAATAATCGCGTATCTCGCTACACCGCTTGGATTCAATCTAATGCGTAATAAGGGCCTACTATCTTATTCATGACAGTGATAAGCAACTCAATTATTATCAAGAATAATAAATTAATATATAACTTAAATCTTGTTATTTTATTTCTTTTATTAATATTAGATACATTGCCCTTGAGATAATAAAAAAGGTTTATGGTGTGGATGTTCAGTGAGGAAATCGAACCCAAGACCTCTTACATAGCAATCGTGCGCGCGACCACTAGACCGACGAGGCAGCAAGTATACTTGTAAATCGATTAGTTCAGACACTACTAGCGCCATCTCTTCTTTCATGTGTAAGTTATAGATAATGTCATAGTTAATTCGTTTAAAGATTTACCTACATATGTAAGTTTTCGATAGCTGCTAAACCTTTCTCACTATGATGAATTAGGCGAAAAATTTACCTTTTTATAGTAAACAGTTTTATCTTAACATGTGGACTGGAATGGACCTAGAAGCCTATACTATTTTCTTATTTTCATATGCCTTTATAGTCAACTAGCTTCCGTCCGCGGCTTCGCCCGCGAAGAGTTCGGTTATATCGCGTTCCAAGAGAATTCTTCCGAAGTCGGGGATAATAACTATCCTATGTTCTTTGTCAAGGTCAACTCTATCTCTGTAAATTTTATTATTATAATCAGTTCAGTGGTTTAGACGTGAAAGCGTAACAGACAGACAGACAGAGTTACTTTCGCATTTATAATATTAGTAGGGAAGTAGGGAAAAGTTTCTAAAAATAAAACAATTGTAGAAACACCTTTATGTCTTTTACAGACAATGGGGCGGTGGGTACTTTCTAATCATTTGGAGTAGTCCTTAGAGTACTCTTAATATAAATACAACTTGTTTGATTCGAAAGATAACACTCGTCACCGAGTGGTCACCAGCATGCGTATCCTTGCTCTGCTTGCCCTCTGCTTCGCGGCTGTCGCAGGTAAAATTATCATACATTTTATTCTAAGGAGCTTAATCAACAAACCAAACTTTTTTTTTTTTGAAGCCAAAATATTTAAGACTAATACTCTCCATTTTAGCTGCCCCTAAAAATCCTCAAAGGATTGTGGGTGGGTCGGCAACCACTATAGACCAGTACCCCATCATCGTCGCTCTTCTGTATACCTGGGACTTGAGTAACTTCTGGCAGACTTGCGGAGGTACCATCCTCAACAACAGAGCTATCCTCACCGCTGCTCACTGCACCTCGTAAGTTTTATATGGTTCTCTTAAACTTTTTGTAATAGTTCTGCTCGAAATTTAGTTTCGGAACGACCACGACATTTACAAGAACTGTACCAAGGTTGAGAAAAAAACAAGAGATTACTAAAAAGTTCTGTGAAAAGAAAGACTGCTTAATAATTTTATATCAATCTTTTTGCAGTGGTACCCCGGCCAACAGATGGCGAATCCGTGTTGGCTCTTCGTTTGGCAACAGCGGTGGTGTGGTTCACAATGTCAACAAGAACATCGTTCACTCTTTATTCAGCAGTGTTACTTTCGACAATGACATCGCTATCCTGCACTCGGCAACCACCATTACCTTCAACAACAATGTTCGCGCTGGTTCCATCGCTGGTCCCGACTACCACTTCGCTGATTACCAGCCTGTTTGGGCTGTTGGATGGGGTACAACTGTTGTAAGTTTAATTTCAAGAAGCTTGTAGTTTATATATTACAGTATTTGGTTTGCGGATTGTTTATTTAATGTATATTTCACAGAACGGTGGTTCTTCCAGTGAGCAGCTCCGTCACGCTCTGCTGGTGGCCTATAGCCAGAACGCATGCAGATACAAATACGCCCTCTATAACATCGTTATTACTGACAACATGGTGTGCTCCGGCTGGCCCGATGGTAGTCGTGACCAGTGCCAGGGTGACTCCGGCGGTCCCCTCTTGCACAATAACAACGTTATCGGCATCTGCTCCTTCGGTATTAAATGCGGCCAGTATAGAGTACCCGGTGTCAATCTACGCGTATCTCGCTACACCTCTTGGATCATCTCTAACTCATAAAAATGTGCTTTTGGAATGAAACGTCAATTTTTCAAAATTCTAAATTCATTTATTGATTCTTACTGTGAAATTATGTACATTGGTATTAAAAGATTTCTTCGCTTTTTTCTTCGCTTACGCAATTTAACGTGTGTATACTCATCAGTATTGATCATCAGTTTACTGAAAATTCATAATTTTTACATTCACAAACTTAGGATTTGGTACCTAAGTATATATTGGAAACAATATTAGGGTTATTGTTGGTTTCACCGTTCAACGGTCAGCTAAAACCGCTTTATCTAAAGTATTAAATATTGCGATTACATTACGCACCTGCACTAAAAAGATATTTCTCAAAAATCAATACCTATTCATAAAATGATGATAGGAGCTTCTTGATAAGCAAAAAATATAGGTACGGATAGGTTGTTAAAATACAATGCATACAGACAAAACTGTTCTTTTTTTAACCATCTAACTAGCATTTTTTCAACTAAGCCTCAGCTTCCAGTCTCACCTAAATAGTATAAGCCATACCTAATAAGTGGTTGAGGTTTTCTAGCATCTGACTACTTGTAACGACCGCCAAAGATAAATGAAATGAAAGCCACCAATTCAACGTGCCTTTTGAAACTGGAAATCGTCATTTCATAGATTACCCATCTACGGCCCGACCACGCCAAACGTAGCTTAACCTTAGAGGCAATCGATCCCCGTGACTGTTATTTACACATGAGCTCATTTTTTCTGTCTAGAAATCGATCAGAGCAGACTCCCGACATTATCGTACAGCATAGAGAAGCACCAAAGCTCGTACATGATCCTGTAGCATTGTAGCTGACTTTGACTCCGGGCATATTATCACAATGGATTAATAATACAGTTCCATCATCAGATCTTTTACACTTCACAAAATACCACGAAGAGCATAAAAACACATTGGCTCTTTTTATCAATGACTACCTTTACACTTTATTATTATCATCAGACGCACGATATCAGTTGGATTCTAATTATGTAGTTATACAACAAGTATACTATACCATTTTGTGAGGAAACCATCACAGTTTTATGAACACTTCCTTTGTACGAATCGAATGAATGTGTCAGGCCCTACCGATGAAACCCTGCTCATGTTCCTTTGGGTCCTTTGTGGCACAAAGCAGCAACTCCTTCGAATAACCCAGAGACTCCAACAAGATTTGACCTAAAGAACTGTAATAATGGCGTCTAAGGCTGATTTCGGCCAAGGTGGCTGTTTCCATAGAAAGAGATCAGCCAGCTGCGTAGATCATACTGTTGTCCTCCTCGCCGATTATAAGCTACGGCGGCTGTTCTCATATAAGGAGATTAGCCAAGCGCGCAGGACACATTACACAAGCATCTTCGCAGACACAGGTGCACTCACAATTCTTTCAATCTCATAGCCCGATGGGACGGCAGTCCGACAGGAACGGAGGGAGATAAGGCGCAGGACTGACATTTATGTGCTCTCCAAAGTACAGGTGTATCAGTCACCAACTTCCAGAATGCGGGCTGCTTCGTGAAAGTTTCTAAAACCCATAAAGAGATTTCTACTCGAAAATTGAGCCCGAGATTTCGTGCCCAGCAGTCGCGCTTGCGACCACTAGACCGACAAGGCACTCCACCTCACAGACTTGCTCACACACAAACAAATGATGATCAACTTTTTTCACTTTAATGTTTCTTCTGATGATTTTTTGATGTACTAAGCCTAATTTTATTGCTCGAACAAAAAGGTATGTTCGAAGTACGAGTATATTTGAAAATAATTGTAATTTGGCTGTTTATTTTCCAATGGAAAATACGACTGGCTAGGTAGATAAGCAACTACTACGAATTTTAAGAAAAATAAGGAAAAAAGTAGATGATATAAGTACTCAGAATAACTTTTCAGTAACAAATGAGTGATTAACTCATTACCTGTATCAGATAGGAACTTCAAAATTGATAAGTAATTGTCATTATTGTCATGATTGTGTGTTATGTTAGATTTATCACTTCTAAGGAAATGTTGATACTGGAGCACTTTTAAGTAAAAAATATATTGTTCTGCTACTAAGGTCCAACTACACTGACAACATAAACGTCAGTTTTCATGTTCAATTGTATTATCAAAGTACACAGTTGTTTTTAAAAAAATACTGATGTTTCTCTCAGTTAAAGCAGATCTCATGTCGCATGGGCTATATAAAATCCGCTCAAACCATTCACACTTGTCCATAAAAACTGCGATTTAGCTTTGAATACTTTGAAACCAGTGAATTGAATTAGCATTGAAATTATTTAGCTCTGATAACCGCCAAATAAAGATCTAAAACAATCTGCTTTTAAAGCATGGCAATCGGTAGTCTCAACATATTATTATACTTGACTATCCCTTGTGTTGGTTGCAATTAAACACAGTAAATGAACTTATTGAAGACTTACAAAACCACTTTTGGATTGCGACGGTTCCTGAAATCTGTTACTATGTATGTATTCATTTTCTTTTCGGTAGCGCTATAGTGCAAGAGCGGGTAAAGTTCGTTCGTATTCTGTATACAGCTTTACCTTTAGAGGATTATAGGACAGTAGGTAATGCCATCTTATCTCTCACTGTAGCCGTTTCATTAATCTGCAATGCTATAAATACCATCTAATTTGGACGACAGACAACACTTGTCTTCAAGTATTCAGCAATATGCGTTTCCTTGCTCTGCTCGCCCTCTGCTTCGCGGCTGTCGCAGGTAAGCTTCAATTCAAGTCATATTTACTCTTTATTTTCACTCCAAAAAAGTAGAAAGCCTTCTTCTGAGGTGTCTCTGATCAAGTTTCTACTTGATCACGGCAAAAACGTAATATATTTTCTGTTAAATGTTGTGTCAAATTATTAAAGAATATTATTTATCTTTTAAGCTGTCCCCAGCAATCCCCAGAGGATTGTGGGTGGTTCGGTAACTACTATTGACCGTTACCCCACCATCGCCGCTCTGCTGTACTCATGGAACTTGAGCGCCTACTGGCAGTCTTGCGGAGGTACCATCCTGAACAACAGGGCTATCCTCACCGCTGCTCACTGCACTGCGTAAGTTTACCAAGAATTAAGTGTAGACAATTCAGGCAAAGAAAAATAATAAACTGATCATAATTTTATTTTAATTCCTTTGCAGTGGAGACGCTAACAACAGATGGCGTATCCGTGTTGGCTCCACCTGGGCCAACAGCGGTGGTGTTGTACACAACCTGGCCGCCAACATCATCCACCCCTCATACAACTCAAGGACCATGGACAATGACATCGCCGTCCTTCGCTCCGCCACCACCTTCTCCTTCAACAACAATGTTCGCGCTGCTTCCATCGCTGGTGCCAACTACAACCTCGCTGACAACCAGGCTGTCTGGGCCGCTGGATGGGGCACAACCTCCGTAAGTTTGCCAAAATGATGTTGCCTAGTTTAACGTTTTTGTGCTATTATGATTATTGAAGATTACTGATTCCATCATTTGTTTACACAGGCTGGTGGTTCTTCCTCTGAGCAGCTCCGTCACGTCGAGCTGAGAAGTATCAACCAGAACACTTGCAGAAACAATTACGCTACCCGTGGTATTGCCATTACCGCTAACATGTTGTGCTCCGGCTGGCCCAACGGTGGTCGTGACCAGTGCCAGGGAGACTCCGGCGGTCCTCTCTACCACAACGGCATCGTTGTTGGTGTCTGCTCCTTCGGTATTGGCTGCGCTCAGGCTCAGTTCCCCGGTGTCAACGCTCGCGTATCCCGCTACACCTCCTGGATCTCATCTAACGCATAAGAAAAATATTTTTTCTTTTGCTCAAATGTTGACTAATGTTTTCAAATGAAATATATACAGTTTTATAAAAAAAAAACATATTTCTTTTATATTTGCAACCCAATTTAAACAATCGATTCAATTAGTTTGTTTCACACTATTTTCATGATCGTAGCTGATAATATTAAAACAGATTGTGTTACGGTTATCAAATGCTGTTCATGTTTAAGCCATCAAATACTTTTGTGGTCTGGGCTAAGGTCGATTATACAGTACTTCCTTTTGATGTTGTGTTTTGAGATGGCGTCCAGAATTTCATGAAAAAGTATTCTTTACCTAATAGGCTAAACACATTGCCAAACTCTTTCTAGAACGTGCAGAATAAGTTACATAATATAACAAAAATCGGTTCTTCTAAAACTGCCACTTGGACGTGAAAAATATCGAACATTATCGTACGAATTTACGGATTTCGGTATTTTTCCTATACCTACTTTACCTACTTGTGCTAAAAGATAGCTTTAGCTTGAGTCATTCTAAGTCAGCAGAAAGTATTTAGTTTATAGGTTTAGGTTGAATTCGTAAATGTGTAGGAAACCAGATATAAATATATCTAAGATGCATAGAGTTTATAGGCTAGATTTTTATCAGGGCAATGACAGACCGCATTCTTCATTATGTAGAATATTCAATTAAGAGTATTCACAGTCACACACTACAACACGTTGGTTTGTTCTCATAAATCAGAATGAAGATGAATGTCACAAAAATCTACACGTTATAGCGATCCGATAATTTTCCGGTATCAGATCGACTAAAAACTTTGATTGAATTAACGATTTCCAAAAAAATTCCAACCACCGGGCCAACAGTCGGCTGATTGTTAAAACTGCAGTGGCCGAGTAGGCCAAGGATAATATAGAGTTATTTATTCTTGAAAGAACGTATGGCTAAGTAACTGCCACACCAATCGATCGATCATATGGTAAGCAAAGCTTGGTGCAGTAGACCTTTGTGTATGTGATCATCTTGTTAGGACAAGTTCTTCAGAGTCTCGAAAGCCACGTCAAACGAATGAATCATCTTAAACAGTCGTTATGAGTAGTTTGAAACTAGTCTGAAGCCAAAAAATCTGACAACCAGCCTTACGAAAGGGTTTAGAGTTCGAGAGTCGTTTCATGTAAAACACTGGCAACTTTACAGCTTCATCCAGATAAACAAGAAGCCGAAACCTACATAGTATGGAATAGACTAGGTCGGCAGATGGTGTTACTGTTAGCCATCAGCCGAGTCAAGACAACGGAACAGAAGTTATATTCTCTTTCATACTCATCAAATTATTGTAGGTAATCATCAGTTCGGTTCAATCGTCTAAAAGTTCAACACTTCTTTGTGTGAGAGGAGGTCCGTGCTCTGTACTGAGAGGATAAAAAGACTGGTTATGATAGTCTAAAATCAGAAGTCAGATACAAAAATCATTCTTGATTAGACTTATAGAATGGACCCTATTGTGTTTTAATTTCTAATTTTGTAGTCTTCAGTGTCTGCCTACCATTATATTGTTATGATTGTGTTCGTTTTAAGTCGTTTAACTATTATTACATAGTGTCCTCAACACTAAAGAAGTTTGTCCAACGCCGCCGTTCACCGGACCGTCACCGAGAACGGGATTTTTTCGAGCCGAGTTTAGTATCGGCCGCCGAATGACGGCGCTCGGGTGACGGGCGTGTAGTGGACACAGCGCCATAGTAAATGTATGTGTCGCTAAGGGTTGGACTACATCTGGCAGCAAGGAATCGCATTGGTCCAACCCTAAATCGGTGCCGTCATCTCCTTATCGGTGACGGTCCGGTGACGGTGACGGTCCGGTGACGGCGGCGGTGGAGAAACGGCGTAAGCCATGAGAATACATTATGAGAAGACGCAACTTTTTCTGAATTGAAAAACTCGAAATGAATCGAATACCTACATATACTTGTTATATGTAATTTTAATAATTGTTAACTAATTTTTAAGCTAAAGAGTTTTTTTTTGTTTGAATGCGCTAATCATAGCAACCATTCGACTGGTTTGAAAAAATCTTTCAGTCTAGTTGATAGCACATTATGAGAATGGTTATACATTTTATCCGGGTGCGAGGAGAAGCTTCTACCTGGTATGGGTGATACCATCGGCAGTAGATAGGTACTGTAATTATTATAAACAGAAACCAAAAAAATGAAATATTATATTCACAGAAAACACATTTTTATTCCACAACATATTTTTACATATTGGGCCTAAATACTGTACTAGTAATTTAAAAAAATATAAATGCGTATTCAGATTAGAATGTTCTTGAAACACACACTCAAAGAACGGCTGCGAATTTTCCATCAATTAGTTTATCATAATATTTTAAAATTGATATGATTGAGACCACTTCACTTCAACAAATGATAAATTAAATCATTGCCTGTGTCATACTAAGCCCAATATTGATAAATTATAATTATTATCATGATAAGGTGTCGTATTAGATAGCTACGTGTAAACGCCCTAAGGAGGCGTAGATACTGGAGCTTGCATAAATTACCAAAGATATATTTAGGTACTAATACTCTATTAATGCAACAAAACCTAATTTCGTGTAAAAACGTGTTACGTTGACAATTTCTTCACTAATTGTTTTGGAATCAGGTCAGCGATCATTTAATTAAAACACTATCTACATTAAAAAGAAACAATGTGGAAACAGCCTTATCAATCTTTGCATCGGATTATAGGACAGTAGGTAACGATTTAATCAATCGTCTATTCGTAATAACTAATCTGAAATGATATAAATACCAAACGTTTAACACGAAAGTCAACACTTGTCTTCAAGTATTCAGCAACATGCGTTTCCTTGCTCTGCTTGCCCTCTGCTTCGCGGCTGTCGCAGGTAACATCTTCATTCAACTTGTTAAACACTTTATTTTCACCTTTGTAGTTGCAATTATCACCGAACTGAAGGATCTTAAACAAATTGCAACTTGAACTTTTGTTTTCGTGGTCTTAAAATTTAACCATTGTCATCCTTTTTCTAGCTGTCCCCAGCAATCCTCAGAGGATTGTGGGTGGTTCGGTTACCACTATTGACCAGTACCCGACTATAGCCGCCCTCTTGTTCTCATGGAACTTGAGCACCTACTGGCAGGCTTGCGGAGGTACCATCCTCAACAACAGGGCCATCCTCACGGCTGCTCACTGCACCGCGTAAGTGTACCAAGCATAAAAAATGCTGAGAATTCAGGGAAAGTAAAATGATAAACTGTTCTATAATTTTATTTTAATCCTCTTGCAGTGGTGACGCGAACAACAGATGGCGTATCCGTGTTGGCTCCAGCTGGGCCAACAGCGGTGGTGTCGTACACAACCTGAACGCCAACATCATCCACCCCTCATACAACTCAAGAACCATGGACAATGACATCGCTGTTCTGCGCTCGGCCACCACCTTCATCTTCAACAACCAAGTTCGCGCTGCTCCCATCGCTGGTGCTAACTACAACCTCGCCGACAACCAAGTTGTCTGGGCCGCTGGCTGGGGCACTACCTCCGTAAGTTTACACTAATGTCAACTTTCTGATGACCAATATTTTTTCCGTTTTTTTTTTGAAGATGGAATTAATGGAATGTTTTATTTTACAGTCCGGTGGTTCTTCCTCTGAGCAGCTCCGTCACGTTCAGCTCGTGACCTTCAACCAGAACTCTTGCAGAAACAGCTACGCTACCCGTGGTATTGCTATCACCGACAACATGTTGTGCTCCGGTTGGATCGGAGGTGGTCGTGACCAGTGCCAGGGTGACTCCGGCGGTCCTCTCTACCACAACGGCAACGTTGTTGGTGTCTGCTCCTTCGGTATTGGTTGCGCTTTGGCTGACTTCCCCGGTGTCAATGCTCGCGTATCCCGCTACACCTCCTGGATCTCCTCTAACGCGTAAGAAGGGAGAATTACGAGTACTTTTAGTTTAAGTTAAAAAAATGACAAGATCTAAGTTTCCTAAATAAACATTCTTTGCAATATATATATGTTTTTAATGTATTTTGTCCTACCCTCATATGGTCACACTCACATTATACCCTATTCGCCGAGCCGTAAGCCAAAAGCTAAACAAAGAACAACACTTTTTCAAGATGGCGGTTATACCCCGACTGATGACAAAACGTCACATTTATATGCATAATGTTCGCAGTATCTGTGGTCTACAATTTAGTAGAGTTCCATGTTTGAAAATCAAATCTTTAGGTTATTTTACATGGAAACGATTAAATACACCTATATTTAATTAAAATTAAGAAAATAATTTACGCCATTTGCTATATTTGATTTTAAATAAGTTTGAAAGGATTACATAAGTTTTACAGACATCGTTCTAAAATATCATTTCTAATGTTGTCAATGTATTACTTCCATAGTAATTTTCATAAGATTTGTTCACTACCTCAATCGTGACTTAGAAAGAAACCTTATTTTTTTTGTTTTTTCTTGGCTCATGGCTCCGCGAATAGGGTTTTGGTTCGTTATGTCTTAGTTGGTTAGGTTAGTTGCAAACAGTAGCTTTATTTTAAAAGTTAACTAGTTTTCAAGACTACGTTTGATCTGAAGAATTATCATCTACTCGTTGAAAGAGCTCTAGCAGCCCCAAAATACAACGAGTAAGTAAAACGTTTCAGTAAAAATCCAATAGTATAATTAGATTACGTTTTATTAGTATCACTAGCATCATCGATAATCACAAAGTCAATTATTGATAATTTTGATATAATGGTTAATTTATAAATAAATAGGATTTGAAAAATGTACGTATTTACATACTTAAATGAGAAAACATTTGCAACGTCTCAAACAGCGTGTGTGTTGTTAATTTATCACCAGCTTATCCAAAAGTTTTGCTAACATATTAACTGACGGTAGGCGCAATCAGTTACTATGGGGTCCTTGCCAAATCAAGGCGAATCTGTCAAAGACTGGTCTCTATTGATAACTGATTGACTTTTCAAAAAGGCATATGAGGGTGAAGCTAGTGAGGCTAAACACCTGCATTTTGGCACGTTACTTTCTTATTAGATTTTGTGTTGGAAATTCTAATGTCATCGGCATAAGCGACTTGTATAAATAGTTAAGTAGTAGTTTTCAAAAGATGGCAGCACAGGTTAAGTAAGACCATAAAATACCTCATTGAAAAGACTACAAAGATTTCTTAAAGAATTGCAGTTATGATACCTGTAATTGACTATATTTGTCTACTGTGATTAGTTATTATGTTTTGCGTTTTATTTCTTTTAAACATCAGAATAAAGCCGATTCCCTAAGTACTGATTTATTAATCACGGAGTGGCTTGAATGTGACACATTGTCTTAGGTCATGTAAAAAAATATAATTATCAATATTACCTAAATGTCAATGACCTTATTGTTATCACTACTTAGGTCAATGATTGTATGGTCCGGAAAAATTATAGTCATCCATTTTATGGAAATAAAAAGACAATAGTTACTGTAAAAGTTTATTCATTGGTAACACAAATCTTATTGCGATTGTTGTCATCAGCGCTGAGAATGTCGATCCAGATAATATTCCTTTCTTATGCGTTAGACGAGATCCAAGAAGTGTAGCGGGAAACGCGAACGTTGACACCGGGGAATTGAGCTTGACCGCATCCAACGCCGAAAGAGCAGACACCGACAAGAACGCCATTGTGGTAGAGAGGACCACCGGAGTCTCCCTGGCACTGGTCACGACCACCAGTCGGCCAGCCAGAACAAACCATGTTATCAGTAATAACGGTACCACGGACAGCGTAATTGTTTCTGCAAGTGGCCTGGTTGATACTTCTCATCTCGACGTGACGCAGCTGCTCAGATCGCTCGAATGCGAGATGCTGAAAAAATAAATATTTCAATGTAAATAAACCCAAGCAATAAGACCTTATTTGAGTGCGCAGACGTAGTTATTCGTTTTATAAAATAGCTTACGAAAGTGGTACCCCAACCAGCAGCCCAGACAGCCTGGTTGTCGGCGAGGTTGTAGTTGGCACCAGCGATGGAAGCAGCGCGAACATTGTTGTTGAAGGAGAAGGTGGTGGCGGAACGAAGGATGGCGAGATCATTTTCGTAAGTGTTACGGTTATACGCTGGGTGAACGATGTTCGCGTTTACGAAATGCGTTGCACCACCACTGTGGGCAAAGCTTGAGCCAACACGGATTTGCCATCTGTTAGGAGTTTCTCCACTGTAAAAAAATAAGATGGTGCTAAGTGAACCGGCTGCTATAGGGCAAAATCTTACGACTGCCAAATTGAAGGACCTAATCATTTCGATGTCATCTACGAACTTACTTGGTACAGTGAGCGGCAGTAAGGATAGCCCTGTTGTTGATGATAGTTCCACCGCAGCTCTGCCTGAAAGTGCTGAAGTTCCACGTATATAGGAGAACAGCGATGGTTGGGTACCGATCAATGGTAGTGAGCGAACCACCCACAATCCTCTGAGGATTGGCAGGCACGGCTAGAAAGAAGAAAATAATTGAAGACCAACTAACAATAAAATATCAAATTGCGTTTTGATACCTCAGTAAATAGTTTTGAGAACGTGTCAGAACTTGATCGAACAAGATTTTACCTGCGACAGCGGCGAAGCACAGGGCAAGCAAAGCAAAGATACGCATTTTGGTGACTACTCGTTAACGAGTGTTGTTTTGTGATTATAATGTTTGGTATTTATATCACTCGATTAAAATGCGGAATACAATAATAAGGATTAGTTACGGGGATTAATCTACGTGCCAAATTTAAAGATACTGTAGATTAGACCCTATGTACGGTATTCAAAGGTAATTTGGGGAATTCCGTAAACAAAAATACCAACAATGACCGGTACTTGATCAGTTTATCAATTGGTTGAGACAAATGGAAAATATTCAGAATTTTCCAAAAGATGTTGCATCTCGCCCCTGTAACAATAAATGATGTACTGAACTTGTAGAGATTAGAGGTCATGTGTTGAATCCCTGTTTGGTAGGTATTTTTGGCATCTACGTTTTAGCGTGCTACTCCATTCCGAACCTATTCTTAAAATTCCCTATCAGATAGTCCAATGTCTATACTCCCTAACATCTTACACGTACGATTATTGATATTTATTGATTGATGATGATTTTGAAGATATTATTAGTTATCGCTAACAAATATTATGTCCAGTTTGTCGCGTGCTCGTGGTAGCATTTTTGAAAGTCATTGACTTACGTCGTTTTCGTCATGCAGATCAACCGAGCATTTTGTTCAGTAGCGTTGCGAACTTTTTTAGGATGTTGCATCATATCAAAAATATGAACCAAGTACAACGGCAGTCAAAAGTCAATTGAAAGCGTTAAAAACGAAGAACAACTGTCCTTCAGGCACTTTTCAATACAAAATTCTTGAAATTATATCGTGGCAAATCCACTGATCAGTAACTTTTGTGTTATCTTTAAAAAGTGTAGTCAAGAGTAAAATCTTGACTAAATAAGATTGAGTTCTCAAAAATGCCAGACTCGTGTGATCGTCGGCTGACGTTTATTCTGAGCATCTTTTTTCTATAGCAGAAAAGAATTTTGCCGAGCAAGACCGCCATAAAATATATATATTTTTTTTGTATCTAGAATAAAATTTTATTTTAACCCATTCCATAGTAGACAATGTAATAAATCAAGTCTTTCATTGCCAGACACTTGGTAATGCGGTAAACCTCAGGAGCTCCAAGTTTAACGTTTGGAACAAGTTTTATGCCATCCAATATATTTATATTAATAGTGAAACAAATATGTAGACAATTTTTAATTTAGAATATTTCAAAACGGACTGGTAAGAGTTCAAAACACTGAAAAAGTTTTTCAAATCAGACTAAGTTCCTGAGATTAGCGTGTTAGTTAAATATAGATAAAAACATATTTGTGAAAAGTATAAAAGTCCAGGACGGGTCACAATCTTATATACTTTCTAGCCTTAACCGATTATAAAAGTAGCCTGAGCTATGTGGATGTAATAAGCTATGTAGATTATACATCAAAGTTTGGATGTCCTCACATCCGAACTTCCGTGGCTATAATGTATGTGCCATTGTAATAATTTTGTGACAGTATAGTGCGATTTATCAATATTTTTTTCTAGAGTTTTTTAATCTGTCTAGTTACCATATTCAACCAGAGGTATAGGTATAGGTTAACAATGAAGTGTTTGAAAAAACTGTTTTAAAAAATATAACTTTATTTTTAGGAAACGATCATTCTCATCATCACATGACCTGAAATTGCTTTTCTATCGGTTGTTTTGGATCCAAGCAGTGTAGCGAGACACGCGAGCGTTGACACCGGGGAAGTTAACCAGGCCACATCCAACTCCGAAGGAGCAGACACCGACAAGAACGCCATTGTGGTAGAGAGGACCACCGGAGTCTCCCTGGCACTGGTCACGACCACCGCTAGGCCAGCCGGAGCACAACATGTTAGCAGTGATGGTGATACCACGGGTAGCGTAGTTGTTTCTGCAAGTGTTCTGGTTGATGGTCACGAGCTGAACGTGACGAAGCTGCTCAGAGGAAGAACCACCGGACTGTGAAATACAAATGATTAGTAATCCTTAAACAAAAGAACAGAGAAAATATTCTTCAGCCGATTAAAAAACTTACAGAGGTTGTGCCCCATCCAGCTGCCCAGACGGCCTGGTTGTCAGCGAGGTTGTAGTTAGCACCAGCGATGGAAACAGCGCGCACATTATTGTTGAAGGTGAAGGTGGTGGCGGAACGTACGATGGCGATGTCATTGTCCATAGTTCTTGAGTTGTATGAGGGGTGGATGATGTTGGCGTTCAGGTTGTGTACGACACCACCGCTGTTGGCCCAGGTGGAGCCAAGACGGATACGCCATCTATTGTTGGCATCACCACTGCAATAGTATTGACAAAATTATAGACTAGTTGTCTTCTAACTCCGTCTCATGTACATCTACACTTTCCTTTTGATCCACTTACGCGGTACAGTGAGCAGCGGTGAGGATAGCCCTGTTGTTCAGGATGGTACCTCCGCAAGCCTGCCAGTAGGTGCTCAAGTTCCATGAATAAAGCAGAGCGGCGATGGTGGGATAGCGGTCAATAGTAGTTACCGAACCACCCACAATCCTCTGAGGATTGCTGGGGACAGCTAGATAGAAGATTTACGCTTATTAAGAATTTCATTTTTTTGACGTGCAAAAATATTAAGTGACATACCTGCAACAGCCGCGAAGCACAGGGCTAGCAAAGCAAGGATACGCATGTTCTTCACCACTCACTGACAAGTGTGGTTTGCATCCTCAACGGGAGGCATTTATATCACTGCAGATTACTTAAGTGACTTTGACGAATGATTAAATGAGTTTCGTGTCATATAATCCGGCATAAATAAAGCTGTTTGCAGATTGTACGAAAAAATATGTGAAGTACGAAAAAACTGCAACCTTATCGTGCATATCATCACCACGTCAGCCTTTGGTTGTGCACGACTGAACAAATACCATCCCTATTGATTTCAATAATTCCGGTCACATAAACTTCACTGCACTTCTAGTGGACCGATAGTTTATTCTCTATTAGGGCTCATAAATCAGTACGGAAATTAGAACGCACATTACAAAGATCATGTCGGCAGCCGGCATCAAACCGGCCAAAAACACTGTTTGGAATCAAGATCTTCTTTAAAAAAATGCCAATAATCGGGTTAGCTGTCAACTGACTGTTTAGTTTTACGTTCTGTCGTTATACATGAGCACTATGGCATCCATTTATGCCCTGTTCCTTTATTCTGCTCTACCGACAACAAAATAAAAGTTTTATCTTTATAAGCAGCTTCGAAGGCATAAGAAGTATTACACCAGTGTCTACACGTCTTTATAAATTCCTTACAAATGATATGATACCCCCAATAAATTAATCAAGATAATAATCGATATTATGACAACTGACGTCAGTGTTCCGACGGAAGTTTATTCCAAAAGTTCGCGTGACAATTCAATTGTTGACAGTTTTTCAAATAGTAGTGATGGGTAGAGTTGCATTTTTTATTAAGTAGTGATAATTTTATCCGCTACATATTGTTGGTGAGAGATCTTTAAAAATACAGCAGACCCTGTGTTCTATCAGGTTTTCAAGGAGTATCATACATATTTAGAAGATTGTATCCACTAAAACACAAAAAAATTGGCAGACTTTGCTTTAATAAATCAACCCATTTTTGCGGTTTACTGAAAGATGTCGTGTTTAGTAGGATTTTGGTATTTTTAGTTTATGGCATAAGCATAACGGAATAAAGGTTTATCTTAACATTAACTTAATACTCCATCCCATGGGGAAGAAAAGTACTACATCTAGGAAGGGAATATATAAAGACAGGACAGACCGTTTTAAAGTTTTGTTAAGTTTTTCGAAGTGTAATTGATCAGAACAAGTGTGATACATTTTATTCCAAAAATAAATGTTGATAATTAACTAGGAAAAAATCATTTTTGTAATAAAAATAAAAAACCTACCCTAAAATTATTTTTCTAAAACATCAGTGCCAAAAAGGGTTGTTCAGGCTCGCTTTCAAAAGTGATAATTTATATCTTTTCGAGAGCCGTTGAGATCTCCAGAGTATGGATTATCTCGATTTTCTGTGAGTTTTGCGATAGAATTTCCATGAAATAAATTGCGTAATAAGTTATTCGTATGCAGGTTGGGATGTGGAAGAAAAATGTGGATAATTTTCTTTGTATCTGAGATAACAAAGGTTTTTCGTTCGAGTTCATTTTAAAAATATTCAATGGTGATCAAGTATTATTTAGACTTTACTGTAATAATATTTCCCTTTTTACATGGAAGTAAATTACTAATAGCGTTCTTATATCACACCAATACTCAAACTTTTTCTGAAGTGTAACTTTACAAAGATGTTTTAGATAATTATTTGTATGTCTTAAACCTAGACGAAAAATATGCTACTATAATTTAAATACTCAAGTAATTCCAAAGTAATTTTCCTATGTGGCACCGCAGCATTGATCCCAACAACTAGCCAGATATAAGTTAGATAGGTTTCCAAGTTACCACCTACAAAGTTCGAGGTATCCGGCTGATTGCTAACCAAGACTTAGATGAAGCTATACCTATCACTAGCCTTGTTTGTAAGTCTCTTCTTCCCTGACAAAGCCTCAGCTATGAGGAAGTCTACCTTCCTACGTGATAATATCGAAGACAACTATTTTTAATCAAAGCAAAAAAATGGGTCGTAATGTTTTTCAACAAACTACAATAATAAATATTTACAAAATTCAGGGTCGGCGCAGCATGTTTTCTTCTTCCATACACACTTCTATCAGCCGTCATCTCACAAGTAACATTCTTTCTAGCCAAGCCGACTTTCACACAATCCATTCACCGTTTCTTTGGTCGTCCCTTTCTTTTATATTCCTCCACATTAATTTTATAAATATTTACAGATAATTGCATCAAAATAAGGATATAGATATACAATGATGACGTAATTGAAAATAATGAAGTAAGAAACCACTTTCAATTGAATTACATAATCCAATTTGAATTGCAAGCGGAGATGCCAAGCACAGCCGGCAAATGCTACGAGATTCACTCTCATTTGTGTTCGTAGCAATCGTGATTTGTAGCTACGCTCGTAGCGTTGTAGCTGCTACGAATTTTGTACTACGCAAATGGTTTAATGGGATAGTTAGCAAAGCTGAAATGATTTATTTGTGAATGTAATTATATGTAAATAGGAAGGTATTTGTGTATTAGTTAATCAATTGCCTAGACTTTTTAGTATTTGATACGGACGCATAATACATTGAGAGGTTAATTAAAGGGGTTTTATTGTGAAGGGTTAAAAACATTCATACTTGGCGTTTATTATATTAATTGTGCCAGTACAAATAAATAAAAAGGTTTGTCATCGAATTTACACGAGTGTAAATGCATTGATTAAGATCCACGATAAATATATGTGTAAGTAGGGTTTTGAATCTATTATTGATTAGATTTTTGTTCACCTATCCGTTGACTGATCAAGCGTAACCAAGCTCTACGATAAATACAATAACGATTATTGGGGCCATTAAGGAACGGATCACCCTTTTTAGCGGTCAGTAACGAGTTAAAATAAAATTTAATTGAATTTAAAATCGTTTGTAGCAATATAAGGACTTTATCCTTGTCTTGAAGAGAAGCGATTGTCAAAGTATTGTTATCATTCAATGATTTACCGATGCAGGCCAATCCCCCATTTCCTTCTTACTGATGACCTAAATTTTACTGATGATATAAAACTAAGGATAGGCATTTTGAAGTTGATAAAAAATATTATGTACCTACAAATTCTTCTGTTCAAAGAGTACTGTGAGTTGCTTTTACAAGATCATACCTGAAACAACAGAAACATCACTGTAAGACAAACAAATTATTTAAAACTATCTACTTAAACTTAATAATTAATTCAGTCTACTACAATTAATAATTGGATTCACAAGATTCATGAAACTATAAACCAACAACCGAAAAAAGACTTTCTTATCACAAAAATAAGGTTGCTTATCGCATAACACTCATTCAGAAGTCTGAATCACTTTGATGATATAAGTGGTATTTACGCTATGAATTATTTAACTTGTTTCAGTCCAAGTTTCCATCTGTTGTGGCTTACGAATGCCAATGTCAGTGGCGGAGTTGCCCGAGCGGCGGCGGAAACGGCCGAACACCTGGATCGATTTTTCTAGTTGAACCGCGGTTCATGTATGCGTTCTATTTGTAGTACTAGTTTAAGGCTGTTATAAGGACAAGTTGTGACCTCTATTTCGTTACACAATGCCATGGTCTAGTTCGTATTATACTTACGTTTGTTTACGCCCCTGTATTTTTTCTTCTATCTTATCTTTTGTTACGAAAGCAGTTTTGGCGACTGGCGAAAAATTATCTTAATACTTAATGATTAGGATTGTTAATCATTTATGTTATATTATGTTGGTGTAATAAACGTCACTGTTTGATTCATATGAGTGTCGTTTATATAAATTTAATATAGGTTTTAATGTGATTGATGGTTTTGATTAACCAATTAATTTTGATATCAAAAAAAAATTTGAGTAAATTCTATGTATGCTTAAAAATAGATTTAAGAGTTTGCTACTTACAATGTATTTTTGGTCCGATATCTACTTCTATATACAATCTACTACCGAAATTGTTAAAGACTTTGTTATGCTTATTTTACTGAAAAAATGACTGACCAATTATAACGACACGAATCGTCACGTGGATTTGAATGAACTCTGATCTTAGGGTTTGCTAGGTAACAAAACTTGTATCTCACTCAATAAGAAGAAGACTGAATTAACACAGTTGTACTCTGGTCTGAGTTATGTCAGTGTCATTTCGCACTACTGTAGAATTTTCCAAGTGTGAAAAAGACAAAAATGTAACCAGACTTAAAGTAAAGTCAAAGAGATAATTTTGTATCTAGACCGGACTAATACGTGACGTTTTAAAGTCTAAATTACGTTATCTTTGGACCTCGATAATGTATTGATTAATGGATTGAAGATATATTTTAATTAATATTTTATTTCTTGAAGTTTAATTTAGGCACTTACGTAACTTAATGAGTAAATCAAAAAGTAAGCAAGTGATTAATCAGCTAATTAATGTCGATGACCTATAATTAATATAAAATAAGACAGAAAGTAAATTAATTGTATACCTACGTGTGTACTTTATTTAACATTCTTAACTACAGAATACTGCCTAGTAGCTACGAAAAAAAGGTTTGAGAATTAAATATTTATGTTTATACATACCACTACATAGTATAAAATTAAGCTTTTTTTATCCCTATGTATGCTGAAAAAACTACGTAAACTACGTCTTTAAAACTACGTAACTAATTTTGATACGTTTTCTTTAACAGATAGAGTGATTGAAGAGGAAGGTTTATATGGATCGCTAGTTATACCATATTTCATTCCTTATAAAATAAATGAAAATATTTCCAACGATGTCCAAATTCTACGAATTATTGTTATCGTATCAACCGATTGGCAATCAGTATCACCTGACATAAAAATTATAAATAATGTTATCTTCTCAATCACTCGTGACCATTAAATAAACAATTTTTTGTTAATCTTCAAAAGCAAAACTACTAAACTTTGACAGATACGATTATTTATAGGCTACTTATTAACCTGAGCGTGACGTCATGAATTATATTGGTAAAATGCATAAATCTACAAAAATCACAGTATTATTTTTGTATTTATTTGTCTACATAAATCATTATAGAATTTATACGATTTTCTTGGATTTCCTTGTATTTCATAAACACAAAAATTGTCACACTCACATCAGTTCTAGAGTAAGTAGGTAACAATACCTGAACCTACTATTAGTTGCTATCAATACTTATCTAAAACTAATAAAATTTACGTACTATGAAATCATAGCTAAGCTGCTGCTAGACCCCTGCAAACGTTTATCAACTTATATAAGGTGGCTTAGTTCAATCATATGATTTAGTTTACTGCTAAGTAAAAATCGGCATTATATCAATAGCTTTAAAGATCGTTTTTACTTTAGCAATTTCAGAGAGATAAATAAATTCTTAGAAATAATAAAATAATTAAAAACTGACTGATTTTGCTATCAGTGTTTGATTTCGTTGATCGTTTTACGATGGATTAGTTTTATTTTTATGAAGGTAATGAAACAATCAGGTAAGTAACGCCATCTAGTGAGCAAGGGTTAGCAACTTTAAATAATAATGATTTATTAAATCAGGACCAGTGTTTTCATTTTATTGGGATAGTTACATGAACAATTCTTAAATTGTCCTACCGATCACAAACACATTATGAAACCCTTTTTTTGATTCAACCAACCCCTACTTCATGTTTATGAAAGTTATAGATCAAAACTCAAATTTAAGCAAAAACAGGAATAATCAGAGAATATACATGAAAAATATTAAATCTACGCCGTTTTGCGAAGTCAGTTATAAAGAAAGTAAAGTACTTCCTACAATACATAGGCCATTTTGTACTTTAACATGCTCTGTAAACATACTGTACGTACAACGTATCGTTCCATGATAAACCCCCATTTATGGCAACCCTGAAATCGAAATTGACATTGTCATGTTGATATGACATTGATTTGTGGTATTATTACCGCGCCGCCCTTGATAATGCCACTTATTCTATGGCAACATTGGAAGCCACGACATAACGATGTGATATTACGTGAAAATAGCTATTTTCCTGTGATAGAAAGTGTATCTATGAATATAAGTGGTAGAGGGTATTGAATTAGGGACAGTACATAGGAATCACATAATGGGAGTATATGAGTATATAGGGGTAATATAAAAGGAGTTACATAAGGAAGCACAGGGAGTACGTAGGGTAGTTGGTACTGGCGGGTGTACGTAGGGGTAGTAAATAAGGGAGTTTTTAAAGGGAATAGATAAGGGAGTAAGCAGAGAAAGTACATAGAGGGAGTAAGTGCATGAGTAATTTCATAGGGTTAGTAATGGGAGAGTACATAGGGAGCATTTAGGAAGAGTTGAGAGAGAGGGCAGTTGGTACTGGCCTTACGTAATCTGGCCTCTTCCTATATGGGGTAGTAGAACAACAAGTATATATCAGAGTTGTGGAGATACCAGCTGTGCTCAGTAAAGTAGATGCGTCACTGGACAACCAAAGATAGAATGTTCCCAAGCATTGTAGAAAGCAACATGAAATTTAAAGCAACACTAACTCATTAAAATGTTAAGTTATCTTTGTAGACCGTTATCACAAAGTTCTACCTCACCAGTACCCAAGAATCTATTTCAAGAACAGAATATTGATGGTACCTATAGCCTTCGTTAAAAGCAGCCTTGAGCCGACCCTGACACAGTACCACGGCCAATATACATTGAAACACCATCAATTAGTGAACATGTGCTCTCAATAAAGGCATGTTTATTTGTTTTCCTTGCTCGTGAATGACATATAAAAATAGCTTACTGTCGTAGTAAAAGTATGAGGTGAGATTGCTCACACATTAAGGCTGTATATTGCTCGATATTTATTTGATCATCATTATCCTCCTGCTTTTGTTGAGGGTGCGTGCAACGTATATTTTACTTTTTCTTCCATGCTTCTTACTGATGTCATCTTGCAACACAGCTTGCAGCATATTTTTTTATAAACATACATAATAAGTATGTATAGTTCGCACAAAATAAAATTTTGGTCCGTAACTAAATTCCGAGCGCACGCCCATACCTTCTCTCCTACCTACACAATTGAATAAAGTTATGTGTAAATGTATATAAGAAGTACTTTTTAAATGTACAGGTAATCCTTTAGCATAGACCATTGAATTAGACGTACATTTTAAAGCATTTCTATTAAGGTGAACCATGACGAAAAAGAACGTAAAAATAAAATTAGAGATTCAGTCTTTAATGCCCTTAATTTGATAATGTAATTATTAAAATAGATTAAATTAATGATAAGAGATAAAAATACATGAATTCTCTTGTACATTTGGATATTATCCGGTAGTGTGTTGTTCATGTTATGAACAAGAACAGTCTTGATGCGATAGATCGACTGCGAACACCTTTCAACATGAAGAAACTTCAACGTTCCTTTAAAATAAAATACAACCATCATGTCAACATCATGAAATACATATCAACAACAGTTTAACAAATAAAAATTTACAGTAATTTTTTGTGATAATAAACTGAAAGAAAACCTAGTAATTGAGTACAAAGTCGCGTATATTTTTTGCAGTATTATTAAATCGATCTATGTTTCGTACAATCAGAAAATAATTAATTAAAAATAATCTTATTATCTTATAAATATGACACTATACCATCCTGTAGTTTCACAACAATTGTAATAATAGCCTGCTCATAATTATAAACAGGTCTTATTAACGGTTTGAGGATTTACTTGATGGATCGATATTATCGATCCATTTATCATATTCAATGATTCATGACGATTTGAAAATCAATATTTGAATGTATTTTATACACGTTTTCTTTGCACGCGAATTTAATACTGCTTTTTAGAATGAGTATTTAATTCTATTTAATTTATAATCAATTCAAAACGGCTTCAGCGTATTGTCTTTTCTTAAATGTATCTACATTAAAATCAGGTAATTATCATATAAATTTGGATTTCCCTATGTTAAGATAAAAATAATACAAATATAGGATAAAATTTCTTTGAAATAGATCTATCTAATCTAAATAGATTATGCGATAGGTAGTTTATTAGAAAGATCGTGACGTATTTTGTTTGTCTTCAATAAAATTAGGCATGTAAATACTATTTCGAGTATCGTATTAAATAGTTCGAATGACAAACAAAATAACACTTCAGTTAATGGGCAATATGACTACCGGCTGATATTAATTAGAATATCAAAAGCTTTACGAAAGGGTCCTAAAAACAAAAAAAAAATCACTTTAATAACATACCTAGTTTAAACGCTTAGAATCGTTTTTATCATACAATGAAAACTTAATAAGACACAGCATAGTAACAATGAAAATTATATAATCAAACTTTGTGTAACTTTGGTCAATTTCTTAACAAGATCGATCGAAAACAAATAGGAAACAGTGGTATTATTCGGAGCGTCCATTAACTTGGGGACTGTTGAACAATCAAGAACTACGATACGAGTTCGCAACTGCAATTACTTCGCTCTCGTTAAGTCCATAGTTTCATGACGAACGTAGTACTAATGAGTTAGCTGAAATTTTACACAGGATGCCAAGTAACAACGCTTTCGTATTAGAGAATTTTCCGCTCGGATTTTTTTCGCGCCACTAAAACCCGTCGCGCGGTTTTACGTATCATCGTTTGGAACGGTAGTTGTCAATTGTCAGCACCGTATACGCATGATACCGACCGCCCTTACTATCCGCTCCGAAAATCTGCTAGTGTGAAAGACCTATGTTTATTTTACGAGTGACAAAAGCCTGTCGCGCGGTTTTACGTATTATCGTTTGGACTGGTAGTTGTCAATTGTTTGCGTATAAGCACGCGTGATACCGTCCGTGCGATCTGCTCTGAAAATCCGCTAGTGTGAAAGAGCTATAAAAAATTTAACAGATTTTTGATTGCTTGAGGATTTCTGAAGCTTTGATACGTGTTTAGGTCCTAAAGTGGACCGGAAGGCTAACTAGCATGAGTCAATAAAAATAAAATAAATCTGTTATTATTGTTCTTATCGCAATCATAACGATTTTATTTCGCAGAAATCGGTTAAAAACGCGGAAAATGTTTGTAGAAAATAACCGTTATCTCTATCATATCCATTGTTGAATCTTTGGGTAATAACAAGATTAGGTTAGGTACAACTTGTTCAAAATAAATATTTATAGCGCCATGTTTATTTTGGATATATCGATCTAACAGGAAAAAAAATAATTAATACAAATATTTAACAACTTTCTAATCGTTCAACGATTTCTACAATAATACGATCATCTTTGAAAAGCAAACAGAGATCATCCACCAATTATGGCTGTCCCATTTTAAATTATACTTATGCACAGATTTCAAACCTGCTAATGAATCTTTTTCTCGAATGCCATGGAACGTAAACCGACGCCAAAGAAGATGCGATAAATCAATCAAAAGCAGCGATATTTAATAATATAATAAATTATCTTTCGTGTCCAAGCGAAGAAATATTAGGACCTCAGGAGTGATTTAATGTCGCGAATAAATGGCCTTAAAGCTTCGACAAAAAGTTTTTGTTACTTTGGTCTGTTCGGGCTGAAAGTCGACAATCAAGGAATCGTTTGTCTTCTGAAACTGTTAATGGGGTGACTTAGACACCCTTCAATATTTTTTACTAGATAGATGTTCCCCGCGGTTCCACCCCCATTATATTGCGTATTAAATTATTAAAATGAAGCTGTTATCAATATTGTAACAGGTGTGTTTAGAATACCTACAAAACTGAACAGTAATAGGTATCTCTATCTAATCAAAAATAGTTAATTAACCAATGATTCACGCAGTTGTTTTGGTGGCTTTAAATTAGTTTTCCGGATTGAAATTGTTACCTATCTTATACAGATATAAAAGTAAAAGTCATTATTCAGTCTACAGGAAAATCAATTCGAAAAAATCTGTACAAAAAATCCACTTGTACCTACTTAAAACTAAAACTCGAAAGTTTAAAACCTTTACCTGCAGTTCAGATCAATGACAGCTAACCAGATCGCAACCACGTATCGCGTAAACTTTGCTACCTCGCTCCCGTACCTATCAGGGCGACCGGCCAAGTTGAGAAACTTGAGCAAGTACTAAACTTCGCCCGGCAACTTCGCTCGCATTGCCCGGGATATCACATATTTATGTTCATTTTTGCCCTTATTGGGTCAGTGGGGCAATAAAGTCTTGCATTGGCACGACTCAGACATATCTTTAGTTGGATGCTAAAGTTTCTGCTTGAGATTTAAGTAGTGAATTTATTTTAACAAAGTCCTAAGTTCGAAGTTTAGAATGGCTGCCTAGTGCCTGAGGCTAATTTTAAAATAAGTTAAAATATTTCACATCCACCAGTAGCTCTAGATTCTATTCAGTTGGAAATAGTCTTGTAAGTTATATAATATTATTTAGATATAACAATAAAACCTATCTAGCTATTCTATATATTTATATGTGCGTACAACAAATGTTACCATAATTCATGAAGAGTTAATACCAATTTCTAATCAAATATACATATACCATTATACTCAATGACAGCCGAGGCCAGCCATCTACATACTTATAATTATAACCATTAATAGTAAAGTATGCTGTCCTTCATTGAGCAGTGAATAATGCCATGGTCTGAACCTTACCTTGACTGATACTGCTGTACCCATCAGGGGTCATTAAAGGTGTACCCCCACCGTCGTACATGGTTCCAAATAACTTTGCCAAGTACTAATGAAGTTTTTCACATCACTACTTTTTCACTGTTGGACACACGAATAGTTAAGCACTTGTTTTTAATTATGTTCACGTGTAGTTTAATGTTTTATTTTATGAGAATTTAAAATTATGCTGCACCTAGAATTACGTGCTGCCAATCCCAGCTTTCCATTCCAGAAACTGAAATTAATATACTACTCCCCGACTTCTAGAACAATTAAAATATTTAAGTAGTCATTCTTTGCGAAATATAGACGAACTTTCAAGAGAGAAACAGAGCTATCTCGAAACATGACTTAAGTTTCAACATTTCAGGAACAAAATTAAAACGATAGCAGCTTCCAAAGAATATTCGGGAAGTTAACTAAGTTTATCTGTCGAGTCCAAGCTTCAAGTTTATCCAATAGCTGGTCCTCTTTACAATTTCATTACTGCGGTACAATGGACCATCATAAATCATAACGAAATAGGGCTCCGAACAAACTTATTTACACTAGATGTTGTATAACTATAAATTACGGTACTACAATATTATTAGCTTTAGGATTTCATGGCAGACTATTAATAATAAAGTTTGTGAAGTAAACATAGCTTTGATTGAAGTAGATTTTAAAATAGGGGTTAATGACTTTGTCATCATTTATGACGATGTTAATTTGGCTTCCATTGCAGTGACACTTCCACTTAAAAGTCAGTTAGGTGCGAGAAAGAAGCTAGCCTTTTCTCAACTATGCCGAGGTCGGCTTTCAGTCCAACTGGATGCAGCTGAATGCCAGTGTTTTACGACATTTACGGACGTACAAGTAACCTCCTTGGTAGGACTGGTTGTCAGACTTTCTGGCTTCTAAATTTTATAGCTTTCTGACTTCGGAACTCCCCATACCATAGATGGTTAGCCATCCACGGACCAACCACGCTAATACAACTTATGATTGAGCGTACCGTGTGGCTGACTGCAACTTAGCCACGACCAAGAGGTACCAAGAGAACCAATAGAAACAAGAGGTACCTAACAGCCATAGAATTATATATGTGCACCATGGAACCACCATAGAATTTATGTATGTGCATACTTGAAACAGCTATATAGTTTACTGAAAAAAATACAGAATTCTACCTACACCTAACCAAAATTTTGTAGAACTATTTACAGACCTATATTATGTACATTATACCTGTAGATAACCAATAACATTATTTACATTACTTGATGTAAATCCATCGGCTCTGGCTTGTTGACTATGTAAACACTGTTAATTTGTGGTTTTCCCTTAAACACTGCTATCGAGAAATTGATATTGTCTATTGAACTATCAATTTCTTCTAAATGTCAAACAATTTACCGACTTTATTTATAACTTTGTTATTATAATATTGTGCTTCAATAATTTTGAATTTGGAAAACGTAGTGTTTAATTTTTTTGTTTTTCAGCCAGTTTGATGTTTCATTTAAATGATAGAAGTCTTAATTGCCCTTAGAAACTGCTAACGATTCTGATTCTATAGGTATAATTTATCTATGCAGAAATAACAAGTAACTAAAGCTTTCAAATCAAAACGTTTACTTTATTTTTCATAATAGGCAGCTTAAATATAAGAAAACTGATATCGTTATGTTTGCTTAACCCTTTTCAAACTATTGGTTTACAACCATGCATGTTATATCATTACATAATCAAGTAACAGCTTAGTTTATTGCGTTGTTTACAGTATTTAATGCGTATATTTATATTTTACATTTGTTATTTATTCCAATAAACATTTTGGATGAAACTCTCATATTATATGTAAGTTCGTATTAGCATCACGTGACAAAATGACACTTACAAAGAACACCTACATTATTGTCCCTTAATATCGAACCACATTGTTTATAACTAGTCAATTAATAAAACTAATGAACTATTAATTAACACTCCACACGAAAACTGAAAAATGCTTCGAAAATTCGCCCACAATTTTGTACAACGGTATTTTTTATTCGTTTTCGCGGCAGCTCGGCACGTCAGTTCGAGCCTGGTGGTGGTTCCCCACTACCACCCCCATAGTACCACCGATCCCACTACATGGAACGAACAAATGAATGGAGGTGGCATCCCTGTATCGAGGAAAATTGTGTCTTTAGGAATTATTTACGCTACGTCATCTAACGTGTTTATTGATCTTAATGGTGCGATGTATTTGTATGGTTAATGTGTAATTAATGGTGAATAAAATAGTCAATGTCATTCATCATTACGATTTATATCTCTACGTCTTGGAAAAAATTGATTGAAAAGCCTATAACGTCAGTTGGAAAAACTTCTTCAAAAAATAAATATTTGAATACCAGATAGCAATTCAAAACAGGATATTACAACATTTAAATGTACTACGCAATGTTAGTTAGACAAGATTATTTGAATAAACCCAGCCTTGTATTTGGTATGCAGACCGAACCACGCCGTATCGTCGATAGCACTTTGACAAATTAACGCTGCGGATTCCAGTCGGACTCATTTCAGATTTCATTTGATTCATTTGAATTTTGTTCAAGTATCTACCAGTGTAATCAATCTGTTTCAGACTTGTATTTCTCTCCTTAAATCCTTGAATAAAAACAACTTTATTTTAACTAGAAGTTGTAGTCAAAACGGGGAATTTTTATGTCGCTTTTCCCACAAACGAGTCATCATAGTCGGTTGAAATTACAGCGACAGTTGTTACCGGTGAAAACAAGGCGTTTAGTAAGTTAACTCATTCATTATACGAAAATGCTTGAATGAACTACAAATCTATTAAAATACTATCAGAAATATTACTGGCTGAATGTGACAATACAGACGTCTACGCTCGAAATAGCCCAATGAATTTTTAATAAGACATTGAGAACTTAGTTTCATGGCTCCTAGTAATTCATGTTGTTCTAGTACGGCCGTGACCGGGCCCATGGTACGTTGCATGACAATAGACTATCGATTCCTTGCATCACTCCTCATTTGAAAATTCAAACTGCTTGGAACTTCTGCGCTCCTGGTAGGAATTTTACTTAGAGCACACGCTGCAAACTTTTAGTCGGCCGATAGTTTGTTTGAGCTAATAAGTATGACGATGAATAGTAATAATACGTCCAAGGCCGATTTCGGCCATAGCGACTGTTTTCATATAAGGAGGTCAGCCAGCTACACAGGACATAATTATAGTGCACAAGCATTTGCGCAGACAAAAGTGCACTCAGTATTTCTTCACCCTCACAGATCGTTGGGACGGTAATCCGACACGACCGAAGTGATGCAGGACCGACATTAACGTGCTCTGCGATGCACGGGTGTACAAATCACCAACTTCCAGACTACGGGCTGCTATGAGAAAGTTTAATACATTAATAGTAGTACGCACACTACAAAGATCTACAGACAGCTGACTGAAAACTTTGATTGAAATCAAGATTTTCTTTAAAACAACTGGGTCGGCCGATTGTCGGTCGATTGTTTAGTCTACAGTTTGTACTTTTAATTGGCTGAGTGGGGGAATTAGTAATGCAATGCGATGGACAGACACACCCTGTTTTAGCGTGCCTGCATTTCTGTTTGTAAGTATATTATGTTTAATAAACACTACCCTCCTTTGTTTGTAGTGGGAAGGAAATGGGTAAACCTTGTGAGTCATGGGAGAACGGAGGTCTTTCATAAGTTTATGGTTTAAGTCGTTAGATATTAATTAACTATTTTAGTAGCTTGCTTAATGTAATGAACAAATAGAACATAAATGCACTAGATGCTATTTATAACGATATCAATCGATACTTTATTTACATATTTACAATACATATAAAAAACTATCCTAGTAAAAAAAAACTACTGGACCAATTTTAAAAAAATATTTCACCATTAGAAAGACACATTATCTGCGAGCTGCTAGGTTATGTTATTATTCCGGTACAGGTAGTACCTACAGGACGTGTATGAAACTGTGGGAAAACGGCTAGTTTGGGTGTAATCGTTTTTTGATGCCTTTAATTTATAACAGGTATTCTAGCTTTCTACCCCTACACAGCAAAACTGCACATTTTACAACCTCAATAAAATTCCAACAAAAAAAAAATCAACTTCAACGAGCCTTGTTGTTACAGTTTCGTGCAGCCATTATGCATTTTGTAGCAGTAAAATGCTATAGGTATCCATATTAATGAAGTTTGCCGTACATAGCTATGTTCAATACAGTGCAATAATCTCGAACATGCCCATGCATGTTGTTCAGGGCATATAATTAGTAAGCTGTGTTTATGCTTCGTGTAACTTCGAACGTTAGTTATAGCTTACGTGCTTCTGTTTATAGGTTATGTCTATATATTTTGTGGATTAAAGGTAGGTATAAGTTATGTTATGTTGTATATGGATCGTGTCAGTTTTATTTTTAACCGACTTAATAAAAGGAGGTTCTCACACAACAGGAGAAGGTTTTAGCTACGTATATACTTATACCATTGAAGTCGGTTATTTTTTTAACAAAATGTTTTTATGGTATATATTTATTCCATATTTTGGGATAGCCCAAGGGTCGTTAGAGCAACCTTTCTACAGGACTACCGTGTACGAACTCAGTGTACTGAGTCCTGGATTTCATTGCTGGGTAAAATCGGTTATGTATGTGTTTTTTTAGAAACTTTCACAAAGCAGATCGGATTCTAGAATTGTTGATATTTCACCCCTTCACTAGTAGAGCACGTGATGCCGATTTCTATATTAACAGTCCAGTTTTAATAATAAATTTCGTTTTAAAGTGTCAGCTAATAACGCAAGTTGGAGTGATACTCATATGAAGAGGTGTGCACTTGAGATAAGAATATTACTAATCTTGGAAAGTATTAAATTGATCTACGTAAAACAAGCCATGGTGATTGCAATTTCTTTATCAGGTCCTTTTCTCTGTATTACATATGAGCTTTTCCTCGCAGTTTCCCGAAAAAATACTTACCTTACTCAGGTAAAATTAGGTATACGTAACCTATTTTAATTAAAGATAATGAATTATTTTAATAGCGATTTTTTTTAACCGGTTTCGTAGTTTTTGAGTTTATTACATACAGATCTATCCTCTTACAATAAGAGTTAGAATAGGTAATGCAAATATATCACGCTATTTATCATGTTAAAAGTTACTCACAAACACGAAGATATTATCAAGATTATACTAAAATGGTACAGATGCAATGACAGGCTCCATTGCTCCACTTCGAGTGCTATTTGCTTCGCTCGGTTAAGTCTCACGACACATACGGGATTACAAACAGCTGATTCAGGGTTGTTACGAAGATCTTACAAGACGTGGTCAGTTTAGACGGTTAAAGGGGTTTAAAGGATAGTTTACTAAAGCTTTACCTATGAAACACGACTGTTACTTTAATTGACCAAAAACCTAACCAGTCCTCAGTGCATTTTTACCCACATTACCAGCAATAATTAGGGGAAAAAGGGGTATTGAGTTGCCAGGGTAACTGGGTTAAGGAGGTCAGATAGGCATTCGCTCCTTCTAAAACACTGGTACTCAGCTTCATCCGGTTAGGCTGGAAGCCGACCCCAATACAGTTGGGCAAAGGCTAGTCAGGTGAAACGATAACAGTAATAACTACGGAGTAGATTTCTTAGACTATTTTATTTTATACGTATCTACAGTTAATACATATTATAGGAAATAATCAGAACATTTATAACATGCTATATATATGTTTAATAAATATATTTTCAATGCCTATTGCTGATCGTAACATTATAAATAAATAAAAATATGACAAATCATATTATAGTGGGATTATATTACTGCAGTTGTAATTTGTAGATTTTATTTAAAGCTACTGTTTAGATAAATACTATCTTGAACGTGATAATGTGTAACTAACTGGCTTTACTACCGTACTGAAGATTAGCGAATTGATAAGACATGTATTTTTATTTATTTCAGTGTAAATAATACATTAATAATGATTGGTGCAATCAATATTATATTTAGGGAAACGAATAATTGCTTTTGAACGTATCCTTTTTTACATCGTAAAGAAATAATTTTACGTTACATTTATAATAATAAATAATCTTTATTTTCTTTTCAGTAACAGTATTATATTTGTTCTATAAAAACAACTGACGATACTTCGAGCTTCCTTCTTCAACAAACTGCTAACAAGATCTTCGCAAGAACTACAAAAAATTCAATACTGCTAAGTAGAAGTAGAAGTTTGGAAAACACTAAAAAGCTATATTGGCGCCGAGCCCCTAACTTTCGCAACTATCCACTGTCGAACCGTGAATATAGGGCAACCAGGGCTGGCCAACCCTCGGGGTTGCACGCGATTATCAGATAAACAAAAATCTGCACGAAACTCCCGACCTACTACCGACCCCTGAACTGGTAATTTTGTCCACGATTATAGCTAAAAGATGCCGTTAATAATCTGTTTAGCATATCTTTATGGACGTTTTTCATCGTGAAAATTTGGAATGTATTTTATGTGGTTTTCAAGGTAATTTTGTGTTATGATGGCTTTGGGTTAAATCGTTACTTCAGGATTCAGTACTATGTATGTTTATAATATTAGACAAAAAATACATTGCATAAACATAAAGTGTACGTTTTTACACGCTTTTTATTAGCTTCACCTGTACGTTTGTATGTTTGTAGGTTTGTATGTTTGTTTGTAACCGACATCTTTGGGCGCGATTTTGACCCACTTTAAACGGCCAGATTTCGTTCAAACTTTGTAGATTTATTGAGGACCGATGACAATACACTAATTTGATAAAATTATTCCATTTTTAACCGACTTCCCAAAAAGGAGGAGGTTACACATACACATCGATTACTCCGAGGTTTATAGACCGACTTACGTGATTCTTTTTTTGTTCGACTCGGAATAGCTGCCAGTTGGTCCCATAGTCATCAGGTCAGGATCTGATGATGGAAACCCTGAGAAATCGAGGGCAACCTTCGAAAGTTGTAGGCATACATAGGGTAAAAACTTGACACTCAGGTGTACGCCTAAAAGCACTATTCAACTGTGAAGATTTGGAGCTGACCTGATGATGGAGACCAGAGAGGGTCCAGGGAACTCGACAACTGAATATGTAAACTGCCTCGTGTTTGGGCTTAAATTATTTGTATTGACAAGAACTTTGCAACAGTGAAGGTTTGGAGCTGACCTGATGATGGAGACGAGAGAAAGTCGAGGGAACTCGACAACTGAATATGTAAACTACCTCGTGTTTGGGCTTAAATTATTTGTATTGACAAGACCTATGCAACAGTGAAGGTTTGGAGCTGACCTGATGATGGAGACCAGAGAAAGTCGAGGGAACTCGACAACTGAATATGTAAACTACCTCGTGTTTGGGCTTAAATAATTTGTATTGACAAGACCTATGCAACAGTGAAGGTTGGGAGCTGACCTGATGATGCAGACCAGAGAAAGTCGAGGGAACTCGACAACTGAATATGTAAAATACCTCGTTTGGACTTATATTCTTTGTATTGATGAGAACTACCCACTTGTATGGATAGTGACAACTATTTGTATCACTGAAAAGCTTTAAACAAAAAAACTAGAAAATAAATAATAGTTAAAAAAAAAACTAAAAAACACGCTTTTTATAGAAAACCGAACTAAAAAATAGAAAATACATTTTAATGAATTTAAATTAAGAAAATAGTGTTCAAAATTTCAATGAATATAAATTAATAATAGTGTGAATACAAAAAATATATTTAAAAAGCGTAAAATGTATTTTCTATTTTTTAGTTCGGTTTTCTATAAAAAGCGTGTTTTTTAGTTTTTTTTAAACTATTATTTTTGGAACTACTTTTATATGATCTGTAAAAGCATATTTGAAATAGCAACATTAGCTTTTATTGCTTCAGAATCGAATCCGCACCGTCTTTCGTCTAAATATCTTCAATAAACTAAAAAGCTTATCTCCTCTAATTCGTATTATTATCACGAGCAATTTTATTAACGCCTAATGAAAGTTCACACCCTCTAATTGTATAATGGTGTCTTCAAAGCAGTTAAGACATTTAATCAATGATAAATGGGGATACCAGAAATAACAGTGTTCTTAGTAATTGCCACAAAGAACTGGTTAAATTGTTGACTCGTACTTACTTAAAAACCGTTTATAATTTATGATACTGACTTATAATCATTTTATAATCCTTACTCCTCCCAAATATTTTATTATATTCCTTAATAAATGCGAATGTTCACACTAAACTCCTGAACTGGCTGAAATAAAATTTAGCGCAGCTATTGGAGAGAGACATAAAACTGCATTTTATGCAGGAGTTGAGAGTAGTTAATCCGGGGTACGGGTGAAATCGCAGCACGGAGGTGCGTCTTTATACATTACTAGCTTTTGCCCGCGACTTCGTTCGCGTGGAATAGTGACTTCCCGGAGATTTTGGTTTGACCAATAGATAGCGCTATGTGTCCGGAATATATTTTTTTGTAATAAAAACTGTCTTATGTCCTTTCTTAAGTTCCAGACTATGTCTGTACCAAATTTAACACAAATCGGTTCAGTAGTTTAGGCGTGAAGAAAAGACAGACAGAGTTACTTTCACATTTATGATATTAGTTAGGATTAGTTAGGATAAGAACCTTCATACATATACTTCATATATACTTCACACATTCAAAAAAGGAATTCCAACCCGCCACTATCGTTTACGGTATTAAATACCCGGAGCTGCGACTGTGAGATTTTTCGTCGTGTCAAAGGGAATTAGTGCTTCCACTTTAACCGCATGATTGGATTTGCGAGTTACAATCCGGTCTGGTTTCACGTTTCAGACGTGTCCCAAATAAGTTGTGCAAGGGTTAATGCAGTGGAATTACGGTTGGTTTCCACCGGGAATTGGGGAATGCATTAAAAGGCCGGATTATATGTCGAGTTGTTTTTATAGACTTTTCATTTTTGAGGAATATGTGGAGCTCAGATTACACAGGTAATGGATGAAATGTATTGTCTTCCGAAGTTGACAGAAAACCAATGATATATTAGTTCTCTTATAACTGTTTGAAGATATGGATTGTTCTATGTAAGAGTAGATAGATACTTGATTTTATGTAAGTAGTTGGTATTATCGTGATGCGATATTGCAAAAGTTTCAAGACAATAAAATTACGGGTAAATAAATATAAGTAGGTATGTATACCTAATAGTGTGATGATTTTCAAAGCAACAAACACAATGGAAACCAAAGAAGTTATACAATTTTATATTTTTCATATAATATTTTTAATGTGATGTTAATAAATTAGAAAAAAATTATACGGCTTCATGTTATAGACACAAAAGTACGAGTATTTTGTGGTTTTAAAACGCTGATTCTGCTCGTATCGTCTCTTGTAGTTTCTGCCTACTTTCGCGAAATTGGGTCTCTTTTCACATGCCATTTATTTCTTGGCGTGGACACAATGCAGAAAAGAAGTTAGATCTATATGCTATCGTGTATGTCCAAATGAAAATTATGAATTAAGTAATTAAAATAGCCAGCCACTTAAAAAACTACAGCAAAACTTGTTGTGAATGTGATTGCTCCTATGTTTTGGTTAGGAGCTGTTTTTAACATCTTGGTACAATGTGGTACACGTCATATTTAAATTGAAACATGTCTGAATGCATATTTGTCATTTTACAATAGTTAGACAGAATTTAATATAATAGTGCCAATAAAAATGAAAAACCGTAGTAATTTATGAATTCACAACCTGTAAATATACTCCGGTAAGGGGTCAATGATACCACCGTGTACACAGGCGGCACGCGAAGGGTTATGTTTCGCAATGGGAGTCACGTCACACGCTCATGGTGTGCAGTGTTCCCGTATTGATCCATACCACTTTACTTAAATTAGAGCAGTTTAAAATCTTACGTGCCCTCACAAAATAGCCCAACTAAAGCAATGTTTTTATATCTACAGGTCCTGTTTCGGAAGATGCTTTAATTTGGTGGGTCATGACTCTCATGGATTTTTAGCAATGAGGGTTTTCGAAAATGGCGTCCACGAGGTGGCAGCACCGAGTCGTCAGGTCCAGGTAACTGTCAAAGTGCTTATCTTTACTATGAATAGTGAACGATTTTAGTGTTTTTTTTTTATTTTATAATTAAAGCACTGCATTATTGTTTTACTATTGCGGTTGAGTAAATAAAAAAAACTAAATCATATTGTGTTAACAAATTTTTCAACAAGCTTTTCCTTAGTACCAGTGACTTTTGCACCCTCTCTCTTAGCTCAATTTTTAGTTCGGAAACCTTATTCTGACCGTAGTCCATAATAAAATCAATAACACTTCCAATATAACACAATTTCAATAAACAATAAGTTCGGCACCTACAATTCCATACTATTTGACAGCTGTTTGGACCAGACGCATACGTGGCGCCACCCGGTGGCAGAAAAAATTTCAAAAACCCTCATTGGTACAGCTAGTAAGGAGCAAGAAAGTCTAATCTCGGGGTATTCAGTTGCCCCGGTAATCAATCGACTTCAGGGTAGACAGACACGCTATGTAAAACACTGGTACTCAGCTGCATCCTACTAGACTAGAAACTGACCTCAATAGTTGGGAAAGACGTAGGCGCAGACGTATCTATAAGAAGTTACTTTAAAAATTCAGGTTGAAAACCTTCTCAATAATACAAAGAAAAACGACTTCCCGAAATCGAAAACTTGTTTTGATCTCGCACACGAAAGCTCATTTGCAACACATCTTACCCACAAAACGTGATGAGTGTAAATAGTCGTGACACTTATATATACAAGCTACAGTATGATTTACTGCACTACGCCAAGCAATCTCTTAAACAGCTTAATAGCCGTTTAAAAGACTAGCTTCTAGTGGATTAGTTTTTTACAATAAAGTCAGTGATGGATGAACACGGAGTATTTTAAAGCGAGTTAGATGAATGAGCAGCGTGGCACCGACAGCCATCTGTCTATAGCTTCGACAGGCGAACAGAGAACGTTTTTTAAAAGTTTTAAAGCATTTGTTTCACAGAATTTGATTGGAGGGGTTTAGTTCTGGTTTTTATTAATGGGTTGGCATTTTTTGAGTCTCTGGTATACTGTAGGAATGATGCTTCTTAAAAGCAATCGAATAAAATACAGGACTGCAAACGCACTTATAAATTGTCTAACACCATGCACTAGGGAAACGAATAATAAAATATTTTTTTTGTTTATTTCTTTTAACGAACAGATATTCTAATATACTGTAAAACGCACATTTATGTTCAGCGTGGTGAGAATGGTCAAATCACCCTAACTTGGGGGATGCCATTGTCCAACGGGCGTCTCCTGGCTGTCACGACGACAAATCAATCATATTTAAATTTGAACCCGCTTACGAAACACAACACGTCATACAAACCTCCAACATAAATCCACAGTTCATTGGCACCGCACCAATCCTCACACACGAATATGTCCCAAGTTTACTCAAACAGTGCAATTCACTACAGCCATCCCTAAACACGCCTTATTTGCATTGAACAGTAACATGGAGAACAACATTACTAGCAGAGGTGCCATCACGGAAAATCTCCTAACAAAATAGCACGCCATAATGCAAGTAAGCGAAAAACGTTACCGTCTCCTTTGTTATACCAAAAATCGTTGAAAGATATCCCAAAGTACCCGAATAATTCGTTACTTAGAAAAAAAGAAAGAAAGTAAGTTTTATTGCGCATGTACGAGTAAAGACGCATATACACATGGACAATATAAACATAATAAGAAAAAAAATGAAGGGGAAAATATGCGTCTTAAAATGCGCAATACGGCCCTCGCTCAGCATAATGCTGCGAACTCGAAACGAGACAGAGTCCCAGCGCTGGTTTTCAGCGATAGTTCACTCGTAGCTGATCGTTTTGGTCATGCCCACCGTAAGTATTTGACCTAGAAGGTGCCTGGCCTACCTGCATTATAGCATCTCTGCTCTTTGCTTACTCCGTGGACAGTAAACATTCGCTGCATCGGTAACCCTCCACGATCGCCGCGCCCTATTGATCCATTCAGCCGCGCCTTTTAACCCTACACTGCTCGCAAGGCACACAAGTAATGTAAGTACGTCAAAGTTTGTGAAAGAATCGTAAATTCTACGGAACTTTGTTTTGTTTAAAAGTTAGAAGTTATTTTTTGTTTGATTTATGGTTTAGTTTGAGTTTTGTAAATACTATGTGAGGAAATGTTTATTTTTTTGCTTACGATTGAAAGAAAATATTTTCATTGATTTTAAAACATATATTTATATGAACAAGCAATGATCTTTCTAGAGTAAAAAATTGCTACATTTATCCTTAATTAGTTTATTAGTTTTGAAATTAAGAGTATCTAAAATCCAATATTATTTTATTTATTGCAAAAATATATATGTACGGAATTATTTACAAGTTTATAAAAAATATGTAAAAGAGGTTATACGGTTATACATTGTAACTAAAACTCGTCAAATAATTCATTGCAAAAGCTGGGTTTGTGGCTGAAACTTAATCTTATCGATGAATAAACGTAAGGTAAGCTATTTCAGTAGTATTCAGTTCATGGATGTGTGAAGAAACTTTGCAAGTTTATAACTCCGGAACTTTTGCTTCGGAAACACTCTCAAAGGAAAATACTTTAACAACACAACAGCGGATTGCAGCAACATTGAAGTAATTCTCACGATACGCTTTTGCTTTCTATAAATAAAGAAAATAAAAAGATCATAAACTCTTTTGCAAAAAAAACGGGCACCTATGCGAAATCTTAGTTTTAAGGACTTTAAGTGTATTTCAAAGGGTTTTAAGGATTGTAGTATGTTTCTAGCATCAAAAGAGTTAGTCGAGCATGCGTGAGAGTGTATTCTAAATTTGAATTTTGTACAATTGCTAAGAAATTGGTTAAACCTTGTTTTGGACTAATTGCTAGCAGAAAGTTCGTCGGTGTTTTGAAAAGTTTTCGAAGTGATTTTCAGGAAAATGATAATGCAGTTTTAATTAATGATTAATGCACTTTTTTGTTAGATCAAACATTTTTTGAAAACTATGCGTATTTGATAAAATTTTCACCTACTCTGAGTGGACTATACTGATGATTGATGGCAATGTTAAGAGTTTCGGTATTTTAGTGTAACGCGTTCTATTGTTTAGATATTGTACCCACGTGATCACTTCGAAAACTTTTCAAAACACCGACGAATTTTCTGCTATTTATTAGTCCAAAACAAGGTTTAACCAATTTCTTAGCAATTGTACAAAATTCAAATTTAGAATACACCCTCACGCATGCTCGGCTAACTCTTTTGATGCTAGAAACATACTAAAATCATTAAAACTCTTTGAAATACACTTAAAGTCCTTAAAAACAAGATTTCGCATAGGTGCCCGCTTTTTTTGCAAAAGAGTGTATAAAGGAAAGTTAAGTTTGGCAATGTTCATGACTGCAATGCATACTTGCACAGGGTCTTAAGTTCGACTCCAGAGTCATGGCAAATTCACTGGTCCACCTTAAAAAAAATATACTCATCAAAGTTGCAATTTCCACGGAATGCAGGTGAAACCGTTAGCGAAAGATCTCCCTATTATATCTACCTAAAAAAAGACGATGTATGTAAATACATTGAAACATTTTCTATTGTACCTCAATGTGAAAGTCAATCTTGCTGAGTGGAAATTGCAACGCACAGGGTGGGACGGTTCGACTGCCAATCAATGGCTGATGGAAGAAAAAATACGTCGACCGTAAATACAGGGACGAATTCATAGAATAAAAATGTATAAAATTAAGAGAATAGTTGCTTTGTATTATAAATCTGTATCTACGTACCTATGTTTTATGCAAATAAGTCTATCGATTTTATATCTCGGCTACGTTATATTAAAGGATTTCAGATCATAACCTTTGCTCTTCGTAACTCTCGGTTCCCACCTCTGCAAATTTTTAATCGGTAAATAGTTTTGCCGGGCTCTTAAAAGTATCATTCACATAAAATCAGTACGGAGATGAATTGCAGTGCGTACCTACAATTACAAGGAAGCGTTTACACTCCACGTTTTACATGTATTTCGAACTACTAGTCAATATTACAACTTAAAAAAATATATAGAAAAATAGTCGTTCAAATGCGGCCCTGCCCCACATCACTCATGTCGAGCATGGAAAGTTACACGATCCATAGTGAGCGAAAATCTCACTGAATGTCAATCCAAATGTCTGTAACCTTCCTGGTATTAAGTTATCTTTATGCTGTGTTAATATTTGGTTTACGATGAGGAAATCTGCAATTAAACCTGTTATCTGGTGCATTTTTTGGGCTTAACACTCTCAAAATAATTGGATTTGTTTTACATAATTTGATAATCTTTGCAAGGTCGCCGGGAAGCAGTGGATCCAGGTCGCTGAAGACTGACCAAAGTGACGAACTTTGGGCAAGGAATTTGACCAGCAGCAAACGTCTTTCGGCTGAAAAGACGACGTTTACTAAATTAGCTACCTTGATTTGTCATAACAAAAATATATGAAATATATTATATCTAAGTAAAGTAAGATAGCAATCTCTTGCTAATCTACCACAATACATTTGTTAAAGGACTCACGGACAAATTACTATTCTTAAATACCTAATCTAAAACATAATTGGAGACTTTAAAAAGCACCTGGAGGTGAGGTAAGGGAACGAAATGTACTCGTAATTTACGCGACCAAGGCCTGTATATTTACGGCCTAAGTCGGGTAGATTACCTTCTGTCTCCATTGAGTTATGGACGCCTTATCGTCGACTTTTATAGTGTAGTCCGTAATCAGGTAGACTCTCGTATGTGTTTCCGAAGATATACTGCGATGGATAATGGTTGAATTTAAATGTATGGAATTTGTGGGGGATAATACTTTTGTTATGGGTAAACAAAACCTAGATATGGTGGCATTACCTTTTCGAGTGGAATAATCGTGATAATCGTACCTTAAAATAAATCATTTTTGTTCGTTTACTTGTTTGTACTGAACCGATTTGAAAAATTCTTTCATTGCTAGAAAGCTACTCTCTTCCCGAGTAGCATAGGCTATATTTTATTTCATTACAGGCAGAAGTTTCCAAATAAAACGGGTGTATCCGCGGAAAAATGGCAAGTTACTAAGATAAAACGTAAAATCTGCCACAAAGATCTTGGAAACCTCAGCCTTCATTAAAATGATCACAATAATATAATTGTATTTGCCTTGTTATCATTTTAGATCCTTAGCAATAAAATTAATATAGAAGAGTGTTGACTTGAGATAAAAGATGTAATTGTTTTATTCATTAAGAGAATATTATTGCTGAGTGCTAGTGTTTAAGATGAATGTTAAAGATGATAATAATGTGAACAAAAAATACAAAAATGTTCCTCCTGATGGCGGTTGGGGTTATATGATAGCTTTTGCTGTGATTATTCTAAGTGTGAGTTTATCTTTTCAAAAGTTCTACGGTTTGTATCTATACATGTTCGTCGAATAGTGCATTGAAGCATTCGATTCTGAAATGCGAAACTGTTCATAAGCGCCTACTCATAATTTTCATTTTTCTGACCGTTTTGAGACGATACTGTGAAGAACGAATGTTGTTGCGGTATGGAATAATTTATCCTGCCCTGTGTTTGGTGTGAATCGAAAAGTGAATTTTTAACAATTATTATCTTTACTTTTCCAGTCAACATCAACTGCATTTGTGTCAAGCTACAGCCTGTTGTTCAAAGAATTTCTTCGAGACATCGGCAGAAGCTCACATGATGTATCATTGATACCCAGTGTAGCCGTCACATGTACTGCACTTGCAGGTAAGCATATGTATAAATTGTTATAGTCTACTATCCCATTACCGAAGAAGTTCATTTGGATGTTCCTCTAAACGTAAAATGGTTGTGGAGTCGGTTACAATTCGGTTTGTCAATCAAGACTATGTGCTATAAAAACTCTTGAGAATATGAAGGCCCTCCTTGGATTGAGTTCTCTGAAGTTGCGGGCGAGGCACCGAGGCATATACTTAGCAATAAATAGTATTACCATAACATTAGCAGTGGGTCTTGTTATTGCATTATTTATTTCATTGATTTTATTTGCCTTATTCCTTTGTTAGGATGAGTGTAAACTAGTTTCATGCTATCAACATTTCCAGTGAGTCTAGCTAGTGCATTATTTGGTCATATCTATACCTTTAGTTCTGATAAATGTAAACTAATTTCATGTTGTCAATATTTCCAGGATTCCTGACAAATCCATTGCTGTCATTGATGAGCCATCGAATGCTGACGCTGGTAACTGTACTGATATTTAATACTGGAGTTGTCTGCATCATATTTGTGAAGTCTGTCTTCACTTTTCACATCTGCTATGGAATATTGCAGGTAAATCTAAGTGTGTTGCCCAGGTATTTAGATTAAGATAGGCAGTCGCTCCATGTAAACAATGGTACTTAGGTACCTACATCTGGTTAAACAGAAAGTAGAGAAGACCCTAGCGTATTTGGGAAAAAGCAAGGCAGATGAATACCTTATTTTCCAAATCAAACCTTAGAGTAATACCTTCTTGAGAAAGAATCAACTGTAAAGTTTGTTTTATAGATAACAAAGTTTATGCGTCTGAATGATTTTTACTAGCAATATATGGCATGAACGTATATCATTGCGGATCACGACTACACGATATATCACCGTTTCAAATCCTAGTACTCACCTGCTTTAAACACTGCACAGAATAATATTTTATTCTTAAATACTTTTGAGTAAATAACATTATTTTATTTTAAAATGTTATTATTTAGAACTGTTTTAATATAATTTCTTGTTTGATTTCAGGGACTCGGACTGGGCTTCATGTATAACTTATCCTGCAGTATATTGAACGATTACTTCGTTAAGAGACCACTCATGATCATTAGCTTAATTCAAAGCGTTGTCGGTGAGTTTAAATGGGGCCAAAACGTTTTTTGAAAGCCACATGTTGAAGGTATTTTTAGTAACTGAAATATTATGACATTAATTATAACTCCTCGAATAACATTATGTGACGGTGCTATTTCAATTCCTGAATACAACGAAAATGCATAAAACTGCAGATGTCTTTTGTTTACACATATAAATAGTACAAACTTGCATAACAAAACTAAAGCTCTTATCGATCTACAAGAACAATAAGCTATTCAAAACTCTAAAAAGTCCAATGTTTGATATGAACAACAAAGCACTCTGTCAGTTGATGTCACTACCGAGCTCCATCCAAACTGTTTGTCATGTCATTCATCAAAATTCCTACGTTATGTACGTATGTACACTTTATTTGCTTTGTATGAGGATATTTTAAGCAAATATTGTGGTTTGTTATGGGTCAAAAAGGATGCTTTTCACATAGCGACTTTTTACAGTTAACTTTATCATGAAATGAATAATAACATCTGGTTTAACATGTTTCTTAAATAAATCAATATGATTCTGTTTACAATGTTATCACACAAAATATCTCATACATAGGCAGAAAAAGGGATCACAAAATGATGAACAAATTAAATCTTATTGGGAATTTCATTCCTGAAATAGCCTGAAATATGTAAACACCATTATTGATGAAGTTAAAACACCGAATAAACTTAGAAAAGTAATTACATACCGATAAATTATATTCCAAGTTACTCTACAATTCCCCTAAAACGCATCGAAGTGACAATAAATCGGTACATAATAAAATTACAATATTTCCGAGCTTACATTGTTATTTATTGCGAAATGTGAACGGCATCCATTCAACCGTGTCCCCGTATTGAATGTTATGTACGCTTTACTGCATCTCGTCTTAAATTGATCCTGAGACGTAATATTATTGAGATCTCTAGTGTAGGTACGTTATTTATGATTTATCGTATGGCTGTAGAATTGAAATGGATGGAGTTATTATTTAACTCGCGTTTAGAAATACAGTACCTGTGTTGCAAATATTTTACAATACGGCTGTCATTTAAACATCTTGGACAGTCGTTGGGTGGTCAACCAGTAATTCTGACAGTCTTACCTATTGCGGTTACCCGGATAATTGGGTTGAGGAGGACAGACGGGCTGTTGCTCCTTGTGCATCCAGTTAGACTGGAAACCGACCTCAACATAGTTGTGAAAAGGCCAGGCAGAAGATGATGTGTAAGTACATATTAAGCCAGAGAAAAGGCAACTTTTTATCTACATGCGAGAAGTTCCCTTAGGACGTGGGTACAACTACGCGGAGGATAGCTTGTAATAAAATAAAAGAAAATTTGCGGTATTGTCCTGTTTCATTTATCTTTCGGTCTAGATGAAATGTCTAGCTGGAATCGTTTAGGTTTGCGAGACATTTGCGGCTAGCCATATACTTTGCTTTGATTAATGTTTTGTCCTCATGAGACTGGTTCTGTGTAGGTGTAATATAGTAGAATGATTTAGCTATTTATATGTGGTTGTGTTCTTATAAAAATACCATTATGCGTACTGTTTATTTTATATTTTGAAAGATACGAACTCGATACCACGGTCTACTCGATACTGAATTTTCCAGTAGACTTGTATCATGATCAAATTGTATATTGAGCTCGCTGAATGCTTAACAATATTAAGTGGGGAATTATAAAGATTTTTCAATAACAGATAATGTTTGTTTATAAACAAAGAAGTCATTTTTCACAGCATTTTAAGTACCTATATAAGTAGTCTTGTACCTTTCAATGTGCACAATAAAAATTATCTTTTTTTTCAGCAATCTCATCAATGATGGCACCATTATTAATAAAATGGTCGTTAGACAGATATGGGTTTCGTGACACTATGATATTGCTGTCTGGCCTTACTTTACACAATTTCATAGCTGTGACTTTAATGCACCCGGCTAAATGGCATATGAAGAAAGTTGAAGTTGATTGTAGTAATGGTAAGCTTTTCTTAGAAATAAATTATCGAAGTCAAAGTCAAAGTCAACGAGCAGAAATTCGATTTAGAAGAAATTCACCAAAAAAATAATTAAAAACAATCAAAGCTGTTTCTAAATTATTTTATTGACTGGCATATCAATATTTGATATCTATGTGGTTTAATACTAAGATGGACCAATTTTGCACACCTTTATTGGTTTATACTTTTTGTTTCCTATTGTATTCATTTTTCTCTGTGTTCATTCTTTTCAAAAAAATCATCACCACTTTTAATTATCAGTGACAAGTCCACTCGTATTCTGCGAAGCTATACTTAATTAAGAAATTAAAATTAAAAATTCCTGTTTCAGAAAAGTTTTTGCCCGAGAAGCAACAGAGCGAAGATCTGAGCGCTATTCCAATTATAAAACTGACAAACGCAGATGGCAATATTTTGAATGTTAATGACAAATTGTACTTGGCTGACAACGATGGTACTGGAATCAAGTATGTTTTGACACTGGATTTTGTTTATAATGAAGTATATTTAAGTAGGAAGAACTCATCCAAAAATGATAGCAAGATAAGACACGATATTGACAATATTGTTAAGAAGCTTAATGGTCAAAACTAGAACTATATAATTTTTTTGCTGTCCATGATCGGGATGGTTGGTTTTCGTTGAGGGAGGCCTACATTCAGCAGTGGAGGGCAATTAGCTAATACTAGCTGGTGCCCGAGACTTCGTCTGCGCAGGTTTAGTATTTCGAACAATATGTTTACAAATTGTAGCCTATGTGTTATTCTGATGTATAAGCTATATTATTGTAAAGTTTCATTAAAATCCATTCAGTAGTTTTTGCGTGAAAGAGTATCTAACAAACATCCATACATCCATACATACAAACTTTCGCGTTTATAATATTAGTAGGATGAGATGAGATGTATTGTAAATGTAAAAAAGGCAAAACGTAGACGGCCTACAGCACATTCAAGAGAAGAAGAAAACAAAAGCATTCTTAAAATTAAAAATAGCACAATAAAGTAGTGACAGTAAAATTTTTAACCAACATTCTATAAAGGATGATTCTCGATTCATTTGTATTTATGTATTATTGTTATGTTCGTTTAGTTTCAGAAAAATAATCAATTTACTAGTAGACAAGTCGCTGTATGAAGGATTTCTACTGTCTTGTGTTTGCGCCGGCCCTGCACTGGCTCTGTTCGCTGATACTACTTACTCTTCAATATTATCACAAGCATTGAAAACTGCTGGATGGGTGAAAGTAAGTTATAGACCTTATGTAGGAGCTTATAAGACTGATCACTTGGCTATATTATATCGATTAATTGAGTAAAGACTTATATTTAAACTAGACACGCATAAAGTACGTTTCATTAATTACCTACATCTAAATATTATACATACCTACATACTATGGCGGGCGTGGTATTTATATTGTATGAATGTAAGTTTTTAAAGTTATATTGCTCTTTCTTACAAATCATTGAGTGAAAATACATACATCATCTTGAGGAAGCTCGGTAATTAACTTTCATTTCTTTTTTGTATGAAAAGAAGGAAAACAGCTGATGATTATGAAATAGTATTCCATTATTGAGGGGTCAATGACTAAACGTAATTTTCATACATTATAATATGTACTAAAAATAACAAATAGTCTAGAACATGCATGTATGACATAAAACTGTATTCTGTTTGTTTTTATTTTTTTAATCTTCATTTTATTTTATAATCAATGTTACAAGTTTTTTACAAACATTTGAAATTTAAATGGGGATTTATCTATTCAAAACTGTTATCTCCGGTTAAATCAAGTTTCTTATCTGTACCAGACTCAGACGAATTTATATTTAGTTATCTGTAACAAAATCTATTATACCTAATGATCCTGATTTGGCTAGATGATATAACGTCAGAAGAAAGATCTCGAAATTACAAGCTCTGTTTGACATTATTCATAAAAATATTAGCTTAAATAAGATACACGTGTGCTCTAAAAACATAATCTTGCAAACTATGTTAAAGTATTTTAAGTGTGAGAGCTTTTCTCGAATTAATGAAAGCAATTTATTTATATAATTATGCTCAAAACATAGAAACAGGTAGGATTGGTAAAGAAATTAAGTATTTACGTTTAATACAAATAGATCTTGCATCAGTATACCCCCATAGACTATGCATGTCTATTATCTAGCAGTACAGGAGTTGATGTCATTCTACAATCCGCTACGTAAAACTTGGAATTTTACAAAATTTTCCTTAAGCACACATCTTGATACTACCATTTAATTAATACTCTATTTTAGAAATTATTATCAACAGGCTCTCATGACCTTAATTTCTTGCAGGATAATGTAGCTCTCGCCAACACCCTATACAACATCGGAGACTTGGTTATGCGGTTGCTGTTCTTCGTTTTAAGTAATTGGCTGCACAAGTTTGGCAGCCAGGAGCTTTACGTACTTGGAGTCACTCTGGGATTAGTGTCTAGACTTGGTAAGTTGTACTGCACGAGAGTAAGATTCAATGGTCTTCCAAGGATTTTCAATTCAATTTGGACTTTATTTCAAAATGATATTCAATTGGTAGAGAAATTATATTTCAATTTGATAATGTTCTGGTAGAAGGTACCGTCTCAATGACTACAGAGCTTGAAAAAGAGTTCCTACCACATCAAATGGGCGAAAAATATAATAGCCAATAGTCTGTATTTGGATTTATGCCACCCGAAACTGCATGATAGATCTGAAGACTTCTCTCCATACGAAAAACCGGCGTTGCCGCAGCATGTTTTCATTTTTCCATACCTTTCTATCTAACGCCATCTCAGTCAACTTTCAAGAGCTCAAAGTCTGCTTTCTTTCAGGAATGCTATGGTCTAAGAGCTACATAGCTATAATGATCTACATATCCCTAGTGGGGGCTTCGCATTGTGCTGTCACTATTCTGGTTCCCCTAGTGGTGGGTGATGCGGTTCCTGCTAAGAAGTTCACCTCAGCTTTAGGCATGCTGATGATGTTGACTGGAATTGTCAATTTGGTGTTGGGACCTGCTATTGGTAAGTATTATTGGAAAAAGTTTTCTAAATCTCACATGATTTTATAGGCAAATTCGTGGTTTGGTTCCACTACGAAACGGTTGTAGGGGTTGAGGTATGTCTTATTCTAATAAAAAATCATTTGATATAATTAAGGTCTACGTACATGTAAGTGCTTGTCATTAATGATATGAATTAGGTCTAAAACAATCATGTACTACAGTACATGTCATTAGGATACCGCTAAGTGGGAACATACACACAACAATCAATCCCAAATCAACACTACCAAGAAAAAAACTAATAAGTAATAGAATCAAATTAGTTTTACTAGAAAAAATCACAAACTATTCCATTGATATTAACACTAAGTAGATGTAAATAATAAGCAAAATAATAGTTGCTAAACAAGACTATTTTCAACATTTATTTTTGGAAAAGTTCAATGGATCTATGCAACTTTTAATCTAACATTTCAAAAGCTAGATAAGGCATCGAAAATATCGAATAAAATCTTATCTTCGTTGAACAACCCACACACACGAATAACATTAGATGTTATTTAATATTGACTGGATACAACACAGGTTTTAACAATTTCGACAACATGGTACATAGTCCATACTCGATAAATAAGCTCTCTAAGACAAAGATTTTTTCAAATCAGAACTTTCCGAAATTAGAGCAGTGGAACAAACAACAAACGAACTTATTATTTAATATTTTTTATAATACGTATAATGTAATAAATGTATGTAACTATGAAAATAATAGAATAAATAATCAGGTATCATAAATTGTTCTCAGGTGCCGTAAGGGACCTGTCAGAGAGCTACGGTCCAGTATTCTACCTGATCGCATCCTGTTTTGCAATCATCGTTCTATTCTGGTCAATAGAAATGTGCTACAAGAAGAACAAACACAAGAGATTGCAGCGAAGAGAATATTTGAGACAGAAGAAGTTAAATAAATGAATGAATGAATGTACATTTTTTTTTATTCAAACTTTCCTCAATCTTACATAAAAAAGGTAAAAAATTAAACATAATTATCTCAATAGAGATTATCATGAGTCTTCTTATGACAGAAATGACTTGTCAAAACAACTAATCTATGTTTTTATCTGCATCTACATTAGTCTAAAAGATAACGAGATGTATCAAAATTCAGATTTAAGTAGATTAGGCATCAGTTTGCACGATAAATGTTGAACTATTGCTATGCATATTTAAGAAATAAAGTTAATGTTATCTACAAATTTGCATTAATATAACACAGAGGAACTTTTTCTTTGTTGCTTTTTACCGTCGAGGCTCCGGAACCACTGAAGCGATTTGTAAAAATATTTCACTGTTAGATAGCTTCATCATCCCTGAATAACATAGCCTATATTTTATCTGGGTACGGGAAAAGATTCCCCCGGAATGCAGGCAAAACCGCGGGAAATTCATAAACTTACTTCATTAACTATGTATATTCCCAATTTTCCTCTTATCAAGTACGGTGGCGTTATGATATAACCACCTTTTTATGTTGCTTACAAAACTTCTGTTATTGTTTGCGAGCATACATTTGAGATTACAAAAGAACCAGTAAGTATGAGCTTGAACAATTACTAGTATCAACATGTCTGCACTTGTAACACTAGACAGTCATCTTTATTTTAATATTTGATTCGATAAATCTTAAGAAAATATTGCAGCTGAAAAAGAATTGTTGTGTAACACATTCGTTTACGTCTGTGGAGATGAGATAGGATTACATGAAAATAAAACAAGCATGACTGACTTTGTGTGAGGAAAACTTTTCCGAAAAATCTTAATAAAATAAACAGACACGTGTATAACTATGCATGTTAATATAATGGAGATGATTAGTTTGTATGGTTGAACGAGCTAATTTCAGGAAATACTGACTGATCTAATTTGATAAGTGGTTATTGTTAGATACTGAGAAAGAGCTTTTTAAATTGCGCAAACTGTTGTTTCAATGAAGTCTAGTAACAATGAAGTCTGTATGATTGAAAGATTGATCTAAAAGAGAAAGATTGTTAATGATAAGATGAAGTTAGAGAGAGGAAAATTGAAATTAGGGCAGATGGATAATGAACCAGCACTATTGCTCCATATATGTTGGTACAGTTTGGCATCGATACCCATATTTGACATTGGATTTTTATAAGAGTACAATTTAACACAACACCTCAACCTATTTTTAATCAGCTGACAGGTAAATATAGGTTTACATGAAACATTTGTACTAACACCCTTTAACATAACAAAACTTTGTTTTTGGGTTCAGAATCCGATATGTGTTCAAGGTTACCAAGGTCGAGATAATAATTAAGACATTGCGTCAAAGAATGCAAACAGTAGTCATTGATAAAGTTGTTACGTATAAGGATAATCAAAGGAATCTTTCTCTGAAATTGGTACAGCACAAACTTTGTGCTACGTGATTTTAGGCTTTAATGCATTTTTTTAGTTGGTAAATCAAGAATTGAGGTGATTTAAATTATTATTATTAAGTTATCAAAATTGCTTCAAGACACTAATATAAAACTTTTCAGCAATTTGTTGGTTTCGTTAGGTTGAAAAGGAAAAATAAAAAACATCTGAATCACGTGCAAATCTTAAACAATGATAAAAGAAGTAATTATAAATAAAGTATTTTGATAACAGCCTACCTATTATTTGCACCTGTCTCCTTTTAATTTGCGTAATATCTACAGGATGATCTATTTTTCAAAATGATCTGGGGGCATCTTTTTTTCAGGATCATATTTTTTTTCAAGATTATTTATTTTTTCAAGACGATCTATTTTTCCAAGATAATTCTCAGGTTTCAATTCCCTGTTTATCTCTCTTGTCACACTTTGCAATGTGGTTATCATCACACATCATTTTGACAGTGACTGTATGTTTGCTTGGGTACAAACGCCAGCTTAACTCCATTCAGGTCAACGGTTACCCAAGAGCTTATGGGGCCTACCCGTGCTACGAGGGTTCGAGCTGACAATGATAATGTTATATGATTTATGAATGTGGATTTATTTAGATTTAAATAATTTATAGGTACCTGTTAATATAATAAGGAGATTTTTTTTTGTTTTTGTTGTTTGTATCCTAAAGTACTGAACCGATTTTAAACATACTTTCACTTTTCGGAAGTTACACTCTACCGGAGTAACACACATTATACCAGTAAGGGCCGTATTTTCCATAAGACGCGAAAAAATGGCTAGTTATACTATACAGAGCTGTCGTAACTAAATAATCAGAAGAATTGACAAAAATATGCTTTCTAATTTGTGATTTTCTAACCATTCTCTTCAGCTGAATTACGAATAGTGACTTTCCATTCGTCAGTAAAACACACTGTACCTATTACAAAACGTAAACTGTACATGACTGGCATCTCCAGCCAATTTATCTCGTCATAGAACAAAAACCATTTATTTCATGTTTAAATACAATGCTTGTTCTAGATAAAACAAGTAAATAGGAGTCCAAATAAAACCGTTAACAGATGGTACATGAAGTTTGTTGTAATTTATATACGTGACGTGAATATGGATCGCAAAGACAGTTTAAAGGTGAAGGTGAAGAAGTATGAGTATGTACCACCTGATGGAGGATGGGGTTATTTGGTGGCTATTTCGGCTATTATATGCTTTGTAAGTAGTTTTGTGGATCAAGTGGTATCGGGTTGCCCGGGTTGAGGAGGTCAGATAGGCAGTCGCTTCTTGTAAAGCACTGGTACTCAGCTGAATCGGTTAGACTGGAATTCGACCCCAACATGATTGGGAAAAAGCCTCGGAGGAGGAGGTAAGTATTTTTGTGGATACGATGGGCTTTAAGCTATGGGGAGTGTTATTGGAGTGGAGGTGATTCACGATGGGGCATCTCAAATTTTCCGTTTAGAGGCATGGACTTTTAAGCGAGTGGATTTTGAAGCTATATCGACGAGAGTAAAATATAATAATAAGTAAATGTTTCCTATAAATCTAAGTTTCAAATGAAAATATGGAACTCAAATACACATTTGGAATACATCTAGTTACTGTAAATCACATAGACGATATAAGTATGGCAGGAGTAATGTGGTAACAGTGCCTACTGACTTCTACAATACTGTCGAGTACTACGGTAGATAGGTAGTAGCAATACTAGCATTGCATTTTTATCCAGTTGCGGAAAGTGGTTCAGAGATTCGCGGAGATAGCTAAAATTACAACTTTAACTCATACTCGAAAATGTGAAGTAATTTAATGTGTTTTTGGGGCAACAAACATCTCAAACCTTTACCCATCCCTTTGCATAATGATCACAAATGTTAAACATTTCTTAACATAATATTTTCAGTCTACGACAACGGCATTCGGAGGTTGCTTCGGGATAATGTACAATGACTTCATAACCGAGGTTGCAATGAGTTCAGCCAGCGTCACGCTGCTCACAGGAATATTCTGCCTTTCTGTGGCTTTAACTGGTAATTATTCAATCATATTGCTTTTCTACCGGGTTCTTATAATGTAGATAGTTTTTAAATAAAAATCTAGGGCTCAAACTGAGTAAAAGTAGAGGTACAAAAAAAGGTATTAAAAACTTCATCAAACTCGTGACAATAAAATACCTTATTTTCAAAAAAGGAGAGCTTATCGAAAATATCAATGAGAGCCTGAGCATTAATCGTCTTATGTGCTCGAAGCCATGCCATTTTGATTTATATAATCATATTTAACATTGGAGTGTATCAGGCCTGTTACATAAACACCTTTGCTTCTGCTCTGCCACTACCTCCGGGACGGTGCATGGTGTCATCTGATAATCGCCATGGTGTGCGTAATATTTGCATTCACTACAGCTGAAATTATGACTGTACCTTTTAATTCAGTAAAATAATCAGAAAAAGCAATCAATCAATACAGTATATAGTAATCAAGCAATACAGTAAGTAAATTATCTAATTCCAGGTTTCTTCACATCACCTCTCCTGTCAATAATGTCGATGCGATGGTTAGCGTTCGCTGCTTCAGTGGCTTTCGCCTTCGGAACCTTCGGCACGGTGATCATGACCACACCACTCATGTTCTTCATGACCGCAGGAGTATTACAGGTAATGCAGTTTTATAGACTTGAATAATAATAAATCATGGAATCAGGAATGGTGGAAATCCATGTTATAAAATTTTAGGAAAATATGTAGTGTTCATTTCCGCGAGACAGTTAATTGTGCTTATTTTTATCTGCAATTTACACCAAATTCAAATCTTATTTTTGTGATTCATGCTCAATATCAGATAATTTGACATGGGAAAACTTAGTTTGATATTTATAATTTTCCGTTACAGGGTGCTGGTTTAGGCGTACTATACAACTTAGCTTGCACTGTAGTGAATGATTATTTCGTCGAGAGACGAATTCTGATTATGAGTTTCGTTCAAACTGCTACAGGTAAGTGTATTAATGCTTTTTGTATCTTATAGCGCTTCCAGACCTGCGGATTTTTCACTCGGTTATTTAATGCGCGACAAAAACCTTTCTACATAGTTTGAATCATCGTTTGTACGACCCGCTCGGAAAATCCACTTTTTAGATTACCGATCTTGGACTATTATACTTTGGGTTCAGTACAATGGACCTATACATTGGATCATCATCATCCTCCGAGCCTTTTTCCCAAACTATGTTGGGGTCGGCTTCCAGTCTAACCGGATGTAGCTGAGTACCAGTGCTTTACAAGGAGCGACTGCCCTGCCTGACCTCCTCAACCCAGTTACCCGAGCAACCCAATACCCCTTGGTTAGACTGGTGTCAGACTTACTGGCTTCTGACTACCCGTAACGACTGCCAAGGATGTTCAATGACAGCCGGGACCTACAGTTACTAAGAAAATATAGTACTAAGATCAATTGATAAGCGTGACTATTCTCAGGAAACATCGCTATTAGTATTTTTTGTAATCTAAATTATTGAAATTTAGAGTTATCCGTATAAAAAATTAAAACACTCATATTTTACAAATTAATAGCCTCACATTAATACCTACTGGTTTTCTAATATTATTTAAATTAATTACAGGGGTCAATGCCATGGTCGCGCCGATGTTCGTCAGATGGTCTATGGAACAGTATGGATCGAAAGGTACTCTACTCCTCATCGCTGGACTGTCACTTCACAACTTTGTGGCTGTGTTGCTGATGCAGCCGGTACGATGGCATATGAAGAGGGTTGAAGTACCGGAGAAAGCTGAGCTTAGTAAGGATGTTTTGTAATTCCAGTGGCTTTTATAGCCTTTTTTGAGACTCATTATTATTAGAATCAAAAAGAGGGGTGTACCGATAAAGGAATTTCTAAACTTGTCTGTATAAAAAATATGCTATGTACTTTCTAAGAATCTACAATATCCGTGGACCGGATTTACAGACAGAGTTACTTTAACATTTAAGATACAAAATTTTTTGAATCTTTTAGACACAATATTAATTAGCGCTGAAGAAGCGTAGTGTAGTTCAAATGTAAACATTGATGTTATTTTAAACATAACTTTGAGAAAAAATCTAACTATAAAAATTATTTTGCAGAACTTCTTCTAGAAGAAAATAATGACGTCAAGAAATTGGATACACCAGTGATAAAATTGACCGATTTAGAAAATCCAACAAAGGAAGCTTTGGCAAAGGCTTTAGAGATGCCAGAAAAAAAGAAGAGCGGTATCAGGTACATAATTTTATAAATCTAGCTTAATGAGCGTCATTGGTTATAAAAAGAAAAAAAATACTGCTGTCCCTGGATCTAAAGGTATCTGGAATTTACATGAAAAGTTGGACTAACGCAAATTCACGCCGACGTTCTTAATAAGTTATTATTCGACCGAAGAACGGATATTAATTACCAATAGGCAATAGTTGCTTTCGTAAAAATGCTAGAAATAAATTCACTTCAGAAACTTTCGACAGCAAAAAATGTGTTTTAGGCTCGGGCTCCATCAAAGCTATGCGAAAAAGTTTTTGAGGAACCATAGAATTCCGTTTTTTTTAAATCTCGTCTCCGGCCACTCAGTAGTTAGTATGTATATCCTTAAGTGGTCAAATTCTATTGCTTGTTTAAAATCCTCTAGGCTCTGCGTCTTGACTTTAAAACACCACTTTGGTGCATAAAAGTATACAATATTTAAATTCCTTCTCATTTCTTTTCAGAAAAATTATAGATTCAGTAATAGATCCATCACTTGTGAAGACTTATTTATTTTCTGGTGCTGCGCTTGGTACTGCAATGTGTTCGAATGCTGATGGCATCTACATGGTGATGTCGCCACAGTACTTGTATTCCATGAATTGGAGTAAGGTAAGTAGTCTTTTATTAACTAAGCCCAATCTCTTGTTTCGCTGCTGTTCCCAATATTGCCATAAATATCGTTCATTTCGCAACCGCCATGTGTAATGATTTCTACATTTTTATTTATTTACACATACCTACTATTACCATCTTCAGATGAATACCTACTGCTTAAACTAAAACTCAATACTTCTTAACCTTAAACTTAAACTCTCTTCTAGAAAGCTTTTCAACCAGCAAAACTGATAGTTATTGTGGCTAGGCCAATTGTACCAAAAAACTCATTTTTATTTTCAGGAAAACGTAGCAATGGCAGTAACGTTATATGGATTTGGAGACTTATCAATGAGAATAATATTCACTATGATCTCAAAGTGGATGAATAAGTTAGGCGTTAAGAACATTTACATCGTTGGAATAGTCATAGCAATTATTTCAAGACTTGGTAAGTATTACATCAAGATGCGCATATGATTATTAGCCTCAAGAACGTATAAAAGTAAATGGAGAGTCGGATCCCCTAAGCATTGCTTCAAAATATTTGACTGTTCACTAAGTACCAAGATCAGATGGTAAATCATGGTTGCTTTATCTGCGACATAGACTACACTGTCTTAAAAGCTTGCAGGTTTCATTTTATCAAAAACTTTGAAAAAGATACTTGATAATACAAGAGAAAGAAAACAAAAATAATCTACGATTGTCTAATGTTTTGAATTGAGAGAATTAGCATCAGCCATAATTGTATTGTCAGAATATATTACAAATTAAATTAATTCCTTTTTCAAAATTCCAGGAATGCTATGGTGGACCGGTATTCTAGCCACGATGGTGTTCTTTACACTGATGGGCGTGGCTCACTGCTCCATTGCAGTCCTCATTCCGCTAGTCATATCTGAGAGCGTAGCTCCTGATAAATTCACTTCGGCCTTGGGTATCACCTGTTTCCTTACTGGTACATCAAGCTTAGTTATTGGACCTGCTATTGGTAAGTTCTTTTTTTCAAATATCTTTTGTTTTTAATTCTTCCGACATCAAACCTTAAAGGAGGTTTGATGTTAATAAGAGCGTTATATATAAAATATCATGTTAATTTCATACACTGGTTTCCACCAATAAAATTGAATAATTTTCTCTGTCCCGTTTGCATTATGTTTTAAGCATTTAACAATGCTAATGTCTATTGCTTTATAGTTAGCTAATGTTATCAAAATTTTAACAGTATTAAAATTGTATTGAATTTTCCCATCATTAATATTAAATGGGCTCATAACTCCCCATTACTTAATTATTTAACTAAAACATGACAGAAATTAACATAAATGTTTTTAAACTTTGTCACCAGTATCATAAGTCACATAATCACCATTAATACTGATTTGTTTTGATTTTATGTTAATTTATGTCACGGAGAACACAATTCCTAGCGGAGATGTCACAACGCAAAATCTCCTAAGAAAGTACAGTGCCAAAATGGTGGTGTGTCGGGGGACTACTAGAGAGTTACTAGATCCTTCAGACGCATTATTTAGAACCAGCACATTAAAAAAAAAACGAAATCACCAATCAATATCTTTGTCAGATTCGCCTTGATTAGTCAAGAAACGCGAACGCCTTGTTAGTTCTCGTAACTGATCACGCCTACCGTATGTTAGTTGACCCACAAGAAAGCGCCTGACCTGCCTGCCTTATAGCATCTCTGCTCACCGTCCCTTCCTCTGTAATTTATGCGAACATCGTAGATCTGTGACTGATTGCTCTTACATTTCTTACAGGTGCCGTCCGGGATTACACAAATAGCTATTCCACTGCCTTCTACATCTTGACATCGATGTATGCACTTGTAGCCATATTGTGGCCAATAGAACTTATTGTTAAGCACAGAAGAAGAAAAAACTTGGAGAATAAAAAATCTAGTCAGTTAAATAAAGGTTTTGAATAAATGGTTCTGATTTCATTTTCTAGCTACTGACGGTTACCTACTGAGTATTTTTATAGAATTGCGATCGTGTACCCTACCTAACCTCAGACTTAGTTATCATCATCATCCTCCTGCCCTTATCCCAATTTCATTTGGGGTCGGCGCAGCATGTTTTCTTCTTCCATACTCCTCTATCTGCCGTCATCTCACAAGTAACATTCTTTCTTACCATATCTACTTTCACACAATCCATCCATCGTTTTTTTGGTCTTCCTCTTCCACTATATCCGTCCACGTTCATACTCATCACCTTCGTCACAACATGACTCTCATTCCTCCGCATCACATGCCCATACCACGACAGCCGGTTTCCACGCAGTTTTTCTGATACCGGCGCCACTTTCAAACTTCCTCTTATATACTCATTCCTCACTCTATCCATTCGCGTAACCCCACACATACCTCTTAACATTCTCATCTCTGCCGCATGCAATTGTCTTTCATTCGTCGCTTTTGTGGGCCAGCACTCTGATCCATACAAGACAGCAGGTCTGACCATACTCTTGTAAATTTTCCCCTTAAGTTTAAGGGGAATACGAGGGTCACAAGTTGTTCCCGTTACCTGCCGCCATTTCATCCATCCTGCGTTAATTCTCAGACTTAGTTAAATCTGTAAATTTATTGCTGCACTAGTGAGATATATGGTCAAGTTTCCCACTGAACAGAAACTTTTCTAGTATTGAATGTAATAAATAACTTTGTACAATTGCCTTAATATCATTTAAAAAATTACCTCCATTTCAATATATTGGTCATAGACCAAGCACTCAAACAACATCAAACTTACAGTACTCAAAGTCACCCAACCACCCCGATACATTGTGATTCTTTCATTTCCCACAATACGTTTTGGAGGTACAGAACAAGTCAACAAAGTAGTCGACCAAATAGTGTGAGGGTAAATAGAGTGAACCGTGGAAGCAGGCTTAGTTTATTTATCCGTTGTGGCAACGCATTTGCCGTGCAGTCACAAAGTTCCGTGAATCATTTGGAAATAGACCCGGTAGCTCACGTAACGGGCTTGAGAAAGAAATTGTGGAGAAACTAGTCTTCTTTTATTTGTTAATGTAAATGGCCAAATTCGGATGACAATACATATACTCCAGTGTGAATTTGAGAAAGTAAAGACTGCAGTTTTATCATTTGTGTTCGGAATCGGCTATCTAAGCCTTAAAACTTAAATAGTTGAACCTAAGGCATGCTCACCGCGCTGTGGCAGAAAATATATGTATGTACTCTGAATGAGACTATCAGCTCAGACAACGTTTAGTCAAACTACACGTGTATCTGTCAGCACTGATGGTCAGTTAACTGTAAAACCCGATTTAAACTAATCTGAACTCCACCTTATAAGAATAAAACATTACAGTATTGGTTACCTAATTATTTCTACATCAATACATTTTATTTTAATTTATATATTAAATTGTGGTGATAACTTAATCTAGCTGGCAAAAAAAATCATTTTGACACATGCATAGTGACATATGCTTACAAACATGACAGTTCTTTTGACAGGTAAAAAACTAGACGACCCCAAGGTCTTAAAATGAACATTTTATGAAACCTACATTAAATCTTTGTTGAGGTAGTTCTATTATTATGTAAAACGTCGAATTCTCGAATACAAAATTTTATTAAAATATTATTTTAATAATCTGCTTCACACGTCATAAGAACACGTTTTGTTAATATGGCTCGGTAACAGGATGTGTGTTAATTTTTCCAAAAGTGCCCAAAAGTGGTTTTAAAGGGATTGTGGCATTATTTTTTTATTTGGTGGCTAAATTAAAATATATTATTTCCTTGAGTCTTAACTCGTTTTTTCACAATATTATTCTATAGCCTACACAGTTGCTGCCGTTTTTTACCACGCAAAGACTGCAGTTAGCAGTTAAGGATGTTCTGATGGGACTTTCGTTAAAAACTCCATTGTCCAAATTCCGCTTACCATTAACGAGAACTGCTATGCATGACTTTCGCGAGTGTACAAGCTGCGTAAACCTTTCAGACAAGTCCGCCATTCTAAACTAGATCGTGCAATGCGAGAGCTACGACCGTCTATCTATCACCCACTGACTACCACTGGCAGCATCGCACGACCGTTGTCTACCATAATAATAATACAGTGCTCTCCTATGCACGGGTGAATCATTCACAAACTTCCAGACTACGGGCTGCTTTGTGAAAGTTTTATCAAACCCACAAACCGTGTTCGGCCCGACCCGGGAATCGAACCCGAGACCTCCGTCATAGCTGCTTCCCTTGCAACCACTAAATCAACGAGGCAGTCACTGACTGACTGTCTGCCATAGACTTTTTTAATCACGGGCTATAATTATTGTTCGTATGACAACGTGAGTACATACTTATCTTTCGGAATTCCCAGGTGCAGTGCAGTTGTTAGGAGCTGATAACTATAATTCCTCTAATAAACAGATGCGATTGTAACTTTCTTTTATTCTTGGGGACATAGCAACGGATCGAAGTAAATTTCGGTGTGAAAGTATCTCTGAATAGCATTTTCTCAACTGTATTGAAGGATGTAAGGGGGGACCTATCAAGCAAAATTAAATAACTGGGTGGGGGAAGTTGTTCCATTGGGATAAAAAAGCGACCTACAACTCGTAATTTAAGTATTTAAAGATTTTTTTTTTTAATGTAAGTATCTCAAATTATGCAACAAGACCAGATCGACAACGCTAGACGCATAAATATAATATTATTATGATATATTGTAAATGTATTATGAATCTGTCAGATTATTTATTTACAACGTCATAAATATCATTATTGTAATCAGTACCAAATTAGCTTTGCGTTTTAATTGCTAGTTTTTTGAGATGTCATTGAAGACTGACAATGCATTTCGCACCGATCGACTTCGAAGGATACTCATTTGTGTCACAGTTCTTTGGGCGTTACCTAAAAGCTGTCCGTCTATCCATCACCAGCTGTATCTCATGAAACATGATAGTTGAGAGTAATTGATCACAGATAATGTGTAAGTAGGCCCCTAAAACAATAAATACTGAAAGCTAGATTATAATTATTTGTCCCATACAACATAGTATTTATTTTTGATCTTGTCATAATTACGAACACCTTCATGCATCAGTCTCACACAGTCAGACTCACACTTGGCCCATTTTTTACACGTGCTTAGACTAAACATAGTCTACCTATTACCAAGTTACACGGATTAGCAATACACACGACATGATACAGGATTTTATTTCAACGCTACATTTAATTAGCAAGTCAATCAAGCTCTAGATCGCTATCTGATCAGTCATTAAAAATGGACAATAAATAAGGCAAAATAATCTTAATTAAGCATTTTGTTTTTTTCCAAATATTTTGAGTGCAAGTTCAAGGATACAAACTTTGAGATATTTGAGTAGGTTGAGGTTATTTAGCACAAATATGTACATTTTGACGGTGAGATCAAATTCCAAGCTTCAGGAAAACCAGATTTTTTGAAAATAATGTAACTACAATATATTTTTTTAATCTTGCTCCCTAACCATCTAAGTTGAATGTATTTTCTAGAAATGAGTAGATAGGCTCATAATTCGGTAAGATCTCATCGGATTGAGTAAGACATCCGCATAATCTTGAACTAAAAAAAACATTTAGTGATTGCATCAATCTCACTGTCACCTAAAGCAAGCTATTATAAACAAACTTTCCAAACAAATTTTGTTTTGACAAAAATACAAAAAGAAGTGAAACGTTACGACGCAAAATCTTCCAAAATTGCATCCGAGTTTCGCAAGCCTCGACCCCCTTCTCATTGACTTTGAATACTAATCAGCTGACATTTTCGATGTTTTTCTCCCCTAGAAACATCAATGGAAACTACCGTTGTTTATTTGGTTCATTTAAATCGATTTCAAATGTGAAACCTTCATACATAACCGCTATTGAGCCACCTTGAGCCTTTTATTAGTTTAAAAAAATGTTAACAGACCACGTTCCGCTACACGTTGATATGACGTCAAACCCCAGACGGGTTAAAGAACCTGTTGGTTTAGATTTTGATTTATTAATTGTTTTATTTATTTAAGTGTAGCGTGGTCAGCACGTGGTGCGTGGCGTTGATCGATAACTGAGGTCGCGTTGTCCAAGCTTGGGCCCTTTAAACCTTGATCTGTTGCCCTTGGTAGACCTTAGGGCAATGGCAGTATTTAACTTGTTGGCTGTTGATAATCACTTCCGTTCATGTCTGCGTGATAATGAGAATGATTTTCTTAAACTTAACAAATTATCACGTTCGCTAATGGCCAGAGTCAATATATGTATGTCTTCTAAAAACTTGACTACGTTAATGTCTCCATGGAGATTTGGATCTAATTTTGAGGTTTTTAATGAATTAAAGATTATAAATTTTTGGTATCTAATCATTATAATAAATATCGGTCTAGGTGGGACTGGGCATTATTAGTACGTACACAATTTTTTTAAAAGATAACTGGACAGTAGATTATAATTTCAATGTACTAAAACTACAGTAAGAAGGTGGACCTAATTAACTATGCAAATATGTTGTACTTCAAAAGTACATACAAGAGTTCATTAAACCATGAGCACGTTAACTGTAATATTTCAATAAGCAAAAAGTTAACCCTAATAAATTAGAACCAATCATTAGTGTTTTAGGACAGTATGAGTAATCTTCTGGTAGTCAAAAAACGGTTACATTTTGTTTGCGTAGCCGTAGAGGATATGTTTGATATCGACTTATTTTTATTAGAACACTGAGACTGTATTATTACATGTTTATATGAATAAACCGATGATCTATGTTAGAAATAGCGAAAACTTTCAAATCTCGACAAATTATCTACAAATGACTCATCTTTTACTGAAAAATAACTACTCCAAAACATATGCATAATACGTAAAACTTTCCCTTCAATTAAATAATATTATTCAGTGTAGTTTATGAGTGTGTAACTAAGAATTTTTATATTACCACCTGCAAAGATTATGAATGTTTATTTGCCACTTAGAGCAAATGTTGAAACATGGTTGCTTTATAATCCATTTATATGAAGAATTATATGAAGTGGTATTGGGTTTCCTACGACCTTGCTGTAGGACGAAAACAGCAGTAGATTTTATCTTTCGTAATCTAGCATTTTAGCTACTCATTGCATGAAAAAGTGCTGTAAAGGATTTACATTTATTTTTGGTATGTAACTAGCGAGTCTTATAAACACGTGCACCTCTGTATTGTCACACCTTGCTTGATCTGTTTGCTTACTGTTGCCATCAATAGATAGAATAATTCACTAGAAAATGTTAAGATGTTTGGGACTAAATTGGCTTAAGTTAAGGTGCACGCTTGTTGCAAGCTGCATCTTTCTGTAAAAGCGTAACCCTTCTTGGAACTCGGCTAAATAGAACCTCAGGCTTCGGGCACGCCACTAGGCTGTACCTATAAATAAATGTAATGACTATACTAAGGATGGTTGTTACTTAAACGGTGTAGAATAATTAGACCATTTTTGGTTGTAGTTGTTACATAAATGATAGAAATGCCTTGCCTTTTTTAGTTTGTTTTTATTACTCTTAATACCTATATGTATTTCTCTAGTTAAACTTCAGTATCAGTTGACTCAGCAGCTCAAAAGCTGGGCAGGGGAGGGGTAAAGCAAACAAGCAACTTAGCATATCATCGATCCACATAAAAATATTATGAAATATTCCGACGCTCGTAAAATTTATCGTGTAACCTACATGGGATGGATTTTTCCACAGAAAACAAAATAAGCTGTATCTTGGTCTGATGAAAGTTGTTTAAGTAAACGATGTTATGGCGTGGGCGTGTAACTAGATGGATACAATGATGTTAAAACTCTACATAGCTGTAAAAAGGTTTTATCGATCAACTGTTTAGATGACACTAGTTTTTCTCAGTTGCAAACGGTTAGACTGAAAGTCAAGCCCATCATACTCGGGAAAAGGCTCGGTAGATGATGATGATGATGTTTAGATGACACTTCATTTTTAAGCCATCTTAGACAGAACAGGTCTTGGTAGCAAAGAAACGGGTGCACGGGTGATTGATCATAATGTTAAGCATCGCTCGCTGCGATTCGTGAATATCCAGACCATCCCAGTACTCAATTCTTTATTAGCATTTCATTTGTTTTACACTTGGTTCATATTGTAAGGTGGACACAATATGGACCAGTAAGTCAACTGAATGATAATGGACGTATACAGTAGCTTACTTCTAAAAATTATGACGAGTTCTTCCGTCTTTCGGAAGGAATGTTAAATTAGTGATTCCTGACTGCTATATTTGGCAGTTTTTGTTTATGGAACCCATAAATATAATAGCTGCATCCAGTTAAACTGGAAGCCGAGCCCAAAATAGTTTGGGAAAAGACTAGGCAGAAAATTATGTTACAGAACTAGTTCTAACATAAACTTGTGGTAGAACTTGTGGCATTATTGGTAGATGTAGGTTATTATTTGTTGATTGTAATCAGAGATGAGCTATTAGATATCTCTTTATTATCATGAATACTTTATTTAGTAGCGTCTGTATCATTAATTCGTATTATGATGCCTATTTTTGTTAATCCGACTATATCCTTCACACATTTTGGTGACCATTTGGCATATGGAATGGGCGATATGGAGTTCTTGATATTCGCTACTTCTGGCCATCGCTTTGTCAGTATTATATTCCCAACTTACAGCTGTCGTCAAATAACTTCATTGCTATGAAGTTGGTTACTAGCAGGTACATTATATGCAAGAGACAAAATGTTAAAAACAAAAACATTACTTTTGTTGGCCGAGGCATCAAATGAACAGAGAAAAGACTTATGTCAAAAAGGAGTTGAATGTTATGACGTATTAATACATTAACATTCACAATCACCTACGAGTATATTGTATGAACTGTAATACTGCAATTATTAATGAGTTAGTACTTGGTGTTTTGATTAAATAAGGCTATCACAGTTCACTGTTAGTACTATTAGTAGTGAATACTGATAGCAAAATTATATAAGTAGGTAATTTATCACGACTTCCATACAGAAAACTAAGAACGGTCTTCTCGACATCTGGCTAGCCTTTTCCCAACTATGTTGTGGTCGGCTTCCAGGCTAACTGGTTGCAGCTGAGTACCAGATTTTACATGGAGCTACTGCCTATCTGATTTTCACAGCCTGGGCTACCTAATACCTTTTTAATTTCATTTTAATATAGGCACTAAGAGCTTAATTTGTATTTGTTAGTCAGAAAGTGCTAATATTAGATAGCCCATTAATAGAGCATGTTAATAGGGTATTTTATGTCTGATTGGGTAAAATAATAACCAATAGACGCCGGCGGAAGCCACCATGATATAAAGTTGTAATAAGATTTAAAAATAAATGTTGGTGTAGGTAGTGATCCGTTATAAATCTAATCTTATCTAAATTGCATCACAGCTGCAATTACTAAAAATATCACTTTAGGCAACGATAACTATCTTCATTATGTCTAGACTTTAGACTGCGACCTTTTGTTTCAATAAAAATGTCACTAGGAGAAGAAAAATCTTAAAACTCTATTTAAAGCCTTTTTTAGCATCGAAAAATGCAATAGTTTGGAGATTAAATGAATAGATGTTAGTTACTTTTTCACAAAAAAAAATGAATGGATTCTGATAAAAAAAATTACAATGATTATGCTTTGATACACAACAGAAAGAGAGAGAGAGAGAGAGAGCGATTTAATGACATTAATATTAGGTACCTCAATATTCGTGTTCTTCGGGTGCGGAAGAGGTTGCGATACAAATGCAATCGCAGAGAACATCCAGTTTTTATTATTTTATTGTTTCTAATGCGGACTATTTTATGATCTTAAGTATTTAATTGGCATCTCGTATTTATCTTTTTGGCAAAGATAAAAATCGTAATCAAGCAAAGATAAGCATCTCTGTATTATTCCAAACATTAATTTTGATGTTTTAGATATCGTGATATCAATTTTCGTTGCTATGGCAAATCACAATAAACATAATATCATAGCTGCTATATTTCGCCCGCGGATTCGCCTGTATCCAAAAAAAAAAAAACTTCCTTCACCAGAAAAAAGCCTATCGTCTCTAAAATCTTGGAGACGGAAATAGACCAACAATATGAGTTTAGAATATTAATTAAAATTAGAGTACTGAACTGGTTTTAAAGATCCTATCCTAGAAAATATTTGGATGGTCATAACCACTTAAAAAGTATCTCAGTTACCATAATATCCACATCCTACACCTAACTTGAATAAATAATTACCAATAAATAATAGTTAATAAGCTAATTTGAAACAAGTATGTGTAAAACACTGTGTTAAATATTACAAAAAAATCTTCTTCTCCATTCGAACCGGATTAAACTGGTATTGCTGGCCAGAACAAAAATGTGCCCGTGGTTTTTTATTGCTGGCAACATGCTAATTTATAGTAATAGCTATAAAAAGTGTATGTAAAAAATGTATAACAAACCAAACTTTTTTTAAAGATGGACTTTTTTCGTGCTCATTTTTGATGCTTCTGAATCACCATTCTTACACCTAGTCCACTGTTGGGTATATAAAGAGCTTCTGTATTTTAAATCCAGAAGAATGCATCAAAATGGATTATATTGAAGCGATTCCCGACTTTCGGTTGAGGTAATAAGGATAGATTTTGCATACCTCCAAATAAAGTATTTGCAATCTGGCTAGATGATCTTACTCTCATATTTTTTAAAGTTCGTGAAGTCAAAAAAAAGGATTTTACCAATTTTGAATTCATTAACAATCTTTTTTGCTTCATCATGGTTATAAAAACGATAGGAAATTGTATCCATATGCCTCGTATCTTTATCATTTCATAAGAATAAATTTATTTACTCCAAAACTTATGCCACAGTCAAAGGAGGTAAGAA